>OX638409.1:23416233-24616233 GCA_951813805.1 Limnephilus auricula
GCCCAAGTCTTGCATCATGACCATGAAAAGTATGATATTTTCCCGAACGCAACTTTTTGCAAATTTTCTTTTTGATTCCCGTGCAGGCCACAATTCTAAGCGTACGTACAAAATTTCAGGCACATCGGTGTCATAGGGCAGGAGAAAATTTCATTTTAAAATTGTTCAAGCCCAAGTCTTGCATTATGCCCATGAAAAGTATGATATTTTCCCAAACGCAACTTTTTGTAAAATTTCTTTTTGTTTCCGTGCAGGCCACTATTCTAAGCGTACGTACAAAATTTCAGGCACATCGGTGTCATAGGGCCGGAGAAAATTTCATTTTAAAATTGTTCGAGCCCAAGTCTTGCATTATGCCCATGAAAAGTATGATATTTTCCCAAACGCAACTTTTTGCAAAATTTCTTTTTGATTCCATGCAGGCCACTATTCTAAGCGTACGTACAAAATTTCAGGCACATCGGTGTCATAGGGCAGGAGAAAATTTCATTTTAAAATTGTTCAAGCCCAAGTCTTGCATTATGCCCATGAAAAGTATGATATTTTCCCAAACGCAACTTTTTGCAAAATTTCTTTTTGTTTCCGTGCAGGCCACTATTCTAAGCGTACGTACAAAATTTCAGGCACATCGGTGTCATAGGGCCGGAGAAAATTTCATTTTAAAATTGTTCGAGCCCAAGTCTTGCATTACGCCCATGAAAAGTATGATATTTTCCCAAACGCAACTTTTTGCAAAATTTCTTTTTGATTCCCGTGCAGGCCACTATTCTAAGCGTACGTACAAAATTTCAGGCACATCGGTGTCATAGGGCAGGAGAAAATTTCATTTTAAAATTGTTCAAGCCCAAGTCTTGCATTATGCCCATGAATAGTTTAATTTAATTTGTATAGTTTAGTAAATTATAATTCAATTTATCAACCATCATACTATGTAACTTATAAATAAATTATTATTTATCTGTAACCCACATTTCCATAAATTCATTGTCATATTATCTGTAAACTACACTATCATCAATTATTTTATTATCTGTAAATTTCATTGTCATAAATTCCTTGTTATATGTATTACCTGTAAACATCATTATCATCAATTATTACTATATTATATGTAAATTTCATTATCATAAATTCATTGCTGCATTAACTGTAAACCTCATTATCGTAATTATTATATAATCAGTAAATGTACTTCATTACCCATATAATCTGCATACTTCACCCGCCATAACACAGGGACATCCCTAGCATGGCGGGCGAAATAACACAATATGTACACTATGTATAAAATTCTTTAATAAATAAATAAATAAATAAATAAAAGTATGATATTTTCCCAAACGCAACTTTTTGCAAAATATCTTTTTGATTCCGTGCAGGCCACTATTCTAAGCGTACGTAACAAAATTTCAGGCACATCGGTGTCATAGGGCCGGAGAAAATTTCATTTTAAAATTGTTCAAGCCCAAGTCTTGCATCATGACCATGAAAAGTATGATATTTTCCCGAACGCAACTTTTTGCAAATTTTCTTTTTGATTCCCGTGCAGGCCACAATTCTAAGCGTACGTACAAAATTTCAGGCACATCGGTGTCATAGGGCAGGAGAAAATTTCATTTTAAAATTGTTCAAGCCCAAGTCTTGCATTATGCCCATGAAAAGTATGATATTTTCCCAAACGCAACTTTTTGTAAAATTTCTTTTTGTTTCCGTGCAGGCCACTATTCTAAGCGTACGTACAAAATTTCAGGCACATCGGTGTCATAGGGCCGGAGAAAATTTCATTTTAAAATTGTTCGAGCCCAAGTCTTGCATTATGCCCATGAAAAGTATGATATTTTCCCAAACGCAACTTTTTGCAAAATTTCTTTTTGATTCCATGCAGGCCACTATTCTAAGCGTACGTACAAAATTTCAGGCACATCGGTGTCATAGGGCAGGAGAAAATTTCATTTTAAAATTGTTCAAGCCCAAGTCTTGCATTATGCCCATGAAAAGTATGATATTTTCCCAAACGCAACTTTTTGCAAAATTTCTTTTTGTTTCCGTGCAGGCCACTATTCTAAGCGTACGTACAAAATTTCAGGCACATCGGTGTCATAGGGCCGGAGAAAATTTCATTTTAAAATTGTTCGAGCCCAAGTCTTGCATTACGCCCATGAAAAGTATGATATTTTCCCAAACGCAACTTTTTGCAAAATTTCTTTTTGATTCCCGTGCAGGCCACTATTCTAAGCGTACGTACAAAATTTCAGGCACATCGGTGTCATAGGGCAGGAGAAAATTTCATTTTAAAATTGTTCAAGCCCAAGTCTTGCATTATGCCCATGAATAGTTTAATTTAATTTGTATAGTTTAGTAAATTATAATTCAATTTATCAACCATCATACTATGTAACTTATAAATAAATTATTATTTATCTGTAACCCACATTTCCATAAATTCATTGTCATATTATCTGTAAACTACACTATCATCAATTATTTTATTATCTGTAAATTTCATTGTCATAAATTCCTTGTTATATGTATTACCTGTAAACATCATTATCATCAATTATTACTATATTATATGTAAATTTCATTATCATAAATTCATTGCTGCATTAACTGTAAACCTCATTATCGTAATTATTATATAATCAGTAAATGTACTTCATTACCCATATAATCTGCATACTTCACCCGCCATAACACAGGGACATCCCTAGCATGGCGGGCGAAATAACACAATATGTACACTATGTATAAAATTCTTTAATAAATAAATAAATTAATAAATAAAAGTATGATATTTTCCCAAACGCAACTTTTTGCAAAATTTCTTTTTGATTCCGTGCAGGCCACTATTCTAAGCGTACGTAACAAAATTTCAGGCACATCGGTGTCATAGGGCCGGATTTTTCTCCGGCCCTATGACACCGATGTGCCTGAAATTTTTTACGTACGCTTAGAATAGTGGCCTGCACGGAATCAAAAAGAAATTTTGCAAAAAGTTGCGTTTGGGAAAATATCATACTTTTCATGGGCATAATGCAAGACTTGGGCTTGAACAATTCTAAAATGAAATTTTCTCCTGCCCTATGACACCGATGTTCCTGAAATTATGTTCGTACGCTTAGAATTGTGGCCTGCACGGGAATCAAAAAGAAAATTTGCAAAAAGTTGCGTTTGGGAAAATATCATACTTTTCATGGGCATAATGCAAGACTTGGGCTCGAACAATTTTAATATGAAATTTACTCCGGCCCTATTACACCGATGTGCCTGAAATTTTGTACGTACGCTTAGAATAGTGGCCTGCACGGGAATCAAAAAGAAATTTTGCAAAAAGTTGCGTTTGGGAAAATATCATACTTTTCATGGGCATAATGCAAGACTTTGGCTCGAATAATATTAAAATGTAATTTTCTCCAGCCCTATGACACCGATGTGCCTGAAATTTTGTACGTACGCTTAGAATAATGGCCTGCATGGAATCAAAAAGAAATTTTGCAAAAAGTTGCGTTTGGGAAAATATCATACTTTTCATGGGCATAATGCAAGACTTGGGCTCGAATAATATTAAAATGTAATTTTCTCCGGCCCTATGACACCGATGTGCCTGAAATTTTGTACGTACGCTTAGAATAGTGTCCTGCACGGGAATCAAAAAGAAATTTTGCAAAAAGTTGCGTTTGGGAAAATATCATACTTTTCATGGGCGTAATCCAAGACTTGGGCTCGAACAATTTTAAAATGAAATTTTCTCCGGCCCTATGACACCGATGAGCCTGAAATTTTGTACGTACGCTTAGAATAGTGGCCTGCACGGAAACAAAAAGAAATTTTGCAAAAAGTTGCGTTTGGGAAAATATCATACTTTTCATGGGCATAATGCAAGACTTGGGCTTGAACAATTTTAAAATGAAATTTTCTCATGCCCTATGACACCGATGTGCCTGAAATTTTGTACGTACGCTTAGAATTGTGGCCTGCACGGGAATCAAAAAGAAAATTTGCAAAAAGTTGCGTTTGGGAAAATATCATACTTTTCATGGGCATAATGCAAGACTTGGCTCGAACAATTTTAAAATGAAATTTACTCCGGCCCTATGACACCGATGTGCCTGAAATTTTGTACGTACGCTTAGAATAATAGTCTGCACGTGAATCAAAAAGAAATTTTGCAAAAAGTTGCGTTCGGGAAAATAATCATACTTTTCATGGTCATGATGCAAGACTTGGGCTCGAACAATTTTAAAATGAAATTTTCTCCGGCCCTATGACATCGATGTGCCTGAAATTTTGTACGTACGCTTAGAATAGTGGCCTGCACGGAATCAAAAAGAAAATTTGCAAAAAGTTGCGTTTGGGAAAATATCATACTTTTCATGGGCATAATTCAAGACTTGGGCTCGAACAATTTTAAAATGAAATTTTCTCCTGCCCTTTGACACCGATGTGCCTGAAATTTTGTACGTACGCTTAGAATAGTGGCCTGCACGGGAATCAAAAAGAAATTTTGCAAAAAGTTGCGTTTGGGAAAATATCATACTTTTCATGGGCGTAATGCAAGACTTGGGCTCGAACAATTTTAAAATGAAATTTTCTCCGGCCCTATGACACCGATGTGCCTGAAATTTTGTACGTACGCTTAGAATAGTGGCCTGCATGGAATCAAAAAGAAATTTTGCAAAAAGTTGCGTTTGGGAAATTATCATACTTTTCATGGGCATAATGCAAGACTTGGGCTCGAATAATATTAAAATGTAATTTTCTCCGGCCCTATGACACCGATGTGCCTGAAATTTTGTACGTACGCTTAGAATAGTGTCCTGCACGGGAATCAAAAAGAAATTTTGCAAAAAGTTGCGTTTGGGAAAATATCATACTCTTCATGGGCGTAATGCAAGACTTGGGCTCGAACAATTTTAAAATCAAATTTTCTCCGGCCCTATGACACCGATGTGCCTGAAATTTTGTACGTACGCTTAGAATAGTGGCCTGCACGGAAACAAAAAGAAATTTTGCAAAAAGTTGCGTTTGGGAAAATATCATACTTTTCATGGGCATAATGCAAGACTTGGGCTCGAACAATTTTAAAATGAAATTTTCTCCGGCCCTATGACACCGATGTGCCTGAAATTTTGTACGTACGCTTAGAATAGTGGCCTGCACGGAAACAAAAAGAAATTTTGCAAAAAGTTGCGTTTGGGAAAATATCATACTTTTCATGGGCATAATGCAAGACTTGGGCTTGAACAATTTTAAAATGAAATTTTCTCCTGCCCTATGACACCGATGTGCCTGAAATTTTGTACGTACGCTTAGAATTGTGGCCTGCACGGGAATCAAAAAGAAAATTTGCAAAAAGTTGCGTTTGGGAAAATATCATACTTTTAATGGGCATAATGCAAGACTTGGCTCGAACAATTTTAAAATGAAATTTACTCCGGCCCTATGACACCGATGTGCCTGAAATTTTGTACGTACGCTTAGAATAATGGTCTGCACGTGAATCAAAAAGAAATATTGCAAAAAGTTGCGTTCGGGAAAATATCATACTTTTCATGGTCATGATGCAAGACTTGGGCTCGAACAATTTTAAAATGAAATTTTCTCCGGCCCTATGACATCGATGTGCCTGAAATTTTGTACGTACGCTTAGAATAGTGGCCTGCACGGAATCAAAAAGAAAATTTGCAAAAAGTTGCGTTTGGGAAAATATCATACTTTTCATGGACATAATGCAAGACTTGGGCTCGAATAATATTAAAATGTAATTTTCTCCGGCCCTATGACACCGATGTGCCTGAAATTTTTTACGTACGCTTAGAATAGTGGCCTGCACGGGAATCAAAAAGAAATTTTGCAAAAAGTTGCGTTTGGGAAAATATCATACTTTTCATGGGCGTAATGCAAGACTTGGGCTCGAACAATTTTAAAATGAAATTTTCTCCGGCCCTATGACACCGATGTGCCTGAAATTTTGTACGTACGCTTAGAATAGTGGCCTGCATGGAATCAAAAAGAAATTTTGCAAAAAGTTGCGTTTGGGAAAATATCATACTTTTCATGGGCATAATGCAAGACTTTGGCTCGAATAATATTAAAATGTAATTTTCTCCGGCCCTGTGACACCGATGTGCCTGAAATTTTGTACGTACGCTTAGAATTGTGGCCTGCACGGGAATCAAAAAGAAAATTTGCAAAAAGTTGCGTTTGGGAAAATATCATACTTTTCATGGGCATAATGCAAGACTTGGCTCGAACAATTTTAAAATGAAATTTACTCCGGCCCTATGACACCGATGTGCCTGAAATTTTGTACGTACGCTTAGAATAGTGGCCTGCATGGAATCAAAAAGAAATTTTGCAAAAAGTTGCGTTTGGGAAAATATCATACTTTTCATGGGCATAATGCAAGACTTGGGCGCGAATAATATTAAAATGTAATTTTCTCCGGCCCTGTGACACCGATGTGCCTGAAATTTTGTACGTACGCTTAGAATAGTGGCCTGCACGGGAATCAAAAAGAAATTTTGCAAAAAGTTGCGTTTGGGAAAATATCATACTTTTCATGGGCATAATGCAAGACTTTGGCTCGAATAATATTAAAATGTAATTTTCTCCGGCCCTATGACACCGATGTGCCTGAAATTTTGTACGTACGCTTAGAATAGTGGCCTGCATGGAATCAAAAAGAAACTTTGCAAAAAGTTGCGTTTGGGAAAATATCATACTTTTCATGGGCATAATGCAAGACTTGGGCTCGAACAATTTTAAAATGAAATTTTCTCCGGCCCTATGACACCGATGTGCCTGAAATTTTGTACGTACGCTTAGAATAGTGGCCTGCATGGAATTAAAAAGAAATTTTGCAAAAAGTTGCGTTTGGGAAAATATCATACTTTTCATGGGCATAATGCAAGACTTGGGCGCGAATAATATTAAAATGTAATTTTCTCCGGCCCTGTGACACCGATGTGCCTGAAATTTTGTACGTACGCTTAGAATAGTGGCCTGCACGGGAATCAAAAAGAAATTTTGCAAAAAGTTGCGTTTGGGAAAATATCATACTTTTCATGGGCATAATGCAAGACTTTGGCTCGAATAATATTAAAATGTAATTTTCTCCGGCCCTATGACACCGATGTGCCTGAAATTTTGTACGTACGCTTAGAATAGTGGCCTGCGAGGACATCAAAAAGAAATTTTGCAAAAAGTTGCGTTTGGGAAAATATCATACTTTTCATGGGCATAATGCAAGACTTTGGCTCGAATAATATTAAAATGTAATTTTCTCCGGCCCTATGACACCGATGTGCCTGAAATTTTGTACGTACGCTTAGAATAGTGTCCTGCACGGGAATCAAAAAGAAATTTTGCAAAAAGTTGCGTTTGGGAAAATATCATACTTTTCATGGGCGTAATGCAAGACATGGGCTCGAACAATTTTAAAATGAAATTTTCTCCGGCCCTATGACACCGATGTGCCTGAAATTTTGTACGTACGCTTAGAATAGTGGCCTGCATGGAATCAAAAAGAAATTTTGCAAAAAGTTGCGTTTGGGAAAATATCATACTTTTCATGGGCATAATGCAAGACTTGGGCTCGAATAATATTAAAATGTAATTTTCTCCGGCCCTATGACACCGATGTGCCTGAAATTTTGTACGTACGCTTAGAATAGTGGCCTGCACGGGAATCAAAAAGAAATTTTGCAAAAAGTTGCGTTTGGGAAAATATCATACTTTTCATGGGCGTAATGCAAGACTTGGGCTCGAACAATTTTAAAATGAAATTTTCTCCGGCCCTATGACACCGATGTGCCTGAAATTTTGTACGTACGCTTAGAATAGTGGCCTGCATGGAATCAAAAAGAAATTTTGCAAAAAGTTGCGTTTGGGAAAATATCATACTTTTCATGGGCATAATGCAAGACTTGGGCGCGAATAATATTAAAATGTAATTTTCTCCGGCCCTGTGACACCGATGTGCCTGAAATTTTGTACGTACGCTTAGAATAGTGGCCTGCACGGGAATCAAAAAGAAATTTTGCAAAAAGTTGCGTTTGGGAAAATATCATACTTTTCATGGGCATAATGCAAGACTTTGGCTCGAATAATATTAAAATGTAATTTTCTCCGGCCCTATGACACCGATGTGCCTGAAATTTTGTACGTACGCTTAGAATAGTGGCCTGCATGGAATCAAAAAGAAACTTTGCAAAAAGTTGCGTTTGGGAAAATATCATACTTTTCATGGGCATAATGCAAGACTTGGGCTCGAATAATATAAAAATGTAATTTTCTCCGGCCCTATGACACCGATGTGCCTGAAATTTTGTACGTACGCTTAGAATAGTGTCCTGCACGGGAATCAAAAAGAAATTTTGCAAAAAGTTGCGTTTGGGAAAATATCATACTTTTCATGGGCGTAATGCAAGACATGGGCTCGAACAATTTTAAAATGAAATTTTCTCCGGCCCTATGACACCGATGTGCCTGAAATTTTGTACGTACGCTTAGAATAGTGGCCTGCACGGAAACAAAAAGAAATTTTGCAAAAAGTTGCGTTTGGGAAAATATCATACTTTTCATGGGCATAATGCAAGACTTGGGCTTGAACAATTTTAAAATGAAATTTTCTCCTGCCCTATGACACCGATGTGCCTGAAATTTTGTACGTACGCTTAGAATAGTGGCCTGCACGGAATCAAAAAGAAAATTTGCAAAAAGTTGCGTTTGGGAAAATATCATACTTTTCATGGGCATAATTCAAGACTTGGGCTCGAACAATTTTAAAATGAAATTTTCTCCGGCCCTTTGACACCGATGTGCCTGAAATTTTGTACGTACGCTTAGAATAGTGTCCTGCACGGGAATCAAAAAGAAATTTTGCAAAAAGTTGCGTTTGGGAAAATATCATACTTTTCATGGGCGTAATGCAAGACTTGGGCTCGAACAATTTTAAAATGAAATTTTCTCCGGCCCTATGACACCGATGTGCCTGAAATTTTGTACGTACGCTTAGAATAGTGGCCTGCACGGAAACAAAAAGAAATTTTGCAAAAAGTTGCGTTTGGGAAAATATCATACTTTTCATGGGCGTAATCCAAGACTTGGGCTCGAACAATTTTAAAATGAAATTTTCTCCGGCCCTATGACACCGATGAGCCTGAAATTTTGTACGTACGCTTAGAATAGTGGCCTGCACGGAAACAAAAAGAAATTTTGCAAAAAGTTGCGTTTGGGAAAATATCATACTTTTCATGGGCATAATGCAAGACTTGGGCTTGAACAATTTTAAAATGAAATTTTCTCATGCCCTATGACACCGATGTGCCTGAAATTTTGTACGTACGCTTAGAATTGTGGCCTGCACGGGAATCAAAAAGAAAATTTGCAAAAAGTTGCGTTTGGGAAAATATCATACTTTTCATGGGCATAATGCAAGACTTGGCTCGAACAATTTTAAAATGAAATTTACTCCGGCCCTATGACACCGATGTGCCTGAAATTTTGTACGTACGCTTAGAATAATAGTCTGCACGTGAATCAAAAAGAAATTTTGCAAAAAGTTGCGTTCGGGAAAATAATCATACTTTTCATGGTCATGATGCAAGACTTGGGCTCGAACAATTTTAAAATGAAATTTTCTCCGGCCCTATGACATCGATGTGCCTGAAATTTTGTACGTACGCTTAGAATAGTGGCCTGCACGGAATCAAAAAGAAAATTTGCAAAAAGTTGCGTTTGGGAAAATATCATACTTTTCATGGGCATAATTCAAGACTTGGGCTCGAACAATTTTAAAATGAAATTTTCTCCTGCCCTTTGACACCGATGTGCCTGAAATTTTGTACGTACGCTTAGAATAGTGGCCTGCACGGGAATCAAAAAGAAATTTTGCAAAAAGTTGCGTTTGGGAAAATATCATACTTTTCATGGGCGTAATGCAAGACTTGGGCTCGAACAATTTTAAAATGAAATTTTCTCCGGCCCTATGACACCGATGTGCCTGAAATTTTGTACGTACGCTTAGAATAGTGGCCTGCATGGAATCAAAAAGAAATTTTGCAAAAAGTTGCGTTTGGGAAATTATCATACTTTTCATGGGCATAATGCAAGACTTGGGCTCGAATAATATTAAAATGTAATTTTCTCCGGCCCTATGACACCGATGTGCCTGAAATTTTGTACGTACGCTTAGAATAGTGTCCTGCACGGGAATCAAAAAGAAATTTTGCAAAAAGTTGCGTTTGGGAAAATATCATACTCTTCATGGGCGTAATGCAAGACTTGGGCTCGAACAATTTTAAAATCAAATTTTCTCCGGCCCTATGACACCGATGTGCCTGAAATTTTGTACGTACGCTTAGAATAGTGGCCTGCACGGAAACAAAAAGAAATTTTGCAAAAAGTTGCGTTTGGGAAAATATCATACTTTTCATGGGCATAATGCAAGACTTGGGCTCGAACAATTTTAAAATGAAATTTTCTCCGGCCCTATGACACCGATGTGCCTGAAATTTTGTACGTACGCTTAGAATAGTGGCCTGCACGGAAACAAAAAGAAATTTTGCAAAAAGTTGCGTTTGGGAAAATATCATACTTTTCATGGGCATAATGCAAGACTTGGGCTTGAACAATTTTAAAATGAAATTTTCTCCTGCCCTATGACACCGATGTGCCTGAAATTTTGTACGTACGCTTAGAATTGTGGCCTGCACGGGAATCAAAAAGAAAATTTGCAAAAAGTTGCGTTTGGGAAAATATCATACTTTTAATGGGCATAATGCAAGACTTGGCTCGAACAATTTTAAAATGAAATTTACTCCGGCCCTATGACACCGATGTGCCTGAAATTTTGTACGTACGCTTAGAATAATGGTCTGCACGTGAATCAAAAAGAAATATTGCAAAAAGTTGCGTTCGGGAAAATATCATACTTTTCATGGTCATGATGCAAGACTTGGGCTCGAACAATTTTAAAATGAAATTTTCTCCGGCCCTATGACATCGATGTGCCTGAAATTTTGTACGTACGCTTAGAATAGTGGCCTGCACGGAATCAAAAAGAAAATTTGCAAAAAGTTGCGTTTGGGAAAATATCATACTTTTCATGGACATAATGCAAGACTTGGGCTCGAATAATATTAAAATGTAATTTTCTCCGGCCCTATGACACCGATGTGCCTGAAATTTTTTACGTACGCTTAGAATAGTGGCCTGCACGGGAATCAAAAAGAAATTTTGCAAAAAGTTGCGTTTGGGAAAATATCATACTTTTCATGGGCGTAATGCAAGACTTGGGCTCGAACAATTTTAAAATGAAATTTTCTCCGGCCCTATGACACCGATGTGCCTGAAATTTTGTACGTACGCTTAGAATAGTGGCCTGCATGGAATCAAAAAGAAATTTTGCAAAAAGTTGCGTTTGGGAAAATATCATACTTTTCATGGGCATAATGCAAGACTTTGGCTCGAATAATATTAAAATGTAATTTTCTCCGGCCCTGTGACACCGATGTGCCTGAAATTTTGTACGTACGCTTAGAATTGTGGCCTGCACGGGAATCAAAAAGAAAATTTGCAAAAAGTTGCGTTTGGGAAAATATCATACTTTTCATGGGCATAATGCAAGACTTGGCTCGAACAATTTTAAAATGAAATTTACTCCGGCCCTATGACACCGATGTGCCTGAAATTTTGTACGTACGCTTAGAATAGTGGCCTGCATGGAATCAAAAAGAAATTTTGCAAAAAGTTGCGTTTGGGAAAATATCATACTTTTCATGGGCATAATGCAAGACTTGGGCGCGAATAATATTAAAATGTAATTTTCTCCGGCCCTGTGACACCGATGTGCCTGAAATTTTGTACGTACGCTTAGAATAGTGGCCTGCACGGGAATCAAAAAGAAATTTTGCAAAAAGTTGCGTTTGGGAAAATATCATACTTTTCATGGGCATAATGCAAGACTTTGGCTCGAATAATATTAAAATGTAATTTTCTCCGGCCCTATGACACCGATGTGCCTGAAATTTTGTACGTACGCTTAGAATAGTGGCCTGCATGGAATCAAAAAGAAACTTTGCAAAAAGTTGCGTTTGGGAAAATATCATACTTTTCATGGGCATAATGCAAGACTTGGGCTCGAACAATTTTAAAATGAAATTTTCTCCGGCCCTATGACACCGATGTGCCTGAAATTTTGTACGTACGCTTAGAATAGTGGCCTGCATGGAATTAAAAAGAAATTTTGCAAAAAGTTGCGTTTGGGAAAATATCATACTTTTCATGGGCATAATGCAAGACTTGGGCGCGAATAATATTAAAATGTAATTTTCTCCGGCCCTGTGACACCGATGTGCCTGAAATTTTGTACGTACGCTTAGAATAGTGGCCTGCACGGGAATCAAAAAGAAATTTTGCAAAAAGTTGCGTTTGGGAAAATATCATACTTTTCATGGGCATAATGCAAGACTTTGGCTCGAATAATATTAAAATGTAATTTTCTCCGGCCCTATGACACCGATGTGCCTGAAATTTTGTACGTACGCTTAGAATAGTGGCCTGCGAGGACATCAAAAAGAAATTTTGCAAAAAGTTGCGTTTGGGAAAATATCATACTTTTCATGGGCATAATGCAAGACTTTGGCTCGAATAATATTAAAATGTAATTTTCTCCGGCCCTATGACACCGATGTGCCTGAAATTTTGTACGTACGCTTAGAATAGTGTCCTGCACGGGAATCAAAAAGAAATTTTGCAAAAAGTTGCGTTTGGGAAAATATCATACTTTTCATGGGCGTAATGCAAGACATGGGCTCGAACAATTTTAAAATGAAATTTTCTCCGGCCCTATGACACCGATGTGCCTGAAATTTTGTACGTACGCTTAGAATAGTGGCCTGCATGGAATCAAAAAGAAATTTTGCAAAAAGTTGCGTTTGGGAAAATATCATACTTTTCATGGGCATAATGCAAGACTTGGGCTCGAATAATATTAAAATGTAATTTTCTCCGGCCCTATGACACCGATGTGCCTGAAATTTTGTACGTACGCTTAGAATAGTGGCCTGCACGGGAATCAAAAAGAAATTTTGCAAAAAGTTGCGTTTGGGAAAATATCATACTTTTCATGGGCGTAATGCAAGACTTGGGCTCGAACAATTTTAAAATGAAATTTTCTCCGGCCCTATGACACCGATGTGCCTGAAATTTTGTACGTACGCTTAGAATAGTGGCCTGCATGGAATCAAAAAGAAATTTTGCAAAAAGTTGCGTTTGGGAAAATATCATACTTTTCATGGGCATAATGCAAGACTTGGGCGCGAATAATATTAAAATGTAATTTTCTCCGGCCCTGTGACACCGATGTGCCTGAAATTTTGTACGTACGCTTAGAATAGTGGCCTGCACGGGAATCAAAAAGAAATTTTGCAAAAAGTTGCGTTTGGGAAAATATCATACTTTTCATGGGCATAATGCAAGACTTTGGCTCGAATAATATTAAAATGTAATTTTCTCCGGCCCTATGACACCGATGTGCCTGAAATTTTGTACGTACGCTTAGAATAGTGGCCTGCATGGAATCAAAAAGAAACTTTGCAAAAAGTTGCGTTTGGGAAAATATCATACTTTTCATGGGCATAATGCAAGACTTGGGCTCGAATAATATAAAAATGTAATTTTCTCCGGCCCTATGACACCGATGTGCCTGAAATTTTGTACGTACGCTTAGAATAGTGTCCTGCACGGGAATCAAAAAGAAATTTTGCAAAAAGTTGCGTTTGGGAAAATATCATACTTTTCATGGGCGTAATGCAAGACATGGGCTCGAACAATTTTAAAATGAAATTTTCTCCGGCCCTATGACACCGATGTGCCTGAAATTTTGTACGTACGCTTAGAATAGTGGCCTGCACGGAAACAAAAAGAAATTTTGCAAAAAGTTGCGTTTGGGAAAATATCATACTTTTCATGGGCATAATGCAAGACTTGGGCTTGAACAATTTTAAAATGAAATTTTCTCCTGCCCTATGACACCGATGTGCCTGAAATTTTGTACGTACGCTTAGAATAGTGGCCTGCACGGAATCAAAAAGAAAATTTGCAAAAAGTTGCGTTTGGGAAAATATCATACTTTTCATGGGCATAATTCAAGACTTGGGCTCGAACAATTTTAAAATGAAATTTTCTCCGGCCCTTTGACACCGATGTGCCTGAAATTTTGTACGTACGCTTAGAATAGTGTCCTGCACGGGAATCAAAAAGAAATTTTGCAAAAAGTTGCGTTTGGGAAAATATCATACTTTTCATGGGCGTAATGCAAGACTTGGGCTCGAACAATTTTAAAATGAAATTTTCTCCGGCCCTATGACACCGATGTGCCTGAAATTTTGTACGTACGCTTAGAATAGTGGCCTGCACGGAAACAAAAAGAAATTTTGCAAAAAGTTGCGTTTGGGAAAATATCATACTTTTCATGGGCATAATGCAAGACTTGGGCTTGAACAATTTTAAAATGAAATTTTCTCCTGCCCTATGACACCGATGTACCTGAAATTTTGTACGTACGCTTAGAATTGTGGCCTGCACGGGAATCAAAAAGAAAATTTGCAAAAAGTTGCGTTTGGGAAAATATCATACTTTTCATGGGCATAATGCAAGACTTGGGCTCGAACAATTTTAAAATGAAATTTACTCCGGCCCTATGACACCGATGTGCCTGAAATTTTGTACGTACGCTTAGAATAGTGGCCTGCACGGAATCAAAAAGAAATTTTGCAAAAAGTTGCGTTTGGGAAAATATCATACTTTTCATGGGCATAATGCAAGACTTGGCTCGAACAATTTTAAAATGAAATTTACTCCGGCCCTATGACACCGATGTGCCAGAAATTTTGTACGTACGCTTAGAATAATGGTCTGCACGTGAATCAAAAAGAAATTTTGCAAAAAGTTGGGTTCGGGAAAATATCATACTTTTCATGGTCATGATGCAAGACTTGGGCTCGAACAATTTTAAAATGAAATTTTCTCCGGCCCTATGACATCGATGTGCCTGAAATTTTGTACGTACGCTAAGAATTGTGGCCTGCACGGGAATCAAAAAGAAAATTTGCAAAAAGTTGCGTTTGGGAAAATATCATACTTTTCATGGGCATAATTCAAGACTTGGGCTCGAACAATTTTAAAATGAAATTTTCTCCGGCCCTATGCCACCGATGTGCCTGAAATTTTGTACGTACGCTTAGAATAGTGGCCTGCACGGAATCAAAAAGAAATTTTGTAAAAAGTTGCGTTTGGGAAAATATCATACTTTTCATGGGCATAATGCAAGACTTGGGCTTGAACAATTTTAAAATGAAATTTTCTCCTGCCCTATGACACCGATGTGCCTGAAATTTTGTACGTACGCTTAGAATAGTGGCCTGCACGGAATCAAAAAGAAATTTTGCAAAAAGTTGCGTTTGAGAAAATATCATTCTTTTCATGGGCATAATGCAAGACTTGGGCTTGAACAATTTTAAAATGAAATTTTCTTTTGCCCTATGACACCGATGTGCCTGAAATTTTGTACGTACGCTAAGAATTGTGGCCTGCACGGGAATCAAAAAGATAATTTGCAAAAAGTTGCGTTTGGGAAAATATCATACTTTTCATGGGAATAATGCAAGACTTGGGCTCGAACAATTTTAAAATGAAATTTACTCCGGCCCTATGACACCGATGTGCCTGAAATTTTTTACGTACGCTTAGTATAGTGGCCTGCACGGGAAAAAAAAGAAATTTTGCAAAAAGTTTCGTTAGGGAAAATATCATACTTTTCATGGGCGTAATGCAAGACTTGGGCTCGAACAATTTTAAAATGAATATTACTCCGGCCCTATGACACCGATGTGCCTGAAATTTTGTACGTACGCTTAGAAATAGTGGTCTGCACGTGAATCAAAAAGAAATTTTGCAAAAAGTTGCGTTTGGGAAAATATCATACTTTTCATGGGCATAATGCAAGACTTGGGCTCGAACAATTTTAAAATGAAATTTACTCCGGCCTTATGACACCGATGTGCCTGAAATTTTGTACGTACGCTTAGAATAGTTTCCTGCACGGGAATCAAAAAGAAATTTTGCAAAAAGTTGCGTTTGGGAAAATATCATACTTTTCATGGGCATAATGCAAGACTTGGGCTTGAACAATTTTAAAATGAAATTTTCTCCTGCCCTATGACACCGATGTGCCTGAAATTTTGTACGTACGCTTAGTATAGTGGCCTGCACGGGAATCAAAAAGAAATTTTGCAAAAAGTTGCGTTTGGGAAAATATCATACTTTTCATGGGCGTAATGCACGACTTGGGCTCGAACAATTTTAAAATGAAATTTTCTCCGGCCCTATGACATCGATGTGCCTGAAATTTTGTACGTACGCTTAGAATAGTGGCCTGCACGGGAATCCAAAAGAAATTTTGCAAAAAGTTGCGTTTGGGAAAATATCATACTTTTCATGGGCGTAATGCAAGACATGGGCTCGAACAATTTTAAAATGAAATTTTCTCCGGCCCTATGACACCGATGTGCCTGAAATTTTGTACGTACGCTTAGAATAGTGGCCTGCACGGAAACAAAAAGAAATTTTGCAAAAAGTTGCGTTTGGGAAAATATCATACTTTTCATGGGCATAATGCAAGACTTGGGCTTGAACAATTTTAAAATGAAATTTTCTCCTGCCCTATGACACCGATGTGCCTGAAATTTTGTACGTACGCTTAGAATAGTGGCCTGCACGGAATCAAAAAGAAAATTTGCAAAAAGTTGCGTTTGGGAAAATATCATACTTTTCATGGGCATAATTCAAGACTTGGGCTCGAACAATTTTAAAATGAAATTTTCTCCGGCCCTATGACACCGATGTGCCTGAAATTTTTTACGTACGCTTAGTATAGTGGCCTGCACGGGAAACAAAAAGAAATTTTGCAAAAAGTTTCGTTAGGGAAAATATCATACTTTTCATGGGCGTAATGCAAGACTTGGGCTCGAACAATTTTAAAATGAAATTTACTCCGGCCTTATGACACCGATGTGCCTGAAATTTTGTACGTACGCTTAGAATAGTTTCCTGCACGGGAATCAAAAAGAAATTTTGCAAAAAGTTGCGTTTGGGAAAATATCATACTTTTCATGGGCATAATGCAAGACTTGGGCTTGAACAATTTTAAAATGAAATTTTCTCCTGCCCTATGACACCGATGTGCCTGAAATTTTGTACGTACGCTTAGTATAGTGGCCTGCACGGGAATCAAAAAGAAATTTTGCAAAAAGTTGCGTTTGGGAAAATATCATACTTTTCATGGGCGTAATGCACGACTTGGGCTCGAACAATTTTAAAATGAAATTTTCTCCGGCCCTATGACATCGATGTGCCTGAAATTTTGTACGTACGCTTAGAATAGTGGCCTGCACGGGAATCCAAAAGAAATTTTGCAAAAAGTTGCGTTTGGGAAAATATCATACTTTTCATGGGCGTAATGCAAGACATGGGCTCGAACAATTTTAAAATGAAATTTTCTCCGGCCCTATGACACCGATGTGCCTGAAATTTTGTACGTACGCTTAGAATAGTGGCCTGCACGGAAACAAAAAGAAATTTTGCAAAAAGTTGCGTTTGGGAAAATATCATACTTTTCATGGGCATAATGCAAGACTTGGGCTTGAACAATTTTAAAATGAAATTTTCTCCTGCCCTATGACACCGATGTGCCTGAAATTTTGTACGTACGCTTAGAATAGTGGCCTGCACGGAATCAAAAAGAAAATTTGCAAAAAGTTGCGTTTGGGAAAATATCATACTTTTCATGGGCATAATTCAAGACTTGGGCTCGAACAATTTTAAAATGAAATTTTCTCCGGCCCTTTGACACCGATGTGCCTGAAATTTTGTACGTACGCTTAGAATAGTGTCCTGCACGGGAATCAAAAAGAAATTTTGCAAAAAGTTGCGTTTGGGAAAATATCATACTTTTCATGGGCGTAATGCAAGACTTGGGCTCGAACAATTTTAAAATGAAATTTTCTCCGGCCCTATGACACCGATGTGCCTGAAATTTTGTACGTACGCTTAGAATAGTGGCCTGCACGGAATCAAAAAGAAAATTTGCAAAAAGTTGCGTTTGGGAAAATATCATACTTTTCATGGGCATAATTCAAGATTTGGGCTCGAACAATTTTAAAATGAAATTTTCTCCGGCCCTTTGACACCGATGTGCCTGAAATTTTGTACGTACGCTTAGAATAGTGTCCTGCACGGGAATCAAAAAGAAATTTTGCAAAAAGTTGCGTTTGGGAAAATATCATACTTTTCATGGGCGTAATGCAAGACTTGGGCTCGAACAATTTTAAAATGAAATTTTCTCCGGCCCTATGACACCGATGTGCCTGAAATTTTGTACGTACGCTTAGAATAGTGGCCTGCACGGAAACAAAAAGAAATTTTGCAAAAAGTTGCGTTTGGGAAAATATCATACTTTTCATGGGCATAATGCAAGACTTGGGCTTGAACAATTTTAAAATGAAATTTTCTCCTGCCCTATGACACCGATGTACCTGAAATTTTGTACGTACGCTTAGAATTGTGGCCTGCACGGGAATCAAAAAGAAAATTTGCAAAAAGTTGCGTTTGGGAAAATATCATACTTTTCATGGGCATAATGCAAGACTTGGGCTCGAACAATTTTAAAATGAAATTTACTCCGGCCCTATGACACCGATGTGCCTGAAATTTTGTACGTACGCTTAGAATAGTGGCCTGCACGGAATCAAAAAGAAATTTTGCAAAAAGTTGCGTTTGGGAAAATATCATACTTTTCATGGGCATAATTCAAGACTTGGGCTCGAACAATTTTAAAATGAAATTTTCTCCGGCCCTATGCCACCGATGTGCCTGAAATTTTGTACGTACGCTTAGAATAGTGGCCTGCACGGAATCAAAAAGAAATTTTGTAAAAAGTTGCGTTTGGGAAAATATCATACTTTTCATGGGCATAATGCAAGACTTGGGCTTGAACAATTTTAAAATGAAATTTTCTCCTGCCCTATGACACCGATGTGCCTGAAATTTTGTACGTACGCTTAGAATAGTGGCCTGCACGGAATCAAAAAGAAATTTTGCAAAAAGTTGCGTTTGAGAAAATATCATTCTTTTCATGGGCATAATGCAAGACTTGGGCTTGAACAATTTTAAAATGAAATTTTCTTCTGCCCTATGACACCGATGTGCCTGAAATTTTGTACGTACGCTAAGAATTGTGGCCTGCACGGGAATCAAAAAGATAATTTGCAAAAAGTTGCGTTTGGGAAAATATCATACTTTTCATGGGAATAATGCAAGACTTGGGCTCGAACAATTTTAAAATGAAATTTACTCCGGCCCTATGACACCGATGTGCCTGAAATTTTTTACGTACGCTTAGTATAGTGGCCTGCACGGGAAACAAAAAGAAATTTTGCAAAAAGTTTCGTTAGGGAAAATATCATACTTTTCATGGGCGTAATGCAAGACTTGGGCTCGAACAATTTTAAAATGAATATTACTCCGGCCCTATGACACCGATGTGCCTGAAATTTTGTACGTACGCTTAGAAATAGTGGTCTGCACGTGAATCAAAAAGAAATTTTGCAAAAAGTTGCGTTTGGGAAAATATCATACTTTTCATGGGCATAATGCAAGACATGGGCTCGAACAATTTTAAAATGAAATTTTCTCCGGCCCTATGACACCGATGTGCCTGAAATTTTGTACGTACGCTTAGAATAGTGGCCTGCATGGAATCAAAAAGAAATTTTGCAAAAAGTTGCGTTTGGGAAAATATCATACTTTTCATGGGCATAATGCAAGACTTGGGCTCGAATAATATTAAAATGTAATTTTCTCCGGCCCTATGACACCGATGTGCCTGAAATTTTGTACGTACGCTTAGAATAGTGGCCTGCACGGGAATCAAAAAGAAATTTTGCAAAAAGTTGCGTTTGGGAAAATATCATACTTTTCATGGGCGTAATGCAAGACTTGGGCTCGAACAATTTTAAAATGAAATTTTCTCCGGCCCTATGACACCGATGTGCCTGAAATTTTGTACGTACGCTTAGAATAGTGGCCTGCATGGAATCAAAAAGAAATTTTGCAAAAAGTTGCGTTTGGGAAAATATCATACTTTTCATGGGCATAATGCAAGACTTGGGCGCGAATAATATTAAAATGTAATTTTCTCCGGCCCTGTGACACCGATGTGCCTGAAATTTTGTACGTACGCTTAGAATAGTGGCCTGCACGGGAATCAAAAAGAAATTTTGCAAAAAGTTGCGTTTGGGAAAATATCATACTTTTCATGGGCATAATGCAAGACTTTGGCTCGAATAATATTAAAATGTAATTTTCTCCGGCCCTATGACACCGATGTGCCTGAAATTTTGTACGTACGCTTAGAATAGTGGCCTGCATGGAATCAAAAAGAAACTTTGCAAAAAGTTGCGTTTGGGAAAATATCATACTTTTCATGGGCATAATGCAAGACTTGGGCTCGAATAATATAAAAATGTAATTTTCTCCGGCCCTATGACACCGATGTGCCTGAAATTTTGTACGTACGCTTAGAATAGTGTCCTGCACGGGAATCAAAAAGAAATTTTGCAAAAAGTTGCGTTTGGGAAAATATCATACTTTTCATGGGCGTAATGCAAGACATGGGCTCGAACAATTTTAAAATGAAATTTTCTCCGGCCCTATGACACCGATGTGCCTGAAATTTTGTACGTACGCTTAGAATAGTGGCCTGCACGGAAACAAAAAGAAATTTTGCAAAAAGTTGCGTTTGGGAAAATATCATACTTTTCATGGGCATAATGCAAGACTTGGGCTTGAACAATTTTAAAATGAAATTTTCTCCTGCCCTATGACACCGATGTACCTGAAATTTTGTACGTACGCTTAGAATTGTGGCCTGCACGGGAATCAAAAAGAAAATTTGCAAAAAGTTGCGTTTGGGAAAATATCATACTTTTCATGGGCATAATGCAAGACTTGGGCTCGAACAATTTTAAAATGAAATTTACTCCGGCCCTATGACACCGATGTGCCTGAAATTTTGTACGTACGCTTAGAATAGTGGCCTGCACGGAATCAAAAAGAAATTTTGCAAAAAGTTGCGTTTGGGAAAATATCATACTTTTCATGGGCATAATGCAAGACTTGGCTCGAACAATTTTAAAATGAAATTTACTCCGGCCCTATGACACCGATGTGCCAGAAATTTTGTACGTACGCTTAGAATAATGGTCTGCACGTGAATCAAAAAGAAATTTTGCAAAAAGTTGGGTTCGGGAAAATATCATACTTTTCATGGTCATGATGCAAGACTTGGGCTCGAACAATTTTAAAATGAAATTTTCTCCGGCCCTATGACATCGATGTGCCTGAAATTTTGTACGTACGCTAAGAATTGTGGCCTGCACGGGAATCAAAAAGAAAATTTGCAAAAAGTTGCGTTTGGGAAAATATCATACTTTTCATGGGCATAATTCAAGACTTGGGCTCGAACAATTTTAAAATGAAATTTTCTCCGGCCCTATGCCACCGATGTGCCTGAAATTTTGTACGTACGCTTAGAATAGTGGCCTGCACGGAATCAAAAAGAAATTTTGTAAAAAGTTGCGTTTGGGAAAATATCATACTTTTCATGGGCATAATGCAAGACTTGGGCTTGAACAATTTTAAAATGAAATTTTCTCCTGCCCTATGACACCGATGTGCCTGAAATTTTGTACGTACGCTTAGAATAGTGGCCTGCACGGAATCAAAAAGAAATTTTGCAAAAAGTTGCGTTTGAGAAAATATCATTCTTTTCATGGGCATAATGCAAGACTTGGGCTTGAACAATTTTAAAATGAAATTTTCTTCTGCCCTATGACACCGATGTGCCTGAAATTTTGTACGTACGCTAAGAATTGTGGCCTGCACGGGAATCAAAAAGATAATTTGCAAAAAGTTGCGTTTGGGAAAATATCATACTTTTCATGGGAATAATGCAAGACTTGGGCTCGAACAATTTTAAAATGAAATTTACTCCGGCCCTATGACACCGATGTGCCTGAAATTTTTTACGTACGCTTAGTATAGTGGCCTGCACGGGAAAAAAAAGAAATTTTGCAAAAAGTTTCGTTAGGGAAAATATCATACTTTTCATGGGCGTAATGCAAGACTTGGGCTCGAACAATTTTAAAATGAATATTACTCCGGCCCTATGACACCGATGTGCCTGAAATTTTGTACGTACGCTTAGAAATAGTGGTCTGCACGTGAATCAAAAAGAAATTTTGCAAAAAGTTGCGTTTGGGAAAATATCATACTTTTCATGGGCATAATGCAAGACTTGGGCTCGAACAATTTTAAAATGAAATTTACTCCGGCCTTATGACACCGATGTGCCTGAAATTTTGTACGTACGCTTAGAATAGTTTCCTGCACGGGAATCAAAAAGAAATTTTGCAAAAAGTTGCGTTTGGGAAAATATCATACTTTTCATGGGCATAATGCAAGACTTGGGCTTGAACAATTTTAAAATGAAATTTTCTCCTGCCCTATGACACCGATGTGCCTGAAATTTTGTACGTACGCTTAGTATAGTGGCCTGCACGGGAATCAAAAAGAAATTTTGCAAAAAGTTGCGTTTGGGAAAATATCATACTTTTCATGGGCGTAATGCACGACTTGGGCTCGAACAATTTTAAAATGAAATTTTCTCCGGCCCTATGACATCGATGTGCCTGAAATTTTGTACGTACGCTTAGAATAGTGGCCTGCACGGGAATCCAAAAGAAATTTTGCAAAAAGTTGCGTTTGGGAAAATATCATACTTTTCATGGGCGTAATGCAAGACATGGGCTCGAACAATTTTAAAATGAAATTTTCTCCGGCCCTATGACACCGATGTGCCTGAAATTTTGTACGTACGCTTAGAATAGTGGCCTGCACGGAAACAAAAAGAAATTTTGCAAAAAGTTGCGTTTGGGAAAATATCATACTTTTCATGGGCATAATGCAAGACTTGGGCTTGAACAATTTTAAAATGAAATTTTCTCCTGCCCTATGACACCGATGTGCCTGAAATTTTGTACGTACGCTTAGAATAGTGGCCTGCACGGAATCAAAAAGAAAATTTGCAAAAAGTTGCGTTTGGGAAAATATCATACTTTTCATGGGCATAATTCAAGACTTGGGCTCGAACAATTTTAAAATGAAATTTTCTCCGGCCCTATGACACCGATGTGCCTGAAATTTTTTACGTACGCTTAGTATAGTGGCCTGCACGGGAAACAAAAAGAAATTTTGCAAAAAGTTTCGTTAGGGAAAATATCATACTTTTCATGGGCGTAATGCAAGACTTGGGCTCGAACAATTTTAAAATGAAATTTACTCCGGCCTTATGACACCGATGTGCCTGAAATTTTGTACGTACGCTTAGAATAGTTTCCTGCACGGGAATCAAAAAGAAATTTTGCAAAAAGTTGCGTTTGGGAAAATATCATACTTTTCATGGGCATAATGCAAGACTTGGGCTTGAACAATTTTAAAATGAAATTTTCTCCTGCCCTATGACACCGATGTGCCTGAAATTTTGTACGTACGCTTAGTATAGTGGCCTGCACGGGAATCAAAAAGAAATTTTGCAAAAAGTTGCGTTTGGGAAAATATCATACTTTTCATGGGCGTAATGCACGACTTGGGCTCGAACAATTTTAAAATGAAATTTTCTCCGGCCCTATGACATCGATGTGCCTGAAATTTTGTACGTACGCTTAGAATAGTGGCCTGCACGGGAATCCAAAAGAAATTTTGCAAAAAGTTGCGTTTGGGAAAATATCATACTTTTCATGGGCGTAATGCAAGACATGGGCTCGAACAATTTTAAAATGAAATTTTCTCCGGCCCTATGACACCGATGTGCCTGAAATTTTGTACGTACGCTTAGAATAGTGGCCTGCACGGAAACAAAAAGAAATTTTGCAAAAAGTTGCGTTTGGGAAAATATCATACTTTTCATGGGCATAATGCAAGACTTGGGCTTGAACAATTTTAAAATGAAATTTTCTCCTGCCCTATGACACCGATGTGCCTGAAATTTTGTACGTACGCTTAGAATAGTGGCCTGCACGGAATCAAAAAGAAAATTTGCAAAAAGTTGCGTTTGGGAAAATATCATACTTTTCATGGGCATAATTCAAGACTTGGGCTCGAACAATTTTAAAATGAAATTTTCTCCGGCCCTTTGACACCGATGTGCCTGAAATTTTGTACGTACGCTTAGAATAGTGTCCTGCACGGGAATCAAAAAGAAATTTTGCAAAAAGTTGCGTTTGGGAAAATATCATACTTTTCATGGGCGTAATGCAAGACTTGGGCTCGAACAATTTTAAAATGAAATTTTCTCCGGCCCTATGACACCGATGTGCCTGAAATTTTGTACGTACGCTTAGAATAGTGGCCTGCACGGAATCAAAAAGAAAATTTGCAAAAAGTTGCGTTTGGGAAAATATCATACTTTTCATGGGCATAATTCAAGACTTGGGCTCGAACAATTTTAAAATGAAATTTTCTCCGGCCCTTTGACACCGATGTGCCTGAAATTTTGTACGTACGCTTAGAATAGTGTCCTGCACGGGAATCAAAAAGAAATTTTGCAAAAAGTTGCGTTTGGGAAAATATCATACTTTTCATGGGCGTAATGCAAGACTTGGGCTCGAACAATTTTAAAATGAAATTTTCTCCGGCCCTATGACACCGATGTGCCTGAAATTTTGTACGTACGCTTAGAATAGTGGCCTGCACGGAAACAAAAAGAAATTTTGCAAAAAGTTGCGTTTGGGAAAATATCATACTTTTCATGGGCATAATGCAAGACTTGGGCTTGAACAATTTTAAAATGAAATTTTCTCCTGCCCTATGACACCGATGTACCTGAAATTTTGTACGTACGCTTAGAATTGTGGCCTGCACGGGAATCAAAAAGAAAATTTGCAAAAAGTTGCGTTTGGGAAAATATCATACTTTTCATGGGCATAATGCAAGACTTGGGCTCGAACAATTTTAAAATGAAATTTACTCCGGCCCTATGACACCGATGTGCCTGAAATTTTGTACGTACGCTTAGAATAGTGGCCTGCACGGAATCAAAAAGAAATTTTGCAAAAAGTTGCGTTTGGGAAAATATCATACTTTTCATGGGCATAATTCAAGACTTGGGCTCGAACAATTTTAAAATGAAATTTTCTCCGGCCCTATGCCACCGATGTGCCTGAAATTTTGTACGTACGCTTAGAATAGTGGCCTGCACGGAATCAAAAAGAAATTTTGTAAAAAGTTGCGTTTGGGAAAATATCATACTTTTCATGGGCATAATGCAAGACTTGGGCTTGAACAATTTTAAAATGAAATTTTCTCCTGCCCTATGACACCGATGTGCCTGAAATTTTGTACGTACGCTTAGAATAGTGGCCTGCACGGAATCAAAAAGAAATTTTGCAAAAAGTTGCGTTTGAGAAAATATCATTCTTTTCATGGGCATAATGCAAGACTTGGGCTTGAACAATTTTAAAATGAAATTTTCTTCTGCCCTATGACACCGATGTGCCTGAAATTTTGTACGTACGCTAAGAATTGTGGCCTGCACGGGAATCAAAAAGATAATTTGCAAAAAGTTGCGTTTGGGAAAATATCATACTTTTCATGGGAATAATGCAAGACTTGGGCTCGAACAATTTTAAAATGAAATTTACTCCGGCCCTATGACACCGATGTGCCTGAAATTTTTTACGTACGCTTAGTATAGTGGCCTGCACGGGAAACAAAAAGAAATTTTGCAAAAAGTTTCGTTAGGGAAAATATCATACTTTTCATGGGCGTAATGCAAGACTTGGGCTCGAACAATTTTAAAATGAATATTACTCCGGCCCTATGACACCGATGTGCCTGAAATTTTGTACGTACGCTTAGAAATAGTGGTCTGCACGTGAATCAAAAAGAAATTTTGCAAAAAGTTGCGTTTGGGAAAATATCATACTTTTCATGGGCATAATGCAAGACTTGGGCTCGAACAATTTTAAAATGAAATTTACTCCGGCCTTATGACACCGATGTGCCTGAAATTTTGTACGTACGCTTAGAATAGTTTCCTGCACGGGAATCAAAAAGAAATTTTGCAAAAAGTTGCGTTTGGGAAAATATCATACTTTTCATGGGCATAATGCAAGACTTGGGCTTGAACAATTTTAAAATGAAATTTTCTCCTGCCCTATGACACCGATGTGCCTGAAATTTTGTACGTACGCTTAGTATAGTGGCCTGCACGGGAATCAAAAAGAAATTTTGCAAAAAGTTGCGTTTGGGAAAATATCATACTTTTCATGGGCGTAATGCACGACTTGGGCTCGAACAATTTTAAAATGAAATTTTCTCCGGCCCTATGACATCGATGTGCCTGAAATTTTGTACGTACGCTTAGAATAGTGGCCTGCACGGGAATCCAAAAGAAATTTTGCAAAAAGTTGCGTTTGGGAAAATATCATACTTTTCATGGGCGTAATGCAAGACATGGGCTCGAACAATTTTAAAATGAAATTTTCTCCGGCCCTATGACACCGATGTGCCTGAAATTTTGTACGTACGCTTAGAATAGTGGCCTGCACGGAAACAAAAAGAAATTTTGCAAAAAGTTGCGTTTGGGAAAATATCATACTTTTCATGGGCATAATGCAAGACTTGGGCTTGAACAATTTTAAAATGAAATTTTCTCCTGCCCTATGACACCGATGTGCCTGAAATTTTGTACGTACGCTTAGAATAGTGGCCTGCACGGAATCAAAAAGAAAATTTGCAAAAAGTTGCGTTTGGGAAAATATCATACTTTTCATGGGCATAATTCAAGACTTGGGCTCGAACAATTTTAAAATGAAATTTTCTCCGGCCCTATGACACCGATGTGCCTGAAATTTTTTACGTACGCTTAGTATAGTGGCCTGCACGGGAAACAAAAAGAAATTTTGCAAAAAGTTTCGTTAGGGAAAATATCATACTTTTCATGGGCGTAATGCAAGACTTGGGCTCGAACAATTTTAAAATGAAATTTACTCCGGCCTTATGACACCGATGTGCCTGAAATTTTGTACGTACGCTTAGAATAGTTTCCTGCACGGGAATCAAAAAGAAATTTTGCAAAAAGTTGCGTTTGGGAAAATATCATACTTTTCATGGGCATAATGCAAGACTTGGGCTTGAACAATTTTAAAATGAAATTTTCTCCTGCCCTATGACACCGATGTGCCTGAAATTTTGTACGTACGCTTAGTATAGTGGCCTGCACGGGAATCAAAAAGAAATTTTGCAAAAAGTTGCGTTTGGGAAAATATCATACTTTTCATGGGCGTAATGCACGACTTGGGCTCGAACAATTTTAAAATGAAATTTTCTCCGGCCCTATGACATCGATGTGCCTGAAATTTTGTACGTACGCTTAGAATAGTGGCCTGCACGGGAATCCAAAAGAAATTTTGCAAAAAGTTGCGTTTGGGAAAATATCATACTTTTCATGGGCGTAATGCAAGACATGGGCTCGAACAATTTTAAAATGAAATTTTCTCCGGCCCTATGACACCGATGTGCCTGAAATTTTGTACGTACGCTTAGAATAGTGGCCTGCACGGAAACAAAAAGAAATTTTGCAAAAAGTTGCGTTTGGGAAAATATCATACTTTTCATGGGCATAATGCAAGACTTGGGCTTGAACAATTTTAAAATGAAATTTTCTCCTGCCCTATGACACCGATGTGCCTGAAATTTTGTACGTACGCTTAGAATAGTGGCCTGAACGGAATCAAAAAGAAAATTTGCAAAAAGTTGCGTTTGGGAAAATATCATACTTTTCATGGGCATAATTCAAGACTTGGGCTCGAACAATTTTAAAATGAAATTTTCTCCGGCCCTTTGACACCGATGTGCCTGAAATTTTGTACGTACGCTTAGAATAGTGTCCTGCACGGGAATCAAAAAGAAATTTTGCAAAAAGTTGCGTTTGGGAAAATATCATACTTTTCATGGGCGTAATGCAAGACTTGGGCTCGAACAATTTTAAAATGAAATTTTCTCCGGCCCTATGACACCGATGTGCCTGAAATTTTGTACGTACGCTTAGAATAGTGGCCTGCACGGAAACAAAAAGAAATTTTGCAAAAAGTTGCGTTTGGGAAAATATCATACTTTTCATGGGCATAATGCAAGACTTGGGCTTGAACAATTTTAAAATGAAATTTTCTCCTGCCCTATGACACCGATGTACCTGAAATTTTGTACGTACGCTTAGAATTGTGGCCTGCACGGGAATCAAAAAGAAAAATTGCAAAAAGTTGCGTTTGGGAAAATATCATACTTTTCATGGGCATAATGCAAGACTTGGGCTCGAACAATTTTAAAATGAAATTTACTCCGGCCCTATGACACCGATGTGCCTGAAATTTTGTACGTACGCTTAGAATAGTGGCCTGCACGGAATCAAAAAGAAATTTTGCAAAAAGTTGCGTTTGGGAAAATATCATACTTTTCATGGGCATAATGCAAGACTTGGCTCGAACAATTTTAAAATGAAATTTACTCCGGCCCTATGACACCGATGTGCCAGAAATTTTGTACGTTTGCTTAGAATAATGGTCTGCACGTGAATCAAAAAGAAATTTTGCAAAAAGTTGCGTTCGGGAAAATATCATACTTTTCATGGTCATGATGCAAGACTTGGGCTCGAACAATTTTAAAATGAAATTTTCTCCGGCCCTATGACATCGATGTGCCTGAAATTTTGTACGTACGCTAAGAATTGTGGCCTGCACGGGAATCAAAAAGAAAATTTGCAAAAAGTTGCGTTTGGGAAAATATCATACTTTTCATGGGCATAATTTAAGACTTGGGCTCGAACAATTTTAAAATGAAATTTTCTCCGGCCCTATGCCACCGATGTGCCTGAAATTTTGTACGTACGCTTAGAATAGTGGCCTGCACGGAATCAAAAAGAAATTTTGTAAAAAGTTGCGTTTGGGAAAATATCATACTTTTCATGGGCATAATGCAAGACTTGGGCTTGAACAATTTTAAAATGAAATTTTCTCCTGCCCTATGACACCGATGTGCCTGAAATTTTGTACGTACGCTTAGAATAGTGGCCTGCACGGAATCAAAAAGAAATTTTGCAAAAAGTTGCGTTTGAGAAAATATCATTCTTTTCATGGGCATAATGCAAGACTTGGGCTTGAACAATTTTAAAATGAAATTTTCTTCTGCCCTATGACACCGATGTGCCTGAAATTTTGTACGTACGCTAAGAATTGTGGCCTGCACGGGAATCAAAAAGATAATTTGCAAAAAGTTGCGTTTGGGAAAATATCATACTTTTCATGGGAATAATGCAAGACTTGGGCTCGAACAATTTTAAAATGAAATTTAATCCGGCCCTATGACACCGATGTGCCTGAAATTTTTTACGTACGCTTAGTATAGTGGCCTGCACGGGAAACAAAAAGAAATTTTGCAAAAAGTTTCGTTAGGGAAAATATCATACTTTTCATGGGCGTAATGCAAGACTTGGGCTCGAACAATTTTAAAATGAATATTACTCCGGCCCTATGACACCGATGTGCCTGAAATTTTGTACGTACGCTTAGAAATAGTGGTCTGCACGTGAATCAAAAAGAAATTTTGCAAAAAGTTGCGTTTGGGAAAATATCATACTTTTCATGGGCATAATGCAAGACTTGGGCTCGAACAATTTTAAAATGAAATTTACTCCGGCCTTATGACACCGATGTGCCTGAAATTTTGTACGTACGCTTAGAATAGTTTCCTGCACGGGAATCAAAAAGAAATTTTGCAAAAAGTTGCGTTTGGGAAAATATCATACTTTTCATGGGCATAATGCAAGACTTGGGCTTGAACAATTTTAAAATGAAATTTTCTCCTGCCCTATGACACCGATGTGCCTGAAATTTTGTACGTACGCTTAGTATAGTGGCCTGCACGGGAATCAAAAAGAAATTTTGCAAAAAGTTGCGTTTGGGAAAATATCATACTTTTCATGGGCGTAATGCACGACTTGGGCTCGAACAATTTTAAAATGAAATTTTCTCCGGCCCTATGACATCGATGTGCCTGAAATTTTGTACGTACGCTTAGAATAGTGGCCTGCACGGGAATCCAAAAGAAATTTTGCAAAAAGTTGCGTTTGGGAAAATATCATACTTTTCATGGGCATAATGCAAGACTTGGGCTTGAACAATTTTAAAATGAAATTTTCTCCTGCCCTATGACACCGATGTGCCTGAAATTTTGTACGTACGCTTAGTATAGTGGTCTGCACGTGAATCAAAAAGAAATTTTGCAAAAAGTTGCGTTCGGGAAAATATCATACTTTTCATGGTCATGATGCAAGACTTGGGCTCGAACAATTTTAAAATGAAATTTTCTCCGGCCCTATGACATCGATGTGCCTGAAATTTTGTACGTACGCTTAGAATAGTGGCCTGCACGGGAATCCAAAAGAAATTTTGCAAAAAGTTGCGTTTGGGAAAATATCATACTTTTCATGGTCATGATGCAGGACTTGGGCTCGAACAATTTTAAAATGAAATTTTCTCCGGCCCTATGACTTCGATGTGCCTGAAATTTTGTAAGTACGCTTAGAAATAGTGGTCTGCACGTGAATCAAAAAGAAATTTTGCAAAAAGTTGCGTTTGGGAAAATATCATACTTTTCATGGGCATAATGCAAGACTTGGGCTCGAACAATTTTAAAATGAAATTTACTCCGGCCATATGACACCGATGTGCCTGAAATTTTGTACGTACGCTTAGAATAGTGGCCTGCACGGGAATCCAAAAGAAATTTTGCAAAAAGTTGCGTTTGGGAAAATATTATACTTTTCATGGGCATAATGCAAGACTTGGGCTCGAATAATATTAAAATGTAATTTTCTCCGGCCCTATGACACCGATGTGCCTGAAATTTTGTACGTACGCTTAGAATAGTGGCCTGCACGGGAATCAAAAAGAAATTTTGCAAAAAGTTGCGTTTGGGAAAATATCATACTTTTCATGGGCATAATGCAAGACTTGGGCTCGAACAATTTTAAAATGAAATTTACTCCGGCCCTATGACACCGATGTGCCTGAAATTTTGTACGTACGCTTAGAATAGTGGCCTGCACGGGAATCAAAAAGAAATTTTGCAAAAAGTTGCGTTTGGGAAAATATCATACTTTTCATGGGCATAATGCAAGACTTGGGCTCGAACAATTTTAAAATGAAATTTACTCCGGCCCTATGACACCGATGTGCCTGAAATTTTGTACGTACGCTTAGAATAATGGTCTGCACGTGAATCAAAAAGAAATTTTGCAAAAAGTTGCGTTCGGGAAAATATCATACTTTTCATGGTCATGATGCAAGACTTGGGCTCGAACAATTTTAAAATGAAATTTTCTCCGGCCCTATGACACCGATGTGCCTGAAATTTTGTACGTACGCTTAGAATAGTGGCCTGCATGGAATCAAAAAGAAATTTTGCAAAAAGTTGCGTTTGGGAAAATATCATACTTTTCATGGGCATAATGCAAGACTTGGGCTCGAATAATATTAAAATGTAATTTTCTCCGGCCCTATGACACCGATGTGCCTGAAATTTTGTACGTACGCTTAGAATAGTGGCCTGCACGGGAATCAAAAAGAAATTTTGCAAAAAGTTGCGTTTGGGAAAATATCATACTTTTCATGGGCGTAATGCAAGACTTGGGCTCGAACAATTTTAAAATGAAATTTTCTCCGGCCCTATGACACCGATGTGCCTGAAATTATGTACGTACGCTTAGAATAGTGGCCTGCACGGAATCAAAAAGAAATTTTGCAAAAAGTTGCGTTCGGGAAAATATCATACTTTTCATGGGCATAATGCAAGACTTGGGCTTGAACAATTTTAAAATGAAATTTTCTCCTGCCCTATGACACCGATGTGCCTGAAATTTTGTACGTACGCTTAGAATTGTGGCCTGCACGGGAATCAAAAAGAAAATTTGCCAAAAGTTGCGTTTGGGAAAATATCATACTTTTCATGGGCATAATGCAAGACTTGGGCTCGAATAATATTAAAATGTAATTTTCTCCGGCCCTATGACACCGATGTGCCTGAAATTTTGTACGTACGCTTAGAATAGTGGCCTGCACGGGAATCAAAAAGAAATTTTGCAAAAAGTTGCGTTTGGGAAAATATCATACTTTTCATGGGCGTAATGCAAGACTTGGGCTCGAACAATTTTAAAATGAAATTTTCTCCGGCCCTATGACACCGATGTGCCTGAAATTTTGTACGTACGCTTAGAATAGTGGCCTGCACGGAATCAAAAAGAAATTTTGCAAAAAGTTGTGCCTGAAATTTTGTACGTACGCTTAGAATAGTGGCCTGCACGGGAATCAAAAAGAAATTTTGCAAAAAGTTGCGTTTGGGAAAATATCATACTTTTCATGGGCATAATGCAAGACTTGGGCTTGAACAATTTAAAATGAAATTTACTCCGGCCCTATGACACCGATGTGCCTGAAATTTTGTACGTACGCTTAGAATAATGGTCTGCACGTGAATCAAAAAGAAATTTTGCAAAAAGTTGCGTTCGGGAAAATATCATACTTTTCATGGGCATAATGCAAGACTTGGGCTCGAACAATTTTAAATGAAATTTACTCCGGCCCAATGACACCGATGTGCCTGAAATTTTGTACGTACGCTTAGAATAGTGGCCTGCACGGGAATCAAAAAGAAATTTTGCAAAAAGTTGCGTTTGGGAAAATATCATACTTTTCATGGGCATAATGCAAGACCTTGGGCTCGAATAATATTAAAATGTAATTTTCTCCGGCCCTATGACACCGATGTGCCTGAAATTTTGTACGTACGCTTAGAATAGTGGCCTGCACGGGAATCAAAAAGAAATTTTGCAAAAAGTTGCGTTTGGGAAAATATCATACTTTTCATGGGCATAATGCAAGACTTGGGCTCGAACAATTTTAAAATGAAATTTACTCCGGCCATATGACACCGATGTGCCTGAAATTTTGTACGTACGCTTAGAATAGTGGCCTGCACGGGAATCCAAAAGAAATTTTGCAAAAAGTTGCGTTTGGGAAAATATCATACTTTTCATGGGCATAATGCAAGACTTGGGCTCGAATAATATTAAAATGTAATTTTCTCCGGCCCTATGACACCGATGTGCCTGAAATTTTGTACGTTCGCTTAGAATAGTGGCCTGCACGGGAATCAAAAAGAAATTTTGCAAAAGTTGCGTTTGGGAAAATATCATACTTTTCATGGGCATAATGCAAGACTTGGGCTCGAACAATTTTAAAATGAAATTTACTCCGGCCATATGACACCGATGTGCCTGAAATTTTGTACGTACGCTTAGAATAGTGGCCTGCACGGGAATCAAAAGAAATTTTGCAAAAAGTTGCGTTTGGGAAAATATCATACTTTTCATGGGCATAATGCAAGACTTGGGCTCGAATAATATTAAAATGTAATTTTCTCCGGCCCTATGACACCGATGTGCCTGAAATTTTGTACGTTCGCTTAGAATAGTGGCCTGCACGGGAATCAAAAAGAAATTTTGCAAAAAGTTGCGTTTGGGAAAATATCATACTTTTCATGGGCATAATGCAAGACTTGGGCTCGAATAATATTAAAATGTAATTTTCTCCGGCCCTATGACACCGATGTGCCTGAAATTTTGTACGTACGCTTAGAATAGTGGCCTGCACGGGAATCAAAAAGAAATTTTGCAAAAAGTTGCGTTTGGGAAAATATCATACTTTTCATGGGCATAATGCAAGACTTGGGCTCGAACAATTTTAAAATGAAATTTACTCCGGCCATATGACACCGATGTGCCTGAAATTTTGTACGTACGCTTAGAATAGTGGCCTGCACGGGAATCCAAAAGAAATTTTGCAAAAAGTTGCGTTTGGGAAAATATCATACTTTTCATGGGCATAATGCAAGACTTGGGCTCGAATAATATTAAAATGTAATTTTCTCCGGCCCTATGACACCGATGTGCCTGAAATTTTGTACGTTCGCTTAGAATAGTGGCCTGCACGGGAATCAAAAAGAAATTTTGCAAAAAGTTGCGTTTGGGAAAATATCATACTTTTCATGGGCATAATGCAAGACTTGGGCTCGAACAATTTTAAAATGAATTTTACTCCGGCCCTATGACACCGATGTGCCTGAAATTTTGTACGTACGCTTAGAATAGTGGCCTGCACGGGAATCAAAAAGAAATTTTGCAAAAAGTTGCGTTTGGGAAAATATCATACTTTTCATGGGCATAATGCAAGACTTGGGCTCGAACAATTTTAAAATGAAATTTACTCCGGCCCTATGACACCGATGTGCCTGAAATTTTGTACGTACGCTTAGAATAATGGTCTGCACGTGAATCAAAAAGAAATTTTGCAAAAAGTTGCGTTCGGGAAAATATCATACTTTTCATGGTCATGATGCAAGACTTGGGCTCGAACAATTTTAAAATGAAATTTTCTCCGGCCCTATGACACCGATGTGCCTGAAATTTTGTACGTACGCTTAGAATAGTGGCCTGCACGGGAATCAAAAAGAAATTTTGCAAAAAGTTGCGTTTGGGAAAATATCATACTTTTCATGGGCATAATGCAAGACTTGGGCTCGAACAATTTTAAAATGAATTTTACTCCGGCCCTATGACACCGATGTGCCTGAAATTTTGTACGTACGCTTAGAATAGTGGCCTGCACGGGAATCAAAAAGAAATTTTGCAAAAAGTTGCGTTCGGGAAAATATCATACTTTTCATGGTCATGATGCAAGACTTGGGCTCGAACAATTTTAAAATGAAATTTTCTCCGGCCCTATGACACCGATGTGCCTGAAATTTTGTACGTACGCTTAGAATAGTGGCCTGCATGGAATCAAAAAGAAATTTTGCAAAAAGTTGCGTTTGGGAAAATATCATACTTTTCATGGGCATAATGCAAGACTTGGGCTCGAATAATATTAAAATGTAATTTTCTCCGGCCCTATGACACCGATGTGCCTGAAATTTTGTACGTACGCTTAGAATAGTGGCCTGCACGGGAATCAAAAAGAAATTTTGCAAAAAGTTGCGTTTGGGAAAATATCATACTTTTCATGGGCGTAATGCAAGACTTGGGCTCGAACAATTTTAAAATGAAATTTTCTCCGGCCCTATGACACCGATGTGCCTGAAATTATGTACGTACGCTTAGAATAGTGGCCTGCACGGAATCAAAAAGAAATTTTGCAAAAAGTTGCGTTCGGGAAAATATCATACTTTTCATGGGCATAATGCAAGACTTGGGCTTGAACAATTTTAAAATGAAATTTTCTCCTGCCCTATGACACCGATGTGCCTGAAATTTTGTACGTACGCTTAGAATTGTGGCCTGCACGGGAATCAAAAAGAAAATTTGCCAAAAGTTGCGTTTGGGAAAATATCATACTTTTCATGGGCATAATGCAAGACTTGGGCTCGAATAATATTAAAATGTAATTTTCTCCGGCCCTATGACACCGATGTGCCTGAAATTTTGTACGTACGCTTAGAATAGTGGCCTGCACGGGAATCAAAAAGAAATTTTGCAAAAAGTTGCGTTTGGGAAAATATCATACTTTTCATGGGCGTAATGCAAGACTTGGGCTCGAACAATTTTAAAATGAAATTTTCTCCGGCCCTATGACACCGATGTGCCTGAAATTTTGTACGTACGCTTAGAATAGTGGCCTGCACGGAATCAAAAAGAAATTTTGCAAAAAGTTGTGCCTGAAATTTTGTACGTACGCTTAGAATAGTGGCCTGCACGGGAATCAAAAAGAAATTTTGCAAAAAGTTGCGTTTGGGAAAATATCATACTTTTCATGGGCATAATGCAAGACTTGGGCTTGAACAATTTTAAAATGAAATTTACTCCGGCCCTATGACACCGATGTGCCTGAAATTTTGTACGTACGCTTAGAATAATGGTCTGCACGTGAATCAAAAAGAAATTTTGCAAAAAGTTGCGTTCGGGAAAATATCATACTTTTCATGGGCATAATGCAAGACTTGGGCTCGAACAATTTTAAAATGAAATTTACTCCGGCCCAATGACACCGATGTGCCTGAAATTTTGTACGTACGCTTAGAATAGTGGCCTGCACGGGAATCAAAAAGAAATTTTGCAAAAAGTTGCGTTTGGGAAAATATCATACTTTTCATGGGCATAATGCAAGACTTGGGCTCGAATAATATTAAAATGTAATTTTCTCCGGCCCTATGACACCGATGTGCCTGAAATTTTGTACGTACGCTTAGAATAGTGGCCTGCACGGGAATCAAAAAGAAATTTTGCAAAAAGTTGCGTTTGGGAAAATATCATACTTTTCATGGGCATAATGCAAGACTTGGGCTCGAACAATTTTAAAATGAAATTTACTCCGGCCATATGACACCGATGTGCCTGAAATTTTGTACGTACGCTTAGAATAGTGGCCTGCACGGGAATCCAAAAGAAATTTTGCAAAAAGTTGCGTTTGGGAAAATATCATACTTTTCATGGGCATAATGCAAGACTTGGGCTCGAATAATATTAAAATGTAATTTTCTCCGGCCCTATGACACCGATGTGCCTGAAATTTTGTACGTTCGCTTAGAATAGTGGCCTGCACGGGAATCAAAAAGAAATTTTGCAAAAAGTTGCGTTTGGGAAAATATCATACTTTTCATGGGCATAATGCAAGACTTGGGCTCGAACAATTTTAAAATGAATTTTACTCCGGCCCTATGACACCGATGTGCCTGAAATTTTGTACGTACGCTTAGAATAGTGGCCTGCACGGGAATCAAAAAGAAATTTTGCAAAAAGTTGCGTTTGGGAAAATATCATACTTTTCATGGGCATAATGCAAGACTTGGGCTCGAACAATTTTAAAATGAAATTTACTCCGGCCCTATGACACCGATGTGCCTGAAATTTTGTACGTACGCTTAGAATAATGGTCTGCACGTGAATCAAAAAGAAATTTTGCAAAAAGTTGCGTTCGGGAAAATATCATACTTTTCATGGTCATGATGCAAGACTTGGGCTCGAACAATTTTAAAATGAAATTTTCTCCGGCCCTATGACACCGATGTGCCTGAAATTTTGTACGTACGCTTAGAATAGTGGCCTGCACGGGAATCAAAAAGAAATTTTGCAAAAAGTTGCGTTTGGGAAAATATCATACTTTTCATGGGCATAATGCAAGACTTGGGCTCGAACAATTTTAAAATGAATTTTACTCCGGCCCTATGACACCGATGTGCCTGAAATTTTGTACGTACGCTTAGAATAGTGGCCTGCACGGGAATCAAAAAGAAATTTTGCAAAAAGTTGCGTTTGGGAAAATATCATACTTTTCATGGGCATAATGCAAGACTTGGGCTCGAACAATTTTAAAATGAAATTTACTCCGGCCCTATGACACCGATGTGCCTGAAATTTTGTACGTACGCTTAGAATAATGGTCTGCACGTGAATCAAAAAGAAATTTTGCAAAAAGTTGCGTTCGGGAAAATATCATACTTTTCATGGTCATGATGCAAGACTTGGGCTCGAACAATTTTAAAATGAAATTTTCTCCGGCCCTATGACACCGATGTGCCTGAAATTTTGTACGTACGCTTAGAATAGTGGCCTGCACGGGAATCCAAAAGAAATTTTGCAAAAAGTTGCGTTTGGGAAAATATCATACTTTTCATGGGCATAATGCAAGACTTGGGCTCGAATAATATTAAAATGTAATTTTCTCCGGCCCTATGACACCGATGTGCCTGAAATTTTGTACGTACGCTTAGAATAGTGGCCTGCACGGGAATCAAAAAGAAATTTTGCAAAAAGTTGCGTTTGGGAAAATATCATACTTTTCATGGGCATAATGCAAGACTTGGGCTCGAACAATTTTAAAATGAAATTTACTCCGGCCCTATGACACCGATGTGCCTGAAATTTTGTACGTACGCTTAGAATAGTGGCCTGCACGGGAATCAAAAAGAAATTTTGCAAAAAGTTGCGTTTGGGAAAATATCATACTTTTCATGGGCATAATGCAAGACTTGGGCTCGAACAATTTTAAAATGAAATTTACTCCGGCCCTATGACACCGATGTGCCTGAAATTTTGTACGTACGCTTAGAATAATGGTCTGCACGTGAATCAAAAAGAAATTTTGCAAAAAGTTGCGTTCGGGAAAATATCATACTTTTCATGGGCATAATGCAAGACTTGGGCTCGAACAATTTTAAAATGAAATTTACTCCGGCCCAATGACACCGATGTGCCTGAAATTTTGTACGTACGCTTAGAATAGTGGCCTGCACGGGAATCAAAAAGAAATTTTGCAAAAAGTTGCGTTTGGGAAAATATCATACTTTTCATGGGCATAATGCAAGACTTGGGCTCGAATAATATTAAAATGTAATTTTCTCCGGCCCTATGACACCGATGTGCCTGAAATTTTGTACGTACGCTTAGAATAGTGGCCTGCACGGGAATCAAAAAGAAATTTTGCAAAAAGTTGCGTTTGGGAAAATATCATACTTTTCATGGGCATAATGCAAGACTTGGGCTTGAACAATTTTAAAATGAAATTTACTCCGGCCCTATGACACCGATGTGCCTGAAATTTTGTACGTACGCTTAGAATAATGGTCTGCACGTGAATCAAAAAGAAATTTTGCAAAAAGTTGCGTTTGGGAAAATATCATACTTTTCATGGGCATAATGCAAGACTTGGGCTCGAACAATTTTAAAATGAAATTTACTCCGGCCATATGACATCGATGTGCCTGAAATTTTGTACGTACGCTTAGAATAGTGGCCTGCACGGGAATCCAAAAGAAATTTTGCAAAAAGTTGCGTTTGGGAAAATATCATACTTTTCATGGGCATAATGCAAGACTTGGGCTCGAACAATTTTAAAATGAAATTTTCTCCGGCCCTATGACACCGATGTGCCTGAAATTTTGTACGTACGCTTAGAATAGTGGCCTGCACGGGAATCAAAAAGAAATTTTGCAAAAAGTTGCGTTTGGGAAAATATCATACTTTTCATGGGCATAATGCAAGACTTGGGCTCGAACAATTTTAAAATGAATTTTACTCCGGCCCTATGACACCGATGTGCCTGAAATTTTGTACGTACGCTTAGAATAGTGGCCTGCACGGGAATCAAAAAGAAATTTTGCAAAAAGTTGCGTTTGGGAAAATATCATACTTTTCATGGGCATAATGCAAGACTTGGGCTCGAACAATTTTAAAATGAAATTTACTCCGGCCCTATGACACCGATGTGCCTGAAATTTTGTACGTACGCTTAGAATAATGGTCTGCACGTGAATCAAAAAGAAATTTTGCAAAAAGTTGCGTTCGGGAAAATATCATACTTTTCATGGTCATGATGCAAGACTTGGGCTCGAACAATTTTAAAATGAAATTTTCTCCGGCCCTATGACACCGATGTGCCTGAAATTTTGTACGTACGCTTAGAATAGTGGCCTGCACGGGAATCCAAAAGAAATTTTGCAAAAAGTTGCGTTTGGGAAAATATCATACTTTTCATGGGCATAATGCAAGACTTGGGCTCGAATAATATTAAAATGTAATTTTCTCCGGCCCTATGACACCGATGTGCCTGAAATTTTGTACGTACGCTTAGAATAGTGGCCTGCACGGGAATCAAAAAGAAATTTTGCAAAAAGTTGCGTTTGGGAAAATATCATACTTTTCATGGGCATAATGCAAGACTTGGGCTCGAACAATTTTAAAATGAAATTTACTCCGGCCCTATGACACCGATGTGCCTGAAATTTTGTACGTACGCTTAGAATAGTGGCCTGCACGGGAATCAAAAAGAAATTTTGCAAAAAGTTGCGTTTGGGAAAATATCATACTTTTCATGGGCATAATGCAAGACTTGGGCTCGAACAATTTTAAAATGAAATTTACTCCGGCCCTATGACACCGATGTGCCTGAAATTTTGTACGTACGCTTATAATAATGGTCTGCACGTGAATCAAAAAGAAATTTTGCAAAAAGTTGCGTTCGGGAAAATATCATACTTTTCATGGGCATAATGCAAGACTTGGGCTCGAACAATTTTAAAATGAAATTTACTCCGGCCCAATGACACCGATGTGCCTGAAATTTTGTACGTACGCTTAGAATAGTGGCCTGCACGGGAATCAAAAAGAAATTTTGCAAAAAGTTGCGTTTGGGAAAATATCATACTTTTCATGGGCATAATGCAAGACTTGGGCTCGAATAATATTAAAATGTAATTTTCTCCGGCCCTATGACACCGATGTGCCTGAAATTTTGTACGTACGCTTAGAATAGTGGCCTGCACGGGAATCAAAAAGAAATTTTGCAAAAAGTTGCGTTTGGGAAAATATCATACTTTTCATGGGCATAATGCAAGACTTGGGCTCGAACAATTTTAAAATGAATTTTACTCCGGCCCTATGACACCGATGTGCCTGAAATTTTGTACGTACGCTTAGAATAGTGGCCTGCACGGGAATCAAAAAGAAATTTTGCAAAAAGTTGCGTTTGGGAAAATATCATACTTTTCATGGGCATAATGCAAGACTTGGGCTCGAACAATTTTAAAATGAAATTTACTCCGGCCCTATGACACCGATGTGCCTGAAATTTTGTACGTACGCTTAGAATAATGGTCTGCACGTGAATCAAAAAGAAATTTTGCAAAAAGTTGCGTTCGGGAAAATATCATACTTTTCATGGTCATGATGCAAGACTTGGGCTCGAACAATTTTAAAATGAAATTTTCTCCGGCCCTATGACACCGATGTGCCTGAAATTTTGTACGTACGCTTAGAATAGTGGCCTGCACGGGAATCCAAAAGAAATTTTGCAAAAAGTTGCGTTTGGGAAAATATCATACTTTTCATGGGCATAATGCAAGACTTGGGCTCGAATAATATTAAAATGTAATTTTCTCCGGCCCTATGACACCGATGTGCCTGAAATTTTGTACGTACGCTTAGAATAGTGGCCTGCACGGGAATCAAAAAGAAATTTTGCAAAAAGTTGCGTTTGGGAAAATATCATACTTTTCATGGGCATAATGCAAGACTTGGGCTCGAACAATTTTAAAATGAAATTTTCTCCGGCCCTATGACACCGATGTGCCTGAAATTTTGTACGTACGCTTAGAATAGTGGCCTGCACGGGAATCAAAAAGAAATTTTGCAAAAAGTTGCGTTTGGGAAAATATCATACTTTTCATGGGCATAATGCAAGACTTGGGCTCGAACAATTTTAAAATGAATTTTACTCCGGCCCTATGACACCGATGTGCCTGAAATTTTGTACGTACGCTTAGAATAGTGGCCTGCACGGGAATCAAAAAGAAATTTTGCAAAAAGTTGCGTTTGGGAAAATATCATACTTTTCATGGGCATAATGCAAGACTTGGGCTCGAACAATTTTAAAATGAAATTTACTCCGGCCCTATGACACCGATGTGCCTGAAATTTTGTACGTACGCTTAGAATAATGGTCTGCACGTGAATCAAAAAGAAATTTTGCAAAAAGTTGCGTTCGGGAAAATATCATACTTTTCATGGTCATGATGCAAGACTTGGGCTCGAACAATTTTAAAATGAAATTTTCTCCGGCCCTATGACACCGATGTGCCTGAAATTTTGTACGTACGCTTAGAATAGTGGCCTGCACGGGAATCCAAAAGAAATTTTGCAAAAAGTTGCGTTTGGGAAAATATCATACTTTTCATGGGCATAATGCAAGACTTGGGCTCGAATAATATTAAAATGTAATTTTCTCCGGCCCTATGACACCGATGTGCCTGAAATTTTGTACGTACGCTTAGAATAGTGGCCTGCACGGGAATCAAAAAGAAATTTTGCAAAAAGTTGCGTTTGGGAAAATATCATACTTTTCATGGGCATAATGCAAGACTTGGGCTCGAACAATTTTAAAATGAAATTTACTCCGGCCCTATGACACCGATGTGCCTGAAATTTTGTACGTACGCTTAGAATAGTGGCCTGCACGGGAATCAAAAAGAAATTTTGCAAAAAGTTGCGTTTGGGAAAATATCATACTTTTCATGGGCATAATGCAAGACTTGGGCTCGAACAATTTTAAAATGAAATTTACTCCGGCCCTATGACACCGATGTGCCTGAAATTTTGTACGTACGCTTATAATAATGGTCTGCACGTGAATCAAAAAGAAATTTTGCAAAAAGTTGCGTTCGGGAAAATATCATACTTTTCATGGGCATAATGCAAGACTTGGGCTCGAACAATTTTAAAATGAAATTTACTCCGGCCCAATGACACCGATGTGCCTGAAATTTTGTACGTACGCTTAGAATAGTGGCCTGCACGGGAATCAAAAAGAAATTTTGCAAAAAGTTGCGTTTGGGAAAATATCATACTTTTCATGGGCATAATGCAAGACTTGGGCTCGAATAATATTAAAATGTAATTTTCTCCGGCCCTATGACACCGATGTGCCTGAAATTTTGTACGTACGCTTAGAATAGTGGCCTGCACGGGAATCAAAAAGAAATTTTGCAAAAAGTTGCGTTTGGGAAAATATCATACTTTTCATGGGCATAATGCAAGACTTGGGCTCGAACAATTTTAAAATGAATTTTACTCCGGCCCTATGACACCGATGTGCCTGAAATTTTGTACGTACGCTTAGAATAGTGGCCTGCACGGGAATCAAAAAGAAATTTTGCAAAAAGTTGCGTTTGGGAAAATATCATACTTTTCATGGGCATAATGCAAGACTTGGGCTCGAACAATTTTAAAATGAAATTTACTCCGGCCCTATGACACCGATGTGCCTGAAATTTTGTACGTACGCTTAGAATAATGGTCTGCACGTGAATCAAAAAGAAATTTTGCAAAAAGTTGCGTTCGGGAAAATATCATACTTTTCATGGTCATGATGCAAGACTTGGGCTCGAACAATTTTAAAATGAAATTTTCTCCGGCCCTATGACACCGATGTGCCTGAAATTTTGTACGTACGCTTAGAATAGTGGCCTGCACGGGAATCCAAAAGAAATTTTGCAAAAAGTTGCGTTTGGGAAAATATCATACTTTTCATGGGCATAATGCAAGACTTGGGCTCGAATAATATTAAAATGTAATTTTCTCCGGCCCTATGACACCGATGTGCCTGAAATTTTGTACGTACGCTTAGAATAGTGGCCTGCACGGGAATCAAAAAGAAATTTTGCAAAAAGTTGCGTTTGGGAAAATATCATACTTTTCATGGGCATAATGCAAGACTTGGGCTCGAACAATTTTAAAATGAAATTTACTCCGGCCCTATGACACCGATGTGCCTGAAATTTTGTACGTACGCTTAGAATAGTGGCCTGCACGGGAATCAAAAAGAAATTTTGCAAAAAGTTGCGTTTGGGAAAATATCATACTTTTCATGGGCATAATGCAAGACTTGGGCTCGAACAATTTTAAAATGAAATTTACTCCGGCCCTATGACACCGATGTGCCTGAAATTTTGTACGTACGCTTATAATAATGGTCTGCACGTGAATCAAAAAGAAATTTTGCAAAAAGTTGCGTTCGGGAAAATATCATACTTTTCATGGGCATAATGCAAGACTTGGGCTCGAACAATTTTAAAATGAAATTTACTCCGGCCCAATGACACCGATGTGCCTGAAATTTTGTACGTACGCTTAGAATAGTGGCCTGCACGGGAATCAAAAAGAAATTTTGCAAAAAGTTGCGTTTGGGAAAATATCATACTTTTCATGGGCATAATGCAAGACTTGGGCTCGAATAATATTAAAATGTAATTTTCTCCGGCCCTATGACACCGATGTGCCTGAAATTTTGTACGTTCGCTTAGAATAGTGGCCTGCACGGGAATCAAAAAGAAATTTTGCAAAAAGTTGCGTTTGGGAAAATATCATACTTTTCATGGGCATAATGCAAGACTTGGGCTCGAACAATTTTAAAATGAATTTTACTCCGGCCCTATGACACCGATGTGCCTGAAATTTTGTACGTACGCTTAGAATAGTGGCCTGCACGGGAATCAAAAAGAAATTTTGCAAAAAGTTGCGTTTGGGAAAATATCATACTTTTCATGGGCATAATGCAAGACTTGGGCTCGAACAATTTTAAAATGAAATTTACTCCGGCCCTATGACACCGATGTGCCTGAAATTTTGTACGTACGCTTAGAATAATGGTCTGCACGTGAATCAAAAAGAAATTTTGCAAAAAGTTGCGTTCGGGAAAATATCATACTTTTCATGGTCATGATGCAAGACTTGGGCTCGAACAATTTTAAAATGAAATTTTCTCCGGCCCTATGACACCGATGTGCCTGAAATTTTGTACGTACGCTTAGAATAGTGGCCTGCACGGGAATCAAAAAGAAATTTTGCAAAAAGTTGCGTTTGGGAAAATATCATACTTTTCATGGGCATAATGCAAGACTTGGGCTCGAACAATTTTAAAATGAATTTTACTCCGGCCCTATGACACCGATGTGCCTGAAATTTTGTACGTACGCTTAGAATAGTGGCCTGCACGGGAATCAAAAAGAAATTTTGCAAAAAGTTGCGTTTGGGAAAATATCATACTTTTCATGGGCATAATGCAAGACTTGGGCTCGAACAATTTTAAAATGAAATTTACTCCGGCCCTATGACACCGATGTGCCTGAAATTTTGTACGTACGCTTAGAATAATGGTCTGCACGTGAATCAAAAAGAAATTTTGCAAAAAGTTGCGTTCGGGAAAATATCATACTTTTCATGGTCATGATGCAAGACTTGGGCTCGAACAATTTTAAAATGAAATTTTCTCCGGCCCTATGACACCGATGTGCCTGAAATTTTGTACGTACGCTTAGAATAGTGGCCTGCACGGGAATCCAAAAGAAATTTTGCAAAAAGTTGCGTTTGGGAAAATATCATACTTTTCATGGGCATAATGCAAGACTTGGGCTCGAATAATATTAAAATGTAATTTTCTCCGGCCCTATGACACCGATGTGCCTGAAATTTTGTACGTACGCTAAGAATAGTGGCCTGCACGGGAATCAAAAAGAAATTTTGCAAAAAGTTGCGTTTGGGAAAATATCATACTTTTCATGGGCATAATGCAAGACTTGGGCTCGAACAATTTTAAAATGAAATTTACTCCGGCCCTATGACACCGATGTGCCTGAAATTTTGTACGTACGCTTAGAATAGTGGCCTGCACGGGAATCAAAAAGAAATTTTGCAAAAAGTTGCGTTTGGGAAAATATCATACTTTTCATGGGCATAATGCAAGACTTGGGCTCGAACAATTTTAAAATGAAATTTACTCCGGCCCTATGACACCGATGTGCCTGAAATTTTGTACGTACGCTTAGAATAATGGTCTGCACGTGAATCAAAAAGAAATTTTGCAAAAAGTTGCGTTCGGGAAAATATCATACTTTTCATGGTCATGATGCAAGACTTGGGCTCGAACAATTTTAAAATGAAATTTTCTCCGGCCCTATGACACCGATGTGCCTGAAATTTTGTACGTACGCTTAGAATAGTGGCCTGCATGGAATCAAAAAGAAATTTTGCAAAAAGTTGCGTTTGGGAAAATATCATACTTTTCATGGGCATAATGCAAGACTTGGGCTCGAACAATTTTAAAATGAAATTTACTCCGGCCCTATGACACCGATGTGCCTGAAATTATGTACGTACGCTTAGAATAGTGGCCTGCACGGAATCAAAAAGAAATTTTGCAAAAAGTTGCGTTCGGGAAAATATCATACTTTTCATGGGCATAATGCAAGACTTGGGCTTGAACAATTTTAAAATGAAATTTTCTCCTGCCCTATGACACCGATGTGCCTGAAATTTTGTACGTACGCTTAGAATTGTGGCCTGCACGGGAATCAAAAAGAAAATTTGCAAAAAGTTGCGTTTGGGAAAATATCATACTTTTCATGGGCATAATGCAAGACTTGGGCTCGAATAATATTAAAATGTAATTTTCTCCGGCCCTATGACACCGATGTGCCTGAAATTTTGTACGAACGCTTAGAATAGTGGCCTACACGGGAATCAAAAAGAAATTTTGCAAAAAGTTGCGTTTGGGAAAATATCATACTTTTCATGGGCGTAATGCAAGACTTGGGCTCGAACAATTTTAAAATGAAATTTTCTCCGGCCCTATGACACCGATGTGCCTGAAATTTTGTACTTACGCTTAGAATAGTGGCCTGCACGGAATCAAAAAGAAATTTTGCAAAAAGTTGTGCCTGAAATTTTGTACGTACGCTTAGAATAGTGGCCTGCACGGGAATCAAAAAGAAATTTTGCAAAAAGTTGCGTTTGGGAAAATATCATACTTTTCATGGGCATAATGCAAGACTTGGGCTTGAACAATTTTAAAATGAAATTTACTCCGGCCCTATGACACCGATGTGCCTGAAATTTTGTACGTACGCTTAGAATAATGGTCTGCACGTGAATCAAAAAGAAATTTTGCAAAAAGTTGCGTTCGGGAAAATATCATACTTTTCATGGGCATAATGCAAGACTTGGGCTCGAACAATTTTAAAATGAAATTTACTCCGGCCCAATGACACCGATGTGCCTGAAATTTTGTACGTACGCTTAGAATAGTGGCCTGCACGGGAATCAAAAAGAAATTTTGCAAAAAGTTGCGTTTGGGAAAATATCATACTTTTCATGGGCATAATGCAAGACTTGGGCTCGAATAATATTAAAATGTAATTTTCTCCGGCCCTATGACACCGATGTGCCTGAAATTTTGTACGTACGCTTAGAATAGTGGCCTGCACGGGAATCAAAAAGAAATTTTGCAAAAAGTTGCGTTTGGGAAAATATCATACTTTTCATGGGCATAATGCAAGACTTGGGCTCGAACAATTTTAAAATGAAATTTACTCCGGCCATATGACACCGATGTGCCTGAAATTTTGTACGTACGCTTAGAATAGTGGCCTGCACGGGAATCCAAAAGAAATTTTGCAAAAAGTTGCGTTTGGGAAAATATCATACTTTTCATGGGCATAATGCAAGACTTGGGCTCGAATAATATTAAAATGTAATTTTCTCCGGCCCTATGACACCGATGTGCCTGAAATTTTGTACGTTCGCTTAGAATAGTGGCCTGCACGGGAATCAAAAAGAAATTTTGCAAAAAGTTGCGTTTGGGAAAATATCATACTTTTCATGGGCATAATGCAAGACTTGGGCTCGAACAATTTTAAAATGAATTTTACTCCGGCCCTATGACACCGATGTGCCTGAAATTTTGTACGTACGCTTAGAATAGTGGCCTGCACGGGAATCAAAAAGAAATTTTGCAAAAAGTTGCGTTCGGGAAAATATCATACTTTTCATGGTCATGATGCAAGACTTGGGCTCGAACAATTTTAAAATGAAATTTTCTCCGGCCCTATGACACCGATGTGCCTGAAATTTTGTACGTACGCTTAGAATAGTGGCCTGCACGGGAATCAAAAAGAAATTTTGCAAAAAGTTGCGTTTGGGAAAATATCATACTTTTCATGGGCATAATGCAAGACTTGGGCTCGAACAATTTTAAAATGAATTTTACTCCGGCCCTATGACACCGATGTGCCTGAAATTTTGTACGTACGCTTAGAATAGTGGCCTGCACGGGAATCAAAAAGAAATTTTGCAAAAAGTTGCGTTTGGGAAAATATCATACTTTTCATGGGCATAATGCAAGACTTGGGCTCGAACAATTTTAAAATGAAATTTACTCCGGCCCTATGACACCGATGTGCCTGAAATTTTGTACGTACGCTTAGAATAATGGTCTGCACGTGAATCAAAAAGAAATTTTGCAAAAAGTTGCGTTCGGGAAAATATCATACTTTTCATGGTCATGATGCAAGACTTGGGCTCGAACAATTTTAAAATGAAATTTTCTCCGGCCCTATGACACCGATGTGCCTGAAATTTTGTACGTACGCTTAGAATAGTGGCCTGCATGGAATCAAAAAGAAATTTTGCAAAAAGTTGCGTTTGGGAAAATATCATACTTTTCATGGGCATAATGCAAGACTTGGGCTCGAATAATATTAAAATGTAATTTTCTCCGGCCCTATGACACCGATGTGCCTGAAATTTTGTACGTACGCTTAGAATAGTGGCCTGCACGGGAATCAAAAAGAAATTTTGCAAAAAGTTGCGTTTGGGAAAATATCATACTTTTCATGGGCGTAATGCAAGACTTGGGCTCGAACAATTTTAAAATGAAATTTTCTCCGGCCCTATGACACCGATGTGCCTGAAATTATGTACGTACGCTTAGAATAGTGGCCTGCACGGAATCAAAAAGAAATTTTGCAAAAAGTTGCGTTCGGGAAAATATCATACTTTTCATGGGCATAATGCAAGACTTGGGCTTGAACAATTTTAAAATGAAATTTTCTCCTGCCCTATGACACCGATGTGCCTGAAATTTTGTATGTACGCTTAGAATTGTGGCCTGCACGGGAATCAAAAAGAAAATTTGCAAAAAGTTGCGTTTGGGAAAATATCATACTTTTCATGGGCATAATGCAAGACTTGGGCTCGAATAATATTAAAATGTAATTTTCTCCGGCCCTATGACACCGATGTGCCTGAAATTTTGTACGTACGCTTAGAATAGTGGCCTGCACGGGAATCAAAAAGAAATTTTGCAAAAAGTTGCGTTTGGGAAAATATCATACTTTTCATGGGCGTAATGCAAGACTTGGGCTCGAACAATTTTAAAATGAAATTTTCTCCGGCCCTATGACACCGATGTGCCTGAAATTTTGTACGTACGCTTAGAATAGTGGCCTGCACGGGAATCAAAAAGAAATTTTGCAAAAAGTTGCGTTTGGGAAAATATCATACTTTTCATGGGCGTAATGCAAGACTTGGGCTCGAACAATTTTAAAATGAAATTTTCTCCGGCCCTATGACACCGATGTGCCTGAAATTATGTACGTACGCTTAGAATAGTGGCCTGCACGGAATCAAAAAGAAATTTTGCAAAAAGTTGCGTTCGGGAAAATATCATACTTTTCATGGGCATAATGCAAGACTTGGGCTTGAACAATTTTAAAATGAAATTTTCTCCTGCCCTATGACACCGATGTGCCTGAAATTTTGCACGTACGCTTAGAATTGTGGCCTGCACGGGAATCAAAAAGAAAATTTGCAAAAAGTTACGTTTGGGAAAATATCATACTTTTCATGGGCATAATGCAAGACTTGGGCTCGAATAATATTAAAATGTAATTTTCTCCGGCCCTATGACACCGATGTGCCTGAAATTTTGTACGTACGCTTAGAATAGTGGCCTGCACGGGAATCAAAAAGAAATTTTGCAAAAAGTTGCGTTTGGGAAAATATCATACTTTTCATGGGCGTAATGCAAGACTTGGGCTCGAACAATTTTAAAATGAAATTTTCTCCGGCCCTATGACACCGATGTGCCTGAAATTTTGTACGTACGCTTAGAATAGTGGCCTGCACGGAATCAAAAAAAAATTTTGCAAAAAGTTGCGTTTGGGAAAATATCATACTTTTCATGGGCATAATGCAAGACTTGGGCTTGAACAATTTTAAAATGAAATTTTCTCCTGCCCTATGACACCGATGTGCCTGAAATTTTGTACGTACGCTTAGAATTGTGGCCTGCACGGGAATCAAAAAGAAAATTTGCAAAAAGTTGCGTTTGGGAAAATATCATACTTTTCATGGGCATAATGCAAGACTTGGGCTCGAACAATTTTAAAATGAAATTTACTCTGGCCCTATGACACCGATGTGCCTGAAATTTTGTACGTACGCTTAGAATAGTGACCTGCACGGAATCAAAAAGAAATTTTGCAAAAAGTTGCGTTTGGGAAAATATCATACTTTTCATGGGCATAATGCAAGACTTGGGCTCGAACAATTTTAAAATGAAATTTACTCTGGCCCTATGAAACCGATGTGCCTGAAATTTTGTACGTACGCTTAGAATAGTGGCCTGCACGGAATCAAAAAGTAATTTTGCAAAAAGTTGCGTTTGGGAAAATATCATTCTTTTCATGGTTATAATGCAAGACTTGGGCTCGAACAATTTTAAAATGAAATTTACTCCGGCCCTATGACACCGATGTGCCTGAAATTTTGTACGCACGCTTAGAATAATGGTCTGCACGTGAATCAAAAAGAAATTTTGCGAAAAAGTTGCGTTCGGGAAAATATCATACTTTTCATGGTCATGATGCAAGACTTGGGCTCGAACAATTTTAAAATGAAATTTTCTCCGGCCCTATGACATCGATGTGCCTGAAATTTTGTACGTACGCTTAGAAAAGTGGCCTGCACGGGAATCAAAAAGAAATTTTGCAAAAAGTTGCGTTTGGGAAAATATCATACTTTTCATGGGCATAATTCAAGACTTGGGCTCGAACAATTTTAAAATGAAATTTTCTCCGGCCCTTTGACACCGATGTGCCTGAAATTTTGTACGTACGCTTAGAATAGTGGCCTGCACGGGAATCAAAAAGAAATTTTGCAAAAAGTTGCGTTTGGGAAAATATCATACTTTTCATGGGCATAATGCAAGACTTTGGCTCGAATAATATTAAAATGTAATTTTCTCCGGCCCTATGACACCGATGTGCCTGAAATTTTGTACGTACGCTTAGAATAGTGGCCTGCACGGGAATCAAAAAGAAATTTTGCAAAAAGTTGCGTTTGGGAAAATATCATACTTTTCATGGGCGTAATGCAAGACTTGGGCTCGAACAATTTTAAAATGAAATTTTCTCCGGCCCTATGACACCGATGTGCCTGAAATTTTGTACGTACGCTTAGAATAGTGGCCTGCATGGAATCAAAAAGAAATTTTGCAAAAAGTTGCGTTTGGGAAAATATCATACTTTTCATGGGCATAATGCAAGACTTGGGCTCGAATAATATTAAAATGTAATTTTCTCCGGCCCTATGACACCGATGTGCCTGAAATTTTGTACGTACGCTTAGAATAGTGGCCTGCACGGGAATCAAAAAGAAATTTTGCAAAAAGTTGCGTTTGGGAAAATATCATACTTTTCATGGGCGTAATGCAAGACTTGGGCTCGAACAATTTTAAAATGAAATTTTCTCCGGCCCTATGACACCGATGTGCCTGAAATTTTGTACGTACGCTTAGAATAGTGGCCTGCACGGGAATCAAAAAGAAATTTTGCAAAAAGTTGCGTTTGGGAAAATATCATACTTTTCATGGGCGTAATGCAAGACTTGGGCTCGAAAAATTTTAAAATGAAATTTTCTCCGGCCCTATGACACCGATGTGCCTGAAATTTTGTACGTACGCTTAGAATAGTGGCCTGCACGGAATCAAAAAGAAATTTTGCAAAAAGTTGCGTTTGGGAAAATATCATACTTTTCATGGGCATAATGCAAGACTTGGGCTCGAACAATTTTAAAATGAAATTTACTCTGGCCCTATGACACCGATGTGCCTGAAATTTTGTACGTACGCTTAGAATAGTGGCCTGCACGGAATCAAAAAGAAATTTTGCAAAAAGTTGCGTTTGGGAAAATATCATACTTTTCATGGGCATAATTCAAGACTTGGGCTCGAACAATTTTAAAATGAAATTTTCTCCGGCCCTATGACACCGATGTGCCTGAAATTTTGTACTTACGCTTAGAATAGTGGCCTGCACGGAATCAAAAAGAAATTTTGCAAAAAGTTGCGTTTGGGAAAATATCATACTTTTCATGGGCATAATGGAAGACTTGGGCTTGAACAATTTTAAAATGAAATTTTCTCCTGCCCTATGACACCGATGAGCCTGAAATTTTGTACGTACGCTTAGAATTGTGGCCTGCACGGGAATCAAAAAGAAAATTTGCAAAAAGTTGCGTTTGGAAAAATATCATACTTTTCATGGGCATAATGCAAGACTTGGGCTCGAACAATTTTAAAATGAAATTTACTCTGGCCCTATGACACCGATGTGCCTGAAATTTTGTACGTACGCTTAGAATAGTGGCCTGCACGGAATCAAAAAGAAATTTTGCAAAAAGTTGCGTTTGGGAAAATATCATACTTTTCATGGGCATAATGCAAGACTTGGGCTCGAACAATTTTAAAATGAAATTTACTCTGGCCCTATGACACCGATGTGCCTGAAATTTTGTACGTACGCTTAGAATAGTGGCCTGCACGGAATCAAAAAGAAATTTTGCAAAAAGTTGCGTTTGGGAAAATATCATTCTTTTCATGGTTATAATGCAAGACTTGGGCTCGAACAATTTTAAAATGAAATTTACTCCGGCCCTATGACACCGATGTGCCTGAAATTTTGTACGCACGCTTAGAATAATGGTCTGCACGTGAATCAAAAAGAAATTTTGCAAAAAGTTGCGTTCGGGAAAATATCATACTTTTCATGGTCATGATGCAAGACTTGGGCTCGAACAATTTTAAAATGAAATTTTCTCCGGCCCTATGACATCGATGTGCCTGAAATTTTTTACGTACGCTTAGAAATAGTGGTCTGCACGTGAATCAAAAAGAAATTTTGCAAAAAGTTGCGTTTGGGAAAATATCATACTTTTCATGGGCATAATGCAAGACTTGGGCTCGAACAATTTTAAAATGAAATTTACTCCGGCCCTATGACACCGATGTGCCTGAAATTTTGTACGTACGCTTAGAATAATGGTCTGCACGTGAATCAAAAAGAAATTTTGCAAAAAGTTGCGTTCGGGAAAATATCATACTTTTCATGGTCATGATGCAAGACTTGGGCTCGAACAATTTTAAAATGAAATTTTCTCCGGCCCTATGACATCGATGTGCCTGAAATTTTGTACGTACGCTTAGAATAGTGGCCTGCACGGGAATCAAAAAGAAATTTTGCAAAAAGTTGCGTTTGGGAAAATATCATACTTTTCATGGGCATAATGCAAGACTTTGGCTCGAATAATATTAAAATGTAATTTTCTCCGGCCCTATGACACCGATGTGCCTGAAATTTTGTACGTACGCTTAGAATAGTGGCCTGCACGGGAATCAAAAAGAAATTTTGCAAAAAGTTGCGTTTGGGAAAATATCATACTTTTCATAATGCAAGACTTGGGCTCGAACAATTTTAAAATGAAATTTTCTCCGGCCCTATGACACCGATGTGCCTGAAATTTTGTACGTACGCTTAGAATAGTGGCCTGCATGGAATCAAAAAGAAATTTTGCAAAAAGTTGCGTTTGGGAAAATATCATACTTTTCATGGGCATAATGCAAGACTTGGGCTCGAATAATATTAAAATGTAATTTTCTCCGGCCCTATGACACCGATGTGCCTGAAATTTTGTACGTACGCTTAGAATAGTGGCCTGCACGGGAATCAAAAAGAAATTTTGCAAAAAGTTGCGTTTGGGAAAATATCATACTTTTCATGGGCGTAATGCAAGACTTGGGCTCGAACAATTTTAAAATGAAATTTTCTCCGGCCCTATGACACCGATGTGCCTGAAATTTTGTACGTACGCTTAGAATAGTGGCCTGCACGGAATCAAAAAGAAATTTTGCAAAAAGTTGCGTTTGGGAAAATATCATACTTTTCATGGGCATAATGCAAGACTTGGGCTCGAACAATTTTAAAATGAAATTTACTCTGGCCCTATGACACCGATGTGCCTGAAATTTTGTACGTACGCTTAGAATAGTGGCCTGCACGGAATCAAAAAGAAATTTTGCAAAAAGTTGCGTTTGGGAAAATATCATACTTTTCATGGGCATAATTCAAGACTTGGGCTCGAACAATTTTAAAATGAAATTTTCTCCGGCCCTATGACACCGATGTGCCTGAAATTTTGTACGTACGCTTAGAATAGTGGCCTGCATGGAATCAAAAAGAAATTTTGCAAAAAGTTGCGTTTGGGAAAATATCATACCCAAGTCTTGCATATGGGCATAATGCAAGACTTGGGCTCGAATAATATTAAAATGTAATTTTCTCCGGCCCTATGACACCGATGTGCCTGAAATTTTGTACGTACGCTCAGAATAGTGGCCTGCACAAGAATCAAAAAGAAATTTTGCAAAAAGTTGCGTTTGGGAAAATATCATACTTTTCATGGGCGTAATGCAAGACTTGGGCTCGAACAATTTTAAAATGAAATTTTCTCCGGCCCTATGACACCGATGTGCCTGAAATTTTGTACGTACGCTTAGAATAGTGGCCTGCACGGAATCAAAAAGAAATTTTGCAAAAAGTTGCGTTTGGGAAAATATCATACTTTTCATGGGCGTAATGCAAGACTTGGGCTCGAACAATTTTAAAATGAAATTTTCTCCGGCCCTATGACACCGATGTGCCTGAAATTTTGTACGTACGCTTAGAATAGTGGCCTGCACGGAATCAAAAAGAAAATTTGCAAAAAGTTGCGTTTGGGAAAATATCATACTTTTCATGGGCATAATGCAAGACTTGGGCTCGAACAATTTTAAAATGAAATTTACTACGGCCCTATGACACCGATGTGCCTGAAATTTTGTACGTACGCTTAGAATAGTGGCCTGCACGGGAATCAAAAAGAAATTTTGCAAAAAGTTGCGTTTGGGAAAATATCATACTTTTCATGGGCGTAATGCAAGACTTGGGCTCAAACAATTTAAAAATGAAATTTTCTCCGGCCCTATGACACCGATGTTCCTGAAATTTTGTACGTACGCTTAGAATAGTGGCCTGCATGGAATCAAAAAGAAATTTTGCAAAAAGTTGCGTTTGGGAAAATATCATACTTTTCATGGGCATAATGCAAGACTTGGGCTCGAATAATATTAAAATGTAATTTTCTCCGGCCCTATGACACCGATGTGCCTGAAATTTTGTACGTACGCTTAGAATAGTGGCCTGCACGGGAATCAAAAAGAAATTTTGCAAAAAGTTGCGTTTGGGAAAATATCATACTTTTCATGGGCGTAATGCAAGACTTGGGCTCGAACAATTTTAAAATGAAATTTTCTCCGGCCCTATGACACCGATGTGCCTGAAATTTTGTACGTACGCTTAGAATAGTGGCCTGCACGGGAATCAAAAAGAAATTTTGCAAAAAGTTGCGTTTGGGAAAATATCATACTTTTCATGGGCGTAATGCAAGACTTGGGCTCGAAAAATTTTAAAATGAAATTTTCTCCGGCCCTATGACACCGATGTGCCTGAAATTTTGTACGTACGCTTAGAATAGTGGCCTGCACGGAATCAAAAAGAAATTTTGCAAAAAGTTGCGTTTGGGAAAATATCATACTTTTCATGGGCATAATGCAAGACTTGGGCTCGAACAATTTTAAAATGAAATTTACTCTGGCCCTATGACACCGATGTGCCTGAAATTTTGTACGTACGCTTAGAATAGTGGCCTGCACGGAATCAAAAAGAAATTTTGCAAAAAGTTGCGTTTGGGAAAATATCATACTTTTCATGGGCATAATTCAAGACTTGGGCTCGAACAATTTTAAAATGAAATTTTCTCCGGCCCTATGACACCGATGTGCCTGAAATTTTGTACTTACGCTTAGAATAGTGGCCTGCACGGAATCAAAAAGAAATTTTGCAAAAAGTTGCGTTTGGGAAAATATCATACTTTTCATGGGCATAATGGAAGACTTGGGCTTGAACAATTTTAAAATGAAATTTTCTCCTGCCCTATGACACCGATGAGCCTGAAATTTTGTACGTACGCTTAGAATTGTGGCCTGCACGGGAATCAAAAAGAAAATTTGCAAAAAGTTGCGTTTGGAAAAATATCATACTTTTCATGGGCATAATGCAAGACTTGGGCTCGAACAATTTTAAAATGAAATTTACTCTGGCCCTATGACACCGATGTGCCTGAAATTTTGTACGTACGCTTAGAATAGTGGCCTGCACGGAATCAAAAAGAAATTTTGCAAAAAGTTGCGTTTGGGAAAATATCATACTTTTCATGGGCATAATGCAAGACTTGGGCTCGAACAATTTTAAAATGAAATTTACTCTGGCCCTATGACACCGATGTGCCTGAAATTTTGTACGTACGCTTAGAATAGTGGCCTGCACGGAATCAAAAAGAAATTTTGCAAAAAGTTGCGTTTGGGAAAATATCATTCTTTTCATGGTTATAATGCAAGACTTGGGCTCGAACAATTTTAAAATGAAATTTACTCCGGCCCTATGACACCGATGTGCCTGAAATTTTGTACGCACGCTTAGAATAATGGTCTGCACGTGAATCAAAAAGAAATTTTGCAAAAAGTTGCGTTCGGGAAAATATCATACTTTTCATGGTCATGATGCAAGACTTGGGCTCGAACAATTTTAAAATGAAATTTTCTCCGGCCCTATGACATCGATGTGCCTGAAATTTTTTACGTACGCTTAGAAATAGTGGTCTGCACGTGAATCAAAAAGAAATTTTGCAAAAAGTTGCGTTTGGGAAAATATCATACTTTTCATGGGCATAATGCAAGACTTGGGCTCGAACAATTTTAAAATGAAATTTACTCCGGCCCTATGACACCGATGTGCCTGAAATTTTGTACGTACGCTTAGAATAATGGTCTGCACGTGAATCAAAAAGAAATTTTGCAAAAAGTTGCGTTCGGGAAAATATCATACTTTTCATGGTCATGATGCAAGACTTGGGCTCGAACAATTTTAAAATGAAATTTTCTCCGGCCCTATGACATCGATGTGCCTGAAATTTTGTACGTACGCTTAGAAAAGTGGCCTGCACGGGAATCAAAAAGAAATTTTGCAAAAAGTTGCGTTTGGGAAAATATCATACTTTTCATGGGCATAATTCAAGACTTGGGCTCGAACAATTTTAAAATGAAATTTTCTCCGGCCCTTTGACACCGATGTGCCTGAAATTTTGTACGTACGCTTAGAATAGTGGCCTGCACGGGAATCAAAAAGAAATTTTGCAAAAAGTTGCGTTTGGGAAAATATCATACTTTTCATGGGCATAATGCAAGACTTTGGCTCGAATAATATTAAAATGTAATTTTCTCCGGCCCTATGACACCGATGTGCCTGAAATTTTGTACGTACGCTTAGAATAGTGGCCTGCACGGGAATCAAAAAGAAATTTTGCAAAAAGTTGCGTTTGGGAAAATATCATACTTTTCATAATGCAAGACTTGGGCTCGAACAATTTTAAAATGAAATTTTCTCCGGCCCTATGACACCGATGTGCCTGAAATTTTGTACGTACGCTTAGAATAGTGGCCTGCACGGAATCAAAAAGAAATTTTGCAAAAAGTTGCGTTTGGGAAAATATCATACTTTTCATGGGCATAATGCAAGACTTGGGCTCGAACAATTTTAAAATGAAATTTACTCTGGCCCTATGACACCGATGTGCCTGAAATTTTGTACGTACGCTTAGAATAGTGGCCTGCACGGAATCAAAAAGAAATTTTGCAAAAAGTTGCGTTTGGGAAAATATCATACTTTTCATGGGCATAATTCAAGACTTGGGCTCGAACAATTTTAAAATGAAATTTTCTCCGGCCCTATGACACCGATGTGCCTGAAATATTGTACGTACGCTTAGAATAGTGGCCTGCATGGAATCAAAAAGAAATTTTGCAAAAAGTTGCGTTTGGGAAAATATCATACCCAAGTCTTGCATATGGGCATAATGCAAGACTTGGGCTCGAATAATATTAAAATGTAATTTTCTCCGGCCCTATGACACCGATGTGCCTGAAATTTTGTACGTACGCTCAGAATAGTGGCCTGCACAAGAATCAAAAAGAAATTTTGCAAAAAGTTGCGTTTGGGAAAATATCATACTTTTCATGGGCGTAATGCAAGACTTGGGCTCGAACAATTTTAAAATGAAATTTTCTCCGGCCCTATGACACCGATGTGCCTGAAATTTTGTACGTACGCTTAGAATAGTGGCCTGCACGGAATCAAAAAGAAATTTTGCAAAAAGTTGCGTTTGGGAAAATATCATACTTTTCATGGGCGTAATGCAAGACTTGGGCTCGAACAATTTTAAAATGAAATTTTCTCCGGCCCTATGACACCGATGTGCCTGAAATTTTGTACGTACGCTTAGAATAGTGGCCTGCACGGAATCAAAAAGAAAATTTGCAAAAAGTTGCGTTTGGGAAAATATCATACTTTTCATGGGCATAATGCAAGACTTGGGCTCGAACAATTTTAAAATGAAATTTACTACGGCCCTATGACACCGATGTGCCTGAAATTTTGTACGTACGCTTAGAATAGTGGCCTGCACGGGAATCAAAAAGAAATTTTGCAAAAAGTTGCGTTTGGGAAAATATCATACTTTTCATGGGCGTAATGCAAGACTTGGGCTCAAACAATTTAAAAATGAAATTTTCTCCGGCCCTATGACACCGATGTTCCTGAAATTTTGTACGTACGCTTAGAATAGTGGCCTGCATGGAATCAAAAAGAAATTTTGCAAAAAGTTGCGTATGGGAAAATATCATACTTTTCATGGGCATAATGCAAGACTTGGGCTCGAATAATATAAAAATGTGATTTTCTCCGGCCCTATGACACCGATGTGCCTGAAATTTTGTACGTACGCTTAGAATAGTGGCCTGCACGGGAATCAAAAAGAAATTTTGCAAAAAGTTGCGTTTGGGAAAATATCATACTTTTCATGGGCGTAATGCAAGACTTGGACTCGAACAATTTTAAAATGAAATTTTCTCCGGCCCTATGACACCGATGTGCCTGAAATTTTGTACGTACGCTTAGAATACTGGCCTGCACGGAATCAAAAAGAAATTTTGCAAAAAGTTGCGTTTGGGAAAATATCATACTTTTCATGGGCATAATGCAAGACTTGGGCTTGAACAATTTTAAAATGAAATTTTCTCCTGCCCTATGACACCGATGTGCCTGAAATTTTGTACGTACGCTTAGAATAGTGGCCTGCATGGAATCTAAAAGAAATTTTGCAAAAAGTTGCGTTTGGGAAAATATCATACTTTTCATGGGCATAATGCAAGACTTGGGCTCGAATAATATTAAAATGTAATTTTCTCCGGCCCTATGACACCGATGTGCCTGAAATTTTGTACGTACGCTTAGAATAGTGGCTTGCATGGAATCAAAAAGAAATTTTGCAAAAAGTTGCGTATGGGAAAATATCATACTTTTCATGGGCATAATGCAAGACTTGGGCTCGAATAATATAAAAATGTAATTTTCTCCGGCCCTATGACACCGATGTGCCTGAAATTTTGTACGTACGCTTAGAATAGTGGCCTGCATGGAATCAAAAAGAAAATTTGCAAAAAGTTGCGTTTGGGAAAATATCATACTTTTCATGGGCATAATGCAAGACTTGGGCTCGAACAATTTTAAAATGAAATTTACTACGGCCCTATGACACCGATGTGCCTGAAATTTTGTACATACGCTTAGAATAGTGGCCTGCACGGAATCAAAAAGAAAATTTGCAAAAAGTTGCGTTTGGGAAAATATCATACTTTTCATGGGCATAATGCAAGACTTGGGCTCGAACAATTTTAAAATGAAATTTACTACGGCCCTATGACACCGATGTGCCTGAAATTTTGTACGTACGCTTAGAATAGTGGCCTGCACGGGAATCAAAAAGAAATTTTGCAAAAAGTTGCGTTTGGGAAAATATCATACTTTTCATGGGCGTAATGCAAGACTTGGGCTCAAACAATTTAAAAATGAAATTTTCTCCGGCCCTATGACACCGATGTTCCTGAAATTTTGTACGTACGCTTAGAATAGTGGCCTGCATGGAATCAAAAAGAAATTTTGCAAAAAGTTGCGTATGGGAAAATATCATACTTTTCATGGGCATAATGCAAGACTTGGGCTCGAATAATATAAAAATGTAATTTTCTCCGGCCCTATGACACCGATGTGCCTGAAATTTTGTACGTACGCTTAGAATAGTGGCCTGCACGGGAATCAAAAAGAAATTTTGCAAAAAGTTGCGTTTGGGAAAATATCATACTTTTCATGGGCGTAATGCAAGACTTGGACTCGAACAATTTTAAAATGAAATTTTCTCCGGCCCTATGACACCGATGTGCCTGAAATTTTGTACGTACGCTTAGAATAGTGGCCTGCACGGAATCAAAAAGAAATTTTGCAAAAAGTTGCGTTTGGGAAAATATCATACTTTTCATGGGCATAATGCAAGACTTGGGCTCGAATAATATTAAAATGTAATTTTCTCCGGCCCTATGACACCGATGTGCCTGAAATTTTGTACGTACGCTTAGAATAGTGGCCTGCATGGAATCAAAAAGAAATTTTGCAAAAAGTTGCGTATGGGAAAATATCATACTTTTCATGGGCATAATGCAAGACTTGGGCTCGAATAATATTAAAATGTAATTTTCTTCGGCCCTATGACACCGATGTGCCTGAAATTTTGTACGTACGCTTAGAATAGTGGCCTGCATGGAATCAAAAAGAAATTTTGCAAAAAGTTGCGTATGGGAAAATATCATACTTTTCATGGGCATAATGCAAGACTTGGGCTCGAATAATATAAAAATGTAATTTTCTCCGGCCCTATGACACCGATGTGCCTGAAATTTTGTACGTACGCTTAGAATAGTGGCCTGCACGGGAATCAAAAAGAAATTTTGCAAAAAGTTGCGTTTGGGAAAATATCATACTTTTCATGGGCGTAATGCAAGACTTGGGCTCGAACAATTTTAAAATGAAATTTACTCCGGCCCTATGACACCGATGTGCCTGAAATTTTGTACGTACGCTTAGAATAGTGGCCTGCACGGAATCAAAAAGAAAATTTGCAAAAAGTTGCGTTTGGGAAAATATCATACTTTTCATGGGCATAATGCAAGACTTGGGCTCGAACAATTTTAAAATGAAATTTACTCCGGCCCTATGACACCGATGTGCCTGAAATTTTGTACGTACGCTTAGAATAGTGGCCTGCACGGGAATCAAAAAGAAATTTTGCAAAAAGTTGCGTTTGGGAAAATATCATACTTTTCATGGGCGTAATGCAAGACTTGGGCTCGAACAATTTAAAAATGAAATTTTCTCCGGCCCTATGACACCGATGTTCCTGAAATTTTGTACGTACGCTTAGAATAGTGGCCTGCATGAAATCAAAAAGAAATTTTGCAAAAAGTTGCGTATGGGAAAATATCATACTTTTCATGGGCATAATGCAAGACTTGGGCTCGAATAATATAAAAATGTAATTTTCTCCGGCCATATGACACCGATGTGCCTGAAATTTTGTACGTACGCTCAGAATAGTGGCCTGCACGGAATCAAAAAGGAAATTTTGCAAAAAGTTGCGTTTGGGAAAATATCATACTTTTCATGGGCGTAATGCAAGACTTGGGCTCGAACAATTTTAAAATGAAATTTTCTCCTGCCCTATGACACCGATGTGCCTGAAATTTTGTACGTACGCTTAGAATTGTGGCCTGCACGGGAATCAAAAAGAAAATTTGCAAAAATTTGCGTTTGGGAAAATATCATACTTTTCATGGGCATAATGCAAGACTTGGGCTCGAACAATTTTAAAATGAAATTTACTCTGGCCCTATGACACCGATGTGCCTGAAATTTTTTACGTACGCTTAGAATAGTGGCCTGCACGGAATCAAAAAGAAATTTTGCAAAAAGTTGCGTTTGGGAAAATATCATACTTTTCATGGGCATAATTCAAGACTTGGGCTCGAACAATTTTAAAATGAAATTTTCTCCGGCCCTATGACACCGATGTGCCTGAAATTTTGTACGTACGCTTAGAATAGTGGCCTGCATGGAATCAAAAAGAAATTTTGCAAAAAGTTGCGTTTGGGAAAATATCATACCCAAGTCTTGCATATGGGCATAATGCAAGACTTGGGCTCGAATAATATTAAAATGTAATTTTCTCCGGCCCTATGACACCGATGTGCCTGAAATTTTGTACGTACGCTTAGAATTGTGGCCTGCACGGAATCAAAGAGAAATTTTGCAAAAAGTTGCGTTTAGGAAAATATCATACTTTTCATGGGCATAATGCAAGACTTGGGCTCGAACAATTTTAAAATGAAATTTTCTCCGGCCCTATGACACCGATGTGCCTGAAATTTTGTACGTACGCTGAGAATAGTGGCCTGCATGGAATCAAAAAGAAATTTTGCAAAAAGTTGCGTTTGGGAAAATATCATACCCAAGTCTTGCATATGGGCATAATGCAAGACTTGGGCTCGAATAATATTAAAATGTAATTTTCTCCGGCCCTATGACACCGATGTGCCTGAAATTTTTTACGTACGCTAAAAATAGTGGCCTGCACGGGAATCAAAGAGAAATTTTGCAAAAAGTTGCGTTTAGGAAAATATCATACTTTTCATGGGCATAATGCAAGACTTGGGCTTGAACAATTTTAAAATGAAATTTTCTCCTGCCCTATGACACCGATGTGCCTGAAATTTTGTACGTACGCTTAGAATTGTGGCCTGCACGGAATCAAAGAGAAATTTTGCAAAAAGTTGCGTTTAGGAAAATATCATACTTTTCATGGGCATAATGCAAGACTTGGGCTTGAACAATTTTAAAATGAAATTTTCTCCTGCCCTATGACACCGATGTGCCTGAAATTTTGTACGTACGCTTAGAATAGTGGCCTGCACGGAATCAAAGAGAAATTTTGCAAAAAGTTGCGTTTAGGAAAATATCATACTTTTCATGGGCATAATGCAAGACTTGGGCTTGAACAATTTTAAAATGAAATTTTCTCCTGCCCTATGACACCGATGTGCCTGAAATTTTGTACGTACGCTTAGAATTGTGGCCTGCACGGGAATCAAAAAGAAAATTTGCAAAAGGTTGCGTTTGGGAAAATATCATACTTTTCATGGGCATAATGCAAGACTTGGGCTCGAACAATTTTAAAATGAAATTTTCTCCTGCCCTATGACACCGATGTGCCTGAAATTTTGTACGTACGCTTAGAATTGTGGCCTGCACGGAATCAAAGAGAAATTTTGCAAAAAGTTGCGTTTAGGAAAATATCATACTTTTCATGGGCATAATGCAAGACTTGGGCTTGAACAATTTTAAAATGAAATTTTCTCCTGCCCTATGACACCGATGTGCCTGAAATTTTGTACGTACGCTTAGAATAGTGGCCTGCACGGAATCAAAGAGAAATTTTGCAAAAAGTTGCGTTTAGGAAAATATCATACTTTTCATGGGCATAATGCAAGACTTGGGCTTGAACAATTTTAAAATGAAATTTTCTCCTGCCCTATGACACCGATGTGCCTGAAATTTTGTACGTACGCTTAGAATTGTGGCCTGCACGGGAATCAAAAAGAAAATTTGCAAAAAGTTGCGTTTGGGAAAATATCATACTTTTCATGGGCATAATGCAAGACTTGGGCTCGAACAATTTTAAAATGAAATTTACTCCGGCCCTATGACACCGATGTGCCTGAAATTTTGTAAGTACGCTTAGAATAGTGGCCTGCACGGAAATCAAAAAGAAATTTTGCAAAAAGATGCGTTTGGGAAAATATCATACTTTTCATGGGCGTAATGCAAGACTTGGGCTCGAACAATTTTAAAATGAAATTTACTCCGGCCCTATGACACCGATGTGCCTGAAATTTTGTACGTACGCTTAGAATAGTGGCCTGCACGGGAATCAAAAAGAAATTTTGCAAAAAGTTGCGTTTGGGAAAATATCATACTTTTCATGGGCGTAATGCAAGACTTGGGCTCGAACAATTTAAAAATGAAATTTTCTCCGGCCCTATGACACCGATGTTCCTGAAATTTTGTACGTACGCTTAGAATAGTGGCCTGCATGGAATCAAAAAGAAATTTTGCAAAAAGTTGCGTATGGGAAAATATCATTCTTTTCATGGGCATAATGCAAGACTTGGGCTCGAATAATATAAAAATGTAATTTTCTCCGGCCCTATGACACCGATGTGCCTGAAATTTTGTACGTACGCTCAGAATAGTGGCCTGCACGGAATCAAAAAGGAAATTTTGCAAAAAGTTGCGTTTGGGAAAATATCATACTTTTCATGGGCGTAATGCAAGACTTGGGCTCGAACAATTTTAAAATGAAATTTTCTCCGGCCCTATGACACCGATGTGCCTGAAATTTTGTACGTACGCTTAGAATAGTGGCCTGCACGGAATCAAAAAGAAATTTTGCAAAAAGTTGCGTTTAGGAAAATATCATACTTTTCATGGGCATAATGCAAGACTTGGGCTTGAACAATTTTAAAATGAAATTTTCTCCTGCCCTATGACACCGATGTGCCTGAAATTTTGTACGTACGCTTAGAATTGTGGCCTGCACGGGAATCAAAAAGAAAATTTGCAAAAAGTTGCGTTTAGGAAAATATCATACTTTTCATGGGCATAATGCAAGACTTGGGCTCGAATAATATTAAAATGTAATTTTCTCCGGCCCTATGACACCGATGTGCCTGAAATTTTGTACGTACGCTAAAAATAGTGGCCTGCACGGGAATCAAAGAGAAATTTTGCAAAAAGTTGCGTTTAGGAAAATATCATACTTTTCATGGGCATAATGCAAGACTTGGGCTTGAACAATTTTAAAATGAAATTTTCTCCTGCCCTATGACACCGATGTGCCTGATATTTTGTACGTACGCTTAGAATTGTGGCCTGCACGGAATCAAAGAGAAATTTTGCAAAAAGTTGCGTTTGGGAAAATATCATACTTTTCATGGGCGTAATGCAAGACTTGGGCTCGAACAATTTAAAAATGAAATTTTCTCCGGCCCTATGACACCGATGTTCCTGAAATTTTGTACGTACGCTTAGAATAGTGGCCTGCATGGAATCAAAAAGAAATTTTGCAAAAAGTTGCGTATGGGAAAATATCATACTTTTCATGGGCATAATGCAAGACTTGGGCTCGAATAATATAAAAATGTAATTTTCTCCGGCCCTATGACACCGATGTGCCTGAAATTTTGTACGTACGCTCAGAATAGTGGCCTGCACGGAATCAAAAAGGAAATTTTGCAAAAAGTTGCGTTTGGGAAAATATCATACTTTTCATGGGCGTAATGCAAGACTTGGGCGCGAACAAGCTTAAAATGAAATTTTCTCCGGCCCTATGACACCGATGTGCCTGAAATTTTGTACGTACGCTTAGAATAGTGGCCTGCACGGAATCAAAAAGAAATTTTGCAAAAAGTTGCGTTTAGGAAAATATCATACTTTTCATGGGCATAATGCAAAACTTGGGCTTGAACAATTTTAAAATGAAATTTTCTCCTGCCCTATGACACCGATGTGCCTGAAATTTTGTACGTACGCTTAGAATTGTGGCCTGCACGGGAATCAAAAAGAAAATTTGCAAAAAGTTGCGTTTGGGAAAATATCATACTTTTCATGGGCATAATGCAAGACTTGGGCTCGAACAATTTTAAAATGAAATTTTCTCCTGCCCTATGACACCGATGTGCCTGAAATATTGTACGTACGCTTAGAATTGTGGCCTGCACGGAATCAAAGAGAAATTTTGCAAAAAGTTGCGTTTAGGAAAATATCATACTTTTCATGGGCATAATGCAAGACTTGGGCTTGAACAATTTTAAAATGAAATTTTCTCCTGCCCCATAGGGCATATGTCATAACACCGATGTGCCTGAAATTTTGTACGTACGCTTAGAATAGTGGCCTGCACGGAATCAAAGAGAAATTTTGCAAAAAGTTGCGTTTAGGAAAATATCATACTTTTCATGGGCATAATGCAAGACTTGGGCTCGAACAATTTTAAAATGAAATTTACTCCGGCCCTATGACACCGATGTGCCTGAAATTTTGTACGTACGCTTAGAATAGTGGCCTGCACGGAAATCAAAAAGAAATTTTGCAAAAAGTTGCGTTTGGGAAAATATCATACTTTTCATGGGCGTAATGCAAGACTTGGGCTCGAACAATTTTAAAATGAAATTTACTCCGGCCCTATGACACCGATGTGCCTGAAATTTTGTACGTACGCTTAGAATAGTGGCCTGCACGGGAATCAAAAAGAAATTTTGCAAAAAGTTGCGTTTGGGAAAATATCATACTTTTCATGGGCGTAATGCAAGACTTGGGCTCGAACAATTTAAAAATGAAATTTTCTCCTGCCCTATGACACCGATGTTCCTGAAATTTTGTACGTACGCTTAGAATAGTGGCCTGCATGGAATCAAAAAGAAATTTTGCAAAAAGTTGCGTATGGGAAAATATCATACTTTTCATGGGCATAATGCAAGACTTGGGCTCGAATAATATAAAAATGTAATTTTCTCCGGCCCTATGACACCGATGTGCCTGAAATTTTGTACGTACGCTCAGAATAGTGGCCTGCACGGAATCAAAAAGGAAATTTTGCAAAAAGTTGCGTTTGGGAAAATATCATACTTTTCATGGGCGTAATGCAAGACTTGGGCGCGAACAAGCTTAAAATGAAATTTTCTCCGGCCCTATGACACCGATGTGCCTGAAATTTTGTACGTACGCTTAGAATAGTGGCCTGCACGGAATCAAAAAGAAATTTTGCAAAAAGTTGCGTTTAGGAAAATATCATACTTTTCATGGGCATAATGCAAAACTTGGGCTTGAACAATTTTAAAATGAAATTTTCTCCTGCCCTATGACACCGATGTGCCTGAAATTTTGTACGTACGCTTAGAATTGTGGCCTGCACGGGAATCAAAAAGAAAATTTGCAAAAAGTTGCGTTTGGGAAAATATCATACTTTTCATGGGCATAATGCAAGACTTGGGCTCGAACAATTTTAAAATGAAATTTACTCTGGCCCTATGACACCGATGTGCCTGAAATTTTTTACGTACGCTTAGAATAGTGGCCTGCACGGAATCAAAAAGAAATTTTGCAAAAAGTTGCGTTTGGGAAAATATCATACTTTTCATGGGCATAATTCAAGACTTGGGCTCGAACAATTTTAAAATGAAATTTTCTCCGGCCCTATGACACCGATGTGCCTGAAATTTTGTACGTACGCTTAGAATAGTGGCCTGCATGGAATCAAAAAGAAATTTTGCAAAAAGTTGCGTTTGGGAAAATATCATACCCAAGTCTTGCATATGGGCATAATGCAAGACTTGGGCTCGAATAATATTAAAATGTAATTTTCTCCGGCCCTATGACACCGATGTGCCTGAAATTTTGTACGTACGCTAAAAATAGTGGCCTGCACGGGAATCAAAGAGAAATTTTGCAAAAAGTTGCGTTTAGGAAAATATCATACTTTTCATGGGCATAATGCAAGACTTGGGCTTGAACAATTTTAAAATGAAATTTTCTCCTGCCCTATGACACCGATGTGCCTGAAATTTTGTACGTACGCTTAGAATTGTGGCCTGCACGGAATCAAAGAGAAATTTTGCAAAAAGTTGCGTTTAGGAAAATATCATACTTTTCATGGGCATAATGCAAGACTTGGGCTTGAACAATTTTAAAATGAAATTTTCTCCTGCCCTATGACACCGATGTGCCTGAAATTTTGTACGTACGCTTAGAATTGTGGCCTGCACGGGAATCAAAAAGAAAATTTGCAAAAAGTTGCGTTTGGGAAAATATCATACTTTTCATGGGCGTAATGCAAGACTTGGGCTCGAACAATTTTAAAATGAAATTTACTCCGGCCCTATGACACCGATGTGCCTGAAATTTTGTACGTACGCTTAGAATAGTGGCCTGCACGGGAATCAAAAAGAAATTTTGCAAAAAGTTGCGTTTGGGAAAATATCATACTTTTCATGGGCGTAATGCAAGACTTGGGCTCGAACAATTTAAAAATGAAATTTTCTCCGGCCCTATGACACCGATGTTCCTGAAATTTTGTACGTACGCTTAGAATAGTGGCCTGCATGGAATCAAAAAGAAATTTTGCAAAAAGTTGCGTATGGGAAAATATCATACTTTTCATGGGCATAATGCAAGACTTGGGCTCGAATAATATAAAAATGTAATTTTCTCCGGCCCAATGACACCGATGTGCCTGAAATTTTGTACGTACGCTCAGAATAGTGGCCTGCACGGAATCAAAAAGGAAATTTTGCAAAAAGTTGCGTTTGGGAAAATATCATACTTTTCATGGGCGTAATGCAAGACTTGGGCTCGAACAATTTTAAAATGAAATTTTCTCCGGCCCTATGACACCGATGTGCCTGAAATTTTGTACGTACGCTTAGAATAGTGGCCTGCACGGAATCAAAAAGAAATTTTGCAAAAAGTTGCGTTTAGGAAAATATCATACTTTTCATGGGCATAATGCAAGACTTGGGCTTGAACAATTTTAAAATGAAATTTTCTCCTGCCCTATGACACCGATGTGCCTGAAATTTTGTACGTACGCTTAGAATTGTGGCCTGCACGGGAATCAAAAAGAAAATTTGCAAAAAGTTGCGTTTAGGAAAATATCATACTTTTCATGGGCATAATGCAAGACTTGGGCTCGAATAATATTAAAATGTAATTTTCTCCGGCCCTATGACACCGATGTGCCTGAAATTTTGTACGTACGCTAAAAATAGTGGCCTGCACGGGAATCAAAGAGAAATTTTGCAAAAAGTTGCGTTTAGGAAAATATCATACTTTTCATGGGCATAATGCAAGACTTGGGCGCGAACAAGCTTAAAATGAAATTTTCTCCGGCCCTATGACACCGATGTGCCTGAAATTTTGTACGTACGCTTAGAATAGTGGCCTGCACGGAATCAAAAAGAAATTTTGCAAAAAGTTGCGTTTAGGAAAATATCATACTTTTCATGGGCATAATGCAAAACTTGGGCTTGAACAATTTTAAAATGAAATTTTCTCCTGCCCTATGACACCGATGTGCCTGAAATTTTGTACGTACGCTTAGAATTGTGGCCTGCACGGGAATCAAAAAGAAAATTTGCAAAAAGTTGCGTTTGGGAAAATATCATACTTTTCATGGGCATAATGCAAGACTTGGGCTCGAACAATTTTAAAATGAAATTTTCTCCTGCCCTATGACACCGATGTGCCTGAAATATTGTACGTACGCTTAGAATTGTGGCCTGCACGGAATCAAAGAGAAATTTTGCAAAAAGTTGCGTTTAGGAAAATATCATACTTTTCATGGGCATAATGCAAGACTTGGGCTTGAACAATTTTAAAATGAAATTTTCTCCTGCCCCATAGGGCATATGTCATAACACCGATGTGCCTGAAATTTTGTACGTACGCTTAGAATAGTGGCCTGCACGGAATCAAAGAGAAATTTTGCAAAAAGTTGCGTTTAGGAAAATATCATACTTTTCATGGGCATAATGCAAGACTTGGGCTCGAACAATTTTAAAATGAAATTTACTCCGGCCCTATGACACCGATGTGCCTGAAATTTTGTACGTACGCTTAGAATAGTGGCCTGCACGGAAATCAAAAAGAAATTTTGCAAAAAGTTGCGTTTGGGAAAATATCATACTTTTCATGGGCGTAATGCAAGACTTGGGCTCGAACAATTTTAAAATGAAATTTACTCCGGCCCTATGACACCGATGTGCCTGAAATTTTGTACGTACGCTTAGAATAGTGGCCTGCACGGGAATCAAAAAGAAATTTTGCAAAAAGTTGCGTTTGGGAAAATATCATACTTTTCATGGGCGTAATGCAAGACTTGGGCTCGAACAATTTAAAAATGAAATTTTCTCCGGCCCTATGACACCGATGTTCCTGAAATTTTGTACGTACGCTTAGAATAGTGGCCTGCATGGAATCAAAAAGAAATTTTGCAAAAAGTTGCGTATGGGAAAATATCATTCTTTTCATGGGCATAATGCAAGACTTGGGCTCGAATAATATAAAAATGTAATTTTCTCCGGCCCTATGACACCGATGTGCCTGAAATTTTGTACGTACGCTCAGAATAGTGGCCTGCACGGAATCAAAAAGGAAATTTTGCAAAAAGTTGCGTTTGGGAAAATATCATACTTTTCATGGGCGTAATGCAAGACTTGGGCTCGAACAATTTTAAAATGAAATTTTCTCCGGCCCTATGACACCGATGTGCCTGAAATTTTGTACGTACGCTTAGAATAGTGGCCTGCACGGAATCAAAAAGAAATTTTGCAAAAAGTTGCGTTTAGGAAAATATCATACTTTTCATGGGCATAATGCAAGACTTGGGCTTGAACAATTTTAAAATGAAATTTTCTCCTGCCCTATGACACCGATGTGCCTGAAATTTTGTACGTACGCTTAGAATTGTGGCCTGCACGGGAATCAAAAAGAAAATTTGCAAAAAGTTGCGTTTAGGAAAATATCATACTTTTCATGGGCATAATGCAAGACTTGGGCTCGAACAATTTTAAAATGAAATTTTCTCCTGCCCTATGACACCGATGTGCCTGAAATATTGTACGTACGCTTAGAATTGTGGCCTGCACGGAATCAAAGAGAAATTTTGCAAAAAGTTGCGTTTAGGAAAATATCATACTTTTCATGGGCATAATGCAAGACTTGGGCTTGAACAATTTTAAAATGAAATTTTCTCCTGCCCCATAGGGCATATGTCATAACACCGATGTGCCTGAAATTTTGTACGTACGCTTAGAATAGTGGCCTGCACGGAATCAAAGAGAAATTTTGCAAAAAGTTGCGTTTAGGAAAATATCATACTTTTCATGGGCATAATGCAAGACTTGGGCTCGAACAATTTTAAAATGAAATTTACTCCGGCCCTATGACACCGATGTGCCTGAAATTTTGTACGTACGCTTAGAATAGTGGCCTGCACGGAAATCAAAAAGAAATTTTGCAAAAAGTTGCGTTTGGGAAAATATCATACTTTTCATGGGCGTAATGCAAGACTTGGGCTCGAACAATTTTAAAATGAAATTTACTCCGGCCCTATGACACCGATGTGCCTGAAATTTTGTACGTACGCTTAGAATAGTGGCCTGCACGGGAATCAAAAAGAAATTTTGCAAAAAGTTGCGTTTGGGAAAATATCATACTTTTCATGGGCGTAATGCAAGACTTGGGCTCGAACAATTTAAAAATGAAATTTTCTCCTGCCCTATGACACCGATGTTCCTGAAATTTTGTACGTACGCTTAGAATAGTGGCCTGCATGGAATCAAAAAGAAATTTTGCAAAAAGTTGCGTATGGGAAAATATCATACTTTTCATGGGCATAATGCAAGACTTGGGCTCGAATAATATAAAAATGTAATTTTCTCCGGCCCTATGACACCGATGTGCCTGAAATTTTGTACGTACGCTCAGAATAGTGGCCTGCACGGAATCAAAAAGGAAATTTTGCAAAAAGTTGCGTTTGGGAAAATATCATACTTTTCATGGGCGTAATGCAAGACTTGGGCGCGAACAAGCTTAAAATGAAATTTTCTCCGGCCCTATGACACCGATGTGCCTGAAATTTTGTACGTACGCTTAGAATAGTGGCCTGCACGGAATCAAAAAGAAATTTTGCAAAAAGTTGCGTTTAGGAAAATATCATACTTTTCATGGGCATAATGCAAAACTTGGGCTTGAACAATTTTAAAATGAAATTTTCTCCTGCCCTATGACACCGATGTGCCTGAAATTTTGTACGTACGCTTAGAATTGTGGCCTGCACGGGAATCAAAAAGAAAATTTGCAAAAAGTTGCGTTTGGGAAAATATCATACTTTTCATGGGCATAATGCAAGACTTGGGCTCGAACAATTTTAAAATGAAATTTACTCTGGCCCTATGACACCGATGTGCCTGAAATTTTTTACGTACGCTTAGAATAGTGGCCTGCACGGAATCAAAAAGAAATTTTGCAAAAAGTTGCGTTTGGGAAAATATCATACTTTTCATGGGCATAATTCAAGACTTGGGCTCGAACAATTTTAAAATGAAATTTTCTCCGGCCCTATGACACCGATGTGCCTGAAATTTTGTACGTACGCTTAGAATAGTGGCCTGCATGGAATCAAAAAGAAATTTTGCAAAAAGTTGCGTTTGGGAAAATATCATACCCAAGTCTTGCATATGGGCATAATGCAAGACTTGGGCTCGAATAATATTAAAATGTAATTTTCTCCGGCCCTATGACACCGATGTGCCTGAAATTTTGTACGTACGCTAAAAATAGTGGCCTGCACGGGAATCAAAGAGAAATTTTGCAAAAAGTTGCGTTTAGGAAAATATCATACTTTTCATGGGCATAATGCAAGACTTGGGCTTGAACAATTTTAAAATGAAATTTTCTCCTGCCCTATGACACCGATGTGCCTGAAATTTTGTACGTACGCTTAGAATTGTGGCCTGCACGGAATCAAAGAGAAATTTTGCAAAAAGTTGCGTTTAGGAAAATATCATACTTTTCATGGGCATAATGCAAGACTTGGGCTTGAACAATTTTAAAATGAAATTTTCTCCTGCCCTATGACACCGATGTGCCTGAAATTTTGTACGTACGCTTAGAATTGTGGCCTGCACGGGAATCAAAAAGAAAATTTGCAAAAAGTTGCGTTTGGGAAAATATCATACTTTTCATGGGCGTAATGCAAGACTTGGGCTCGAACAATTTTAAAATGAAATTTACTCCGGCCCTATGACACCGATGTGCCTGAAATTTTGTACGTACGCTTAGAATAGTGGCCTGCACGGGAATCAAAAAGAAATTTTGCAAAAAGTTGCGTTTGGGAAAATATCATACTTTTCATGGGCGTAATGCAAGACTTGGGCTCGAACAATTTAAAAATGAAATTTTCTCCGGCCCTATGACACCGATGTTCCTGAAATTTTGTACGTACGCTTAGAATAGTGGCCTGCATGGAATCAAAAAGAAATTTTGCAAAAAGTTGCGTATGGGAAAATATCATACTTTTCATGGGCATAATGCAAGACTTGGGCTCGAATAATATAAAAATGTAATTTTCTCCGGCCCAATGACACCGATGTGCCTGAAATTTTGTACGTACGCTCAGAATAGTGGCCTGCACGGAATCAAAAAGGAAATTTTGCAAAAAGTTGCGTTTGGGAAAATATCATACTTTTCATGGGCGTAATGCAAGACTTGGGCTCGAACAATTTTAAAATGAAATTTTCTCCGGCCCTATGACACCGATGTGCCTGAAATTTTGTACGTACGCTTAGAATAGTGGCCTGCACGGAATCAAAAAGAAATTTTGCAAAAAGTTGCGTTTAGGAAAATATCATACTTTTCATGGGCATAATGCAAGACTTGGGCTTGAACAATTTTAAAATGAAATTTTCTCCTGCCCTATGACACCGATGTGCCTGAAATTTTGTACGTACGCTTAGAATTGTGGCCTGCACGGGAATCAAAAAGAAAATTTGCAAAAAGTTGCGTTTAGGAAAATATCATACTTTTCATGGGCATAATGCAAGACTTGGGCTCGAATAATATTAAAATGTAATTTTCTCCGGCCCTATGACACCGATGTGCCTGAAATTTTGTACGTACGCTAAAAATAGTGGCCTGCACGGGAATCAAAGAGAAATTTTGCAAAAAGTTGCGTTTAGGAAAATATCATACTTTTCATGGGCATAATGCAAGACTTGGGCGCGAACAAGCTTAAAATGAAATTTTCTCCGGCCCTATGACACCGATGTGCCTGAAATTTTGTACGTACGCTTAGAATAGTGGCCTGCACGGAATCAAAAAGAAATTTTGCAAAAAGTTGCGTTTAGGAAAATATCATACTTTTCATGGGCATAATGCAAAACTTGGGCTTGAACAATTTTAAAATGAAATTTTCTCCTGCCCTATGACACCGATGTGCCTGAAATTTTGTACGTACGCTTAGAATTGTGGCCTGCACGGGAATCAAAAAGAAAATTTGCAAAAAGTTGCGTTTGGGAAAATATCATACTTTTCATGGGCATAATGCAAGACTTGGGCTCGAACAATTTTAAAATGAAATTTTCTCCTGCCCTATGACACCGATGTGCCTGAAATATTGTACGTACGCTTAGAATTGTGGCCTGCACGGAATCAAAGAGAAATTTTGCAAAAAGTTGCGTTTAGGAAAATATCATACTTTTCATGGGCATAATGCAAGACTTGGGCTTGAACAATTTTAAAATGAAATTTTCTCCTGCCCCATAGGGCATATGTCATAACACCGATGTGCCTGAAATTTTGTACGTACGCTTAGAATAGTGGCCTGCACGGAATCAAAGAGAAATTTTGCAAAAAGTTGCGTTTAGGAAAATATCATACTTTTCATGGGCATAATGCAAGACTTGGGCTCGAACAATTTTAAAATGAAATTTACTCCGGCCCTATGACACCGATGTGCCTGAAATTTTGTACGTACGCTTAGAATAGTGGCCTGCACGGAAATCAAAAAGAAATTTTGCAAAAAGTTGCGTTTGGGAAAATATCATACTTTTCATGGGCGTAATGCAAGACTTGGGCTCGAACAATTTTAAAATGAAATTTACTCCGGCCCTATGACACCGATGTGCCTGAAATTTTGTACGTACGCTTAGAATAGTGGCCTGCACGGGAATCAAAAAGAAATTTTGCAAAAAGTTGCGTTTGGGAAAATATCATACTTTTCATGGGCGTAATGCAAGACTTGGGCTCGAACAATTTAAAAATGAAATTTTCTCCGGCCCTATGACACCGATGTTCCTGAAATTTTGTACGTACGCTTAGAATAGTGGCCTGCATGGAATCAAAAAGAAATTTTGCAAAAAGTTGCGTATGGGAAAATATCATACTTTTCATGGGCATAATGCAAGACTTGGGCTCGAATAATATAAAAATGTAATTTTCTCCGGCCCTATGACACCGATGTGCCTGAAATTTTGTACGTACGCTCAGAATAGTGGCCTGCACGGAATCAAAAAGGAAATTTTGCAAAAAGTTGCGTTTGGGAAAATATCATACTTTTCATGGGCGTAATGCAAGACTTGGGCGCGAACAAGCTTAAAATGAAATTTTCTCCGGCCCTATGACACCGATGTGCCTGAAATTTTGTACGTACGCTTAGAATAGTGGCCTGCACGGAATCAAAAAGAAATTTTGCAAAAAGTTGCGTTTAGGAAAATATCATACTTTTCATGGGCATAATGCAAAACTTGGGCTTGAACAATTTTAAAATGAAATTTTCTCCTGCCCTATGACACCGATGTGCCTGAAATTTTGTACGTACGCTTAGAATTGTGGCCTGCACGGGAATCAAAAAGAAAATTTGCAAAAAGTTGCGTTTGGGAAAATATCATACTTTTCATGGGCATAATGCAAGACTTGGGCTCGAACAATTTTAAAATGAAATTTACTCTGGCCCTATGACACCGATGTGCCTGAAATTTTTTACGTACGCTTAGAATAGTGGCCTGCACGGAATCAAAAAGAAATTTTGCAAAAAGTTGCGTTTGGGAAAATATCATACTTTTCATGGGCATAATTCAAGACTTGGGCTCGAACAATTTTAAAATGAAATTTTCTCCGGCCCTATGACACCGATGTGCCTGAAATTTTGTACGTACGCTTAGAATAGTGGCCTGCATGGAATCAAAAAGAAATTTTGCAAAAAGTTGCGTTTGGGAAAATATCATACCCAAGTCTTGCATATGGGCATAATGCAAGACTTGGGCTCGAATAATATTAAAATGTAATTTTCTCCGGCCCTATGACACCGATGTGCCTGAAATTTTGTACGTACGCTAAAAATAGTGGCCTGCACGGGAATCAAAGAGAAATTTTGCAAAAAGTTGCGTTTAGGAAAATATCATACTTTTCATGGGCATAATGCAAGACTTGGGCTTGAACAATTTTAAAATGAAATTTTCTCCTGCCCTATGACACCGATGTGCCTGAAATTTTGTACGTACGCTTAGAATTGTGGCCTGCACGGAATCAAAGAGAAATTTTGCAAAAAGTTGCGTTTAGGAAAATATCATACTTTTCATGGGCATAATGCAAGACTTGGGCTTGAACAATTTTAAAATGAAATTTTCTCCTGCCCTATGACACCGATGTGCCTGAAATTTTGTACGTACGCTTAGAATTGTGGCCTGCACGGGAATCAAAAAGAAAATTTGCAAAAAGTTGCGTTTGGGAAAATATCATACTTTTCATGGGCGTAATGCAAGACTTGGGCTCGAACAATTTTAAAATGAAATTTACTCCGGCCCTATGACACCGATGTGCCTGAAATTTTGTACGTACGCTTAGAATAGTGGCCTGCACGGGAATCAAAAAGAAATTTTGCAAAAAGTTGCGTTTGGGAAAATATCATACTTTTCATGGGCGTAATGCAAGACTTGGGCTCGAACAATTTAAAAATGAAATTTTCTCCGGCCCTATGACACCGATGTTCCTGAAATTTTGTACGTACGCTTAGAATAGTGGCCTGCATGGAATCAAAAAGAAATTTTGCAAAAAGTTGCGTATGGGAAAATATCATACTTTTCATGGGCATAATGCAAGACTTGGGCTCGAATAATATAAAAATGTAATTTTCTCCGGCCCTATGACACCGATGTGCCTGAAATTTTGTACGTACGCTCAGAATAGTGGCCTGCACGGAATCAAAAAGGAAATTTTGCAAAAAGTTGCGTTTGGGAAAATATCATACTTTTCATGGGCGTAATGCAAGACTTGGGCTCGAACAATTTTAAAATGAAATTTTCTCCGGCCCTATGACACCGATGTGCCTGAAATTTTGTACGTACGCTTAGAATAGTGGCCTGCACGGAATCAAAAAGAAATTTTGCAAAAAGTTGCGTTTAGGAAAATATCATACTTTTCATGGGCATAATGCAAGACTTGGGCTTGAACAATTTTAAAATGAAATTTTCTCCTGCCCTATGACACCGATGTGCCTGAAATTTTGTACGTACGCTTAGAATTGTGGCCTGCACGGGAATCAAAAAGAAAATTTGCAAAAAGTTGCGTTTAGGAAAATATCATACTTTTCATGGGCATAATGCAAGACTTGGGCTCGAATAATATTAAAATGTAATTTTCTCCGGCCCTATGACACCGATGTGCCTGAAATTTTGTACGTACGCTAAAAATAGTGGCCTGCACGGGAATCAAAGAGAAATTTTGCAAAAAGTTGCGTTTAGGAAAATATCATACTTTTCATGGGCATAATGCAAGACTTGGGCTTGAACAATTTTAAAATGAAATTTTCTCCTGCCCTATGACACCGATGTGCCTGAAATTTTGTACGTACGCTTAGAATTGTGGCCTGCACGGAATCAAAGAGAAATTTTGCAAAAAGTTGCGTTTAGGAAAATATCATACTTTTCATGGGCATAATGCAAGACTTGGGCTTGAACAATTTTAAAATGAAATTTTCTCCTGCCCTATGACACCGATGTGCCTGAAATTTTGTACGTACGCTTAGAATTGTGGCCTGCACGGGAATCAAAAAGAAAATTTGCAAAAAGTTGCGTTTGGGAAAATATCATACTTTTCATGGGCGTAATGCAAGACTTGGGCTCGAACAATTTTAAAATGAAATTTACTCCGGCCCTATGACACCGATGTGCCTGAAATTTTGTACGTACGCTTAGAATAGTGGCCTGCACGGGAATCAAAAAGAAATTTTGCAAAAAGTTGCGTTTGGGAAAATATCATACTTTTCATGGGCGTAATGCAAGACTTAGGCTCGAACAATTTAAAAATGAAATTTACTCCGGCCCTATGACACCGATGTGCCTGAAATTTTGTACGTACGCTTAGAATTGTGGCCTGCACGGGAATCAAAAAGAAAATTTGCAAAAAGTTGCGTTTGGGAAAATATCATACCCAAGTCTTGCATATGGGCATAATGCAAGACTTGGGCTCGAATAATATTAAAATGTAATTTTCTCCGGCCCTATGACACCGATGTGCCTGAAATTTTGTACGTACGCTAAAAATAGTGGCCTGCACGGAATCAAAGAGAAATTTTGCAAAAAGTTGCGTTTAGGAAAATATCATACTTTTCATGGGCATAATGCAAGACTTGGGCTTGAACAATTTTAAAATGAAATTTTCTCCTGCCCTATGACACCGATGTGCCTGAAATTTTGTACGTACGCTTAGAATTGTGGCCTGCACGGGAATCAAAAAGAAAATTTGCAAAAAGTTGCGTTTGGGAAAATATCATACTTTTCATGGGCATAATGCAAGACTTGGGCTCGAACAATTTTAAAATGAAATTTACTCCGGCCCTATGACACCGATGTGCCTGAAATTTTGTACGTACGCTTAGAATAGTGGCCTGCACGGAAATCTAAAAGAAATTTTGCAAAAAGTTGCGTTTGGGAAAATATCATACTTTTCATGGGCGTAATGCAAGACTTGGGCTCGAACAATTTTAAAATGAAATTTTCTCCGGCCCTATGACACCGATGTGCCTGAAATTTTGTACGTACGCTTAGAATAGTGGCCTGCACGGAAATCAAAAAGAAATTTTGCAAAAAGTTGCGTTTGGGAAAATATCATACTTTTCATGGGCGTCATGCAAGACTTGGGCTCGAACAATTTTAAAATGAAATTTACTCCGGCCCTATGACACCGATGTGCCTGAAATTTTGTACGTACGCTTAGAATAGTGGCCTGCACGGGAATCAAAAAGAAATTTTGCAAAAAGTTGCGTTTGGGAAAATATCATACTTTTCATGGGCGTAATGCAAGACTTGGGCTCGAATAATATAAAAATGTAATTTTCTCCGGCCCTATGACACCGATGTGCCTGAAATTTTGTACGTACGCTTAGAATAGTGGCCTGCATGGAATCAAAAAGAAATTTTGCAAAAAGTTGCGTATGGGAAAATATCATACTTTTCATGGGCATAATGCAAGACTTGGGCTCGAATAATATAAAAATGTAATTTTCTCCGGCCCTATGACACCGATGTGCCTGAAATTTTGTACGTACGCTTAGAATAGTGGCCTGCACGGGAATCAAAAAGAAATTTTGCAAAAAGTTGCGTTTGGGAAAATATCATACCCAAGTCTTGCATATGGGCATAATGCAAGACTTGGGCTCGAATAATATTAAAATGTAATTTTCTCCGGCCCTATGACACCGATGTGCCTGAAATTTTGTACGTACGCTAAAAATAGTGGCCTGCACGGGAATCAAAGAGAAATTTTGCAAAAAGTTGCGTTTAGGAAAATATCATACTTTTCATGGGCATAATGCAAGACTTGGGCTTGAACAATTTTAAAATGAAATTTTCTCCTGCCCTATGACACCGATGTGCCTGAAATTTTGTACGTACGCTTAGAATTGTGGCCTGCACGGAATCAAAGAGAAATTTTGCAAAAAGTTGCGTTTAGGAAAATATCATACTTTTCATGGGCATAATGCAAGACTTGGGCTTGAACAATTTTAAAATGAAATTTTCTCCTGCCCTATGACACCGATGTGCCTGAAATTTTGTACGTACGCTTAGAATAGTGGCCTGCACGGAATCAAAGAGAAATTTTGCAAAAAGTTGCGTTTAGGAAAATATCATACTTTTCATGGGCATAATGCAAGACTTGGGCTTGAACAATTTTAAAATGAAATTTTCTCCTGCCCTATGACACCGATGTGCCTGAAATTTTGTACGTACGCTTAGAATTGTGGCCTGCACGGGAATCAAAAAGAAAATTTGCAAAAAGTTGCGTTTGGGAAAATATCATACTTTTCATGGGCATAATGCAAGACTTGGGCTCGAACAATTTTAAAATGAAATTTACTCCGGCCCTATGACACCGATGTGCCTGAAATTTTGTACGTACGCTTAGAATAGTGGCCTGCACGGAAATCAAAAAGAAATTTTGCAAAAAGTTGCGTTTGGGAAAATATCATACTTTTCATGGGCGTAATGCAAGACTTGGGCTCGAACAATTTTAAAATGAAATTTTCTCCGGCCCTATGACACCGATGTGCCTGAAATTTTGTACGTACGCTTAGAATAGTGGCCTGCACGGAATCAAAAAGAAAATTTGCAAAAAGTTGCGTTTGGGAAAATATCATACTTTTCATGGGCATAATGCAAGACTTGGGCTCGAACAATTTTAAAATGAAATTTACTCCGGCCCTATGACACCGATGTGCCTGAAATTTTGTACGTACGCTTAGAATAGTGGCCTGCACGGGAATCAAAAAGAAATTTTGCAAAAAGTTGCGTTTGGGAAAATATCATACTTTTCATGGGCGTAATGCAAGACTTGGGCTCGAACAATTTTAAAATGAAATTTTCTCCGGCCCTATGATACCGATGTTTCTGAAATTTTGTACGTACGCTTAGAATTGTGGCCTGCACGGGAATCAAAAAGAAAATTTGCAAAAAGTTGCGTTTGGGAAAATATCATACTTTTCATGGGCATAATGCAAGACTTGGGCTTGAACAATTTTAAAATGAAATTTTCTCCTGCCCTATGACACCGATGTGCCTGAAATTTTGTACGTACGCTTAGAATTGTGGCCTGCACGGGAATCAAAAAGAAAATTTGCAAAAAGTTGCGTTTGGGAAAATATCATACTTTTCATGGGCATAATGCAAGACTTGGGCTCGAACAATTTTAAAATGAAATTTACTCCGGCCCTATGACACCGATGTGCCTGAAATTTTGTACGTACGCTTAGAATAGTGGCCTGCACGGAAATCAAAAAGAAATTTTGCAAAAAGTTGCGTTTGGGAAAATATCATACTTTTCATGGGCGTCATGCAAGACTTGGGCTCGAACAATTTTAAAATGAAATTTTCTCCGGCCCTATGACACCGATGTGCCTGAAATTTTGTACGTACGCTTAGAATAGTGGCCTGCACGGAATCAAAAAGAAAATTTGCAAAAAGTTGCGTTTGGGAAAATATCATACTTTTCATGGGCATAATGCAAGACTTGGGCTCGAACAATTTTAAAATGAAATTTACTCCGGCCCTATGACACCGATGTGCCTGAAATTTTGTACGTACGCTTAGAATAGTGGCCTGCATGGAATCAAAAAGAAATTTTGCAAAAAGTTGCGTATGGGAAAATATCATACTTTTCATGGGCATAATGCAAGACTTGGGCTCGAATAATATAAAAATGTAATTTTCTCCGGCCCTATGACACCGATGTGCCTGAAATTTTGTACGTACGCTTAGAATAGTGGCCTGCACGGGAATCAAAAAGAAATTTTGCAAAAAGTTGCGTTTGGGAAAATATCATACCCAAGTCTTGCATATGGGCATAATGCAAGACTTGGGCTCGAATAATATTAAAATGTAATTTTCTCCGGCCCTATGACACCGATGTGCCTGAAATTTTGTACGTACGCTAAAAATAGTGGCCTGCACGGGAATCAAAGAGAAATTTTGCAAAAAGTTGCGTTTAGGAAAATATCATACTTTTCATGGGCATAATGCAAGACTTGGGCTTGAACAATTTTAAAATGAAATTTTCTCCTGCCCTATGACACCGATGTGCCTGAAATTTTGTACGTACGCTTAGAATTGTGGCCTGCACGGAATCAAAGAGAAATTTCGCAAAAAGTTGCGTTTAGGAAAATATCATACTTTTCATGGGCATAATGCAAGACTTGGGCTTGAACAATTTTAAAATGAAATTTTCTCCTGCCCTATGACACCGATGTGCCTGAAATTTTGTACGTACGCTTAGAATAGTGGCCTGCACGGAATCAAAGAGAAATTTTGCAAAAAGTTGCGTTTAGGAAAATATCATACTTTTCATGGGCATAATGCAAGACTTGGGCTCGAACAATTTTAAAATGAAATTTACTCCGGCCCTATGACACCGATGTGCCTGAAATTTTGTACGTACGCTTAGAATAGTGGCCTGCACGGAATCAAAAAGAAAATTTGCAAAAAGTTGCGTTTGGGAAAATATCATACTTTTCATGGGCATAATGCAAGACTTGGGCTCGAACAATTTTAAAATGAAATTTACTCCGGCCCTATGACACCGATGTGCCTGAAATTTTGTACGTACGCTTAGAATAGTGGCCTGCATGGAATCAAAAAGAAATTTTGCAAAAAGTTGCGTATGGGAAAATATCATACTTTTCATGGGCATAATGCAAGACTTGGGCTCGAATAATATAAAAATGTAATTTTCTCCGGCCCTATGACACCGATGTGCCTGAAATTTTGTACGTACGCTTAGAATAGTGGCCTGCACGGGAATCAAAAAGAAATTTTGCAAAAAGTTGCGTTTGGGAAAATATCATACCCAAGTCTTGCATATGGGCATAATGCAAGACTTGGGCTCGAATAATATTAAAATGTAATTTTCTCCGGCCCTATGACACCGATGTGCCTGAAATTTTGTACGTACGCTAAAAATAGTGGCCTGCACGGGAATCAAAGAGAAATTTTGCAAAAAGTTGCGTTTAGGAAAATATCATACTTTTCATGGGCATAATGCAAGACTTGGGCTTGAACAATTTTAAAATGAAATTTTCTCCTGCCCTATGACACCGATGTGCCTGAAATTTTGTACGTACGCTTAGAATTGTGGCCTGCACGGAATCAAAGAGAAATTTCGCAAAAAGTTGCGTTTAGGAAAATATCATACTTTTCATGGGCATAATGCAAGACTTGGGCTTGAACAATTTTAAAATGAAATTTTCTCCTGCCCTATGACACCGATGTGCCTGAAATTTTGTACGTACGCTTAGAATTGTGGCCTGCACGGAATCAAAGAGAAATTTTGCAAAAAGTTGCGTTTAGGAAAATATCATACTTTTCATGGGCATAATGCAAGACTTGGGCTTGAACAATTTTAAAATGAAATTTTCTCCTGCCCTATGACACCGATGTGCCTGAAATTTTGTACGTACGCTTAGAATAGTGGCCTGCACGGAATCAAAGAGAAATTTTGCAAAAAGTTGCGTTTGGGAAAATATCATACTTTTCATGGGCATAATGCAAGACTTGGGCTCGAACAATTTTAAAATGAAATTTACTCCGGCCCTATGACACCGATGTGCCTGAAATTTTGTACGTACGCTTAGAATAGTGGCCTGCACGGAAATCAAAAAGAAATTTTGCAAAATGTTGCGTTTGGGAAAATATCATACTTTTCATGGGCGTAATGCAAGACTTGGGCTCGAACAATTTTAAAATGAAATTTTCTCCGGCCCTATGACACCGATGTGCCTGAAATTTTGTACGTACGCTTAGAATAGTGGCCTGCACGGAATCAAAAAGAAAATTTGCAAAAAGTTGCGTTTGGGAAAATATCATACTTTTCATGGGCATAATGCAAGACTTGGGCTCGAACAATTTTAAAATGAAATTTACTCCGGCCCTATGACACCGATGTGCCTGAAATTTTGTACGTACGCTTAGAATAGTGGCCTGCACGGGAATCAAAAAGAAATTTTGCAAAAAGTTGCGTTTGGGAAAATATCATACTTTTCATGGGCGTAATGCAAGACTTGGGCTCGAACAATTTTAAAATGAAATTTTCTCCGGCCCTATGATACCGATGTTTCTGAAATTTTGTACGTACGCTTAGAATTGTGGCCTGCACGGGAATCAAAAAGAAAATTTGCAAAAAGTTGCGTTTGGGAAAATATCATACTTTTCATGGGCATAATGCAAGACTTGGGCTTGAACAATTTTAAAATGAAATTTTCTCCTGCCCTATGACACCGATGTGCCTGAAATTTTGTACGTACGCTTAGAATTGTGGCCTGCACGGGAATCAAAAAGAAAATTTGCAAAAAGTTGCGTTTGGGAAAATATCATACTTTTCATGGGCATAATGCAAGACTTGGGCTCGAACAATTTTAAAATGAAATTTACTCCGGCCCTATGACACCGATGTGCCTGAAATTTTGTACGTACGCTTAGAATAGTGGCCTGCACGGAAATCAAAAAGAAATTTTGCAAAAAGTTGCGTTTGGGAAAATATCATACTTTTCATGGGCGTCATGCAAGACTTGGGCTCGAACAATTTTAAAATGAAATTTTCTCCGGCCCTATGACACCGATGTGCCTGAAATTTTGTACGTACGCTTAGAATAGTGGCCTGCACGGAATCAAAAAGAAAATTTGCAAAAAGTTGCGTTTGGGAAAATATCATACTTTTCATGGGCATAATGCAAGACTTGGGCTCGAACAATTTTAAAATGAAATTTACTCCGGCCCTATGACACCGATGTGCCTGAAATTTTGTACGTACGCTTAGAATAGTGGCCTGCATGGAATCAAAAAGAAATTTTGCAAAAAGTTGCGTATGGGAAAATATCATACTTTTCATGGGCATAATGCAAGACTTGGGCTCGAATAATATAAAAATGTAATTTTCTCCGGCCCTATGACACCGATGTGCCTGAAATTTTGTACGTACGCTTAGAATAGTGGCCTGCACGGGAATCAAAAAGAAATTTTGCAAAAAGTTGCGTTTGGGAAAATATCATACCCAAGTCTTGCATATGGGCATAATGCAAGACTTGGGCTCGAATAATATTAAAATGTAATTTTCTCCGGCCCTATGACACCGATGTGCCTGAAATTTTGTACGTACGCTAAAAATAGTGGCCTGCACGGGAATCAAAGAGAAATTTTGCAAAAAGTTGCGTTTAGGAAAATATCATACTTTTCATGGGCATAATGCAAGACTTGGGCTTGAACAATTTTAAAATGAAATTTTCTCCTGCCCTATGACACCGATGTGCCTGAAATTTTGTACGTACGCTTAGAATTGTGGCCTGCACGGAATCAAAGAGAAATTTCGCAAAAAGTTGCGTTTAGGAAAATATCATACTTTTCATGGGCATAATGCAAGACTTGGGCTTGAACAATTTTAAAATGAAATTTTCTCCTGCCCTATGACACCGATGTGCCTGAAATTTTGTACGTACGCTTAGAATAGTGGCCTGCACGGAATCAAAGAGAAATTTTGCAAAAAGTTGCGTTTAGGAAAATATCATACTTTTCATGAGCATAATGCAAGACTTGGGCTTGAACAATTTTAAAATGAAATTTTCTCCTGCCCTATGACACCGATGTGCCTGAAATTTTGTACGTACGCTTAGAATTGTGGCCTGCACGGGAATCAAAAAGAAAATTTGCAAAAAGTTGCGTTTGGGAAAATATCATACTTTTCATGGGCGTAAGGCAAGACTTGGGCTCGAACAATTTTAAAATGAAATTTACTCCGGCCCTATGACACCGATGTGCCTGAAATTTTGTACGTACGCTTAGAATAGTGGCCTGCACGGAATCAAAAAGAAATTTTGCAAAAAGTTGCGTTTGGGAAAATATCATACTTTTCATGGGCGTAATGCAAGACTTGGGCTCGAACAATTTTAAAATGAAATTTTCTCCGGCCCTATGACACCGATGTGCCTGAAATTTTGTACGTACGCTTAGAATAGTGGCCTGCACGGAATCAAAAAGAAATTTTGCAAAAAGTTGCGTTTGGGAAAATATCATACTTTTCATGGGCATAATGCAAGACTTGGGCTTGAACAATTTTAAAATGAAATTTTCTCCTGCCCTATGACACCGATGTGCCTGAAATTTTGTACGTACGCTTAGAATAGTGGCCTGCACGGGAATCAAAAAGAAATTTTGCAAAAAGTTGCGTTTGGGAAAATATCATACTTTTCATGGGCATAATGCAAGACTTGGGCTCGAACAATTTTAAAATGAAATTTACTCCGGCCCTATGACACCGATGTGCCTGAAATTTTGTACGTACGCTTAGAAAAATGGTCTGCACGTGAATCAAAAAGAAATTTTGCAAAAAGTTGCGTTCGGGAAAATATCATACTTTTCATGGGCATAATGCAAGACTTGGGCTCGAACAATTTTAAAATGAAATTTACTCCGGCCCTATGACACCGATGTGCCTGAAATTTTGTACGTACGCTTAGAATTGTGGCCTGCACGGGAATCAAAAAGAAAATTTGCAAAAGTTGCGTTTGGGAAAATATCATACTTTTCATGGGCATAATGCAAGACTTGGGCTCGAACAATTTTAAAATGAAATTTACTCCGGCCCTATTGCACCGATGTGCCTGAAATTTTGTACGTACGCTTAGAATTGTGGCCTGCACGGAATCAAAGAGAAATTTCGCAAAAAGTTGCGTTTAGGAAAATATCATACTTTTCATGGGCATAATGCAAGACTTGGGCTTGAACAATTTTAAAATGAAATTTTCTCCTGCCCTATGACACCGATGTGCCTGAAATTTTGTACGTACGCTTAGAATTGTGGCCTGCACGGAATCAAAGAGAAATTTTGCAAAAAGTTGCGTTTAGGAAAATATCATACTTTTCATGGGCATAATGCAAGACTTGGGCTTGAACAATTTTAAAATGAAATTTTCTCCTGCCCTATGACACCGATGTGCCTGAAATTTTGTACGTACGCTTAGAATAGTGGCCTGCACGGAATCAAAGAGAAATTTTGCAAAAAGTTGCGTTTGGGAAAATATCATACTTTTCATGGGCATAATGCAAGACTTGGGCTCGAACAATTTTAAAATGAAATTTACTCCGGCCCTATGACACCGATGTGCCTGAAATTTTGTACGTACGCTTAGAATAGTGGCCTGCACGGAAATCAAAAAGAAATTTTGCAAAAAGTTGCGTTTGGGAAAATATCATACTTTTCATGGGCGTAATGCAAGACTTGGGCTCGAACAATTTTAAAATGAAATTTTCTCCGGCCCTATGACACCGATGTGCCTGAAATTTTGTACGTACGCTTAGAATAGTGGCCTGCACGGAATCAAAAAGAAAATTTGCAAAAAGTTGCGTTTGGGAAAATATCATACTTTTCATGGGCATAATGCAAGACTTGGGCTCGAACAATTTTAAAATGAAATTTACTCCGGCCCTATGACACCGATGTGCCTGAAATTTTGTACGTACGCTTAGAATAGTGGCCTGCACGGGAATCAAAAAGAAATTTTGCAAAAAGTTGCGTTTGGGAAAATATCATACTTTTCATGGGCGTAATGCAAGACTTGGGCTCGAACAATTTTAAAATGAAATTTTCTCCGGCCCTATGATACCGATGTTTCTGAAATTTTGTACGTACGCTTAGAATTGTGGCCTGCACGGGAATCAAAAAGAAAATTTGCAAAAAGTTGCGTTTGGGAAAATATCATACTTTTCATGGGCATAATGCAAGACTTGGGCTTGAACAATTTTAAAATGAAATTTTCTCCTGCCCTATGACACCGATGTGCCTGAAATTTTGTACGTACGCTTAGAATTGTGGCCTGCACGGGAATCAAAAAGAAAATTTGCAAAAAGTTGCGTTTGGGAAAATATCATACTTTTCATGGGCATAATGCAAGACTTGGGCTCGAACAATTTTAAAATGAAATTTACTCCGGCCCTATGACACCGATGTGCCTGAAATTTTGTACGTACGCTTAGAATAGTGGCCTGCACGGAAATCAAAAAGAAATTTTGCAAAAAGTTGCGTTTGGGAAAATATCATACTTTTCATGGGCGTCATGCAAGACTTGGGCTCGAACAATTTTAAAATGAAATTTTCTCCGGCCCTATGACACCGATGTGCCTGAAATTTTGTACGTACGCTTAGAATAGTGGCCTGCACGGAATCAAAAAGAAAATTTGCAAAAAGTTGCGTTTGGGAAAATATCATACTTTTCATGGGCATAATGCAAGACTTGGGCTCGAACAATTTTAAAATGAAATTTACTCCGGCCCTATGACACCGATGTGCCTGAAATTTTGTACGTACGCTTAGAATAGTGGCCTGCATGGAATCAAAAAGAAATTTTGCAAAAAGTTGCGTATGGGAAAATATCATACTTTTCATGGGCATAATGCAAGACTTGGGCTCGAATAATATAAAAATGTAATTTTCTCCGGCCCTATGACACCGATGTGCCTGAAATTTTGTACGTACGCTTAGAATAGTGGCCTGCACGGGAATCAAAAAGAAATTTTGCAAAAAGTTGCGTTTGGGAAAATATCATACCCAAGTCTTGCATATGGGCATAATGCAAGACTTGGGCTCGAATAATATTAAAATGTAATTTTCTCCGGCCCTATGACACCGATGTGCCTGAAATTTTGTACGTACGCTAAAAATAGTGGCCTGCACGGGAATCAAAGAGAAATTTTGCAAAAAGTTGCGTTTAGGAAAATATCATACTTTTCATGGGCATAATGCAAGACTTGGGCTTGAACAATTTTAAAATGAAATTTTCTCCTGCCCTATGACACCGATGTGCCTGAAATTTTGTACGTACGCTTAGAATTGTGGCCTGCACGGAATCAAAGAGAAATTTCGCAAAAAGTTGCGTTTAGGAAAATATCATACTTTTCATGGGCATAATGCAAGACTTGGGCTCGAACAATTTTAAAATGAAATTTACTCCGGCCCTATGACACCGATGTGCCTGAAATTTTGTACGTACGCTTAGAATAGTGGCCTGCACGGAAATCAAAAAGAAATTTTGCAAAAAGTTGCGTTTGGGAAAATATCATACTTTTCATGGGCGTAATGCAAGACTTGGGCTCGAACAATTTTAAAATGAAATTTTCTCCGGCCCTATGACACCGATGTGCCTGAAATTTTGTACGTACGCTTAGAATAGTGGCCTGCACGGAATCAAAAAGAAAATTTGCAAAAAGTTGCGTTTGGGAAAATATCATACTTTTCATGGGCATAATGCAAGACTTGGGCTCGAACAATTTTAAAATGAAATTTACTCCGGCCCTATGACACCGATGTGCCTGAAATTTTGTACGTACGCTTAGAATAGTGGCCTGCACGGGAATCAAAAAGAAATTTTGCAAAAAGTTGCGTTTGGGAAAATATCATACTTTTCATGGGCGTAATGCAAGACTTGGGCTCGAACAATTTTAAAATGAAATTTTCTCCGGCCCTATGATACCGATGTTTCTGAAATTTTGTACGTACGCTTAGAATTGTGGCCTGCACGGGAATCAAAAAGAAAATTTGCAAAAAGTTGCGTTTGGGAAAATATCATACTTTTCATGGGCATAATGCAAGACTTGGGCTTGAACAATTTTAAAATGAAATTTTCTCCTGCCCTATGACACCGATGTGCCTGAAATTTTGTACGTACGCTTAGAATTGTGGCCTGCACGGGAATCAAAAAGAAAATTTGCAAAAAGTTGCGTTTGGGAAAATATCATACTTTTCATGGGCATAATGCAAGACTTGGGCTCGAACAATTTTAAAATGAAATTTACTCCGGCCCTATGACACCGATGTGCCTGAAATTTTGTACGTACGCTTAGAATAGTGGCCTGCACGGAAATCAAAAAGAAATTTTGCAAAAAGTTGCGTTTGGGAAAATATCATACTTTTCATGGGCGTCATGCAAGACTTGGGCTCGAACAATTTTAAAATGAAATTTTCTCCGGCCCTATGACACCGATGTGCCTGAAATTTTGTACGTACGCTTAGAATAGTGGCCTGCACGGAATCAAAAAGAAAATTTGCAAAAAGTTGCGTTTGGGAAAATATCATACTTTTCATGGGCATAATGCAAGACTTGGGCTCGAACAATTTTAAAATGAAATTTACTCCGGCCCTATGACACCGATGTGCCTGAAATTTTGTACGTACGCTTAGAATAGTGGCCTGCATGGAATCAAAAAGAAATTTTGCAAAAAGTTGCGTATGGGAAAATATCATACTTTTCATGGGCATAATGCAAGACTTGGGCTCGAATAATATAAAAATGTAATTTTCTCCGGCCCTATGACACCGATGTGCCTGAAATTTTGTACGTACGCTTAGAATAGTGGCCTGCACGGGAATCAAAAAGAAATTTTGCAAAAAGTTGCGTTTGGGAAAATATCATACCCAAGTCTTGCATATGGGCATAATGCAAGACTTGGGCTCGAATAATATTAAAATGTAATTTTCTCCGGCCCTATGACACCGATGTGCCTGAAATTTTGTACGTACGCTAAAAATAGTGGCCTGCACGGGAATCAAAGAGAAATTTTGCAAAAAGTTGCGTTTAGGAAAATATCATACTTTTCATGGGCATAATGCAAGACTTGGGCTTGAACAATTTTAAAATGAAATTTTCTCCTGCCCTATGACACCGATGTGCCTGAAATTTTGTACGTACGCTTAGAATTGTGGCCTGCACGGAATCAAAGAGAAATTTCGCAAAAAGTTGCGTTTAGGAAAATATCATACTTTTCATGGGCATAATGCAAGACTTGGGCTTGAACAATTTTAAAATGAAATTTTCTCCTGCCCTATGACACCGATGTGCCTGAAATTTTGTACGTACGCTTAGAATAGTGGCCTGCACGGAATCAAAGAGAAATTTTGCAAAAAGTTGCGTTTAGGAAAATATCATACTTTTCATGAGCATAATGCAAGACTTGGGCTTGAACAATTTTAAAATGAAATTTTCTCCTGCCCTATGACACCGATGTGCCTGAAATTTTGTACGTACGCTTAGAATTGTGGCCTGCACGGGAATCAAAAAGAAAATTTGCAAAAAGTTGCGTTTGGGAAAATATCATACTTTTCATGGGCGTAAGGCAAGACTTGGGCTCGAACAATTTTAAAATGAAATTTACTCCGGCCCTATGACACCGATGTGCCTGAAATTTTGTACGTACGCTTAGAATAGTGGCCTGCACGGAATCAAAAAGAAATTTTGCAAAAAGTTGCGTTTTGGAAAATATCATACTTTTCATGGGCATAATGCAAGACTTGGGCTTGAACAATTTTAAAATGAAATTTTCTCCTGCCCTATGACACCGATGTGCCTGAAATTTTGTACGTACGCTTAGAATAGTGGCCTGCACGGAATCAAAAAGAAATTTTGCAAAAAGTTGCGTTTGGGAAAATATCATACTTTTCATGGGCGTAATGCAAGACTTGGGCTCGAACAATTTTAAAATGAAATTTTCTCCGGCCCTATGACACCGATGTGCCTGAAATTTTGTACGTACGCTTAGAATAGTGGCCTGCACGGAATCAAAAAGAAATTTTGCAAAAAGTTGCGTTTGGGAAAATATCATACTTTTCATGGGCATAATGCAAGACTTGGGCTTGAACAATTTTAAAATGAAATTTTCTCCTGCCCTATGACACCGATGTGCCTGAAATTTTGTACGTACGCTTAGAATAGTGGCCTGCACGGAATCAAAAAGAAATTTTGCAAAAAGTTGCGTTTGGGAAAATATCATACTTTTCATGGGCGTAATGCAAGACTTGGGCTCGAACAATTTTAAAATGAAATTTTCTCCGGCCCTATGACACCGATGTGCCTGAAATTTTGTACGTACGCTTAGAATAGTGGCCTGCACGGAATCAAAAAGAAATTTTGCAAAAAGTTGCGTTTGGGAAAATATCATACTTTTCATGGGCATAATGCAAGACTTGGGCTTGAACAATTTTAAAATGAAATTTTCTCCTGCCCTATGACACCGATGTGCCTGAAATTTTGTACGTACGCTTAGAATAGTGGCCTGCACGGGAATCAAAAAGAAATTTTGCAAAAAGTTGCGTTTGGGAAAATATCATACTTTTCATGGGCATAATGCAAGACTTGGGCTCGAACAATTTTAAAATGAAATTTACTCCGGCCCTATGACACCGATGTGCCTGAAATTTTGTACGTACGCTTAGAAAAATGGTCTGCACGTGAATCAAAAAGAAATTTTGCAAAAAGTTGCGTTCGGGAAAATATCATACTTTTCATGGGCATAATGCAAGACTTGGGCTCGAACAATTTTAAAATGAAATTTACTCCGGCCCTATGACACCGATGTGCCTGAAATTTTGTACGTACGCTTAGAATTGTGGCCTGCACGGGAATCAAAAAGAAAATTTGCAAAAGTTGCGTTTGGGAAAATATCATACTTTTCATGGGCATAATGCAAGACTTGGGCTCGAACAATTTTAAAATGAAATTTACTCCGGCCCTATTGCACCGATGTGCCTGAAATTTTGTACGTACGCTTAGAATAGTGGCCTGCACGGAATCAAAAAGAAATTTTGCAAAAAGTTGCGTTTGGGAAAATATCATACTTTTCATGGGCGTAAGGCAAGACTTGGGCTCGAACAATTTTAAAATGAAATTTTCTCCGGCCCTATGACACCGATGTGCCTGAAATTTTGTACGTACGCTTAGAATAGTGGCCTGCACGGAATCAAAAAGAAATTTTGCAAAAAGTTGCGTTTTGGAAAATATCATACTTTTCATGGGCATAATGCAAGACTTGGGCTTGAACAATTTTAAAATGAAATTTTCTCCTGCCCTATGACACCGATGTGCCTGAAATTTTGTACGTACGCTTAGAATAGTGGCCTGCACGGAATCAAAAAGAAATTTTGCAAAAAGTTGCGTTTGGGAAAATATCATACTTTTCATGGGCGTAATGCAAGACTTGGGCTCGAACAATTTTAAAATGAAATTTTCTCCGGCCCTATGACACCGATGTGCCTGAAATTTTGTACGTACGCTTAGAATAGTGGCCTGCACGGAATCAAAAAGAAATTTTGCAAAAAGTTGCGTTTGGGAAAATATCATACTTTTCATGGGCATAATGCAAGACTTGGGCTTGAACAATTTTAAAATGAAATTTTCTCCTGCCCTATGACACCGATGTGCCTGAAATTTTGTACGTACGCTTAGAATAGTGGCCTGCACGGAATCAAAAAGAAATTTTGCAAAAAGTTGCGTTTGGGAAAATATCATACTTTTCATGGGCATAATGCAAGACTTGGGCTCGAACAATTTTAAAATGAAATTTACTCCGGCCCTATGACACCGATGTGCCTGAAATTTTGTACGTACGCTTAGAATAGTGGCCTGCACGGAATCAAAAAGAAATTTTGCAAAAAGTTGCGTTTGGGAAAATATCATACTTTTCATGGGCGTCATGCAAGACTTGGGCTCGAACAATTTTAAAATGAAATTTTCTCCGGCCCTATGACACCGATGTGCCTGAAATTTTGTACGTACGCTTAGAATAGTGGCCTGCACGGAATCAAAAAGAAAATTTGCAAAAAGTTGCGTTTGGGAAAATATCATACTTTTCATGGGCATAATGCAAGACTTGGGCTCGAACAATTTTAAAATGAAATTTACTCCGGCCCTATGACACCGATGTGCCTGAAATTTTGTACGTACGCTTAGAATAGTGGCCTGCATGGAATCAAAAAGAAATTTTGCAAAAAGTTGCGTATGGGAAAATATCATACTTTTCATGGGCATAATGCAAGACTTGGGCTCGAATAATATAAAAATGTAATTTTCTCCGGCCCTATGACACCGATGTGCCTGAAATTTTGTACGTACGCTTAGAATAGTGGCCTGCACGGGAATCAAAAAGAAATTTTGCAAAAAGTTGCGTTTGGGAAAATATCATACCCAAGTCTTGCATATGGGCATAATGCAAGACTTGGGCTCGAATAATATTAAAATGTAATTTTCTCCGGCCCTATGACACCGATGTGCCTGAAATTTTGTACGTACGCTAAAAATAGTGGCCTGCACGGGAATCAAAGAGAAATTTTGCAAAAAGTTGCGTTTAGGAAAATATCATACTTTTCATGGGCATAATGCAAGACTTGGGCTTGAACAATTTTAAAATGAAATTTTCTCCTGCCCTATGACACCGATGTGCCTGAAATTTTGTACGTACGCTTAGAATTGTGGCCTGCACGGAATCAAAGAGAAATTTCGCAAAAAGTTGCGTTTAGGAAAATATCATACTTTTCATGGGCATAATGCAAGACTTGGGCTTGAACAATTTTAAAATGAAATTTTCTCCTGCCCTATGACACCGATGTGCCTGAAATTTTGTACGTACGCTTAGAATAGTGGCCTGCACGGAATCAAAGAGAAATTTTGCAAAAAGTTGCGTTTAGGAAAATATCATACTTTTCATGAGCATAATGCAAGACTTGGGCTTGAACAATTTTAAAATGAAATTTTCTCCTGCCCTATGACACCGATGTGCCTGAAATTTTGTACGTACGCTTAGAATAGTGGCCTGCACGGAATCAAAAAGAAATTTTGCAAAAAGTTGCGTTTGGGAAAATATCATACTTTTCATGGGCGTAATGCAAGACTTGGGCTCGAACAATTTTAAAATGAAATTTTCTCCGGCCCTATGACACCGATGTGCCTGAAATTTTGTACGTACGCTTAGAATAGTGGCCTGCACGGAATCAAAAAGAAATTTTGCAAAAAGTTGCGTTTGGGAAAATATCATACTTTTCATGGGCATAATGCAAGACTTGGGCTTGAACAATTTTAAAATGAAATTTTCTCCTGCCCTATGACACCGATGTGCCTGAAATTTTGTACGTACGCTTAGAATAGTGGCCTGCACGGAATCAAAAAGAAATTTTGCAAAAAGTTGCGTTTGGGAAAATATCATACTTTTCATGGGCGTAATGCAAGACTTGGGCTCGAACAATTTTAAAATGAAATTTTCTCCGGCCCTATGACACCGATGTGCCTGAAATTTTGTACGTACGCTTAGAATAGTGGCCTGCACGGAATCAAAAAGAAATTTTGCAAAAAGTTGCGTTTGGGAAAATATCATACTTTTCATGGGCATAATGCAAGACTTGGGCTTGAACAATTTTAAAATGAAATTTTCTCCTGCCCTAAGACACCGATGTGCCTGAAATTTTGTACGTACGCTTAGAATAGTGGCCTGCATGGAATCAAAAAGAAATTTTGCAAAAAGTTGCGTATGGGAAAATATCATACTTTTCATGGGCATAATGCAAGACTTGGGCTCGAATAATATAAAAATGTAATTTTCTCCGGCCCTATGACACCGATGTGCCTGAAATTTTGTACGTACGCTTAGAATAGTGGCCTGCACGGGAATCAAAAAGAAATTTTGCAAAAAGTTGCGTTTGGGAAAATATCATACCCAAGTCTTGCATATGGGCATAATGCAAGACTTGGGCTCGAATAATATTAAAATGTAATTTTCTCCGGCCCTATGACACCGATGTGCCTGAAATTTTGTACGTACGCTAAAAATAGTGGCCTGCACGGGAATCAAAGAGAAATTTTGCAAAAAGTTGCGTTTAGGAAAATATCATACTTTTCATGGGCATAATGCAAGACTTGGGCTTGAACAATTTTAAAATGAAATTTTCTCCTGCCCTATGACACCGATGTGCCTGAAATTTTGTACGTACGCTTAGAATTGTGGCCTGCACGGAATCAAAGAGAAATTTCGCAAAAAGTTGCGTTTAGGAAAATATCATACTTTTCATGGGCATAATGCAAGACTTGGGCTTGAACAATTTTAAAATGAAATTTTCTCCTGCCCTATGACACCGATGTGCCTGAAATTTTGTACGTACGCTTAGAATAGTGGCCTGCACGGAATCAAAGAGAAATTTTGCAAAAAGTTGCGTTTAGGAAAATATCATACTTTTCATGAGCATAATGCAAGACTTGGGCTTGAACAATTTTAAAATGAAATTTTCTCCTGCCCTATGACACCGATGTGCCTGAAATTTTGTACGTACGCTTAGAATTGTGGCCTGCACGGGAATCAAAAAGAAAATTTGCAAAAAGTTGCGTTTGGGAAAATATCATACTTTTCATGGGCGTAAGGCAAGACTTGGGCTCGAACAATTTTAAAATGAAATTTACTCCGGCCCTATGACACCGATGTGCCTGAAATTTTGTACGTACGCTTAGAATAGTGGCCTGCACGGAATCAAAAAGAAATTTTGCAAAAAGTTGCGTTTTGGAAAATATCATACTTTTCATGGGCATAATGCAAGACTTGGGCTTGAACAATTTTAAAATGAAATTTTCTCCTGCCCTATGACACCGATGTGCCTGAAATTTTGTACGTACGCTTAGAATAGTGGCCTGCACGGAATCAAAAAGAAATTTTGCAAAAAGTTGCGTTTGGGAAAATATCATACTTTTCATGGGCGTAATGCAAGACTTGGGCTCGAACAATTTTAAAATGAAATTTTCTCCGGCCCTATGACACCGATGTGCCTGAAATTTTGTACGTACGCTTAGAATAGTGGCCTGCACGGAATCAAAAAGAAATTTTGCAAAAAGTTGCGTTTGGGAAAATATCATACTTTTCATGGGCATAATGCAAGACTTGGGCTTGAACAATTTTAAAATGAAATTTTCTCCTGCCCTATGACACCGATGTGCCTGAAATTTTGTACGTACGCTTAGAATAGTGGCCTGCACGGAATCAAAAAGAAATTTTGCAAAAAGTTGCGTTTGGGAAAATATCATACTTTTCATGGGCGTAATGCAAGACTTGGGCTCGAACAATTTTAAAATGAAATTTTCTCCGGCCCTATGACACCGATGTGCCTGAAATTTTGTACGTACGCTTAGAATAGTGGCCTGCACGGAATCAAAAAGAAATTTTGCAAAAAGTTGCGTTTGGGAAAATATCATACTTTGCATGGGCATAATGCAAGACTTGGGCTTGAACAATTTTAAAATGAAATTTTCTCCTGCCCTATGACACCGATGTGCCTGAAATTTTGTACGTACGCTTAGAATAGTGGCCTGCACGGGAATCAAAAAGAAATTTTGCAAAAAGTTGCGTTTGGGAAAATATCATACTTTTCATGGGCATAATGCAAGACTTGGGCTCGAACAATTTTAAAATGAAATTTACTCCGGCCCTATGACACCGATGTGCCTGAAATTTTGTACGTACGCTTAGAAAAATGGTCTGCACGTGAATCAAAAAGAAATTTTGCAAAAAGTTGCGTTCGGGAAAATATCATACTTTTCATGGGCATAATGCAAGACTTGGGCTCGAACAATTTTAAAATGAAATTTACTCCGGCCCTATGACACCGATGTGCCTGAAATTTTGTACGTACGCTTAGAATTGTGGCCTGCACGGGAATCAAAAAGAAAATTTGCAAAAGTTGCGTTTGGGAAAATATCATACTTTTCATGGGCATAATGCAAGACTTGGGCTCGAACAATTTTAAAATGAAATTTACTCCGGCCCTATTGCACCGATGTGCCTGAAATTTTGTACGTACGCTTAGAATAGTGGCCTGCACGGAATCAAAAAGAAATTTTGCAAAAAGTTGCGTTTGGGAAAATATCATACTTTTCATGGGCGTAAGGCAAGACTTGGGCTCGAACAATTTTAAAATGAAATTTTCTCCGGCCCTATGACACCGATGTGCCTGAAATTTTGTACGTACGCTTAGAATAGTGGCCTGCACGGAATCAAAAAGAAATTTTGCAAAAAGTTGCGTTTTGGAAAATATCATACTTTTCATGGGCATAATGCAAGACTTGGGCTTGAACAATTTTAAAATGAAATTTTCTCCTGCCCTATGACACCGATGTGCCTGAAATTTTGTACGTACGCTTAGAATAGTGGCCTGCACGGAATCAAAAAGAAATTTTGCAAAAAGTTGCGTTTGGGAAAATATCATACTTTTCATGGGCGTAATGCAAGACTTGGGCTCGAACAATTTTAAAATGAAATTTTCTCCGGCCCTATGACACCGATGTGCCTGAAATTTTGTACGTACGCTTAGAATAGTGGCCTGCACGGAATCAAAAAGAAATTTTGCAAAAAGTTGCGTTTGGGAAAATATCATACTTTTCATGGGCATAATGCAAGACTTGGGCTTGAACAATTTTAAAATGAAATTTTCTCCTGCCCTATGACACCGATGTGCCTGAAATTTTGTACGTACGCTTAGAATAGTGGCCTGCACGGAATCAAAAAGAAATTTTGCAAAAAGTTGCGTTTGGGAAAATATCATACTTTTCATGGGCATAATGCAAGACTTGGGCTCGAACAATTTTAAAATGAAATTTACTCCGGCCCTATGACACCGATGTGCCTGAAATTTTGTACGTACGCTTAGAATAGTGGCCTGCACGGAATCAAAAAGAAATTTTGCAAAAAGTTGCGTTTGGGAAAATATCATACTTTTCATGGGCGTCATGCAAGACTTGGGCTCGAACAATTTTAAAATGAAATTTTCTCCGGCCCTATGACACCGATGTGCCTGAAATTTTGTACGTACGCTTAGAATAGTGGCCTGCACGGAATCAAAAAGAAAATTTGCAAAAAGTTGCGTTTGGGAAAATATCATACTTTTCATGGGCATAATGCAAGACTTGGGCTCGAACAATTTTAAAATGAAATTTACTCCGGCCCTATGACACCGATGTGCCTGAAATTTTGTACGTACGCTTAGAATAGTGGCCTGCATGGAATCAAAAAGAAATTTTGCAAAAAGTTGCGTATGGGAAAATATCATACTTTTCATGGGCATAATGCAAGACTTGGGCTCGAATAATATAAAAATGTAATTTTCTCCGGCCCTATGACACCGATGTGCCTGAAATTTTGTACGTACGCTTAGAATAGTGGCCTGCACGGGAATCAAAAAGAAATTTTGCAAAAAGTTGCGTTTGGGAAAATATCATACCCAAGTCTTGCATATGGGCATAATGCAAGACTTGGGCTCGAATAATATTAAAATGTAATTTTCTCCGGCCCTATGACACCGATGTGCCTGAAATTTTGTACGTACGCTAAAAATAGTGGCCTGCACGGGAATCAAAGAGAAATTTTGCAAAAAGTTGCGTTTAGGAAAATATCATACTTTTCATGGGCATAATGCAAGACTTGGGCTTGAACAATTTTAAAATGAAATTTTCTCCTGCCCTATGACACCGATGTGCCTGAAATTTTGTACGTACGCTTAGAATTGTGGCCTGCACGGAATCAAAGAGAAATTTCGCAAAAAGTTGCGTTTAGGAAAATATCATACTTTTCATGGGCATAATGCAAGACTTGGGCTTGAACAATTTTAAAATGAAATTTTCTCCTGCCCTATGACACCGATGTGCCTGAAATTTTGTACGTACGCTTAGAATAGTGGCCTGCACGGAATCAAAGAGAAATTTTGCAAAAAGTTGCGTTTAGGAAAATATCATACTTTTCATGAGCATAATGCAAGACTTGGGCTTGAACAATTTTAAAATGAAATTTTCTCCTGCCCTATGACACCGATGTGCCTGAAATTTTGTACGTACGCTTAGAATTGTGGCCTGCACGGGAATCAAAAAGAAAATTTGCAAAAAGTTGCGTTTGGGAAAATATCATACTTTTCATGGGCGTAAGGCAAGACTTGGGCTCGAACAATTTTAAAATGAAATTTACTCCGGCCCTATGACACCGATGTGCCTGAAATTTTGTACGTACGCTTAGAATAGTGGCCTGCACGGAATCAAAAAGAAATTTTGCAAAAAGTTGCGTTTTGGAAAATATCATACTTTTCATGGGCATAATGCAAGACTTGGGCTTGAACAATTTTAAAATGAAATTTTCTCCTGCCCTATGACACCGATGTGCCTGAAATTTTGTACGTACGCTTAGAATAGTGGCCTGCACGGAATCAAAAAGAAATTTTGCAAAAAGTTGCGTTTGGGAAAATATCATACTTTTCATGGGCGTAATGCAAGACTTGGGCTCGAACAATTTTAAAATGAAATTTTCTCCGGCCCTATGACACCGATGTGCCTGAAATTTTGTACGTACGCTTAGAATAGTGGCCTGCACGGAATCAAAAAGAAATTTTGCAAAAAGTTGCGTTTGGGAAAATATCATACTTTTCATGGGCATAATGCAAGACTTGGGCTTGAACAATTTTAAAATGAAATTTTCTCCTGCCCTATGACACCGATGTGCCTGAAATTTTGTACGTACGCTTAGAATAGTGGCCTGCACGGAATCAAAAAGAAATTTTGCAAAAAGTTGCGTTTGGGAAAATATCATACTTTTCATGGGCGTAATGCAAGACTTGGGCTCGAACAATTTTAAAATGAAATTTTCTCCGGCCCTATGACACCGATGTGCCTGAAATTTTGTACGTACGCTTAGAATAGTGGCCTGCACGGAATCAAAAAGAAATTTTGCAAAAAGTTGCGTTTGGGAAAATATCATACTTTTCATGGGCATAATGCAAGACTTGGGCTTGAACAATTTTAAAATGAAATTTTCTCCTGCCCTATGACACCGATGTGCCTGAAATTTTGTACGTACGCTTAGAATAGTGGCCTGCACGGGAATCAAAAAGAAATTTTGCAAAAAGTTGCGTTTGGGAAAATATCATACTTTTCATGGGCATAATGCAAGACTTGGGCTCGAACAATTTTAAAATGAAATTTACTCCGGCCCTATGACACCGATGTGCCTGAAATTTTGTACGTACGCTTAGAAAAATGGTCTGCACGTGAATCAAAAAGAAATTTTGCAAAAAGTTGCGTTCGGGAAAATATCATACTTTTCATGGGCATAATGCAAGACTTGGGCTCGAACAATTTTAAAATGAAATTTACTCCGGCCCTATGACACCGATGTGCCTGAAATTTTGTACGTACGCTTAGAATTGTGGCCTGCACGGGAATCAAAAAGAAAATTTGCAAAAGTTGCGTTTGGGAAAATATCATACTTTTCATGGGCATAATGCAAGACTTGGGCTCGAACAATTTTAAAATGAAATTTACTCCGGCCCTATTGCACCGATGTGCCTGAAATTTTGTACGTACGCTTAGAATAGTGGCCTGCACGGAATCAAAAAGAAATTTTGCAAAAAGTTGCGTTTGGGAAAATATCATACTTTTCATGGGCGTAAGGCAAGACTTGGGCTCGAACAATTTTAAAATGAAATTTTCTCCGGCCCTATGACACCGATGTGCCTGAAATTTTGTACGTACGCTTAGAATAGTGGCCTGCACGGAATCAAAAAGAAATTTTGCAAAAAGTTGCGTTTTGGAAAATATCATACTTTTCATGGGCATAATGCAAGACTTGGGCTTGAACAATTTTAAAATGAAATTTTCTCCTGCCCTATGACACCGATGTGCCTGAAATTTTGTACGTACGCTTAGAATAGTGGCCTGCACGGAATCAAAAAGAAATTTTGCAAAAAGTTGCGTTTGGGAAAATATCATACTTTTCATGGGCGTAATGCAAGACTTGGGCTCGAACAATTTTAAAATGAAATTTTCTCCGGCCCTATGACACCGATGTGCCTGAAATTTTGTACGTACGCTTAGAATAGTGGCCTGCACGGAATCAAAAAGAAATTTTGCAAAAAGTTGCGTTTGGGAAAATATCATACTTTTCATGGGCGTCATGCAAGACTTGGGCTCGAACAATTTTAAAATGAAATTTTCTCCGGCCCTATGACACCGATGTGCCTGAAATTTTGTACGTACGCTTAGAATAGTGGCCTGCACGGAATCAAAAAGAAAATTTGCAAAAAGTTGCGTTTGGGAAAATATCATACTTTTCATGGGCATAATGCAAGACTTGGGCTCGAACAATTTTAAAATGAAATTTACTCCGGCCCTATGACACCGATGTGCCTGAAATTTTGTACGTACGCTTAGAATAGTGGCCTGCATGGAATCAAAAAGAAATTTTGCAAAAAGTTGCGTATGGGAAAATATCATACTTTTCATGGGCATAATGCAAGACTTGGGCTCGAATAATATAAAAATGTAATTTTCTCCGGCCCTATGACACCGATGTGCCTGAAATTTTGTACGTACGCTTAGAATAGTGGCCTGCACGGGAATCAAAAAGAAATTTTGCAAAAAGTTGCGTTTGGGAAAATATCATACCCAAGTCTTGCATATGGGCATAATGCAAGACTTGGGCTCGAATAATATTAAAATGTAATTTTCTCCGGCCCTATGACACCGATGTGCCTGAAATTTTGTACGTACGCTAAAAATAGTGGCCTGCACGGGAATCAAAGAGAAATTTTGCAAAAAGTTGCGTTTAGGAAAATATCATACTTTTCATGGGCATAATGCAAGACTTGGGCTTGAACAATTTTAAAATGAAATTTTCTCCTGCCCTATGACACCGATGTGCCTGAAATTTTGTACGTACGCTTAGAATTGTGGCCTGCACGGAATCAAAGAGAAATTTCGCAAAAAGTTGCGTTTAGGAAAATATCATACTTTTCATGGGCATAATGCAAGACTTGGGCTTGAACAATTTTAAAATGAAATTTTCTCCTGCCCTATGACACCGATGTGCCTGAAATTTTGTACGTACGCTTAGAATAGTGGCCTGCACGGAATCAAAGAGAAATTTTGCAAAAAGTTGCGTTTAGGAAAATATCATACTTTTCATGAGCATAATGCAAGACTTGGGCTTGAACAATTTTAAAATGAAATTTTCTCCTGCCCTATGACACCGATGTGCCTGAAATTTTGTACGTACGCTTAGAATTGTGGCCTGCACGGGAATCAAAAAGAAAATTTGCAAAAAGTTGCGTTTGGGAAAATATCATACTTTTCATGGGCGTAAGGCAAGACTTGGGCTCGAACAATTTTAAAATGAAATTTACTCCGGCCCTATGACACCGATGTGCCTGAAATTTTGTACGTACGCTTAGAATAGTGGCCTGCACGGAATCAAAAAGAAATTTTGCAAAAAGTTGCGTTTTGGAAAATATCATACTTTTCATGGGCATAATGCAAGACTTGGGCTTGAACAATTTTAAAATGAAATTTTCTCCTGCCCTATGACACCGATGTGCCTGAAATTTTGTACGTACGCTTAGAATAGTGGCCTGCACGGAATCAAAAAGAAATTTTGCAAAAAGTTGCGTTTGGGAAAATATCATACTTTTCATGGGCGTAATGCAAGACTTGGGCTCGAACAATTTTAAAATGAAATTTTCTCCGGCCCTATGACACCGATGTGCCTGAAATTTTGTACGTACGCTTAGAATAGTGGCCTGCACGGAATCAAAAAGAAATTTTGCAAAAAGTTGCGTTTGGGAAAATATCATACTTTTCATGGGCATAATGCAAGACTTGGGCTTGAACAATTTTAAAATGAAATTTTCTCCTGCCCTATGACACCGATGTGCCTGAAATTTTGTACGTACGCTTAGAATAGTGGCCTGCACGGAATCAAAAAGAAATTTTGCAAAAAGTTGCGTTTGGGAAAATATCATACTTTTCATGGGCGTAATGCAAGACTTGGGCTCGAACAATTTTAAAATGAAATTTTCTCCGGCCCTATGACACCGATGTGCCTGAAATTTTGTACGTACGCTTAGAATAGTGGCCTGCACGGAATCAAAAAGAAATTTTGCAAAAAGTTGCGTTTGGGAAAATATCATACTTTTCATGGGCATAATGCAAGACTTGGGCTTGAACAATTTTAAAATGAAATTTTCTCCTGCCCTATGACACCGATGTGCCTGAAATTTTGTACGTACGCTTAGAATAGTGGCCTGCACGGGAATCAAAAAGAAATTTTGCAAAAAGTTGCGTTTGGGAAAATATCATACTTTTCATGGGCATAATGCAAGACTTGGGCTCGAACAATTTTAAAATGAAATTTACTCCGGCCCTATGACACCGATGTGCCTGAAATTTTGTACGTACGCTTAGAAAAATGGTCTGCACGTGAATCAAAAAGAAATTTTGCAAAAAGTTGCGTTCGGGAAAATATCATACTTTTCATGGGCATAATGCAAGACTTGGGCTCGAACAATTTTAAAATGAAATTTACTCCGGCCCTATGACACCGATGTGCCTGAAATTTTGTACGTACGCTTAGAATTGTGGCCTGCACGGGAATCAAAAAGAAAATTTGCAAAAGTTGCGTTTGGGAAAATATCATACTTTTCATGTGCATAATGCAAGACTTGGGCTCGAACAATTTTAAAATGAAATTTACTCCGGCCCTATTGCACCGATGTGCCTGAAATTTTGTACGTACGCTTAGAATTGTGGCCTGCACGGAATCAAAGAGAAATTTCGCAAAAAGTTGCGTTTAGGAAAATATCATACTTTTCATGGGCATAATGCAAGACTTGGGCTTGAACAATTTTAAAATGAAATTTTCTCCTGCCCTATGACACCGATGTGCCTGAAATTTTGTACGTACGCTTAGAATTGTGGCCTGCACGGAATCAAAGAGAAATTTTGCAAAAAGTTGCGTTTAGGAAAATATCATACTTTTCATGGGCATAATGCAAGACTTGGGCTTGAACAATTTTAAAATGAAATTTTCTCCTGCCCTATGACACCGATGTGCCTGAAATTTTGTACGTACGCTTAGAATAGTGGCCTGCACGGAATCAAAGAGAAATTTTGCAAAAAGTTGCGTTTGGGAAAATATCATACTTTTCATGGGCATAATGCAAGACTTGGGCTCGAACAATTTTAAAATGAAATTTACTCCGGCCCTATGACACCGATGTGCCTGAAATTTTGTACGTACGCTTAGAATAGTGGCCTGCACGGAAATCAAAAAGAAATTTTGCAAAAAGTTGCGTTTGGGAAAATATCATACTTTTCATGGGCGTAATGCAAGACTTGGGCTCGAACAATTTTAAAATGAAATTTTCTCCGGCCCTATGACACCGATGTGCCTGAAATTTTGTACGTACGCTTAGAATAGTGGCCTGCACGGAATCAAAAAGAAAATTTGCAAAAAGTTGCGTTTGGGAAAATATCATACTTTTCATGGGCATAATGCAAGACTTGGGCTCGAACAATTTTAAAATGAAATTTACTCCGGCCCTATGACACCGATGTACCTGAAATTTTGTACGTACGCTTAGAATAGTGGCCTGCACGGGAATCAAAAAGAAATTTTGCAAAAAGTTGCGTTTGGGAAAATATCATACTTTTCATGGGCGTAATGCAAGACTTGGGCTCGAACAATTTTAAAATGAAATTTTCTCCGGCCCTATGATACCGATGTTTCTGAAATTTTGTACGTACGCTTAGAATTGTGGCCTGCACGGGAATCAAAAAGAAAATTTGCAAAAAGTTGCGTTTGGGAAAATATCATACTTTTCATGGGCATAATGCAAGACTTGGGCTTGAACAATTTTAAAATGAAATTTTCTCCTGCCCTATGACACCGATGTGCCTGAAATTTTGTACGTACGCTTAGAATTGTGGCCTGCACGGGAATCAAAAAGAAAATTTGCAAAAAGTTGCGTTTGGGAAAATATCATACTTTTCATGGGCATAATGCAAGACTTGGGCTCGAACAATTTTAAAATGAAATTTACTCCGGCCCTATGACACCGATGTGCCTGAAATTTTGTACGTACGCTTAGAATAGTGGCCTGCACGGAAATCAAAAAGAAATTTTGCAAAAAGTTGCGTTTGGGAAAATATCATACTTTTCATGGGCGTCATGCAAGACTTGGGCTCGAACAATTTTAAAATGAAATTTTCTCCGGCCCTATGACACCGATGTGCCTGAAATTTTGTACGTACGCTTAGAATAGTGGCCTGCACGGAATCAAAAAGAAAATTTGCAAAAAGTTGCGTTTGGGAAAATATCATACTTTTCATGGGCATAATGCAAGACTTGGGCTCGAACAATTTTAAAATGAAATTTACTCCGGCCCTATGACACCGATGTGCCTGAAATTTTGTACGTACGCTTAGAATAGTGGCCTGCATGGAATCAAAAAGAAATTTTGCAAAAAGTTGCGTATGGGAAAATATCATACTTTTCATGGGCATAATGCAAGACTTGGGCTCGAATAATATAAAAATGTAATTTTCTCCGGCCCTATGACACCGATGTGCCTGAAATTTTGTACGTACGCTTAGAATAGTGGCCTGCACGGGAATCAAAAAGAAATTTTGCAAAAAGTTGCGTTTGGGAAAATATCATACCCAAGTCTTGCATATGGGCATAATGCAAGACTTGGGCTCGAATAATATTAAAATGTAATTTTCTCCGGCCCTATGACACCGATGTGCCTGAAATTTTGTACGTACGCTAAAAATAGTGGCCTGCACGGGAATCAAAGAGAAATTTTGCAAAAAGTTGCGTTTAGGAAAATATCATACTTTTCATGGGCATAATGCAAGACTTGGGCTTGAACAATTTTAAAATGAAATTTTCTCCTGCCCTATGACACCGATGTGCCTGAAATTTTGTACGTACGCTTAGAATTGTGGCCTGCACGGAATCAAAGAGAAATTTCGCAAAAAGTTGCGTTTAGGAAAATATCATACTTTTCATGGGCATAATGCAAGACTTGGGCTTGAACAATTTTAAAATGAAATTTTCTCCTGCCCTATGACACCGATGTGCCTGAAATTTTGTACGTACGCTTAGAATAGTGGCCTGCACGGAATCAAAGAGAAATTTTGCAAAAAGTTGCGTTTAGGAAAATATCATACTTTTCATGAGCATAATGCAAGACTTGGGCTTGAACAATTTTAAAATGAAATTTTCTCCTGCCCTATGACACCGATGTGCCTGAAATTTTGTACGTACGCTTAGAATTGTGGCCTGCACGGGAATCAAAAAGAAAATTTGCAAAAAGTTGCGTTTGGGAAAATATCATACTTTTCATGGGCGTAAGGCAAGACTTGGGCTCGAACAATTTTAAAATGAAATTTACTCCGGCCCTATGACACCGATGTGCCTGAAATTTTGTACGTACGCTTAGAATAGTGGCCTGCACGGAATCAAAAAGAAATTTTGCAAAAAGTTGCGTTTTGGAAAATATCATACTTTTCATGGGCATAATGCAAGACTTGGGCTTGAACAATTTTAAAATGAAATTTTCTCCTGCCCTATGACACCGATGTGCCTGAAATTTTGTACGTACGCTTAGAATTGTGGCCTGCACGGGAATCAAAAAGAAAATTTGCAAAAAGTTGCGTTTGGGAAAATATCATACTTTTCATGGGCATAATGCAAGACTTGGGCTCGAACAATTTTAAAATGAAATTTACTCCGGCCCTATGACACCGATGTGCCTGAAATTTTGTACGTACGCTTAGAATAGTGGCCTGCACGGGAATCAAAAAGAAATTTTGCAAAAAGTTGCGTTTGGGAAAATATCATACTTTTCATGGGCGTAATGCAAGACTTGGGCTCGAACAATTTTAAAATGAAATTTACTCCGGCCCTATGACACCGATGTGCCTGAAATTTAGTACGTACGCTTAGAATAGTGGCCTGCACGGGAATCAAAAAGAAATTTTGCAAAAAGTTGCGTTTGGGAAAATATCATACTTTTCATGGGCGTAATGCAAGACTTGGGCTCGAACAATTTTAAAATGAAATTTTCTCCGGCCCTATGACACCGATGTTCCTGAAATTTTGTACGTACGCTTAGAATAGTGGCCTGCATGGAATCAAAAAGAAATTTTGCAAAAAGTTGCGTATGGGAAAATATATACTTTTCATGGGCATAATGCAAGACTTGGGCTCGAATAATATAAAAATGTAATTTTCTCCGGCCCTATGACACCGATGTGCCTGAAATTTTGTACGTACGCTTAGAATAGTGGCCTGCACGGGAATCAAAAAGAAATTTTGCAAAAAGTTGCGTTTGGGAAAATATCATACCCAAGTCTTGCATATGGGCATAATGCAAGACTTGGGCTCGAATAATATTAAAATGTAATTTTCTCCGGCCCTATGACACCGATGTGCCTGAAATTTTGTACGTACGCTAAAAATAGTGGCCTGCACGGGAATCAAAGAGAAATTTTGCAAAAAGTTGCGTTTAGGAAAATATCATACTTTTCATGGGCATAATGCAAGACTTGGGCTTGAACAATTTTAAAATGAAATTTTCTCCTGCCCTATGACACCGATGTGCCTGAAATTTTGTACGTACGCTTAGAATTGTGGCCTGCACGGAATCAAAGAGAAATTTCGCAAAAAGTTGCGTTTAGGAAAATATCATACTTTTCATGGGCATAATGCAAGACTTGGGCTTGAACAATTTTAAAATGAAATTTTCTCCTGCCCTATGACACCGATGTGCCTGAAATTTTGTACGTACGCTTAGAATAGTGGCCTGCACGGAATCAAAGAGAAATTTTGCAAAAAGTTGCGTTTAGGAAAATATCATACTTTTCATGGGCATAATGCAAGACTTGGGCTTGAACAATTTTAAAATGAAATTTTCTCCTGCCCTATGACACCGATGTGCCTGAAATTTTGTACGTACGCTTAGAATTGTGGCCTGCACGGGAATCAAAAAGAAAATTTGCAAAAAGTTGCGTTTGGGAAAATATCATACTTTTTATGGGCATAATGCAAGACTTGGGCTCGAACAATTTTAAAATGAAATTTACTCCGGCCCTATGACACCGATGTGCCTGAAATTTTGTACGTACGCTTAGAATAGTGGCCTGCACGGAAATCAAAAAGAAATTTTGCAAAAAGTTGCGTTTGGGAAAATATCATACTTTTCATGGGCGTAATGCAAGACTTGGGCTCGAACAATTTTAAAATGAAATTTTCTCCGGCCCTATGACACCGATGTGCCTGAAATTTTGTACGTACGCTTAGAATAGTGGCCTGCACGGAATCAAAAAGAAAATTTGCAAAAAGTTGCGTTTGGGAAAATATCATACTTTTCATGGGCATAATGCAAGACTTGGGCTCGAACAATTTTAAAATGAAATTTACTCCGGCCCTATGACACCGATGTGCCTGAAATTTTGTACGTACGCTTAGAATAGTGGCCTGCACGGGAATCAAAAAGAAATTTTGCAAAAAGTTGCGTTTGGGAAAATATCATACTTTTCATGGGCGTAATGCAAGACTTGGGCTCGAACAATTTTAAAATGAAATTTTCTCCGGCCCTATGATACCGATGTTTCTGAAATTTTGTACGTACGCTTAGAATTGTGGCCTGCACGGGAATCAAAAAGAAAATTTGCAAAAAGTTGCGTTTGGGAAAATATCATACTTTTCATGGGCATAATGCAAGACCTGGGCTCGAACAATTTTAAAATGAAATTTACTCCGGCCCTATGACACCGATGTTCCTGAAATTTTGTACGTACGCTTAGAATAGTGGCCTGCATGGAATCAAAAAGAAATTTTGCAAAAAGTTGCGTTTGGGAAAATATCATACTTTTCATGGGCGTAATGCAAGACTTGGGCTCGAACAATTTTAAAATGAAATTTTCTCCGGCCCTATGACACCGATGTGCCTGAAATTTTGTACGTACGCTTAGAATAGTGGCCTGCACGGAATCAAAAAGAAATTTTGCAAAAAATTGCGTTTAGGAAAATATCATACTTTTCATGGGCATAATGCAAGACTTGGGCTTGAACAATTTTAAAATGAAATTTTCTCCTGCCCTATGACACCGATGTGCCTGAAATTTTGTACGTACGCTTAGAATTGTGGCCTGCACGGGAATCAAAAAGAAAATTTGCAAAAAGTTGTGTTTGGGAAAATATCATACTTTTCATGGGCATAATGCAAGACTTGGGCTCGAACAATTTTAAAATGAAATTTACTCCGGCCCTATGACACCGATGTGCCTGAAATTTTGTACGTACGCTTAGAATAGTGGCCTGCACGGGATTCAAAAAGAAATTTTGCAAAAAGTTGCGTTTGGGAAAATATCATACTTTTCATGGGCGTAATGCAAGACTTGGGCTCAAACAATTTAAAAATGAAATTTTCTCCGGCCCTATGACACCGATGTTCCTGAAATTTTGTACGTACGCTTAGAATAGTGGCCTGCATGGAATCAAAAAGAAATTTTGCAAAAAGTTGCGTATGGGAAAATATCATACTTTTCATGGGCATAATGCAAGACTTGGGCTCGAATAATATAAAAATGTAATTTTCTCCGGCCCTATGACACCGATGTGCCTGAAATTTTGTACGTACGCTTAGAATAGTGGCCTGCACGGGAATCAAAAAGAAATTTTGCAAAAAGTTGCGTTTGGGAAAATATCATACTTTTCATGGGCGTAATGCAAGACTTGGGCTCGAACAATTTTAAAATGAAAATTTCTCCGGCCCTATGACACCGATGTGCCTGAAATTTTGTACGTACGCTTAGAATAGTGGCCTGCACGGAAATCAAAAAGAAATTTTGCAAAAAGTTGCGTTTGGGAAAATATCATACTTTTCATGGGCGTAATGCAAGACTTGGGCTCGAACAATTTTAAAATGAAATTTTCTCCGGCCCTATGACACCGATGTGCCTGAAATTTTGTACGTACGCTTAGAATAGTGGCCTGCACGGAATCAAAAAGAAAATTTGCAAAAAGTTGCGTTTGGGAAAATATCATACTTTTCATGGGCATAATGCAAGACTTGGGCTCGAACAATTTTAAAATGAAATTTACTCCGGCCCTATGACACCGATGTGCCTGAAATTTTGTACGTACGCTTAGAATAGTGGCCTGCACGGGAATCAAAAAGAAATTTTGCAAAAAGTTGCGTTTGGGAAAATATCATACTTTTCATGGGCGTAATGCAAGACTTGGGCTCGAACAATTTTAAAATGAAATTTTCTCCGGCCCTATGATACCGATGTTTCTGAAATTTTGTACGTACGCTTAGAATTGTGGCCTGCACGGGAATCAAAAAGAAAATTTGCAAAAAGTTGCGTTTGGGAAAATATCATACTTTTCATGGGCATAATGCAAGACCTGGGCTCGAACAATTTTAAAATGAAATTTACTCCGGCCCTATGACACCGATGTTCCTGAAATTTTGTACGTACGCTTAGAATAGTGGCCTGCATGGAATCAAAAAGAAATTTTGCAAAAAGTTGCGTTTGGGAAAATATCATACTTTTCATGGGCGTAATGCAAGACTTGGGCTCGAACAATTTTAAAATGAAATTTTCTCCGGCCCTATGACACCGATGTGCCTGAAATTTTGTACGTACGCTTAGAATAGTGGCCTGCACGGAATCAAAAAGAAATTTTGCAAAAAGTTGCGTTTAGGAAAATATCATACTTTTCATGGGCATAATGCAAGACTTGGGCTTGAACAATTTTAAAATGAAATTTTCTCCTGCCCTATGACACCGATGTGCCTGAAATTTTGTACGTACGCTTAGAATTGTGGCCTGCACGGGAATCAAAAAGAAAATTTGCAAAAAGTTGTGTTTGGGAAAATATCATACTTTTCATGGGCATAATGCAAGACTTGGGCTCGAACAATTTTAAAATGAAATTTACTCCGGCCCTATGACACCGATGTGCCTGAAATTTTGTACGTACGCTTAGAATAGTGGCCTGCACGGGATTCAAAAAGAAATTTTGCAAAAAGTTGCGTTTGGGAAAATATCATACTTTTCATGGGCGTAATGCAAGACTTGGGCTCAAACAATTTAAAAATGAAATTTTCTCCGGCCCTATGACACCGATGTTCCTGAAATTTTGTACGTACGCTTAGAATAGTGGCCTGCATGGAATCAAAAAGAAATTTTGCAAAAAGTTGCGTATGGGAAAATATCATACTTTTCATGGGCATAATGCAAGACTTGGGCTCGAATAATATAAAAATGTAATTTTCTCCGGCCCTATGACACCGATGTGCCTGAAATTTTGTACGTACGCTTAGAATAGTGGCCTGCACGGGAATCAAAAAGAAATTTTGCAAAAAGTTGCGTTTGGGAAAATATCATACTTTTCATGGGCGTAATGCAAGACTTGGGCTCGAACAATTTTAAAATGAAATTTTCTCCGGCCCTATGACACCGATGTGCCTGAAATTTTGTACGTACGCTTAGAATAGTGGCCTGCACGGAATCAAAAAGAAATTTTGCAAAAAGTTGCGTTTAGGAAAATATCATACTTTTCATGGGCATAATGCAAGACTTGGGCTTGAACAATTTTAAAATGAAATTTTCTCCTGCCCTATGACACCGATGTGCCTGAAATTTTGTACGTACGCTTAGAATTGTGGCCTGCACGGGAATCAAAAAGAAATTTTGCAAAAAGTTGCGTTTGGGAAAATATCATACTTTTCATGGACGTAATGCAAGACTTGGACTCGAACAATTTTAAAATGAAATTTTCTCCGGCCCTATGACACCGATGTGCCTGAAATTTTGTACGTACGCTTAGAATAGTGGCCTGCACGGAATCAAAAAGAAATTTTGCAAAAAGTTGCGTTTAGGAAAATATCATACTTTTCATGGGCATAATGCAAGACTTGGGCTTGAACAATTTTAAAATGAAATTTTCTCCTGCCCTATGACACCGATGTGCCTGAAATTTTGTACGTACGCTTAGAATTGTGGCCTGCACGGGAATCAAAAAGAAAATTTGCAAAAAGTTGCGTTTGGGAAAATATCATACTTTTCATGGGCATAATGCAAGACTTGGGCTCGAACAATTTTAAAATGAAATTTACTCCGGCCCTATGACACCGATGTGCCTGAAATTTTGTACGTACGCTTAGAATAGTGGCCTGCACGGGAATCAAAAAGAAATTTTGCAAAAAGTTGCGTTTGGGAAAATATCATACTTTTCATGGGCGTAATGCAAGACTTGGGCTCGAACAATTTTAAAATGAAATTTTCTCCGGCCCTATGACACCGATGTGCCTGAAATTTTGTACGTACGCTTAGAATAGTGGCCTGCACGGAATCAAAAAGAAAATTTGCAAAAAGTTGCGTTTGGGAAAATATCATACTTTTCATGGGCATAATGCAAGACTTGGGCTCGAACAATTTTAAAATGAAATTTACTCCGGCCCTATGACACCGATGTGCCTGAAATTTTGTACGTACGCTTAGAATAGTGGCCTGCATGGAATCAAAAAGAAATTTTGCAAAAAGTTGCGTTTGGGAAAATATCATACTTTTCATGGGCATAATGCAAGACTTGGGCTCGAATAATATTAAAATGTAATTTTCTCCGGCCCTATGACACCGATGTGCCTGAAATTTTGTACGTACGCTTAGAATAGTGGCCTGCACGGGAATCAAAAAGAAATTTTGCAAAAAGTTGCGTTTGGGAAAATATCATACTTTTCATGGGCGTAATGCAAGACTTGGGCTCGAACAATTTTAAAATGAAATTTTCTCCGGCCCTATGACACCGATGTGCCTGAAATTTTGTACGTACGCTTAGAATAGTGGCCTGCACGGAATCAAAAAGAAATTTTGCAAAAAGTTGCGTTTAGGAAAATATCATACTTTTCATGGGCATAATGCAAGACTTGGGCTTGAACAATTTTAAAATGAAATTTTCTCCTGCCCTATGACACCGATGTGCCTGAAATTTTGTACGTACGCTTAGAATTGTGGCCTGCACGGGAATCAAAAAGAAAATTTGCAAAAAGTTGCGTTTGGGAAAATATCATACTTTTCATGGGCATAATGCAAGACTTGGGCTCGAACAATTTTTAAATGAAATTTACTCTGGCCCTATGACACCGATGTGCCTGAAATTTTTTACGTACGCTTAGAATAGTGGCCTGCACGGAATCAAAAAGAAATTTTGCAAAAAGTTGCGTTTGGGAAAATATCATACTTTTCATGGACGTAATGCAAGACTTGGGCTCGAACATTTTTAAAATGAAATTTTCTCCGGCCCTATGACACCGATGTGCCTGAAATTTTGTACGTACGCTTAGAATAGTGGCCTGCACGGAATCAAAAAGAAATTTTGCAAAAAGTTGCGTTTAGGAAAATATCATACTTTTCATGGGCATAATGCAAGACTTGGGCTTGAACAATTTTAAAATGAAATTTTCTCCTGCCCTATGACACCGATGTGCCTGAAATTTTGTACGTACGCTTAGAATTGTGGCCTGCACGGGAATCAAAAAGAAAATTTGCAAAAAGTTGCGTTTGGGAAAATATCATACTTTTCATGGGCATAATGCAAGACTTGGGCTCGAACAATTTTAAAATGAAATTTACTCCGGCCCTATGACACCGATGTGCCTGAAATTTTGTACGTACGCTTAGAATAGTGGCCTGCATGGAATCAAAAAGAAATTTTGCAAAAAGTTGCGTTTGGGAAAATATCATACTTTTCATGGGCATAATGCAAGACTTGGGCTCGAATAATATTAAAATGTAATTTTCTCCGGCCCTATGACACCGATGTGCCTGAAATTTTGTACGTACGCTTAGAATAGTGGCCTGCACGGGAATCAAAAAGAAATTTTGCAAAAAGTTGCGTTTGGGAAAATATCATACTTTTCATGGGCGTAATGCAAGACTTGGGCTCGAACAATTTTAAAATGAAATTTTCTCCGGCCCTATGACACCGATGTGCCTGAAATTTTGTACGTACGCTTAGAATAGTGGCCTGCACGGAATCAAAAAGAAATTTTGCAAAAAGTTGCGTTTAGGAAAATATCATACTTTTCATGGGCATAATGCAAGACTTGGGCTTGAACAATTTTAAAATGAAATTTTCTCCTGCCCTATGACACCGATGTGCCTGAAATTTTGTACGTACGCTTAGAATTGTGGCCTGCACGGGAATCAAAAAGAAAATTTGCAAAAAGTTGCGTTTGGGAAAATATCATACTTTTCATGGGCATAATGCAAGACTTGGGCTCGAACAATTTTTAAATGAAATTTACTCTGGCCCTATGACACCGATGTGCCTGAAATTTTTTACGTACGCTTAGAATAGTGGCCTGCACGGAATCAAAAAGAAATTTTGCAAAAAGTTGCGTTTGGGAAAATATCATACTTTTCATGGACGTAATGCAAGACTTGGGCTCGAACAATTTTAAAATGAAATTTTCTCCGGCCCTATGACACCGATGTGCCTGAAATTTTGTACGTACGCTTAGAATAGTGGCCTGCACGGAATCAAAAAGAAATTTTGCAAAAAGTTGCGTTTAGGAAAATATCATACTTTTCATGGGCATAATGCAAGACTTGGGCTCGAACAATTTTAAAATGAAATTTTCTCCGGCCCTATGACACCGATGTGCCTGAAATTTTGTACGTACGCTTAGAATAGTGGCCTGCACGGAATCAAAAAGAAAATTTGCAAAAAGTTGCGTTTGGGAAAATATCATACTTTTCATGGGCATAATGCAAGACTTGGGCTCGAACAATTTTAAAATGAAATTTACTCCGGCCCTATGACACCGATGTGCCTGAAATTTTGTACGTACGCTTAGAATAGTGGCCTGCACGGGAATCAAAAAGAAATTTTGCAAAAAGTTGCGTTTGGGAAAATATCATACTTTTCATGGGCGTAATGCAAGACTTGGGCTCGAACAATTTAAAAATGAAATTTTCTCCGGCCCTATGACACCGATGTGCCTGAAATTTTGTACGTACGCTTAGAATAGTGGCCTGCACGGGAATCAAAAAGAAATTTTGCAAAAAGTTGCGTTTGGGAAAATATCATACTTTTCATGGGCGTAATGCAAGACTTGGGCTCGAACAATTTTAAAATGAAATTTACTCCGGCCCTATGACACCGATGTGCCTGAAATTTAGTACGTACGCTTAGAATAGTGGCCTGCACGGGAATCAAAAAGAAATTTTGCAAAAAGTTGCGTTTGGGAAAATATCATACTTTTCATGGGCGTAATGCAAGACTTGGGCTCGAACAATTTTAAAATGAAATTTTCTCCGGCCCTATGACACCGATGTTCCTGAAATTTTGTACGTACGCTTAGAATAGTGGCCTGCATGGAATCAAAAAGAAATTTTGCAAAAAGTTGCGTATGGGAAAATATCATACTTTTCATGGGCATAATGCAAGACTTGGGCTCGAATAATATAAAAATGTAATTTTCTCCGGCCCTATGACACCGATGTGCCTGAAATTTTGTACGTACGCTTAGAATAGTGGCCTGCACGGGAATCAAAAAGAAATTTTGCAAAAAGTTGCGTTTGGGAAAATATCATACCCAAGTCTTGCATATGGGCATAATGCAAGACTTGGGCTCGAATAATATTAAAATGTAATTTTCTCCGGCCCTATGACACCGATGTGCCTGAAATTTTGTACGTACGCTAAAAATAGTGGCCTGCACGGGAATCAAAGAGAAATTTTGCAAAAAGTTGCGTTTAGGAAAATATCATACTTTTCATGGGCATAATGCAAGACTTGGGGTTGAACAATTTTAAAATGAAATTTTCTCCTGCCCTATGACACCGATGTGCCTGAAATTTTGTACGTACGCTTAGAATTGTGGCCTGCACGGAATCAAAGAGAAATTTCGCAAAAAGTTGCGTTTAGGAAAATATCATACTTTTCATGGGCATAATGCAAGACTTGGGCTTGAACAATTTTAAAATGAAATTTTCTCCTGCCCTATGACACCGATGTGCCTGAAATTTTGTACGTACGCTTAGAATAGTGGCCTGCACGGAATCAAAGAGAAATTTTGCAAAAAGTTGCGTTTAGGAAAATATCATACTTTTCATGGGCATAATGCAAGACTTGGGCTTGAACAATTTTAAAATGAAATTTTCTCCTGCCCTATGACACCGATGTGCCTGAAATTTTGTACGTACGCTTAGAATTGTGGCCTGCACGGGAATCAAAAAGAAAATTTGCAAAAAGTTGCGTTTGGGAAAATATCATACTTTTCATGGGCATAATGCAAGACTTGGGCTCGAACAATTTTAAAATGAAATTTACTCCGGCCCTATGACACCGATGTGCCTGAAATTTTGTACGTACGCTTAGAATAGTGGCCTGCACGGAAATCAAAAAGAAATTTTGCAAAAAGTTGCGTTTGGGAAAATATCATACTTTTCATGGGCGTAATGCAAGACTTGGGCTCGAACAATTTTAAAATGAAATTTTCTCCGGCCCTATGACACCGATGTGCCTGAAATTTTGTACGTACGCTTAGAATAGTGGCCTGCACGGAATCAAAAAGAAAATTTGCAAAAAGTTGCGTTTGGGAAAATATCATACTTTTCATGGGCATAATGCAAGACTTGGGCTCGAACAATTTTAAAATGAAATTTACTCCGGCCCTATGACACCGATGTGCCTGAAATTTTGTACGTACGCTTAGAATAGTGGCCTGCACGGGAATCAAAAAGAAATTTTGCAAAAAGTTGCGTTTGGGAAAATATCATACTTTTCATGGGCGTAATGCAAGACTTGGGCTCGAACAATTTTAAAATGAAATTTTCTCCGGCCCTATGATACCGATGTTTCTGAAATTTTGTACGTACGCTTAGAATTGTGGCCTGCACGGGAATCAAAAAGAAAATTTGCAAAAAGTTGCGTTTGGGAAAATATCATACTTTTCATGGGCATAATGCAAGACCTGGGCTCGAACAATTTTAAAATGAAATTTACTCCGGCCCTATGACACCGATGTTCCTGAAATTTTGTACGTACGCTTAGAATAGTGGCCTGCATGGAATCAAAAAGAAATTTGGCAAAAAGTTGCGTTTGGGAAAATATCATACTTTTCATGGGCGTAATGCAAGACTTGGGCTCGAACAATTTTAAAATGAAATTTTCTCCGGCCCTATGACACCGATGTGCCTGAAATTTTGTACGTACGCTTAGAATAGTGGCCTGCACGGAATCAAAAAGAAATATTGCAAAAAGTTGCGTTTAGGAAAATATCATACTTTTCATGGGCATAATGCAAGACTTGGGCTTGAACAATTTTAAAATGAAATTTTCTCCTGCCCTATGACACCGATGTGCCTGAAATTTTGTACGTACGCTTAGAATTGTGGCCTGCACGGGAATCAAAAAGAAAATTTGCAAAAAGTTGTGTTTGGGAAAATATCATACTTTTCATGGGCATAATGCAAGACTTGGGCTCGAACAATTTTAAAATGAAATTTACTCCGGCCCTATGACACCGATGTGCCTGAAATTTTGTACGTACGCTTAGAATAGTGGCCTGCACGGGATTCAAAAAGAAATTTTGCAAAAAGTTGCGTTTGGGAAAATATCATACTTTTCATGGGCGTAATGCAAGACTTGGGCTCAAACAATTTAAAAATGAAATTTTCTCCGGCCCTATGACACCGATGTTCCTGAAATTTTGTACGTACGCTTAGAATAGTGGCCTGCATGGAATCAAAAAGAAATTTTGCAAAAAGTTGCGTATGGGAAAATATCATACTTTTCATGGGCATAATGCAAGACTTGGGCTCGAATAATATAAAAATGTAATTTTCTCCGGCCCTATGACACCGATGTGCCTGAAATTTTGTACGTACGCTTAGAATAGTGGCCTGCACGGGAATCAAAAAGAAATTTTGCAAAAAGTTGCGTTTGGGAAAATATCATACTTTTCATGGGCGTAATGCAAGACTTGGGCTCGAACAATTTTAAAATGAAATTTTCTCCGGCCCTATGACACCGATGTGCCTGAAATTTTGTACGTACGCTTAGAATAGTGGCCTGCACGGAATCAAAAAGAAATTTTGCAAAAAGTTGCGTTTAGGAAAATATCATACTTTTCATGGGCATAATGCAAGACTTGGGCTTGAACAATTTTAAAATGAAATTTTCTCCTGCCCTATGACACCGATGTGCCTGAAATTTTGTACGTACGCTTAGAATTGTGGCCTGCACGGGAATCAAAAAGAAATTTTGCAAAAAGTTGCGTTTGGGAAAATATCATACTTTTCATGGACGTAATGCAAGACTTGGACTCGAACAATTTTAAAATGAAATTTTCTCCGGCCCTATGACACCGATGTGCCTGAAATTTTGTACGTACGCTTAGAATAGTGGCCTGCACGGAATCAAAAAGAAATTTTGCAAAAAGTTGCGTTTAGGAAAATATCATACTTTTCATGGGCATAATGCAAGACTTGGGCTTGAACAATTTTAAAATGAAATTTTCTCCTGCCCTATGACACCGATGTGCCTGAAATTTTGTACGTACGCTTAGAATTGTGGCCTGCACGGGAATCAAAAAGAAAATTTGCAAAAAGTTGCGTTTGGGAAAATATCATACTTTTCATGGGCATAATGCAAGACTTGGGCTTGAACAATTTTAAAATGAAATTTTCTCCTGCCCTATGACACCGATGTGCCTGAAATTTTGTACGTACGCTTAGAATTGTGGCCTGCACGGGAATCAAAAAGAAATTTTGCAAAAAGTTGCGTTTGGGAAAATATCATACTTTTCATGGACGTAATGCAAGACTTGGACTCGAACAATTTTAAAATGAAATTTTCTCCGGCCCTATGACACCGATGTGCCTGAAATTTTGTACGTACGCTTAGAATAGTGGCCTGCACGGAATCAAAAAGAAATTTTGCAAAAAGTTGCGTTTAGGAAAATATCATACTTTTCATGGGCATAATGCAAGACTTGGGCTTGAACAATTTTAAAATGAAATTTTCTCCTGCCCTATGACACCGATGTGCCTGAAATTTTGTACGTACGCTTAGAATTGTGGCCTGCACGGGAATCAAAAAGAAAATTTGCAAAAAGTTGCGTTTGGGAAAATATCATACTTTTCATGGGCATAATGCAAGACTTGGGCTCGAACAATTTTAAAATGAAATTTACTCCGGCCCTATGACACCGATGTGCCTGAAATTTTGTACGTACGCTTAGAATAGTGGCCTGCACGGGAATCAAAAAGAAATTTTGCAAAAAGTTGCGTTTGGGAAAATATCATACTTTTCATGGGCGTAATGCAAGACTTGGGCTCGAACAATTTTAAAATGAAATTTTCTCCGGCCCTATGACACCGATGTGCCTGAAATTTTGTACGTACGCTTAGAATAGTGGCCTGCACGGAATCAAAAAGAAAATTTGCAAAAAGTTGCGTTTGGGAAAATATCATACTTTTCATGGGCATAATGCAAGACTTGGGCTCGAACAATTTTAAAATGAAATTTACTCCGGCCCTATGACACCGATGTGCCTGAAATTTTGTACGTACGCTTAGAATAGTGGCCTGCATGGAATCAAAAAGAAATTTTGCAAAAAGTTGCGTTTGGGAAAATATCATACTTTTCATGGGCATAATGCAAGACTTGGGCTCGAATAATATTAAAATGTAATTTTCTCCGGCCCTATGACACCGATGTGCCTGAAATTTTGTACGTACGCTTAGAATAGTGGCCTGCACGGGAATCAAAAAGAAATTTTGCAAAAAGTTGCGTTTGGGAAAATATCATACCCAAGTCTTGCATATGGGCATAATGCAAGACTTGGGCTCGAATAATATTAAAATGTAATTTTCTCCGGCCCTATGACACCGATGTGCCTGAAATTTTGTACGTACGCTAAAAATAGTGGCCTGCACGGGAATCAAAGAGAAATTTTGCAAAAAGTTGCGTTTAGGAAAATATCATACTTTTCATGGGCATAATGCAAGACTTGGGGTTGAACAATTTTAAAATGAAATTTTCTCCTGCCCTATGACACCGATGTGCCTGAAATTTTGTACGTACGCTTAGAATTGTGGCCTGCACGGAATCAAAGAGAAATTTCGCAAAAAGTTGCGTTTAGGAAAATATCATACTTTTCATGGGCATAATGCAAGACTTGGGCTTGAACAATTTTAAAATGAAATTTTCTCCTGCCCTATGACACCGATGTGCCTGAAATTTTGTACGTACGCTTAGAATAGTGGCCTGCACGGAATCAAAGAGAAATTTTGCAAAAAGTTGCGTTTAGGAAAATATCATACTTTTCATGGGCATAATGCAAGACTTGGGCTTGAACAATTTTAAAATGAAATTTTCTCCTGCCCTATGACACCGATGTGCCTGAAATTTTGTACGTACGCTTAGAATTGTGGCCTGCACGGGAATCAAAAAGAAAATTTGCAAAAAGTTGCGTTTGGGAAAATATCATACTTTTCATGGGCATAATGCAAGACTTGGGCTCGAACAATTTTAAAATGAAATTTTCTCCTGCCCTATGACACCGATGTGCCTGAAATTTTGTACGTACGCTTAGAATTGTGGCCTGCACGGAATCAAAGAGAAATTTCGCAAAAAGTTGCGTTTAGGAAAATATCATACTTTTCATGGGCATAATGCAAGACTTGGGCTTGAACAATTTTAAAATGAAATTTTCTCCTGCCCTATGACACCGATGTGCCTGAAATTTTGTACGTACGCTTAGAATAGTGGCCTGCACGGAATCAAAGAGAAATTTTGCAAAAAGTTGCGTTTAGGAAAATATCATACTTTTCATGGGCATAATGCAAGACTTGGGCTTGAACAATTTTAAAATGAAATTTTCTCCTGCCCTATGACACCGATGTGCCTGAAATTTTGTACGTACGCTTAGAATTGTGGCCTGCACGGGAATCAAAAAGAAAATTTGCAAAAAGTTGCGTTTGGGAAAATATCATACTTTTCATGGGCATAATGCAAGACTTGGGCTCGAACAATTTTAAAATGAAATTTACTCCGGCCCTATGACACCGATGTGCCTGAAATTTTGTACGTACGCTTAGAATAGTGGCCTGCACGGAAATCAAAAAGAAATTTTGCAAAAAGTTGCGTTTGGGAAAATATCATACTTTTCATGGGCGTAATGCAAGACTTGGGCTCGAACAATTTTAAAATGAAATTTTCTCCGGCCCTATGACACCGATGTGCCTGAAATTTTGTACGTACGCTTAGAATAGTGGCCTGCACGGAATCAAAAAGAAAATTTGCAAAAAGTTGCGTTTGGGAAAATATCATACTTTTCATGGGCATAATGCAAGACTTGGGGTTGAACAATTTTAAAATGAAATTTTCTCCTGCCCTATGACACCGATGTGCCTGAAATTTTGTACGTACGCTTAGAATTGTGGCCTGCACGGAATCAAAGAGAAATTTCGCAAAAAGTTGCGTTTAGGAAAATATCATACTTTTCATGGGCATAATGCAAGACTTGGGCTTGAACAATTTTAAAATGAAATTTTCTCCTGCCCTATGACACCGATGTGCCTGAAATTTTGTACGTACGCTTAGAATAGTGGCCTGCACGGAATCAAAGAGAAATTTTGCAAAAAGTTGCGTTTAGGAAAATATCATACTTTTCATGGGCATAATGCAAGACTTGGGCTTGAACAATTTTAAAATGAAATTTTCTCCTGCCCTATGACACCGATGTGCCTGAAATTTTGTACGTACGCTTAGAATTGTGGCCTGCACGGGAATCAAAAAGAAAATTTGCAAAAAGTTGCGTTTGGGAAAATATCATACTTTTCATGGGCATAATGCAAGACTTGGGCTCGAACAATTTTAAAATGAAATTTACTCCGGCCCTATGACACCGATGTGCCTGAAATTTTGTACGTACGCTTAGAATAGTGGCCTGCACGGAAATCAAAAAGAAATTTTGCAAAAAGTTGCGTTTGGGAAAATATCATACTTTTCATGGGCGTAATGCAAGACTTGGGCTCGAACAATTTTAAAATGAAATTTTCTCCGGCCCTATGACACCGATGTGCCTGAAATTTTGTACGTACGCTTAGAATAGTGGCCTGCACGGAATCAAAAAGAAAATTTGCAAAAAGTTGCGTTTGGGAAAATATCATACTTTTCATGGGCATAATGCAAGACTTGGGCTCGAACAATTTTAAAATGAAATTTACTCCGGCCCTATGACACCGATGTGCCTGAAATTTTGTACGTACGCTTAGAATAGTGGCCTGCACGGGAATCAAAAAGAAATTTTGCAAAAAGTTGCGTTTGGGAAAATATCATACTTTTCATGGGCGTAATGCAAGACTTGGGCTCGAACAATTTTAAAATGAAATTTTCTCCGGCCCTATGATACCGATGTTTCTGAAATTTTGTACGTACGCTTAGAATTGTGGCCTGCACGGGAATCAAAAAGAAAATTTGCAAAAAGTTGCGTTTGGGAAAATATCATACTTTTCATGGGCATAATGCAAGACCTGGGCTCGAACAATTTTAAAATGAAATTTACTCCGGCCCTATGACACCGATGTTCCTGAAATTTTGTACGTACGCTTAGAATAGTGGCCTGCATGGAATCAAAAAGAAATTTTGCAAAAAGTTGCGTTTGGGAAAATATCATACTTTTCATGGGCGTAATGCAAGACTTGGGCTCGAACAATTTTAAAATGAAATTTTCTCCGGCCCTATGACACCGATGTGCCTGAAATTTTGTACGTACGCTTAGAATAGTGGCCTGCACGGAATCAAAAAGAAATTTTGCAAAAAGTTGCGTTTAGGAAAATATCATACTTTTCATGGGCATAATGCAAGACTTGGGCTTGAACAATTTTAAAATGAAATTTTCTCCTGCCCTATGACACCGATGTGCCTGAAATTTTGTACGTACGCTTAGAATTGTGGCCTGCACGGGAATCAAAAAGAAAATTTGCAAAAAGTTGTGTTTGGGAAAATATCATACTTTTCATGGGCATAATGCAAGACTTGGGCTCGAACAATTTTAAAATGAAATTTACTCCGGCCCTATGACACCGATGTGCCTGAAATTTTGTACGTACGCTTAGAATAGTGGCCTGCACGGGATTCAAAAAGAAATTTTGCAAAAAGTTGCGTTTGGGAAAATATCATACTTTTCATGGGCGTAATGCAAGACTTGGGCTCAAACAATTTAAAAATGAAATTTTCTCCGGCCCTATGACACCGATGTTCCTGAAATTTTGTACGTACGCTTAGAATAGTGGCCTGCATGGAATCAAAAAGAAATTTTGCAAAAAGTTGCGTATGGGAAAATATCATACTTTTCATGGGCATAATGCAAGACTTGGGCTCGAATAATATAAAAATGTAATTTTCTCCGGCCCTATGACACCGATGTGCCTGAAATTTTGTACGTACGCTTAGAATAGTGGCCTGCACGGGAATCAAAAAGAAATTTTGCAAAAAGTTGCGTTTGGGAAAATATCATACTTTTCATGGGCGTAATGCAAGACTTGGGCTCGAACAATTTTAAAATGAAATTTTCTCCGGCCCTATGACACCGATGTGCCTGAAATTTTGTACGTACGCTTAGAATAGTGGCCTGCACGGAATCAAAAAGAAATTTTGCAAAAAGTTGCGTTTAGGAAAATATCATACTTTTCATGGGCATAATGCAAGACTTGGGCTTGAACAATTTTAAAATGAAATTTTCTCCTGCCCTATGACACCGATGTGCCTGAAATTTTGTACGTACGCTTAGAATTGTGGCCTGCACGGGAATCAAAAAGAAATTTTGCAAAAAGTTGCGTTTGGGAAAATATCATACTTTTCATGGACGTAATGCAAGACTTGGACTCGAACAATTTTAAAATGAAATTTTCTCCGGCCCTATGACACCGATGTGCCTGAAATTTTGTACGTACGCTTAGAATAGTGGCCTGCACGGAATCAAAAAGAAATTTTGCAAAAAGTTGCGTTTAGGAAAATATCATACTTTTCATGGGCATAATGCAAGACTTGGGCTTGAACAATTTTAAAATGAAATTTTCTCCTGCCCTATGACACCGATGTGCCTGAAATTTTGTACGTACGCTTAGAATTGTGGCCTGCACGGGAATCAAAAAGAAAATTTGCAAAAAGTTGCGTTTGGGAAAATATCATACTTTTCATGGGCATAATGCAAGACTTGGGCTCGAACAATTTTAAAATGAAATTTACTCCGGCCCTATGACACCGATGTGCCTGAAATTTTGTACGTACGCTTAGAATAGTGGCCTGCACGGGAATCAAAAAGAAATTTTGCAAAAAGTTGCGTTTGGGAAAATATCATACTTTTCATGGGCGTAATGCAAGACTTGGGCTCGAACAATTTTAAAATGAAATTTTCTCCGGCCCTATGACACCGATGTGCCTGAAATTTTGTACGTACGCTTAGAATAGTGGCCTGCACGGAATCAAAAAGAAAATTTGCAAAAAGTTGCGTTTGGGAAAATATCATACTTTTCATGGGCATAATGCAAGACTTGGGCTCGAACAATTTTAAAATGAAATTTACTCCGGCCCTATGACACCGATGTGCCTGAAATTTTGTACGTACGCTTAGAATAGTGGCCTGCATGGAATCAAAAAGAAATTTTGCAAAAAGTTGCGTTTGGGAAAATATCATACTTTTCATGGGCATAATGCAAGACTTGGGCTCGAATAATATTAAAATGTAATTTTCTCCGGCCCTATGACACCGATGTGCCTGAAATTTTGTACGTACGCTTAGAATAGTGGCCTGCACGGGAATCAAAAAGAAATTTTGCAAAAAGTTGCGTTTGGGAAAATATCATACTTTTCATGGGCGTAATGCAAGACTTGGGCTCGAACAATTTTAAAATGAAATTTTCTCCGGCCCTATGACACCGATGTGCCTGAAATTTTGTACGTACGCTTAGAATAGTGGCCTGCACGGAATCAAAAAGAAATTTTGCAAAAAGTTGCGTTTAGGAAAATATCATACTTTTCATGGGCATAATGCAAGACTTGGGCTTGAACAATTTTAAAATGAAATTTTCTCCTGCCCTATGACACCGATGTGCCTGAAATTTTGTACGTACGCTTAGAATTGTGGCCTGCACGGGAATCAAAAAGAAAATTTGCAAAAAGTTGCGTTTGGGAAAATATCATACTTTTCATGGGCATAATGCAAGACTGGGGCTCGAACAATTTTTAAATGAAATTTACTCTGGCCCTATGACACCGATGTGCCTGAAATTTTTTACGTACGCTTAGAATAGTGGCCTGCACGGAATCAAAAAGAAATTTTGCAAAAAGTTGCGTTTGGGAAAATATCATACTTTTCATGGACGTAATGCAAGACTTGGGCTCGAACAATTTTAAAATGAAATTTTCTCCGGCCCTATGACACCGATGTGCCTGAAATTTTGTACGTACGCTTAGAATAGTGGCCTGCACGGAATCAAAAAGAAATTTTGCAAAAAGTTGCGTTTAGGAAAATATCATACTTTTCATGGGCATAATGCAAGACTTGGGCTTGAACAATTTTAAAATGAAATTTTCTCCTGCCCTATGACACCGATGTGCCTGAAATTTTGTACGTACGCTTAGAATTGTGGCCTGCACGGGAATCAAAAAGAAAATTTGCAAAAAGTTGCGTTTGGGAAAATATCATACTTTTCATGGGCATAATGCAAGACTTGGGCTCGACCAATTTTTAAATGAAATTTACTCTGGCCCTATGACACCGATGTGCCTGAAATTTTTTACGTACGCTTAGAATAGTGGCCTGCACGGAATCAAAAAGAAATTTTGCAAAAAGTTGCGTTTGGGAAAATATCATACTTTTCATGGACGTAATGCAAGACTTGGGCTCGAACAATTTTAAAATGAAATTTTCTCCGGCCCTATGACACCGATGTGCCTGAAATTTTGTACGTACGCTTAGAATAGTGGCCTGCACGGAATCAAAAAGAAATTTTGCAAAAAGTTGCGTTTAGGAAAATATCATACTTTTCATGGGCATAATGCAAGACTTGGGCTTGAACAATTTTAAAATGAAATTTTCTCCTGCCCTATGACACCGATGTGCCTGAAATTTTGTACGTACGCTTAGAATTGTGGCCTGCACGGGAATCAAAAAGAAAATTTGCAAAAAGTTGCGTTTGGGAAAATATCATACTTTTCATGGGCATAATGCAAGACTTGGGCTCGAACAATTTTAAAATGAAATTTACTCCGGCCCTATGACACCGATGTGCCTGAAATTTTGTACGTACGCTTAGAATAGTGGCCTGCATGGAATCAAAAAGAAATTTTGCAAAAAGTTGCGTTTGGGAAAATATCATACTTTTCATGGGCATAATGCAAGACTTGGGCTCGAATAATATTAAAATGTAATTTTCTCCGGCCCTGTGACACCGATGTGCCTGAAATTTTGTACGTACGCTTAGAATATTGGCCTGCACGGGAATCAAAAAGAAATTTTGCAAAAAGTTGCGTTTGGGAAAATATCATACTTTTCATGGGCGTAATGCAAGACTTGGGCTCGAACAATTTTAAAATGAAATTTTCTCCGGCCCTATGACACCGATGTGCCTGAAATTTTGTACGTACGCTTAGAATAGTGGCCTGCACGGAATCAAAAAGAAATTTTGCAAAAAGTTGCGTTTAGGAAAATATCATACTTTTCATGGGCATAATGCAAGACTTGGGCTTGAACAATTTTAAAATGAAATTTTCTCCTGCCCTATGACACCGATGTGCCTGAAATTTTGTACGTACGCTTAGAATTGTGGCCTGCACGGGAATCAAAAAGAAAATTTGCAAAAAGTTGCGTTTGGGAAAATATCATACTTTTCATGGGCATAATGCAAGACTTGGGCTCGACCAATTTTTAAATGAAATTTACTCTGGCCCTATGACACCGATGTGCCTGAAATTTTTTACGTACGCTTAGAATAGTGGCCTGCACGGAATCAAAAAGAAATTTTGCAAAAAGTTGCGTTTGGGAAAATATCATACTTTTCATGGACGTAATGCAAGACTTGGGCTCGAACAATTTTAAAATGAAATTTTCTCCGGCCCTATGACACCGATGTGCCTGAAATTTTGTACGTACGCTTAGAATAGTGGCCTGCACGGAATCAAAAAGAAATTTTGCAAAAAGTTGCGTTTAGGAAAATATCATACTTTTCATGGGCATAATGCAAGACTTGGGCTCGAACAATTTTAAAATGAAATTTTCTCCGGCCCTATGACACCGATGTGCCTGAAATTTTGTACGTACGCTTAGAATAGTGGCCTGCACGGAATCAAAAAGAAAATTTGCAAAAAGTTGCGTTTGGGAAAATATCATACTTTTCATGGGCATAATGCAAGACTTGGGCTCGAACAATTTTAAAATGAAATTTACTCCGGCCCTATGACACCGATGTGCCTGAAATTTTGTACGTACGCTTAGAATAGTGGCCTGCACGGGAATCAAAAAGAAATTTTGCAAAAAGTTGCGTTTGGGAAAATATCATACTTTTCATGGGCGTAATGCAAGACTTGGGCTCGAACAATTTAAAAATGAAATTTTCTCCGGCCCTATGACACCGATGTTCCTGAAATTTTGTACGTACGCTTAGAATAGTGGCCTGCATGGAATCAAAAAGAAATTTTGCAAAAAGTTGCGTATGGGAAAATATCATACTTTTCATGGGCATAATGCAAGACCTGGGCTCGAACAATTTTAAAATGAAATTTACTCTGGCCCTATGACACCGATGTGCCTGAAATTTTGTACGTACGCTCAGAATAGTGGCCTGCACGGAATCAAAAAGAAATTTTGCAAAAAGTTGCGTTTGGGAAAATATCATACTTTTCATGGGCGTAATGCAAGACTTGGGCTCGAACAATTTTAAAATGAAATTTACTCTGGCCCTATGACACCGATGTGCCTGAAATTTTTTACGTACGCTTAGAATAGTGGCCTGCACGGAATCAAAAAGAAATTTTGCAAAAAGTTGCGTTTGGGAAAATATCATACTTTTCATGGGCATAATTCAAGACTTGGGCTCGAATAATATAAAAATGTAATTTTCTCCGGCCCTATGACACCGATGTGCCTGAAATTTTGTACGTACGCTTAGAATAGTGGCCTGCACGGAATCAAAAAGAAATTTTGCAAAAAGTTGCGTTTAGGAAAATATCATACTTTTCATGGGCATAATGCAAGACTTGGGCTTGAACAATTTTAAAATGAAATTTTCTCCTGCCCTATGACACCGATGTGCCTGAAATTTTGTACGTACGCTTAGAATTGTGGCCTGCACGGGAATCAAAAAGAAAATTTGCAAAAAGTTGCGTTTGGGAAAATATCATACTTTTCATGGGCATAATGCAAGACTTGGGCTCGAACAATTTTAAAATGAAATTTACTCCGGCCCTATGACACCGATGTGCCTGAAATTTTGTACGTACGCTTAGAATAGTGGCCTGCATGGAATCAAAAAGAAATTTTGCAAAAAGTTGCGTTTGGGAAAATATCATACTTTTCATGGGCATAATGCAAGACTTGGGCTCGAATAATATTAAAATGTAATTTTCTCCGGCCCTATGACACCGATGTGCCTGAAATTTTGTACGTACGCTTAGAATAGTGGCCTGCACGGGAATCAAAAAGAAATTTTGCAAAAAGTTGCGTTTGGGAAAATATCATACTTTTCATGGGCGTAATGCAAGACTTGGGCTCGAACAATTTTAAAATGAAATTTTCTCCGGCCCTATGACACCGATGTGCCTGAAATTTTGTACGTACGCTTAGAATAGTGGCCTGCACGGAATCAAAAAGAAATTTTGCAAAAAGTTCCGTTTGGGAAAATATCATACTTTTCATGGGCGTAATGCAAGACTTGGGCTCGAACAATTTAAAAATGAAATTTTCTCCGGCCCTATGACACCGATGTTCCTGAAATTTTGTACGTACGCTTAGAATAGTGGCCTGCATGGAATCAAAAAGAAATTTTGCAAAAAGTTGCGTTTAGGAAAATATCATACTTTTCATGGGCATAATGCAAGACTTGGGCTTGAACAATTTTAAAATGAAATTTACTCTGGCCCTATGACACCGATGTGCCTGAAATTTTTTACGTACGCTTAGAATAGTGGCCTGCACGGAATCAAAAAGAAATTTTGCAAAAAGTTGCGTTTGGGAAAATATCATACTTTTCATGGACGTAATGCAAGACTTGGGCTCGAACAATTTTAAAATGAAATTTTCTCCGGCCCTATGACACCGATGTGCCTGAAATTTTGTACGTACGCTTAGAATAGTGGCCTGCACGGAATCAAAAAGAAATTTTGCAAAAAGTTGCGTTTAGGAAAATATCATACTTTTCATGGGCATAATGCAAGACTTGGGCTTGAACAATTTTAAAATGAAATTTTCTCCTGCCCTATGACACCGATGTGCCTGAAATTTTGTACGTACGCTTAGAATTGTGGCCTGCACGGGAATCAAAAAGAAAATTTGCAAAAAGTTGCGTTTGGGAAAATATCATACTTTTCATGGGCATAATGCAAGACTTGGGCTCGAACAATTTTAAAATGAAATTTACTCCGGCCCTATGACACCGATGTGCCTGAAATTTTGTACGTACGCTTAGAATAGTGGCCTGCATGGAATCAAAAAGAAATTTTGCAAAAAGTTGCGTTTGGGAAAATATCATACTTTTCATGGGCATAATGCAAGACTTGGGCTCGAATAATATTAAAATGTAATTTTCTCCGGCCCTATGACACCGATGTGCCTGAAATTTTGTACGTACGCTTAGAATAGTGGCCTGCACGGGAATCAAAAAGAAATTTTGCAAAAAGTTGCGTTTGGGAAAATATCATACTTTTCATGGGCGTAATGCAAGACTTGGGCTCGAACAATTTTAAAATGAAATTTTCTCCGGCCCTATGACACCGATGTGCCTGAAATTTTGTACGTACGCTTAGAATAGTGGCCTGCACGGAATCAAAAAGAAATTTTGCAAAAAGTTGCGTTTAGGAAAATATCATACTTTTCATGGGCATAATGCAAGACTTGGGCTTGAACAATTTTAAAATGAAATTTTCTCCTGCCCTATGACACCGATGTGCCTGAAATTTTGTACGTACGCTTAGAATTGTGGCCTGCACGGGAATCAAAAGAAAATTTGCAAAAAGTTGCGTTTGGGAAAATATCATACTTTTCATGGGCATAATGCAAGACTTGGGCTCGAACAATTTTTAAATGAAATTTACTCTGGCCCTATGACACCGATGTGCCTGAAATTTTTTACGTACGCTTAGAATAGTGGCCTGCACGGAATCAAAAAGAAATTTTGCAAAAAGTTGCGTTTGGGAAAATATCATACTTTTCATGGACGTAATGCAAGACTTGGGCTCGAACAATTTTAAAATGAAATTTTCTCCGGCCCTATGACACCGATGTGCCTGAAATTTTGTACGTACGCTTAGAATAGTGGCCTGCACGGAATCAAAAAGAAAATTTGCAAAAAGTTGCGTTTGGGAAAATATCATACTTTTCATGGGCATAATGCAAGACTTGGGCTCGAACAATTTTAAAATGAAATTTACTCCGGCCCTATGACACCGATGTGCCTGAAATTTTGTACGTACGCTTAGAATAGTGGCCTGCACGGGAATCAAAAAGAAATTTTGCAAAAAGTTGCGTTTGGGAAAATATCATACTTTTCATGGGCGTAATGCAAGACTTGGGCTCGAACAATTTAAAAATGAAATTTTCTCCGGCCCTATGACACCGATGTTCCTGAAATTTTGTACGTACGCTTAGAATAGTGGCCTGCATGGAATCAAAAAGAAATTTTGCAAAAAGTTGCGTATGGGAAAATATCATACTTTTCATGGGCATAACGCAAGACTTGGGCTCGAATAATATAAAAATGTAATTTTCTCCGGCCCTATGACACCGATGTGCCTGAAATTTTGTACGTACGCTTAGAATACTGGCCTGCACGGGAATCAAAAAGAAATTTTGCAAAAAGTTGCGTTTGGGAAAATATCATACTTTTCATGGGCGTAATGCAAGACTTGGGCTCGAACAATTTTAAAATGAAATTTTCTCCGGCCCTATGACACCGATGTGCCTGAAATTTTGTACGTACGCTTAGAATTGTGGCCTGCACGGGAATCAAAAAGAAAATTTGCAAAAAGTTGCGTTTGGGAAAATATCATACTTTTCATGGGCATAATGCAAGACCTGGGCTCGAACAATTTTAAAATGAAATTTACTCCGGCCTTATGACACCGATGTGCCTGAAATTTTGTACGTACGCTCAGAATAGTGGCCTGCACGGAATCAAAAAGAAATTTTGCAAAAAGTTGCGTTTGGGAAAATATCATACTTTTCATGGGCGTAATGCAAGACTTGGGCTCGAACAATTTTAAAATGAAATTTACTCTGGCCCTATGACACCGATGTGCCTGAAATTTTTTACGTACGCTTAGAATAGTGGCCTGCACGGAATCAAAAAGAAATTTTGCAAAAAGTTGCGTTTGGGAAAATATCATACTTTTCATGGGCATAATTCAAGACTTGGGCTCGAATAATATAAAAATGTAATTTTCTCCGGCCCTATGACACCGATGTGCCTGAAATTTTGTACGTACGCTTAGAATAGTGGCCTGCACGGGAATCAAAAAGAAATTTTGCAAAAAGTTGCGTTTGGGAAAATATCATACTTTTCATGGGCGTAATGCAAGACTTGGGCTCGAACAATTTTAAAATGAAATTTTCTCCGGCCCTATGACACCGATGTGCCTGAAATTTTGTACGTACGCTTAGAATTGTGGCCTGCACGGGAATCAAAAAGAAAATTTGCAAAAAGTTGCGTTTGGGAAAATATCATACTTTTCATGGGCATAATGCAAGACCTGGGCTCGAACAATTTTAAAATGAAATTTACTCCGGCCCTATGACACCGATGTGCCTGAAATTTTGTACGTACGCTCAGAATAGTGGCCTGCACGGAATCAAAAAGAAATTTTGCAAAAAGTTGCGTTTGGGAAAATATCATACTTTTCATGGGCGTAATGCAAGACTTGGGCTCGAACAATTTTAAAATGAAATTTTTATCCGGCCCTATGACACCGATGTGCCTGAAATTTTGTACGTACGCTTAGAATTGTGGCCTGCACGGGAATCAAAAAGAAAATTTGCAAAAAGTTGCGTTTGGGAAAATATCATACTTTTCATGGGCATAATGCAAGACATGGGCTCGAACAATTTTAAAATGAAATTTTCTCCGGCCCTATGACACCGATGTGCCTGAAATTTTGTACGTACGCTTAGAATAGTGGCCTGCACGGAATCAAAAAGAAATTTTGCAAAAAGTTGCGTTTGGGAAAATATCATACTTTTCATGGGCATAATGCAAGACTTGGCTCGAACAATTTTAAAATGAAATTTACTCCGGCCCTATGACACCGATGTGCCTGAAATTTTGTACGTACGCTTAGAATTGTGGCCTGCACGGGAATCAAAAAGAAAATTTGCAAAAAGGTACGTTTGTGAAAATATCATACTTTTCATGGGCATAATGCAAGACTTGGGCTCGAACAATTTTAAAATGAAATTTACTCCGGCCCTATGACACCGATGTGCCTGAAATTTTGTACGTACGCTTAGAATAATGGTCTGCACGTGAATCAAAAAGAAAATTTGCAAAAAGTTGCGTTCGGGAAAATATCATACTTTTCATGGGCGTAATGCAAGACTTGGGCTCGAACAATTTAAAAATGAAATTTTCTCCGGCCCTATGACACCGATGTGCCTGAAATTTTGTACGTACGCTTAGAATAGTGGCCTGCATGGAATCAAAAAGAAATTTTGCAAAAAGTTGCGTTTGGGAAAATATCATACTTTTCATGGGCATAATGCAAGACTTGGGCTCGAACAATTTTAAAATGAAATTTACTCCGGCCCTATGACACCGATGTGCCTGAAATTTTGTACGTACGCTTAGAATTGTGGCCTGCACGGGAATCAAAAAGAAAATTTGCAAAAAGTTGCGTTTGGGAAAATATCATACTTTTCATGGGCATAATGCAAGACTTGGGCTCGAACAATTTTAAAATGAAATTTACTCCGGCCCTATGACACCGATGTGCCTGAAATTTTGTACGTACGCTTAGAATTGTGGCCTGCACGGGAATCAAAAAGAAAATTTGCAAAAAGTTGCGTTTGGGAAAATATCATACTTTTCATGGGCATAATGCAAGACCTGGGCTCGAACAATTTTAAAATGAAATTTTCTCCGGCCCTATGACACCGATGTTCCTGAAATTTTGTACGTACGCTTAGAATAGTGGCCTGCATGGAATCAAAAAGAAATTTTGCAAAAAGTTGCGTATGGGAAAATATCATACTTTTCATGGGCATAATGCAAGACTTGGGCTCGAATAATATAAAAATGTAATTTTCTCCGGCCCTATGACACCGATGTGCCTGAAATTTTGTACGTACGCTTAGAATAGTGGCCTGCACGGAATCAAAAAGAAATTTTGCAAAAAGTTGCGTTTGGGAAAATATCATACTTTTCATGGGCATAATGCAAGACTTGGGCTTGAACAATTTTAAAATGAAATTTTCTCCTGCCCTATGACACCGATGTGCCTGAAATTTTGTACGTACGCTTAGAATTGTGGCCTGCACGGGAATCAAAAAGAAAATTTGCAAAAAGGTACGTTTGTGAAAATATCATACTTTTCATGGGCATAATGCAAGACTTGGGCTCGAACAATTTTAAAATGAAATTTACTCCGGCCCTATGACACCGATGTGCCTGAAATTTTGTACGTACGCTTAGAATTGTGGCCTGCACGGGAATCAAAAAGAAAATTTGCAAAAAGTTGCGTTTGGGAAAATATCATACTTTTCATGGGCATAATGCAAGACTTGGGCTCGAACAATTTTAAAATGTAATTTACTCTGGCCCTATGACACCGATGTGCCTGAAATTTTGTACGTACGCTTAGAATAATGGTCTGCACGTGAATCAAAAAGAAATTTTGCAAAAAGTTGCGTTCGGGAAAATATCATACTTTTCATGGTCATGATGCAAGACTTGGGCTCGAACAATTTTAAAATGAATTTTTCTCCGTACCTATGACATCGATGTGCCTGAAATTTTGTACGTACGCTTAGAATAATGGTCTGCACGTGAATCAAAAAGAAATTTTGCAAAAAGTTGCGTTCGGGAAAATATCATACTTTTCATGGGCGTAATGCAAGACTTGGGCTCGAACAATTTAAAAATGAAATTTTCTCCGGCCCTATGACACCGATGTGCCTGAAATTTTGTACGTACGCTTAGAATAGTGGCCTGCATGGAATCAAAAAGAAATTTTGCAAAAAGTTGCGTTTGGGAAAATATCATACTTTTCATGGGCATAATGCAAGACTTGGGCTCAAACAATTTTAAAATGAAATTTACTCCGGCCCTATGACACCGATGTGCCTGAAATTTTGTACGTACGCTTAGAATTGTGGCCTGCACGGGAATCAAAAAGAAAATTTGCAAAAAGTTGCGTTTGGGAAAATATCATACTTTTCATGGGCATAATGCAAGACTTGGGCTCGAACAATTTTAAAATGTAATTTACTCTGGCCCTATGACACCGATGTGCCTGAAATTTTGTACGTACGCTTAGAATTGTGGCCTGCACGGGAATCAAAAAGAAAATTTGCAAAAAGTTGCGTTTGGGAAAATATCATACTTTTCATGGGCATAATGCAAGACCTGGGCTCGAACAATTTTAAAATGAAATTTTCTCCGGCACTATGACACCGATGTTCCTGAAATTTTGTACGTACGCTTAGAATAGTGGCCTGCATGGAATCAAAAAGAAATTTTGCAAAAAGTTGCGTATGGGAAAATATCATACTTTTCATGGGCATAATGCAAGACTTGGGCTCGAATAATATAAAAATGTAATTTTCTCCGGCCCTATGACACCGATGTGCCTGAAATTTTGTACGTACGCTTAGAATAGTGGCCTGCATGGAATCAAAAAGAAATTTTGCAAAAAGTTGCGTTTGGGAAAATATCATACTTTTCATGGGCATAATTCAAGACTTGGGCTCGAATAATATAAAAATGTAATTTTCTCCGGCCCTATGACACCGATGTGCCTGAAATTTTGTACGTACGCTTAGAATAGTGGCCTGCACGGGAATCAAAAAGAAATTTTGCAAAAAGTTGCGTTTGGGAAAATATCATACTTTTCATGGGCGTAATGCAAGACTTGGGCTCGAACAATTTTAAAATGAAATTTTCTCCGGCCCTATGACACCGATGTGCCTGAAATTTTGTACGTACGCTTAGAATTGTGGCCTGCACGGGAATCAAAAAGAAAATTTGCAAAAAGTTGCGTTTGTGAAAATATCATACTTTTCATGGGCATAATGCAAGACTTGGGCTCGAACAATTTTAAAATGAAATTTACTCTGGCCCTATGACACCGATGTGCCTGAAATTTTTTACGTACGCTAAGAATAGTGGCCTGCACGGAATCAAAAAGAAATTTTGCAAAAAGTTGCGTTTGGGAAAATATCATACTTTTCATGGGCATAATTCAAGACTTGGGCTCGAATAATATAAAAATGTAATTTTCTCCGGCCCTATGACACCGATGTGCCTGAAATTTTGTACGTACGCTTAGAATAATGGTCTGCACGTGAATCAAAAAGAAATTTTGCAAAAAGTTGCGTTCGGGAAAATATCATACTTTTCATGGTCATGATGCAAGACTTGGGCTCGAACAATTTTAAAATGAATTTTTCTCCGTACCTATGACATCGATGTGCCTGAAATTTTGTACGTACGCTTAGAATAATGGTCTGCACGTGAATCAAAAAGAAATTTTGCAAAAAGTTGCGTTCGGGAAAATATCATACTTTTCATGGGCGTAATGCAAGACTTGGGCTCGAACAATTTAAAAATGAAATTTTCTCCGGCCCTATGACACCGATGTGCCTGAAATTTTGTACGTACGCTTAGAATAGTGGCCTGCATGGAATCAAAAAGAAATTTTGCAAAAAGTTGCGTTTGGGAAAATATCATACTTTTCATGGGCATAATGCAAGACTTGGGCTCAAACAATTTTAAAATGAAATTTACTCCGGCCCTATGACACCGATGTGCCTGAAATTTTGTACGTACGCTTAGAATTGTGGCCTGCACGGGAATCAAAAAGAAAATTTGCAAAAAGTTGCGTTTGGGAAAATATCATACTTTTCATGGGCATAATGCAAGACTTGGGCTCGAACAATTTTAAAATGTAATTTACTCTGGCCCTATGACACCGATGTGCCTGAAATTTTGTACGTACGCTTAGAATTGTGGCCTGCACGGGAATCAAAAAGAAAATTTGCAAAAAGTTGCGTTTGGGAAAATATCATACTTTTCATGGGCATAATGCAAGACCTGGGCTCGAACAATTTTAAAATGAAATTTTCTCCGGCACTATGACACCGATGTTCCTGAAATTTTGTACGTACGCTTAGAATAGTGGCCTGCATGGAATCAAAAAGAAATTTTGCAAAAAGTTGCGTATGGGAAAATATCATACTTTTCATGGGCATAATGCAAGACTTGGGCTCGAATAATATAAAAATGTAATTTTCTCCGGCCCTATGACACCGATGTGCCTGAAATTTTGTACGTACGCTTAGAATAGTGGCCTGCATGGAATCAAAAAGAAATTTTGCAAAAAGTTGCGTTTGGGAAAATATCATACTTTTCATGGGCATAATTCAAGACTTGGGCTCGAATAATATAAAAATGTAATTTTCTCCGGCCCTATGACACCGATGTGCCTGAAATTTTGTACGTACGCTTAGAATAGTGGCCTGCACGGGAATCAAAAAGAAATTTTGCAAAAAGTTGCGTTTGGGAAAATATCATACTTTTCATGGGCGTAATGCAAGACTTGGGCTCGAACAATTTTAAAATGAAATTTTCTCCGGCCCTATGACACCGATGTGCCTGAAATTTTGTACGTACGCTTAGAATTGTGGCCTGCACGGGAATCAAAAAGAAAATTTGCAAAAAGTTGCGTTTGTGAAAATATCATACTTTTCATGGGCATAATGCAAGACTTGGGCTCGAACAATTTTAAAATGAAATTTACTCTGGCCCTATGACACCGATGTGCCTGAAATTTTTTACGTACGCTAAGAATAGTGGCCTGCACGGAATCAAAAAGAAATTTTGCAAAAAGTTGCGTTTGGGAAAATATCATACTTTTCATGGGCGTAATGCAAGACTTGGGCTCGAACAATTTTAAAATGAAATTTTCTCCGGCCCTATGACACCGATGTGCCTGAAATTTTGTACGTACGCTTAGAATAGTGGCCTGCACGGGAAACAAAAAGAAATTTTGCAAAAAGTTGCGTTTGGGAAAATATCATACTTTTCATGGGCATAATGCAAGACTTGGGCTCGAACAATTTTAAAATGAAATTTTCTCCTGCCCTATGACACCGATGTGCCTGAAATTTTGTACGTACGCTTAGAATAGTGGCCTGCATGGAATCAAAAAGAAATTTTGCAAAAAGTTGCGTTTGGGAAAATATCATACTTTTCATGGGCGTAATGCAAGACTTGGGCTCGAACAATTTTAAAATGAAATTTTCTCCGGCCCTATGACACCGATGTGCCTGAAATTTTGTACGTACGCTTAGAATAATGGTCTGCACGTGAATCAAAAAGAAATTTTGCAAAAAGTTGCGTTCGGGAAAATATCATACTTTTCATGGTCATGATGCAAGACTTGGGCTCGAACAATTTTAAAATGAAATTTTCTCCGTACCTATGACATCGATGTGCCTGAAATTTTGTACGTACGCTTAGAATAGTGGCCTGCACGGAATCAAAAAGAAATTTTGCAAAAAGTTGCGTTTGGGAAAATATCATACTTTTCATGGGCATAATGCAAGACTTGGGCTTGAACAATTTTAAAATGAAATTTTCTCCTGCCCTATGACACCGATGTGCCTGAAATTTTGTACGTACGCTTAGAATTGTGGCCTGCACGGGAATCAAAAAGAAATTTTGCAAAAAGTTGCGTTTGGGAAAATATCATACTTTTCATGGGCATAATGCAAGACTTGGGCTTGAACAATTTTAAAATGAAATTTTCTCCTGCCCTATGACACCGATGTGCCTGAAATTTTGTACGAACGCTTAGAATTGTGGCCTGCACGTGAATCAAAAAGAAATTTTGCAAAAAGTTGCGTTCGGGAAAATATCATACTTTTCATGGTCATGATGCAAGACTTGGGCTCGAACAATTTTAAAATGAAATTTTCTCCGTACCTATGACATCGATGTGCCTGAAATTTTGTACGTACGCTTAGAATAGTGGCCTGCACGGAATCAAAAAGAAATTTTGCAAAAAGTTGCGTTTGGGAAAATATCATACTTTTCATGGGCATAATGCAAGACTTGGGCTTGAACAATTTTAAAATGAAATTTTCTCCTGCCCTATGACACCGATGTGCCTGAAATTTTGTACGTACGCTTAGAATTGTGGCCTGCACGGGAATCAAAAAGAAATTTTGCAAAAAGTTGCGTATGGGAAAATATCATACTTTTCATGGGCATAATGCAAGACTTGTGCTTGAACAATTTTAAAATGAAATTTTCTCCTGCCCTATGACACCGATGTGCCTGAAATTTTGTACGTACGCTTAGAATTGTGGCCTGCACGGGAATCAAAAAGAAATTTTGCAAAAAGTTGCGTTTGGGAAAATATCATACTTTTCATGGGCGTAATGCAAGACTTGGGCTCGAACAATTTTAAAATGAAATTTTCTCCGGCCCTATGACACCGATGTGCCTGAAATTTTGTACGTACGCTTAGAATAGTGGCCTGCACGGAATCAAAAAGAAATTTTGCAAAAAGTTGCGTTTGGGAAAATATCATACTTTTCATGGGCATAATGCAAGACTTGGGCTCGAACAATTTTAAAATGAAATTTTCTCCTGCCCTATGACACCGATGTGCCTGAAATTTTGTACGTACGCTTAGAATAGTGGCCTGCATGGAATCAAAAAGAAATTTTGCAAAAAGTTGCGTTTGGGAAAATATCATACTTTTCATGGGCGTAATGCAAGACTTGGGCTCGAACAATTTTAAAATGAAATTTTCTCCGGCCCTATGACACCGATGTGCCTGAAATTTTGTACGTACGCTTAGAATAATGGTCTGCACGTGAATCAAAAAGAAATTTTGCAAAAAGTTGCGTTCGGGAAAATATCATACTTTTCATGGTCATGATGCAAGACTTGGGCTCGAACAATTTTAAAATGAAATTTTCTCCGTACCTATGACATCGATGTGCCTGAAATTTTGTACGTACGCTTAGAATAGTGGCCTGCACGGAATCAAAAAGAAATTTTGCAAAAAGTTGCGTTTGGGAAAATATCATACTTTTCATGGGCATAATGCAAGACTTGGCTCGAACAATTTTAAAATGAAATTTACTCCGGCCCTATGACACCGATGTGCCTGAAATTTTGTAGGTACGCTTAGAATGATGGTCTGCACGTGAATCAAAAAGAAATTTTGCAAAAAGTTGCGTTTGGGAAAATATCATACTTTTCATGGGCGTAATGCAAGACTTGGGCTCGAACAATTTAAAAATGAAATTTTCTCCGGCCCTATGACACCGATGTTCCTGAAATTTTGTACGTACGCTTAGAATAGTGGCCTGCATGGAATCAAAAAGAAATTTTGCAAAAAGTTGCGTATGGGAAAATATCATACTTTTCATGGGCATAATGCAAGACCTGGGCTCGAATAATATAAAAATGTAATTTTCTCCGGCCCTATGACACCGATGTGCCTGAAATTTTGTACGTACGCTTAGAATAGTGGCCTGCACGGGAATCAAAAAGAAAATTTGCAAAAAGTTGCGTTTGGGAATATATCATACTTTTCATGGGCATAATGCAAGACCTGGGCTCGAACAATTTTAAAATGAAATTTACTCCGGCCCTATGACACCGATGTGCCTGAAATTTTGTACGTACGCTCAGAATAGTGGCCTGCAAGGAATCAAAAAGGAAATTTTGCAAAAAGTTGCGTTTGGGAAAATATCATACTTTTCATGGGCGTAATGCAAGACTTGGGCTCGAACAATTTTAAAATGAAATTTTCTCCGGCCCTATGACACCGATGTGCCTGAAATTTTGTACGTACGCTTAGAATAGTGGCCTGCACGGAATCAAAAAGAAATTTTGCAAAAAGTTGCGTTTGGGAAAATATCATACTTTTCATGGGCATAATTCAAGACTTGGGCTCGAACAATTTTAAAATGAAATTTTCTCCGGCCCTATGACACCGATGTGCCTGAAATTTTGTACGTACGCTTAGAATAGTGGCCTGCATGGAATCAAAAAGAAATTTTGCAAAAAGTTGCGTTTGGGAAAATATCATACCCAAGTCTTGCATATGGGCATAATGCAAGACTTGGGCTCGAACAATTTTAAAATGAAATTTTCTCCGGCCCTATGACACCGATGTGCCTGAAATTTTGTACGTACGCTTAGAATAGTGGCCTGCACGGAATCAAAAAGAAATTTTGCAAAAAGTTGCGTTTGGGAAAATATCATACTTTTCATGGGCATAATTCAAGACTTGGGCTCGAACAATTTTAAAATGAAATTTTCTCCGGCCCTATGACACCGATGTGCCTGAAATTTTGTACGTACGCTTAGAATAGTGGCCTGCATGGAATCAAAAAGAAATTTTGCGAAAAGTTGCGTTTGGGAAAATATCATACCCAAGTCTTGCATATGGGCATAATGCAAGACTTGGGCTCGAATAATATTAAAATGTAATTTTCTCCGGCCCTATGACACCGATGTGCCTGAAATTTTGTACGTACGCTTAGAATAGTGGCCTGCACGGGAATCAAAAAGAAATTTTGCAAAAAGTTGCGTTTGGGAAAATATCATACTTTTCATGGGCGTAATGCAAGACTTGGGCTCGAACAATTTAAAAATGAAATTTTCTCCGGCCCTATGACACCGATGTGCCTGAAATTTTGTACGTACGCTTAGAATAGTGGCCTGCATGGAATCAAAAAGAAATTTTGCAAAAAGTTGCGTTTGGGAAAATATCATACTTTTCATGGGCATAATGCAAGACTTGGGCTCGAATAATATTAAAATGTAATTTTCTCCGGCCCTATGACACCGATGTGCCTGAAATTTTGTACGTACGCTTAGAATAGTGGCCTGCACGGGAATCAAAAAGAAATTTTGCAAAAAGTTGCGTTTGGGAAAATATCATACTTTTCATGGGCGTAATGCAAGACTTGGGCTCGAACAATTTTAAAATGAAATTTTCTCCGGCCCTATGACACCGATGTGCCTGAAATTTTGTACGTACGCTTAGAATAGTGGCCTGCACGGAATCAAAAAGAAATTTTGCAAAAAGTTGCGTTTGGGAAAATATCATACTTTTCATGGGCATAATGCAAGACTTTAGCTAGAACAATTTTAAAATGAAATTTTCTCCTGCCCTTAGAATTGTGGCCTGCGTACGCTTAGAATTGTGGCCTGCACGGGAATCAAAAAGAAAATTTGCAAAAAGTTGCGTTTGGGAAAATATCATACTTTTCATGGGCATAATGCAAGACTTGGGCTTGAACAATTTTAAAATGAAATTTTCTCCTGCCCTATGACACCGATGTGCCTGAAATTTTGTACGTACGCTTAGAATTGTGGCCTGCACGGGAATCAAAAAGAAAATTTGCAAAAAGTTGCGTTTGGGAAAATATCATACTTTTCATGGGCATAATGCAAGACTTGGGCTCGAACAATTTTAAAATGAAATTTACTCCGGCCCTATGACACCGATTTGCCTGAAATTTTGTACGTACGCTTTGAATAGTGGCCTGCACGGAATCAAAAAGAAATTTTGCAAAAAGTTGCGTTCGGGAAAATATCATACTTTTCATGGTCATGATGCAAGACTTGGGCTCGAACAATTTTAAAATGAAATTTTCTCCGGCCCTATGACATCGATTTGCCTGAAATTTTGTACGAACGCTTAGAATAGTGGCCTGCACGGAATCAAAAAGAAATTTTGCAAAAAGTTGCGTTTGGGAAAATATCATACTTTTCATGGGCATAATGCAAGACTTGGCTCGAACAATTTTAAAATGAAATTTACTCCGGCCCTATGACACCGATGTGCCTGAAATTTTGTACGTACGCTTAGAATTGTGGCCTGCACGGGAATCAAAAAGAAATTTTGCAAAAAGTTGCGTTTGGGAAAATATCATACTTTTCATGGGCATAATGCAAGACTTGGCTCGAACAATTTTAAAATGAAATTTACTCCGGCCCTATGACACCGATGTGCCTGAAATTTTGTACGTACGCTTAGAATAATGGTCTGCACGTGAATCAAAAAGAAATTTTGCAAAAAGTTGCGTTCGGGAAAATATCATACTTTTCATGGTCATGATGCAAGACTTGGGCTCGAACAATTTTAAAATGAAATTTTCTCCGTACCTATGACATCGATGTGCCTGAAATTTTGTACGTACGCTTAGAATAGTGGCCTGCACGGAATCAAAAAGAAATTTTGCAAAAAGTTGCGTTTGGGAAAATATCATACTTTTCATGGGCATAATGCAAGACTTGGGCTTGAACAATTTTAAAATGAAATTTTCTCCTGCCCTATGACACCGATGTGCCTGAAATTTTGTACGTACGCTTTGAATTGTGGCCTGCACGGGAATCAAAAAGAAATTTTGCAAAAAGTTGCGTTTGGGAAAATATCATACTTTTCATGGGCATAATGCAAGACTTGGGCTCGAACAATTTTAAAATGAAATTTTCTCCGTACCTATGACATCGATGTGCCTGAAATTTTGTACGTACGCTTAGAATAGTGGCCTGCATGGAATCAAAAAGAAATTTTGCAAAAAGTTGCGTTTGGGAAAATATCATACTTTTCATGGGCATAATGCAAGACTTGGGCTCGAATAATATTAAAATGTAATTTTCTCCGGCCCTATGACACCGATATGCCTGAAATTTTGTACGTACGCTTAGAATAGTGGCCTGCACGGGAATCAAAAAGAAATTTTGCAAAAAGTTGCGTTTGGGAAAATATCATACTTTTCATGGGCATAATGCAAGACTTGGCTCGAACAATTTTAAAATGAAATTTACTCCGGCCCTATGACACCGATGTGCCTGAAATTTTGTAGGTACGCTTAGAATGATGGTCTGCACGTGAATCAAAAAGAAATTTTGCAAAAAGTTGCGTTTGGGAAAATATCATACTTTTCATGGGCGTAATGCAAGACTTGGGCTCGAACAATTTAAAAATGAAATTTTCTCCGGCCCTATGACACCGATGTTCCTGAAATTTTGTACGTACGCTTAGAATAGTGGCCTGCATGGAATCAAAAAGAAATTTTGCAAAAAGTTGCGTATGTGAAAATATCATACTTTTCATGGGCATAATGCAAGACCTGGGCTCGAATAATATAAAAATGTAATTTTCTCCGGCCCTATGACACCGATGTGCCTGAAATTTTGTACGTACGCTTAGAATAGTGGCCTGCACGGGAATCAAAAAGAAATTTTGCAAAAAGTTGCGTTTGGGAAAATATCATACTTTTCATGGGCGTAATGCAAGACTTGGGCTCGAACAATTTAAAAATGAAATTTTCTCCGGCCCTATGACACCGATGTGCCTGAAATTTTGTACGTACGCTTAGAATAGTGGCCTGCATGGAATCAAAAAGAAATTTTGCAAAAAGTTGCGTTTGGGAAAATATCATACTTTTCATGGGCATAATGCAAGACTTGGGCTCGAATAATATTAAAATGTAATTTTCTCCGGCCCTATGACACCGATGTGCCTGAAATTTTGTACGTACGCTTAGAATAGTGGCCTGCACGGGAATCAAAAAGAAATTTTGCAAAAAGTTGCGTTTGGGAAAATATCATACTTTTCATGGGCGTAATGCAAGACTTGGGCTCGAACAATTTTAAAATGAAATTTTCTCCGGCCCTATGACACCGATGTGCCTGAAATTTTGTACGTACGCTTAGAATAGTGGCCTGCACGGAATCAAAAAGAAATTTTGCAAAAAGTTGCGTTTGGGAAAATATCATACTTTTCATGGGCATAATGCAAGACTTTAGCTAGAACAATTTTAAAATGAAATTTTCTCCTGCCCTTAGAATTGTGGCCTGCGTACGCTTAGAATTGTGGCCTGCACGGGAATCAAAAAGAAAATTTGCAAAAAGTTGCGTTTGGGAAAATATCATACTTTTCATGGGCATAATGCAAGACTTGGGCTTGAACAATTTTAAAATGAAATTTTCTCCTGCCCTATGACACCGATGTGCCTGAAATTTTGTACGTACGCTTAGAATTGTGGCCTGCACGGGAATCAAAAAGAAAATTTGCAAAAAGTTGCGTTTGGGAAAATATCATACTTTTCATGGGCATAATGCAAGACTTGGGCTCGAACAATTTTAAAATGAAATTTACTCCGGCCCTATGACACCGATTTGCCTGAAATTTTGTACGTACGCTTAGAATAGTGGCCTGCACGGAATCAAAAAGAAATTTTGCAAAAAGTTGCGTTCGGGAAAATATCATACTTTTCATGGTCATGATGCAAGACTTGGGCTCGAACAATTTTAAAATGAAATTTTCTCCGGCCCTATGACATCGATTTGCCTGAAATTTTGTACGAACGCTTAGAATAGTGGCCTGCACGGAATCAAAAAGAAATTTTGCAAAAAGTTGCGTTTGGGAAAATATCATACTTTTCATGGGCATAATGCAAGACTTGGCTCGAACAATTTTAAAATGAAATTTACTCCGGCCCTATGACACCGATGTGCCTGAAATTTTGTACGTACGCTTAGAATTGTGGCCTGCACGGGAATCAAAAAGAAATTTTGCAAAAAGTTGCGTTTGGGAAAATATCATACTTTTCATGGGCATAATGCAAGACTTGGCTCGAACAATTTTAAAATGAAATTTACTCCGGCCCTATGACACCGATGTGCCTGAAATTTTGTACGTACGCTTAGAATAATGGTCTGCACGTGAATCAAAAAGAAATTTTGCAAAAAGTTGCGTTCGGGAAAATATCATACTTTTCATGGTCATGATGCAAGACTTGGGCTCGAACAATTTTAAAATGAAATTTTCTCCGTACCTATGACATCGATGTGCCTGAAATTTTGTACGTACGCTTAGAATAGTGGCCTGCACGGAATCAAAAAGAAATTTTGCAAAAAGTTGCGTTTGGGAAAATATCATACTTTTCATGGGCATAATGCAAGACTTGGGCTTGAACAATTTTAAAATGAAATTTTCTCCTGCCCTATGACACCGATGTGCCTGAAATTTTGTACGTACGCTTTGAATTGTGGCCTGCACGGGAATCAAAAAGAAATTTTGCAAAAAGTTGCGTTTGGGAAAATATCATACTTTTCATGGGCATAATGCAAGACTTGGGCTCGAACAATTTTAAAATGAAATTTTCTCCGTACCTACGACATCGATGTGCCTGAAATTTTGTACGTACGCTTAGAATAGTGGCCTGCATGGAATCAAAAAGAAATTTTGCAAAAAGTTGCGTTTGGGAAAATATCATACTTTTCATGGGCATAATGCAAGACTTGGGCTCGAATAATATTAAAATGTAATTTTCTCCGGCCCTATGACACCGATATGCCTGAAATTTTGTACGTACGCTTAGAATAGTGGCCTGCACGGGAATCAAAAAGAAATTTTGCAAAAAGTTGCGTTTGGGAAAATATCATACTTTTCATGGGCATAATGCAAGACTTGGCTCGAACAATTTTAAAATGAAATTTACTCCGGCCCTATGACACCGATGTGCCTGAAATTTTGTAGGTACGCTTAGAATGATGGTCTGCACGTGAATCAAAAAGAAATTTTGCAAAAAGTTGCGTTTGGGAAAATATCATACTTTTCATGGGCGTAATGCAAGACTTGGGCTCGAACAATTTAAAAATGAAATTTTCTCCGGCCCTATGACACCGATGTTCCTGAAATTTTGTACGTACGCTTAGAATAGTGGCCTGCATGGAATCAAAAAGAAATTTTGCAAAAAGTTGCGTATGTGAAAATATCATACTTTTCATGGGCATAATGCAAGACCTGGGCTCGAATAATATAAAAATGTAATTTTCTCCGGCCCTATGACACCGATGTGCCTGAAATTTTGTACGTACGCTTAGAATAGTGGCCTGCACGGGAATCAAAAAGAAAATTTGCAAAAAGTTGCGTTTGGGAATATATCATACTTTTCATGGGCATAATGCAAGACCTGGGCTCGAACAATTTTAAAATGAAATTTACTCCGGCCCTATGACACCGATGTGCCTGAAATTTTGTACGTACGCTCAGAATAGTGGCCTGCACGGAATCAAAAAGGAAATTTTGCAAAAAGTTGCGTTTGGGAAAATATCATACTTTTCATGGGCGTAATGCAAGACTTGGGCTCGAACAATTTTAAAATGAAATTTTCTCCGGCCCTATGACACCGATGTGCCTGAAATTTTGTACGTACGCTTAGAATAGTGGCCTGCACGGAATCAAAAAGAAATTTTGCAAAAAGTTGCGTTTGGGAAAATATCATACTTTTCATGGGCATAATTCAAGACTTGGGCTCGAACAATTTTAAAATGAAATTTTCTCCGGCCCTATGACACTGATGTGCCTGAAATTTTGTACGTACGCTTAGAATAGTGGCCTGCATGGAATCAAAAAGAAATTTTGCAAAAAGTTGCGTTTGGGAAAATATCATACCCAAGTCTTGCATATGGGCATAATGCAAGACTTGGGCTCGAATAATATTAAAATGTAATTTTCTCCGGCCCTATGACACCGATGTGCCTGAAATTTTGTACGTACGCTTAGAATAGTGGCCTGCACGGGAATCAAAAAGAAATTTTGCAAAAAGTTGCGTTTGGGAAAATATCATACTTTTCATGGGCATAATGCAAGACTTGGGCTAGAACAATTTTAAAATGAAATTTTCTCCTGCCCTTAGAATTGTGTCCTGCGTACGCTTAGAATTGTGGCCTGCACGGGAATCAAAAAGAAAATTTGCAAAAAGTTGCGTTTGGGAAAATATCATACTTTTCATGGGCATAATGCAAGACTTGGGCTTGAACAATTTTAAAATGAAATTTTCTCCTGCCCTATGACACCGATGTGCCTGAAATTTTGTACGTACGCTTAGAATTGTGGCCTGCACGGGAATCAAAAAGAAAATTTGCAAAAAGTTGCGTTTGGGAAAATATCATACTTTTCATGGGCATAATGCAAGACTTGGGCTCGAACAATTTTAAAATGAAATTTACTCCGGCCCTATGACACCGATGTGCCTGAAATTTTGTACGTACGCTTAGAATAGTGGCCTGCACGGAATCAAAAAGAAATTTTGCAAAAAGTTGCGTTCGGGAAAATATCATACTTTTCATGGTCATGATGCAAGACTTGGGCTCGAACAATTTTAAAATGAAATTTTCTCCGGCCCTATGACATCGATTTGCCTGAAATTTTGTACGAACGCTTAGAATAGTGGCCTGCACGGAATCAAAAAGAAATTTTGCAAAAAGTTGCGTTTGGGAAAATATCATACTTTTCATGGGCATAATGCAAGACTTGGCTCGAACAATTTTAAAATGAAATTTACTCCGGCCCTATGACACCGATGTGCCTGAAATTTTGTACGTACGCTTAGAATTGTGGCCTGCACGGGAATCAAAAAGAAATTTTGCAAAAAGTTGCGTTTGGGAAAATATCATACTTTTCATGGGCATAATGCAAGACTTGGCTCGAACAATTTTAAAATGAAATTTACTCCGGCCCTATGACACCGATGTGCCTGAAATTTTGTACGTACGCTTAGAATAATGGTCTGCACGTGAATCAAAAAGAAATTTTGCAAAAAGTTGCGTTCGGGAAAATATCATACTTTTCATGGTCATGATGCAAGACTTGGGCTCGAACAATTTTAAAATGAAATTTTCTCCGTACCTATGACATCGATGTGCCTGAAATTTTGTACGTACGCTTAGAATAGTGGCCTGCACGGAATCAAAAAGAAATTTTGCAAAAAGTTGCGTTTGGGAAAATATCATACTTTTCATGGGCATAATGCAAGACTTGGGCTTGAACAATTTTAAAATGAAATTTTCTCCTGCCCTATGACACCGATGTGCCTGAAATTTTGTACGTACGCTTTGAATTGTGGCCTGCACGGGAATCAAAAAGAAATTTTGCAAAAAGTTGCGTTTGGGAAAATATCATACTTTTCATGGGCATAATGCAAGACTTGGCTCTAACAATTTTAAAATGAAATTTACTCCGGCCCTATGACACCGATGTGCCTGAAATTTTTTACGTACGCTTAGAATAATGGTCTGCACGTGAATCAAAAAGAAATTTTGCAAAAAATTGCGTTCGGGAAAATATCATACTTTTCATGGGCGTAATGCAAGACTTGGGCTCGAACAATTTAAAAATGAAATTTTCTCCGGCCCTATGACACCGATGTGCCTGAAATTTTGTACGTACGCTAAGAATAGTGGCCTGCATGGAATCAAAAAGAAATTTTGCAAAAAGTTGCGTTTGGGAAAATATCATACTTTTCATGGGCATAATGCAAGACTTGGGCTCGAATAATATTAAAATGTAATTTTCTCCGGCCCTATGACACCGATGTGCCTGAAATTTTGTACGTACGCTTAGAATAGTGGCCTGCACGGGAATCAAAAAGAAATTTTGCAAAAAGTTGCGTTTGGGAAAATATCATACTTTTCATGGGCGTAATGCAAGACTTGGGCTCGAACAATTTTAAAATGAAATTTTCTCCGGCCCTATGACACCGATGTGCCTGAAATTTTGTACGTACGCTTAGAATAGTGGACTGCACGGAATCAAAAAGAAATTTTGCAAAAAGTTGCGTTTGGGAAAATATCATACTTTTCATGGGCATAATGCAAGACTTGGGCTTGAACAATTTTAAAATGAAATTTTCTCCTGCCCTATGACACCGATGTGCCTGAAATTTTGTACCTACGCTTAGAATTGTGGCCTGCACGGGAATCAAAAAGAAATTTTGCAAAAAGTTGCGTTTGGGAAAATATCATACTTTTCATGGACATAATGCAAGACTTGGCTCGAACAATTTTAAAATGAAATTATCTCCGGCCCTATGACACCGATGTGCCTGAAATTTTGTACGTACGCTTAGAATAGTGGCCTGCATGGAATCAAAAAGAAATTTTGCAAAAAGTTGCGTTTGGGAAAATATCATACTTTTCATGGGCATAATGCAAGACTTGGGCTCGAATAATATTAAAATGTAATTTTCTCCGGCCCTATGACACCGATGTGCCTGAAATTTTGTACGTACGCTTAGAATAGTGGCCTGCACGGGAAACAAAAAGAAATTTTGCAAAAAGTTGCGTTTGGGAAAATATCATACTTTTCATGGGCGTAATGCAAGACTTGGGCTCGAACAATTTTCAAATGAAATTTTCTCCGGCCCTATGACACCGATGTGCCTGAAATTTTGTACGTACGCTTAGAATAATGGTCTGCACGTGAATCAAAAAGAAATTTTGCAAAAAGTTGCGTTCGGGAAAATATCATACTTTTCATGGTCATGATGCAAGACTTGGGCTCGAACAATTTTAAAATGAAATTTTCTCCGTACCTATGACATCGATGTGCCTGAAATTTTGTACGTACGCTTAGAATAGTGGCCTGCACGGAATCAAAAAGAAATTTTGCAAAAAGTTGCGTTTGGGAAAATATCATACTTTTCATGGGCATAATGCAAGACTTGGGCTTGAACAATTTTAAAATGAAATTTTCTCCTGCCCTATGACACCGATGTGCCTGAAATTTTGTACGAACGCTTAGAATTGTGGCCTGCACGGGAATCAAAAAGAAATTTTGCAAAAAGTTGCGTTTGGGAAAATATCATACTTTTCATGGGCATAATGCAAGACTTGGCTCGAACAATTTTAAAATGAAATTTACTCCGGCCCTATGACACCGATGTGCCTGAAATTTTGTACGTACGCTTAGAATAATGGTCTGCACGTGAATCAAAAATAAATTTTGCAAAAAGTTGCGTTCGGGAAAATATCATACTTTTCATGGTCATGATGCAAGACTTGGGCTCGAACAATTTTAAAATGAAATTTTCTCCGTACCTATGACATCGATGTGCCTGAAATTTTGTACGTACGCTTAGAATAGTGGCCTGCACGGAATCAAAAAGAAATTTTGCAAAAAGTTGCGTTTGGGAAAATATCATACTTTTCATGGGCATAATGCAAGACTTGGCTCGAACAATTTTAAAATGAAATTTACTCCGGCCCTATGACACCGATGTGCCTGAAATTTTGTAGGTACGCTTAGAATGATGGTCTGCACGTGAATCAAAAAGAAATTTTGCAAAAAGTTGCGTTTGGGAAAATATCATACTTTTCATGGGCGTAATGCAAGACTTTGGCTCGAACAATTTAAAAATGAAATTTTCTCCGGCCCTATGACACCGATGTTCCTGAAATTTTGTACGTACGCTTAGAATAGTGGCCTGCATGGAATCAAAAAGAAATTTTGCAAAAAGTTGCGTTTGGGAAAATATCATACTTTTCATGGGCATAATGCAAGACTTGGGCTCGAATAATATTAAAATGTAATTTTCTCCGGCCCTATGACACCGATGTGCCTGAAATTTTGTACGTACGCTTAGAATAGTGGCCTGCACGGGAATCAAAAAGAAATTTTGCAAAAAGTTGCGTTTGGGAAAATATCATACTTTTCATGGGCGTAATGCAAGACTTGGGCTCGAACAATTTTAAAATGAAATTTTCTCCGGCCCTATGACACCGATGTGCCTGAAATTTTGTACGTACGCTTAGAATAGTGGACTGCACGGAATCAAAAAGAAATTTTGCAAAAAGTTGCGTTTGGGAAAATATCATACTTTTCATGGGCATAATGCAAGACTTGGGCTTGAACAATTTTAAAATGAAATTTTCTCCTGCCCTATGACACCGATGTGCCTGAAATTTTGTACCTACGCTTAGAATTGTGGCCTGCACGGGAATCAAAAAGAAATTTTGCAAAAAGTTGCGTTTGGGAAAATATCATACTTTTCATGGACATAATGCAAGACTTGGCTCGAACAATTTTAAAATGAAATTATCTCCGGCCCTATGACACCGATGTGCCTGAAATTTTGTACGTACGCTTAGAATAGTGGCCTGCATGGAATCAAAAAGAAATTTTGCAAAAAGTTGCGTTTGGGAAAATATCATACTTTTCATGGGCATAATGCAAGACTTGGGCTCGAATAATATTAAAATGTAATTTTCTCCGGCCCTATGACACCGATGTGCCTGAAATTTTGTACGTACGCTTAGAATAGTGGCCTGCACGGGAAACAAAAAGAAATTTTGCAAAAAGTTGCGTTTGGGAAAATATCATACTTTTCATGGGCGTAATGCAAGACTTGGGCTCGAACAATTTTCAAATGAAATTTTCTCCGGCCCTATGACACCGATGTGCCTGAAATTTTGTACGTACGCTTAGAATAATGGTCTGCACGTGAATCAAAAAGAAATTTTGCAAAAAGTTGCGTTCGGGAAAATATCATACTTTTCATGGTCATGATGCAAGACTTGGGCTCGAACAATTTTAAAATGAAATTTTCTCCGTACCTATGACATCGATGTGCCTGAAATTTTGTACGTACGCTTAGAATAGTGGCCTGCACGGAATCAAAAAGAAATTTTGCAAAAAGTTGCGTTTGGGAAAATATCATACTTTTCATGGGCATAATGCAAGACTTGGGCTTGAACAATTTTAAAATGAAATTTTCTCCTGCCCTATGACACCGATGTGCCTGAAATTTTGTACGAACGCTTAGAATTGTGGCCTGCACGGGAATCAAAAAGAAATTTTGCAAAAAGTTGCGTTTGGGAAAATATCATACTTTTCATGGGCATAATGCAAGACTTGGCTCGAACAATTTTAAAATGAAATTTACTCCGGCCCTATGACACCGATGTGCCTGAAATTTTGTACGTACGCTTAGAATAATGGTCTGCACGTGAATCAAAAATAAATTTTGCAAAAAGTTGCGTTCGGGAAAATATCATACTTTTCATGGTCATGATGCAAGACTTGGGCTCGAACAATTTTAAAATGAAATTTTCTCCGTACCTATGACATCGATGTGCCTGAAATTTTGTACGTACGCTTAGAATAGTGGCCTGCACGGAATCAAAAAGAAATTTTGCAAAAAGTTGCGTTTGGGAAAATATCATACTTTTCATGGGCATAATGCAAGACTTGGCTCGAACAATTTTAAAATGAAATTTACTCCGGCCCTATGACACCGATGTGCCTGAAATTTTGTAGGTACGCTTAGAATGATGGTCTGCACGTGAATCAAAAAGAAATTTTGCAAAAAGTTGCGTTTGGGAAAATATCATACTTTTCATGGGCGTAATGCAAGACTTGGGCTCGAACAATTTAAAAATGAAATTTTCTCCGGCCCTATGACACCGATGTTCCTGAAATTTTGTACGTACGCTTAGAATAGTGGCCTGCATGGAATCAAAAAGAAATTTTGCAAAAAGTTGCGTATGGGAAAATATCATACTTTTCATGGGCATAATGCAAGACTTGGGCTCGAATAATATAAAAATGTAATTTTCTCCGGCCCTATGACACCGATGTGCCTGAAATTTTGTACGTACGCTTAGAATAGTGGCCTGCACGGGAAAAAAAGAAAATTTGCAAAAAGTTGCGTTTGGGAATATATCATACTTTTCATGGGCATAATGCAAGACCTGGGCTCGAACAATTTTAAAATGAAATTTACTCCGGCCCTATGACACCGATGAGCCTGAAATTTTGTACGTACGCTCAGAATAGTGGCCTGCACGGAATCAAAAAGGAAATTTTGCAAAAAGTTGCGTTTGGGAAAATATCATACTTTTCATGGGCATAATTCAAGACTTGGGCTCGAACAATTTTAAAATGAAATTTTCTCCGGCCCTATGACACCGATGTGCCTGAAATTTTGTACGTACGCTTAGAATAGTGGCCTGCATGGAATCAAAAAGAAATTTTGCAAAAAGTTGCGTTTGGGAAAATATCATACCCAAGTCTTGCATATGGGCATAATGCAAGACTTGGGCTCGAATAATATTAAAATGTAATTTTCTCCGGCCCTATGACACCGATGTGCCTGAAATTTTGTACGTACGCTTAGAATAGTGGCCTGCACGGGAATCAAAAAGAAATTTTGCAAAAAGTTGCGTTTGGGAAAATATCATACTTTTCATGGGCATAATGCAAGACTTGGGCTTGAACAATTTTAAAATGAAATTTTCTCCGTACCTATGACATCGATGTGCCTGAAATTTTCTCCGGCCCTATGACACCGATGTTCCTGAAATTTTGTACGTACGCTTAGAATAGTGGCCTGCATGGAATCAAAAAGAAATTTTGCAAAAAGTTGCGTATGGGAAAATATCATACTTTTCATGGGCATAATGCAAGACTTGGGCTCGAATAATATAAAAATGTAATTTTCTCCGGCCCTATGACACCGATGTGCCTGAAATTTTGTACGTACGCTTAGAATAGTGGCCTGCACGGGAAAAAAAGAAAATTTGCAAAAAGTTGCGTTTGGGAATATATCATACTTTTCATGGGCATAATGCAAGACCTGGGCTCGAACAATTTTAAAATGAAATTTACTCCGGCCCTATGACACCGATGAGCCTGAAATTTTGTACGTACGCTCAGAATAGTGGCCTGCACGGAATCAAAAAGGAAATTTTGCAAAAAGTTGCGTTTGGGAAAATATCATACTTTTCATGGGCATAATTCAAGACTTGGGCTCGAACAATTTTAAAATGAAATTTTCTCCGGCCCTATGACACCGATGTGCCTGAAATTTTGTACGTACGCTTAGAATAGTGGCCTGCATGGAATCAAAAAGAAATTTTGCAAAAAGTTGCGTTTGGGAAAATATCATACCCAAGTCTTGCATATGGGCATAATGCAAGACTTGGGCTCGAATAATATTAAAATGTAATTTTCTCCGGCCCTATGACACCGATGTGCCTGAAATTTTGTACGTACGCTTAGAATAGTGGCCTGCACGGGAATCAAAAAGAAATTTTGCAAAAAGTTGCGTTTGGGAAAATATCATACTTTTCATGGGCGTAATGCAAGACTTGGGCTCGAACAATTTAAAAATGAAATTTTCTCCGGCCCTATGACACCGATGTTCCTGAAATTTTGTACGTACGCTTAGAATAGTGGCCTGCATGGAATCAAAAAGAAATTTTGCAAAAAGTTGCGTATGGGAAAATATCATACTTTTCATGGGCATAATGCAAGACTTGGGCTCGAATAATATAAAAATGTAATTTTCTTCGGCCCTATGACACCGATGTGCCTGAAATTTTGTACGTACGCTTAGAATAGTGGCCTGCACGGGAATCAAAAAGAAATTTTGCAAAAAGTTGCGTTTGGGAAAATATCATACTTTTCATGGGCATAATGCAAGACTTGGGCTCGAACAATTTTAAAATGAAATTTTCTCCGGCCCTATGACACCGATGTGCCTGAAATTTTGTACGTACGCTTAGAATAATGGTCTGCACGTGAATCAAAAAGAAATTTTGCAAAAAGTTGCGTTCGGGAAAATATCATACTTTTCATGGTCATGATGCAAGACTTGGGCTCGAACAATTTTAAAATGAAATTTTCTCCGTACCTATGACATCGATGTGCCTGAAATTTTGTACGTACGCTTAGAATAGTGGCCTGCACGGGAATCAAAAAGAAATTTTGCAAAAAGTTGCGTTTGGGAAAATATCATACTTTTCATGGGCATAATGCAAGACTTGGGCTCGAACAATTTTAAAATGAAATTTTCTCCGGCCCTATGACACCGATGTGCCTGAAATTTTGTACGTACGCTTAGAATAGTGGCCTGCACGGAATCAAAAAGAAATTTTGCAAAAAGTTGCGTTTGGGAAAATATCATACTTTTCATGGGCATAATGCAAGACTTGGGCTCGAACAATTTTAAAATGAAATTTTCTCCGGCCCTATGACACCGATGTGCCTGAAATTTTGTACGTACGCTTAGAATAGTGGCCTGCACGGAATCAAAAAGAAATTTTGCAAAAAGTTGCGTTTGGGAAAATATCATACTTTTCATGGGCATAATGCAAGACTTGGGCTTCAACAATTTTAAAATGAAATTTTCTCCTGCCCTATGACACCGATGTGCCTGAAATTTTGTACGTACGCTTAGAATTGTGGCCTGCACGGGAATCAAAAAGAAATTTTGCAAAAAGTTGCGTTTGGGAAAATATCATACTTTTCATGGGCATAATGCAAGACTTGGCTCGAACAATTTTAAAATGAAATTTACTCCGGCCCTATGACACCGATGTGCCTGAAATTTTGTACGTACGCTTAGAATAATGGTCTGCACGTGAATCAAAAAGAAATTTTGCAAAAAGTTGCGTTCGGGAAAATATCATACTTTTCATGGTCATGATGCAAGACTTGGGCTCGAACAATTTTAAAATGAAATTTTCTCCGTACCTATGACATCGATGTGCCTGAAATTTTGTACGTTCGCTTAGAATAATGGTCTGCACGTGAATCAAAAAGAAATTTTGCAAAAAGTTGCGTTCGGGAAAATATCATACTTTTCATGGGCGTAATGCAAGACTTGGGCTCGAACAATTTAAAAATGAAATTTTCTCCGGCCCTATGACACCGATGTGCCTGAAATTTTGTACGTACGCTTAGAATAGTGGCCTGCATGGAATCAAAAAGAAATTTTGCAAAAAGTTGCGTTTGGGAAAATATCATACTTTTCATGGGCATAATGCAAGACTTGGGCTCGAATAATATTAAAATGTAATTTTCTCCGGCCCTATGACACCGATGTGCCTGAAATTTGGTACGTACGCTTAGAATAGTGGCCTGCACGGAATCAAAAAGAAATTTTGCAAAAAGTTGCGTTTGGGAAAATATCATACTTTTCATGGGCATAATGCAAGACTTGGGCTTGAACAATTTTAAAATGAAATTTTCTCCTGCCCTTAGAATTGTGGCCTGCGTACGCTTAGAATTGTGGCCTGCACGGGAATCAAAAAGAAAATTGGCAAAAAGTTGCGTTTGGGAAAATATCATACTTTTCATGGGCATAATGCAAGACTTGGGCTTGAACAATTTTAAAATGAAATTTTCTCCTGCCCTATGACACCGATGTGCCTGAAATTTTGTACGTACGCTTCGAATAGTGGCCTGCACGGGAATCAAAAAGAAATTTTGCAAAAAGTTGCGTTTGGGAAAATATCATACTTTTCATGGGCATAATGCAAGACTTGGGCTTGAACAATTTTAAAATGAAATTTTCTCCTGCCCTATGACACCGATGTGCCTGAAATTTTGTACGTACGCTTAGAATAGTGGCCTGCACGGGAATCAAAAAGAAATTTTGCAAAAAGTTGCGTTTGGGAAAATATCATACTTTTCATGGGCGTAATGCAAGACTTGGGCTCCCAACAATTTTAAAATGAAATTTTCTCCGGCCCTATGACACCGATGTGCCTGAAATTTTGTACGTACGCTTAGAATAGTGGCCTGCACGGAATCAAAAAGAAATTTTGCAAAAAGTTGCGTTTGGGAAAATATCATACTTTTCATGGGCATAATTCAAGACTTGGGCTCGAACGATTTTAAAATGAAATTTTCTCCGGCCCTATGACACCGATGTGCCTGAAATTTTGTACGTACGCTTAGAATAGTGGCCTGCACGGAATCAAAAAGAAATTTTGCAAAAAGTTGCGTTTGGGAAAATATCATACTTTTCATGTGCATAATGCAAGACTTGGGCTTGAACAATTTTAAAATGAAATTTTCTCCGGCCCTATGACATCGATGTGCCTGAAATTTTGTACGTACGCTTAGAAAAGTGGCCTGCACGGGAATCAAAAAGAAATTTTGCAAAAAGTTGCGTTTGGGAAAATATCATACTTTTCATGGGCATAATTCAAGACTTGGGCTCGAACAATTTTAAAATGAAATTTTCTCCGGCCCTATGACACCGATGTGCCTGAAATTTTGTACGTACGCTTCGAATAGTGGCCTGCACGGGAATCAAAAAGAAATTTTGCAAAAATGTGCGTTTGGGAAAATATCATACTTTTCATGGGCATAATGCAAGACTTGGGCTTGAACAATTTTAAAATGAAATTTTCTCCTGCCCTATGACACCGATGTGCCTGAAATTTTGTACGTACGCTTCGAATAGTGGCCTGCACGGGAATCAAAAAGAAATTTTGCAAAAAGTTGCGTTTGGGAAAATATCATACTTTTCATGGGCATAATGCAAGACTTGGGCTTGAACAATTTTAAAATGAAATTTTCTCCTGCCCTATGACACCGATGTGCCTGAAATTTTGTACGTACGCTTAGAATTGTGGCCTGCACGGGAATCAAAAAGAAATTTTGCAAAAAGTTGCGTTTGGGAAAATATCATACTTTTCATGGGCATAATGCAAGACTTGGCTCGAACAATTTTAAAATGAAATTTACTCCGGCCCTATGACACCGATGTGCCTGAAATTTTGTACGTACGCTTAGAATAATGGTCTGCACGTGAATCAAAAAGAAATTTTGCAAAAAGTTGCGTTCGGGAAAATATCATACTTTTCATGGTCATGATGCAAGACTTGGGCTCGAACAATTTTAAAATGAAATTTTCTCCGTACCTATGACATCGATGTGCCTGAAATTTTGTACGTTCGCTTAGAATAATGGTCTGCACGTGAATCAAAAAGAAATTTTGCAAAAAGTTGCGTTCGGGAAAATATCATACTTTTCATGGGCGTAATGCAAGACTTGGGCTCGAACAATTTAAAAATGAAATTTTCTCCGGCCCTATGACACCGATGTGCCTGAAATTTTGTACGTACGCTTAGAATAGTGGCCTGCATGGAATCAAAAAGAAATTTTGCAAAAAGTTGCGTTTGGGAAAATATCATACTTTTCATGGGCATAATGCAAGACTTGGGCTCGAATAATATTAAAATGTAATTTTCTCCGGCCCTATGACACCGATGTGCCTGAAATTTGGTACGTACGCTTAGAATAGTGGCCTGCACGGAATCAAAAAGAAATTTTGCAAAAAGTTGCGTTTGGGAAAATATCATACTTTTCATGGGCATAATGCAAGACTTGGGCTTGAACAATTTTAAAATGAAATTTTCTCCTGCCCTTAGAATTGTGGCCTGCGTACGCTTAGAATTGTGGCCTGCACGGGAATCAAAAAGAAAATTGGCAAAAAGTTGCGTTTGGGAATATATCATACTTTTCATGGGCATAATGCAAGACCTGGGCTCGAACAATTTTAAAATGAAATTTACTCCGGCCCTATGACACCGATGAGCCTGAAATTTTGTACGTACGCTCAGAATAGTGGCCTGCACGGAATCAAAAAGGAAATTTTGCAAAAAGTTGCGTTTGGGAAAATATCATACTTTTCATGGGCATAATTCAAGACTTGGGCTCGAACAATTTTAAAATGAAATTTTCTCCGGCCCTATGACACCGATGTGCCTGAAATTTTGTACGTACGCTTAGAATAGTGGCCTGCATGGAATCAAAAAGAAATTTTGCAAAAAGTTGCGTTTGGGAAAATATCATACCCAAGTCTTGCATATGGGCATAATGCAAGACTTGGGCTCGAATAATATTAAAATGTAATTTTCTCCGGCCCTATGACACCGATGTGCCTGAAATTTTGTACGTACGCTTAGAATAGTGGCCTGCACGGGAATCAAAAAGAAATTTTGCAAAAAGTTGCGTTTGGGAAAATATCATACTTTTCATGGGCGTAATGCAAGACTTGGGCTCGAACAATTTAAAAATGAAATTTTCTCCGGCCCTATGACACCGATGTTCCTGAAATTTTGTACGTACGCTTAGAATAGTGGCCTGCATGGAATCAAAAAGAAATTTTGCAAAAAGTTGCGTATGGGAAAATATCATACTTTTCATGGGCATAATGCAAGACTTGGGCTCGAATAATATAAAAATGTAATTTTCTTCGGCCCTATGACACCGATGTGCCTGAAATTTTGTACGTACGCTTAGAATAGTGGCCTGCACGGGAATCAAAAAGAAATTTTGCAAAAAGTTGCGTTTGGGAAAATATCATACTTTTCATGGGCATAATGCAAGACTTGGGCTCGAACAATTTTAAAATGAAATTTTCTCCGGCCCTATGACACCGATGTGCCTGAAATTTTGTACGTACGCTTAGAATAATGGTCTGCACGTGAATCAAAAAGAAATTTTGCAAAAAGTTGCGTTCGGGAAAATATCATACTTTTCATGGTCATGATGCAAGACTTGGGCTCGAACAATTTTAAAATGAAATTTTCTCCGTACCTATGACATCGATGTGCCTGAAATTTTGTACGTACGCTTAGAATAGTGGCCTGCACGGGAATCAAAAAGAAATTTTGCAAAAAGTTGCGTTTGGGAAAATATCATACTTTTCATGGGCATAATGCAAGACTTGGGCTCGAACAATTTTAAAATGAAATTTTCTCCGGCCCTATGACACCGATGTGCCTGAAATTTTGTACGTACGCTTAGAATAGTGGCCTGCACGGAATCAAAAAGAAATTTTGCAAAAAGTTGCGTTTGGGAAAATATCATACTTTTCATGGGCATAATGCAAGACTTGGGCTCGAACAATTTTAAAATGAAATTTTCTCCGGCCCTATGACACCGATGTGCCTGAAATTTTGTACGTACGCTTAGAATAGTGGCCTGCACGGAATCAAAAAGAAATTTTGCAAAAAGTTGCGTTTGGGAAAATATCATACTTTTCATGGGCATAATGCAAGACTTGGGCTTGAACAATTTTAAAATGAAATTTTCTCCTGCCCTATGACACCGATGTGCCTGAAATTTTGTACGTACGCTTAGAATTGTGGCCTGCACGGGAATCAAAAAGAAATTTTGCAAAAAGTTGCGTTTGGGAAAATATCATACTTTTCATGGGCATAATGCAAGACTTGGCTCGAACAATTTTAAAATGAAATTTACTCCGGCCCTATGACACCGATGTGCCTGAAATTTTGTACGTACGCTTAGAATAATGGTCTGCACGTGAATCAAAAAGAAATTTTGCAAAAAGTTGCGTTCGGGAAAATATCATACTTTTCATGGTCATGATGCAAGACTTGGGCTCGAACAATTTTAAAATGAAATTTTCTCCGTACCTATGACATCGATGTGCCTGAAATTTTGTACGTTCGCTTAGAATAATGGTCTGCACGTGAATCAAAAAGAAATTTTGCAAAAAGTTGCGTTCGGGAAAATATCATACTTTTCATGGGCGTAATGCAAGACTTGGGCTCGAACAATTTAAAAATGAAATTTTCTCCGGCCCTATGACACCGATGTGCCTGAAATTTTGTACGTACGCTTAGAATAGTGGCCTGCATGGAATCAAAAAGAAATTTTGCAAAAAGTTGCGTTTGGGAAAATATCATACTTTTCATGGGCATAATGCAAGACTTGGGCTCGAATAATATTAAAATGTAATTTTCTCCGGCCCTATGACACCGATGTGCCTGAAATTTGGTACGTACGCTTAGAATAGTGGCCTGCACGGAATCAAAAAGAAATTTTGCAAAAAGTTGCGTTTGGGAAAATATCATACTTTTCATGGGCATAATGCAAGACTTGGGCTTGAACAATTTTAAAATGAAATTTTCTCCTGCCCTTAGAATTGTGGCCTGCGTACGCTTAGAATTGTGGCCTGCACGGGAATCAAAAAGAAAATTGGCAAAAAGTTGCGTTTGGGAAAATATCATACTTTTCATGGGCATAATGCAAGACTTGGGCTTGAACAATTTTAAAATGAAATTTTCTCCTGCCCTATGACACCGATGTGCCTGAAATTTTGTACGTACGCTTCGAATAGTGGCCTGCACGGGAATCAAAAAGAAATTTTGCAAAAAGTTGCGTTTGGGAAAATATCATACTTTTCATGGGCATAATGCAAGACTTGGGCTTGAACAATTTTAAAATGAAATTTTCTCCTGCCCTATGACACCGATGTGCCTGAAATTTTGTAAGTACGCTTAGAATAGTGGCCTGCACGGGAATCAAAAAGAAATTTTGCAAAAAGTTGCGTTTGGGAAAATATCATACTTTTCATGGGCGTAATGCAAGACTTGGGCTCCCAACAATTTTAAAATGAAATTTTCTCCGGCCCTATGACACCGATGTGCCTGAAATTTTGTACGTACGCTTAGAATAGTGGCCTGCACGGAATCAAAAAGAAATTTTGCAAAAAGTTGCGTTTGGGAAAATATCATACTTTTCATGGGCATAATTCAAGACTTGGGCTCGAACGATTTTAAAATGAAATTTTCTCCGGCCCTATGACACCGATGTGCCTGAAATTTTGTACGTACGCTTAGAATAGTGGCCTGCACGGAATCAAAAAGAAATTTTGCAAAAAGTTGCGTTTGGGAAAATATCATACTTTTCATGTGCATAATGCAAGACTTGGGCTTGAACAATTTTAAAATGAAATTTTCTCCGGCCCTATGACATCGATGTGCCTGAAATTTTGTACGTACGCTTAGAAAAGTGGCCTGCACGGGAATCAAAAAGAAATTTTGCAAAAAGTTGCGTTTGGGAAAATATCATACTTTTCATGGGCATAATTCAAGACTTGGGCTCGAACAATTTTAAAATGAAATTTTCTCCGGCCCTATGACACCGATGTGCCTGAAATTTTGTACGTACGCTTCGAATAGTGGCCTGCACGGGAATCAAAAAGAAATTTTGCAAAAATGTGCGTTTGGGAAAATATCATACTTTTCATGGGCATAATGCAAGACTTGGGCTTGAACAATTTTAAAATGAAATTTTCTCCTGCCCTATGACACCGATGTGCCTGAAATTTTGTACGTACGCTTCGAATAGTGGCCTGCACGGGAATCAAAAAGAAATTTTGCAAAAAGTTGCGTTTGGGAAAATATCATACTTTTCATGGGCATAATGCAAGACTTGGGCTTGAACAATTTTAAAATGAAATTTTCTCCTGCCCTATGACACCGATGTGCCTGAAATTTTGTACGTACGCTTAGAATAGTGGCCTGCACGGGAATCAAAAAGAAAATTTGCAAAAAGTTGCGTTTGGGAAAATATCATACTTTTCATGGGCGTAATGCAAGACTTGGGCTCGAACAATTTTAAAATGAAATTTTCTCCGGCCCTTTGACACCGATGTGCCTGAAATTTTGTACGTACGCTTAGAATAGTGGCCTGCACGGAATCAAAAAGAAATTTTGCAAAAAGTTGCGTTTGGGAAAATATCATACTTTTCATGGCTATAATGCAAGACTTGGGCTCGAACAATTTTAAAATGAAATTTACTCCGGCCCTATGACACCGATGTGCCTGAAATTTTGTACGTACGCTTAGAATAGTGGCCTGCACGGGAATCAAAAAGAAATTTTGCAAAAAGTTGCGTTTGGGAAAATATCATACTTTTTATGGGCGTAATGCAAGACTTGGGCTCGAACAATTTTAAAATGAATTTTTCTCCGGCCCTATGACACCGATGTGCCTGAAATTTTGTACGTACGCTTAGAATAGTGGCCTGCACGGAATCAAAAAGAAATTTTGCAAAAAGTTGCGTTTGGGAAAATATCATACTTTTCATGGGCATAATGCAAGACCTGGCTCGAACAATTTTAAAATGAAATTTACTCCGGCCCTATGACACCGATGTGCCTGAAATTTTGTACGTACGCTTAGAATAGTGGCCTGCACGGGAATCAAAAAGAAATTTTGCAAAAAGTTGCGTTTGGGAAAATATCATACTTTTCATGGGCATAATGCAAGACTTGGGCTTGAACAATTTTAAAATGAAATTTTCTCCTGCCCTATGACACCGATGTGCCTGAAATTTTGTACGTACGCTTCGAATAGTGGCCTGCACGGGAATCAAAAAGAAATTTTGCAAAAAGTTGCGTTTGGGAAAATATCATACTTTTCATGGCTATAATGCAAGACTTGGGCTTGAACAATTTTAAAATGAAATTTTCTCCTGCCCTATGACACCGATGTGCCTGAAATTTTGTACGTACGCTTAGAATAGTGGCCTGCACGGGAATCAAAAAGAAAATTTGCAAAAAGTTGCGTTTGGGAAAATATCATACTTTTCATGGGCGTAATGCAAGACTTGGGCTCGAACAATTTTAAAATGAAATTTTCTCCGGCCCTATGACACCGATGTGCCTGAAATTTTGTACGTACGCTTAGAATAGTGGCCTGCACGGAATCAAAAAGAAATTTTGCAAAAAGTTGCGTTTGGGAAAATATCATACTTTTCATGGCTATAATGCAAGACTTGGGCTCGAACAATTTTAAAATGAAATTTACTCCGGCCCTATGACACCGATGTGCCTGAAATTTTGTACGTACGCTTAGAATAGTGGCCTGCACGGGAATCAAAAAGAAATTTTGCAAAAAGTTGCGTTTGGGAAAATATCATACTTTTCATGGGCGTAATGCAAGACTTGGGCTCGAACAATTTTAAAATGAATTTTTCTCCGGCCCTATGACACCGATGTGCCTGAAATTTTGTACGTACGCTTAGAATAGTGGCCTGCACGGAATCAAAAAGAAATTTTGCAAAAAGTTGCGTTTGGGAAAATATCATACTTTTCATGGGCATAATGCAAGACCTGGCTCGAACAATTTTAAAATGAAATTTACTCCGGCCCTATGACACCGATGTGCCTGAAATTTTGTACGTACGCTTAGAATAATGCTCTGCACGTGAATCAAAAAGAAATTTTGCAAAAAGTTGCGTTCGGGAAAATATCATACTTTTCATGGTCATGATGCAAGACTTGGGCTCGAACAATTTTAAAATGAAATTTTCTCCGGCCCTATGACATCGATGTGCCTGAAATTTTGTACGTACGCTTAGAATAGTGGCCTGCACGGGAATCAAAAAGAAATTTTGCAAAAAGTTGCGTTTGGGAAAATATCATACTTTTCATGGGCATAATGCAAGACTTGGGCTCGAACAATTTTAAAATGAAATTTACTCCGGCCCTATGACACCGATGTGCCTGAAATTTTGTACGTACGCTTAGAATAGTGGCCTGCACGGGAATCAAAAAGAAATTTTGCAAAAAGTTGCGTTTGGGAAAATATCATACTTTTCATGGGCGTAATGCAAGACTTAGGCTCGAACAATTTTAAAATGAAATTTACTCCGGCCCTATGACACCGATGTGCCTGAAATTTTGTACGTACGCTTGGAATAATGTTCTGCACGTGAATCAAAAAGAAATTTTGCAAAAAGTTGCGTTCGGGAAAATATCATACTTTTCATGGTCATGATGCAAGACTTGGGCTCGAATAATATTAAAATGTAATTTTCTCCGGCCCTATGACACCGATGTGCCTGAAATTTTGTACGTACGCTAAGAATAGTGGCCTGCACGGGAATCAAAAAGAAATTTTGTAAAAAGTTGCGTTTGGGAAAATATCATACTTTTCATGGGCGTAATGCAAGACTTGGGCTCGAACAATTTTAAAATGAAATTTTCTCCGGCCCTATGACACCGATGTGCCTGAAATTTTGTACGTACGCTTAGAATAGTGGCCTGCACGGAATCAAAAAGAATTTTTGCAAAAAGTTGCGTTTGGGAAAATATCATACTTTTCATGGGCATAATGCAAGACTTGGGCTCGAACAATTTTAAAATGAAATTTACTCCGGCCCTATGACACCGATGTGCCTGAAATTTTGTACGTACGCTTAGAATAGTGGCCTGCATGGAATCAAAAAGAAATTTTGCAAAAAGTTGCGTTTGGGAAAATATCATACTTTTCATGGGCATAATGCAAGACTTGGGCTCGAATAATATTAAAATGTAATTTTCTCCGGCCCTATGACACCGATGTGCCTGAAATTTTGTACGTTCGCTTAGAATAGTGGCCTGCACGGGAATCAAAAAGAAATTTTGCAAAAAGTTGCGTTTGGGAAAATATCATACTTTTCATGGGCGTAATGCAAGACTTGGGCTCGAACAATTTTAAAATGATATTTTCTCCGGCCCTATGACACCGATGTGCCTGAAATTTTGTACGTACGCTTAGAATAGTGGCCTGCACGGAATCAAAAAGAAAATTTGCAAAAAGTTGCGTTTGGGAAAATATCATACTTTTCAAGGGCATAATGCAAGACTTGGGCTCGAACAATTTTAAAATGAAATTTACTCCGGCCCTATGACACCGATGTGCCTGAAATTTTGTACGTACGCTTAGAATAGTGGCCTGCACGGGAATCAAAAAGAAATTTTGCAAAAAGTTGCGTTTGGGAAAATATCATACTTTTCATGGGCGTAATGCAAGACTTGGGCTTTAACAATTTTAAAATGAAATTTTCTCCTGCCCTATGACACCGATGTGCCTGAAATTTTGTACGTACGCTTAGAATAGTGGCCTGCACGGAATCAAAAAGAAATTTTGCAAAAAGTTGCGTTTGGGAAAATATCATACTTTTCATGGGCATAATGCAAGACTTGGCTCGAACAATTTTAAAATGAAATTTACTCTGGCCCTATGACACCGATGTGCCTGAAATTTTGTACGTACGCTTAGAATAGTGGCCAGCACGGAATCAAAAAGAAATTTTGCAAAAAGTTGCGTTTGGGAAAATATCATACTTTTCATGGGCATAATGCAAGACTTGGCTCGAACAATTTTAAAATGAAATTTACTCCGGCCCTATGACACCGATGTGCCTGAAATTTTGTACGTACGCTTAGAATAATGGTCTGCACGCGAATCAAAAAGAAATTTTGCAAAAAGTTGCGTTCGGGAAAATATCATACTTTTCATGGTCATGATGCAAGACTTGGGCTCGAATAATATTAAAATGTAATTTTCTCCGGCCCTATGACACCGATGTGCCTGAAATTTTGTACGTACGCTAAGAATAGTGGCCTGCACGGGAATCAAAAAGAAATTTTGCAAAAAGTTGCGTTTGGGAAAATATCATACTTTTCATGGGCGTAATGCAAGACTTGGGCTCGAACAATTTTAAAATGAAATTTTCTCCGGCCCTATGACACCGATGTGCCTGAAATTTTGTACGTACGCTTAGAATAGTGGCCTGCACGGAATCAAAAAGAAATTTTGCAGAAAGTTGCGTTTGGGAAAATATCATACTTTTCATGGGCATAATGCAAGACTTGGGCTTGAACAATTTTAAAATGAAATTTTCTCCTGCCCTATGACACCGATGTGCCTGAAATTTTGTACGTACGCTTAGAATAGTGGCCAGCACGGAATCAAAAAGAAATTTTGCAAAAAGTTGCGTTTGGGAAAATATCATACTTTTCATGGGCATAATTCAAGACTTGGGCTCGAACAATTTTAAAATGAAATTTTCTCCGGCCCTATGACACCGATGTGCCTGAAATTTTGTACGTACGCTTCGAATAGTGGCCTGCACGGGAATCAAAAAGAAATTTTGCAAAAAGTTGCGTTTGGGAAAATATCATACTTTTCATGGGCATAATGCAAGACTTGGGCTCGAACAATTTTAAAATGAAATTTTCTCCGGCCCTATGACACCGATGTGCCTGAAATTTTGTACGTACGCTTAGAATAGTGGCCTGCACGGAATCAAAAAGAAATTTTGCAAAAAGTTGCGTTTGGGAAAATATCATACTTTTCATGGGCATAATGCAAGACTTGGGCTCGAACAATTTTAAAATGAAATTTTCTCCGGCCCTATGACACCGATGTGCCTGAAATTTTGTACGTACGCTTAGAATAGTGGCCTGCACGGAATCAAAAAGAAATTTTGCAAAAAGTTGCGTTTGGGAAAATATCATACTTTTCATGGGCATAATGCAAGACTTGGGCTTGAACAATTTTAAAATGAAATTTTCTCCTGCCCTATGACACCGATGTGCCTGAAATTTTGTACGTACGCTTAGAATTGTGGCCTGCACGGGAATCAAAAAGAAATTTTGCAAAAAGTTGCGTTTGGGAAAATATCATACTTTTCATGGGCATAATGCAAGACTTGGCTCGAACAATTTTAAAATGAAATTTACTCCGGCCCTATGACACCGATGTGCCTGAAATTTTGTACGTACGCTTAGAATAATGGTCTGCACGTGAATCAAAAAGAAATTTTGCAAAAAGTTGCGTTCGGGAAAATATCATACTTTTCATGGTCATGATGCAAGACTTGGGCTCGAACAATTTTAAAATGAAATTTTCTCCGTACCTATGACATCGATGTGCCTGAAATTTTGTACGTTCGCTTAGAATAATGGTCTGCACGTGAATCAAAAAGAAATTTTGCAAAAAGTTGCGTTCGGGAAAATATCATACTTTTCATGGGCGTAATGCAAGACTTGGGCTCGAACAATTTAAAAATGAAATTTTCTCCGGCCCTATGACACCGATGTGCCTGAAATTTTGTACGTACGCTTAGAATAGTGGCCTGCATGGAATCAAAAAGAAATTTTGCAAAAAGTTGCGTTTGGGAAAATATCATACTTTTCATGGGCATAATGCAAGACTTGGGCTCGAATAATATTAAAATGTAATTTTCTCCGGCCCTATGACACCGATGTGCCTGAAATTTGGTACGTACGCTTAGAATAGTGGCCTGCACGGAATCAAAAAGAAATTTTGCAAAAAGTTGCGTTTGGGAAAATATCATACTTTTCATGGGCATAATGCAAGACTTGGGCTTGAACAATTTTAAAATGAAATTTTCTCCTGCCCTTAGAATTGTGGCCTGCGTACGCTTAGAATTGTGGCCTGCACGGGAATCAAAAAGAAAATTGGCAAAAAGTTGCGTTTGGGAAAATATCATACTTTTCATGGGCATAATGCAAGACTTGGGCTTGAACAATTTTAAAATGAAATTTTCTCCTGCCCTATGACACCGATGTGCCTGAAATTTTGTACGTACGCTTCGAATAGTGGCCTGCACGGGAATCAAAAAGAAATTTTGCAAAAAGTTGCGTTTGGGAAAATATCATACTTTTCATGGGCATAATGCAAGACTTGGGCTTGAACAATTTTAAAATGAAATTTTCTCCTGCCCTATGACACCGATGTGCCTGAAATTTTGTACGTACGCTTAGAATAGTGGCCTGCACGGGAATCAAAAAGAAATTTTGCAAAAAGTTGCGTTTGGGAAAATATCATACTTTTCATGGGCGTAATGCAAGACTTGGGCTCCCAACAATTTTAAAATGAAATTTTCTCCGGCCCTATGACACCGATGTGCCTGAAATTTTGTACGTACGCTTAGAATAGTGGCCTGCACGGAATCAAAAAGAAATTTTGCAAAAAGTTGCGTTTGGGAAAATATCATACTTTTCATGGGCATAATTCAAGACTTGGGCTCGAACGATTTTAAAATGAAATTTTCTCCGGCCCTATGACACCGATGTGCCTGAAATTTTGTACGTACGCTTAGAATAGTGGCCTGCACGGAATCAAAAAGAAATTTTGCAAAAAGTTGCGTTTGGGAAAATATCATACTTTTCATGTGCATAATGCAAGACTTGGGCTTGAACAATTTTAAAATGAAATTTTCTCCGGCCCTATGACATCGATGTGCCTGAAATTTTGTACGTACGCTTAGAAAAGTGGCCTGCACGGGAATCAAAAAGAAATTTTGCAAAAAGTTGCGTTTGGGAAAATATCATACTTTTCATGGGCATAATTCAAGACTTGGGCTCGAACAATTTTAAAATGAAATTTTCTCCGGCCCTATGACACCGATGTGCCTGAAATTTTGTACGTACGCTTCGAATAGTGGCCTGCACGGGAATCAAAAAGAAATTTTGCAAAAATGTGCGTTTGGGAAAATATCATACTTTTCATGGGCATAATGCAAGACTTGGGCTTGAACAATTTTAAAATGAAATTTTCTCCTGCCCTATGACACCGATGTGCCTGAAATTTTGTACGTACGCTTCGAATAGTGGCCTGCACGGGAATCAAAAAGAAATTTTGCAAAAAGTTGCGTTTGGGAAAATATCATACTTTTCATGGGCATAATGCAAGACTTGGGCTTGAACAATTTTAAAATGAAATTTTCTCCTGCCCTATGACACCGATGTGCCTGAAATTTTGTACGTACGCTTAGAATTGTGGCCTGCACGGGAATCAAAAAGAAATTTTGCAAAAAGTTGCGTTTGGGAAAATATCATACTTTTCATGGGCATAATGCAAGACTTGGCTCGAACAATTTTAAAATGAAATTTACTCCGGCCCTATGACACCGATGTGCCTGAAATTTTGTACGTACGCTTAGAATAATGGTCTGCACGTGAATCAAAAAGAAATTTTGCAAAAAGTTGCGTTCGGGAAAATATCATACTTTTCATGGTCATGATGCAAGACTTGGGCTCGAACAATTTTAAAATGAAATTTTCTCCGTACCTATGACATCGATGTGCCTGAAATTTTGTACGTTCGCTTAGAATAATGGTCTGCACGTGAATCAAAAAGAAATTTTGCAAAAAGTTGCGTTCGGGAAAATATCATACTTTTCATGGGCGTAATGCAAGACTTGGGCTCGAACAATTTAAAAATGAAATTTTCTCCGGCCCTATGACACCGATGTGCCTGAAATTTTGTACGTACGCTTAGAATAGTGGCCTGCATGGAATCAAAAAGAAATTTTGCAAAAAGTTGCGTTTGGGAAAATATCATACTTTTCATGGGCATAATGCAAGACTTGGGCTCGAATAATATTAAAATGTAATTTTCTCCGGCCCTATGACACCGATGTGCCTGAAATTTGGTACGTACGCTTAGAATAGTGGCCTGCACGGAATCAAAAAGAAATTTTGCAAAAAGTTGCGTTTGGGAAAATATCATACTTTTCATGGGCATAATGCAAGACTTGGGCTTGAACAATTTTAAAATGAAATTTTCTCCTGCCCTTAGAATTGTGGCCTGCGTACGCTTAGAATTGTGGCCTGCACGGGAATCAAAAAGAAAATTGGCAAAAAGTTGCGTTTGGGAATATATCATACTTTTCATGGGCATAATGCAAGACCTGGGCTCGAACAATTTTAAAATGAAATTTACTCCGGCCCTATGACACCGATGAGCCTGAAATTTTGTACGTACGCTCAGAATAGTGGCCTGCACGGAATCAAAAAGGAAATTTTGCAAAAAGTTGCGTTTGGGAAAATATCATACTTTTCATGGGCATAATTCAAGACTTGGGCTCGAACAATTTTAAAATGAAATTTTCTCCGGCCCTATGACACCGATGTGCCTGAAATTTTGTACGTACGCTTAGAATAGTGGCCTGCATGGAATCAAAAAGAAATTTTGCAAAAAGTTGCGTTTGGGAAAATATCATACCCAAGTCTTGCATATGGGCATAATGCAAGACTTGGGCTCGAATAATATTAAAATGTAATTTTCTCCGGCCCTATGACACCGATGTGCCTGAAATTTTGTACGTACGCTTAGAATAGTGGCCTGCACGGGAATCAAAAAGAAATTTTGCAAAAAGTTGCGTTTGGGAAAATATCATACTTTTCATGGGCGTAATGCAAGACTTGGGCTCGAACAATTTAAAAATGAAATTTTCTCCGGCCCTATGACACCGATGTTCCTGAAATTTTGTACGTACGCTTAGAATAGTGGCCTGCATGGAATCAAAAAGAAATTTTGCAAAAAGTTGCGTATGGGAAAATATCATACTTTTCATGGGCATAATGCAAGACTTGGGCTCGAATAATATAAAAATGTAATTTTCTTCGGCCCTATGACACCGATGTGCCTGAAATTTTGTACGTACGCTTAGAATAGTGGCCTGCACGGGAATCAAAAAGAAATTTTGCAAAAAGTTGCGTTTGGGAAAATATCATACTTTTCATGGGCATAATGCAAGACTTGGGCTCGAACAATTTTAAAATGAAATTTTCTCCGGCCCTATGACACCGATGTGCCTGAAATTTTGTACGTACGCTTAGAATAATGGTCTGCACGTGAATCAAAAAGAAATTTTGCAAAAAGTTGCGTTCGGGAAAATATCATACTTTTCATGGTCATGATGCAAGACTTGGGCTCGAACAATTTTAAAATGAAATTTTCTCCGTACCTATGACATCGATGTGCCTGAAATTTTGTACGTACGCTTAGAATAGTGGCCTGCACGGGAATCAAAAAGAAATTTTGCAAAAAGTTGCGTTTGGGAAAATATCATACTTTTCATGGGCATAATGCAAGACTTGGGCTCGAACAATTTTAAAATGAAATTTTCTCCGGCCCTATGACACCGATGTGCCTGAAATTTTGTACGTACGCTTAGAATAGTGGCCTGCACGGAATCAAAAAGAAATTTTGCAAAAAGTTGCGTTTGGGAAAATATCATACTTTTCATGGGCATAATGCAAGACTTGGGCTCGAACAATTTTAAAATGAAATTTTCTCCGGCCCTATGACACCGATGTGCCTGAAATTTTGTACGTACGCTTAGAATAGTGGCCTGCACGGAATCAAAAAGAAATTTTGCAAAAAGTTGCGTTTGGGAAAATATCATACTTTTCATGGGCATAATGCAAGACTTGGGCTTGAACAATTTTAAAATGAAATTTTCTCCTGCCCTATGACACCGATGTGCCTGAAATTTTGTACGTACGCTTAGAATTGTGGCCTGCACGGGAATCAAAAAGAAATTTTGCAAAAAGTTGCGTTTGGGAAAATATCATACTTTTCATGGGCATAATGCAAGACTTGGCTCGAACAATTTTAAAATGAAATTTACTCCGGCCCTATGACACCGATGTGCCTGAAATTTTGTACGTACGCTTAGAATAATGGTCTGCACGTGAATCAAAAAGAAATTTTGCAAAAAGTTGCGTTCGGGAAAATATCATACTTTTCATGGTCATGATGCAAGACTTGGGCTCGAACAATTTTAAAATGAAATTTTCTCCGTACCTATGACATCGATGTGCCTGAAATTTTGTACGTTCGCTTAGAATAATGGTCTGCACGTGAATCAAAAAGAAATTTTGCAAAAAGTTGCGTTCGGGAAAATATCATACTTTTCATGGGCGTAATGCAAGACTTGGGCTCGAACAATTTAAAAATGAAATTTTCTCCGGCCCTATGACACCGATGTGCCTGAAATTTTGTACGTACGCTTAGAATAGTGGCCTGCATGGAATCAAAAAGAAATTTTGCAAAAAGTTGCGTTTGGGAAAATATCATACTTTTCATGGGCATAATGCAAGACTTGGGCTCGAATAATATTAAAATGTAATTTTCTCCGGCCCTATGACACCGATGTGCCTGAAATTTGGTACGTACGCTTAGAATAGTGGCCTGCACGGAATCAAAAAGAAATTTTGCAAAAAGTTGCGTTTGGGAAAATATCATACTTTTCATGGGCATAATGCAAGACTTGGGCTTGAACAATTTTAAAATGAAATTTTCTCCTGCCCTTAGAATTGTGGCCTGCGTACGCTTAGAATTGTGGCCTGCACGGGAATCAAAAAGAAAATTGGCAAAAAGTTGCGTTTGGGAAAATATCATACTTTTCATGGGCATAATGCAAGACTTGGGCTTGAACAATTTTAAAATGAAATTTTCTCCTGCCCTATGACACCGATGTGCCTGAAATTTTGTACGTACGCTTCGAATAGTGGCCTGCACGGGAATCAAAAAGAAATTTTGCAAAAAGTTGCGTTTGGGAAAATATCATACTTTTCATGGGCATAATGCAAGACTTGGGCTTGAACAATTTTAAAATGAAATTTTCTCCTGCCCTATGACACCGATGTGCCTGAAATTTTGTACGTACGCTTAGAATAGTGGCCTGCACGGGAATCAAAAAGAAATTTTGCAAAAAGTTGCGTTTGGGAAAATATCATACTTTTCATGGGCGTAATGCAAGACTTGGGCTCCCAACAATTTTAAAATGAAATTTTCTCCGGCCCTATGACACCGATGTGCCTGAAATTTTGTACGTACGCTTAGAATAGTGGCCTGCACGGAATCAAAAAGAAATTTTGCAAAAAGTTGCGTTTGGGAAAATATCATACTTTTCATGGGCATAATTCAAGACTTGGGCTCGAACGATTTTAAAATGAAATTTTCTCCGGCCCTATGACACCGATGTGCCTGAAATTTTGTACGTACGCTTAGAATAGTGGCCTGCACGGAATCAAAAAGAAATTTTGCAAAAAGTTGCGTTTGGGAAAATATCATACTTTTCATGTGCATAATGCAAGACTTGGGCTTGAACAATTTTAAAATGAAATTTTCTCCGGCCCTATGACATCGATGTGCCTGAAATTTTGTACGTACGCTTAGAAAAGTGGCCTGCACGGGAATCAAAAAGAAATTTTGCAAAAAGTTGCGTTTGGGAAAATATCATACTTTTCATGGGCATAATTCAAGACTTGGGCTCGAACAATTTTAAAATGAAATTTTCTCCGGCCCTATGACACCGATGTGCCTGAAATTTTGTACGTACGCTTCGAATAGTGGCCTGCACGGGAATCAAAAAGAAATTTTGCAAAAATGTGCGTTTGGGAAAATATCATACTTTTCATGGGCATAATGCAAGACTTGGGCTTGAACAATTTTAAAATGAAATTTTCTCCTGCCCTATGACACCGATGTGCCTGAAATTTTGTACGTACGCTTCGAATAGTGGCCTGCACGGGAATCAAAAAGAAATTTTGCAAAAAGTTGCGTTTGGGAAAATATCATACTTTTCATGGGCATAATGCAAGACTTGGGCTTGAACAATTTTAAAATGAAATTTTCTCCTGCCCTATGACACCGATGTGCCTGAAATTTTGTACGTACGCTTAGAATAGTGGCCTGCACGGGAATCAAAAAGAAAATTTGCAAAAAGTTGCGTTTGGGAAAATATCATACTTTTCATGGGCGTAATGCAAGACTTGGGCTCGAACAATTTTAAAATGAAATTTTCTCCGGCCCTTTGACACCGATGTGCCTGAAATTTTGTACGTACGCTTAGAATAGTGGCCTGCACGGAATCAAAAAGAAATTTTGCAAAAAGTTGCGTTTGGGAAAATATCATACTTTTCATGGCTATAATGCAAGACTTGGGCTCGAACAATTTTAAAATGAAATTTACTCCGGCCCTATGACACCGATGTGCCTGAAATTTTGTACGTACGCTTAGAATAGTGGCCTGCACGGGAATCAAAAAGAAATTTTGCAAAAAGTTGCGTTTGGGAAAATATCATACTTTTTATGGGCGTAATGCAAGACTTGGGCTCGAACAATTTTAAAATGAATTTTTCTCCGGCCCTATGACACCGATGTGCCTGAAATTTTGTACGTACGCTTAGAATAGTGGCCTGCACGGAATCAAAAAGAAATTTTGCAAAAAGTTGCGTTTGGGAAAATATCATACTTTTCATGGGCATAATGCAAGACCTGGCTCGAACAATTTTAAAATGAAATTTACTCCGGCCCTATGACACCGATGTGCCTGAAATTTTGTACGTACGCTTAGAATAGTGGCCTGCACGGGAATCAAAAAGAAATTTTGCAAAAAGTTGCGTTTGGGAAAATATCATACTTTTCATGGGCATAATGCAAGACTTGGGCTTGAACAATTTTAAAATGAAATTTTCTCCTGCCCTATGACACCGATGTGCCTGAAATTTTGTACGTACGCTTCGAATAGTGGCCTGCACGGGAATCAAAAAGAAATTTTGCAAAAAGTTGCGTTTGGGAAAATATCATACTTTTCATGGCTATAATGCAAGACTTGGGCTTGAACAATTTTAAAATGAAATTTTCTCCTGCCCTATGACACCGATGTGCCTGAAATTTTGTACGTACGCTTAGAATAGTGGCCTGCACGGGAATCAAAAAGAAAATTTGCAAAAAGTTGCGTTTGGGAAAATATCATACTTTTCATGGGCGTAATGCAAGACTTGGGCTCGAACAATTTTAAAATGAAATTTTCTCCGGCCCTATGACACCGATGTGCCTGAAATTTTGTACGTACGCTTAGAATAGTGGCCTGCACGGAATCAAAAAGAAATTTTGCAAAAAGTTGCGTTTGGGAAAATATCATACTTTTCATGGCTATAATGCAAGACTTGGGCTCGAACAATTTTAAAATGAAATTTACTCCGGCCCTATGACACCGATGTGCCTGAAATTTTGTACGTACGCTTAGAATAGTGGCCTGCACGGGAATCAAAAAGAAATTTTGCAAAAAGTTGCGTTTGGGAAAATATCATACTTTTCATGGGCGTAATGCAAGACTTGGGCTCGAACAATTTTAAAATGAATTTTTCTCCGGCCCTATGACACCGATGTGCCTGAAATTTTGTACGTACGCTTAGAATAGTGGCCTGCACGGAATCAAAAAGAAATTTTGCAAAAAGTTGCGTTTGGGAAAATATCATACTTTTCATGGGCATAATGCAAGACCTGGCTCGAACAATTTTAAAATGAAATTTACTCCGGCCCTATGACACCGATGTGCCTGAAATTTTGTACGTACGCTTAGAATAATGGTCTGCACGTGAATCAAAAAGAAATTTTGCAAAAAGTTGCGTTCGGGAAAATATCATACTTTTCATGGTCATGATGCAAGACTTGGGCTCGAACAATTTTAAAATGAAATTTTCTCCGGCCCTATGACATCGATGTGCCTGAAATTTTGTACGTACGCTTAGAATAGTGGCCTGCACGGGAATCAAAAAGAAATTTTGCAAAAAGTTGCGTTTGGGAAAATATCATACTTTTCATGGGCATAATGCAAGACTTGGGCTCGAACAATTTTAAAATGAAATTTACTCCGGCCCTATGACACCGATGTGCCTGAAATTTTGTACGTACGCTTAGAATAGTGGCCTGCACGGGAATCAAAAAGAAATTTTGCAAAAAGTTGCGTTTGGGAAAATATCATACTTTTCATGGGCGTAATGCAAGACTTAGGCTCGAACAATTTTAAAATGAAATTTACTCCGGCCCTATGACACCGATGTGCCTGAAATTTTGTACGTACGCTTGGAATAATGTTCTGCACGTGAATCAAAAAGAAATTTTGCAAAAAGTTGCGTTCGGGAAAATATCATACTTTTCATGGTCATGATGCAAGACTTGGGCTCGAATAATATTAAAATGTAATTTTCTCCGGCCCTATGACACCGATGTGCCTGAAATTTTGTACGTACGCTAAGAATAGTGGCCTGCACGGGAATCAAAAAGAAATTTTGTAAAAAGTTGCGTTTGGGAAAATATCATACTTTTCATGGGCGTAATGCAAGACTTGGGCTCGAACAATTTTAAAATGAAATTTTCTCCGGCCCTATGACACCGATGTGCCTGAAATTTTGTACGTACGCTTAGAATAGTGGCCTGCACGGAATCAAAAAGAATTTTTGCAAAAAGTTGCGTTTGGGAAAATATCATACTTTTCATGGGCATAATGCAAGACTTGGGCTCGAACAATTTTAAAATGAAATTTACTCCGGCCCTATGACACCGATGTGCCTGAAATTTTGTACGTACGCTTAGAATAGTGGCCTGCATGGAATCAAAAAGAAATTTTGCAAAAAGTTGCGTTTGGGAAAATATCATACTTTTCATGGGCATAATGCAAGACTTGGGCTCGAATAATATTAAAATGTAATTTTCTCCGGCCCTATGACACCGATGTGCCTGAAATTTTGTACGTTCGCTTAGAATAGTGGCCTGCACGGGAATCAAAAAGAAATTTTGCAAAAAGTTGCGTTTGGGAAAATATCATACTTTTCATGGGCGTAATGCAAGACTTGGGCTCGAACAATTTTAAAATGATATTTTCTCCGGCCCTATGACACCGATGTGCCTGAAATTTTGTACGTACGCTTAGAATAGTGGCCTGCACGGAATCAAAAAGAAAATTTGCAAAAAGTTGCGTTTGGGAAAATATCATACTTTTCAAGGGCATAATGCAAGACTTGGGCTCGAACAATTTTAAAATGAAATTTACTCCGGCCCTATGACACCGATGTGCCTGAAATTTTGTACGTACGCTTAGAATAGTGGCCTGCACGGGAATCAAAAAGAAATTTTGCAAAAAGTTGCGTTTGGGAAAATATCATACTTTTCATGGGCGTAATGCAAGACTTGGGCTTTAACAATTTTAAAATGAAATTTTCTCCTGCCCTATGACACCGATGTGCCTGAAATTTTGTACGTACGCTTAGAATAGTGGCCTGCACGGAATCAAAAAGAAATTTTGCAAAAAGTTGCGTTTGGGAAAATATCATACTTTTCATGGGCATAATGCAAGACTTGGCTCGAACAATTTTAAAATGAAATTTACTCTGGCCCTATGACACCGATGTGCCTGAAATTTTGTACGTACGCTTAGAATAGTGGCCAGCACGGAATCAAAAAGAAATTTTGCAAAAAGTTGCGTTTGGGAAAATATCATACTTTTCATGGGCATAATGCAAGACTTGGCTCGAACAATTTTAAAATGAAATTTACTCCGGCCCTATGACACCGATGTGCCTGAAATTTTGTACGTACGCTTAGAATAATGGTCTGCACGCGAATCAAAAAGAAATTTTGCAAAAAGTTGCGTTCGGGAAAATATCATACTTTTCATGGTCATGATGCAAGACTTGGGCTCGAATAATATTAAAATGTAATTTTCTCCGGCCCTATGACACCGATGTGCCTGAAATTTTGTACGTACGCTAAGAATAGTGGCCTGCACGGGAATCAAAAAGAAATTTTGCAAAAAGTTGCGTTTGGGAAAATATCATACTTTTCATGGGCGTAATGCAAGACTTGGGCTCGAACAATTTTAAAATGAAATTTTCTCCGGCCCTATGACACCGATGTGCCTGAAATTTTGTACGTACGCTTAGAATAGTGGCCTGCACGGAATCAAAAAGAAATTTTGCAGAAAGTTGCGTTTGGGAAAATATCATACTTTTCATGGGCATAATGCAAGACTTGGGCTTGAACAATTTTAAAATGAAATTTTCTCCTGCCCTATGACACCGATGTGCCTGAAATTTTGTACGTACGCTTAGAATAGTGGCCAGCACGGAATCAAAAAGAAATTTTGCAAAAAGTTGCGTTTGGGAAAATTTTATACTTTTCATGGGCATAATGCAAGACTTGGCTCGAACAATTTTAAAATGAAATTTACTCCGGCCCTATGACACCGATGTGCCTGAAATTTTGTACGTACGCTTAGAATAGTGGCCTGCACGGAATCAAAAAGAAATTTTGCAAAAAGTTGCGTTTGGGAAAATATCATACTTTTCATGGGCATAATGCAAGACTTGGGCTCGAACAATTTTAAAATGAAATTTACTCTGGCCCTATGACACCGATGTGCCTGAAATTTTGTACGTACGCTAAGAATAGTGGCCAGCACGGAATCAAAAAGAAATTTTGCAAAAAGTTGCGTTTGGGAAAATATCATACTTTTCATGGGCATAATGCAAGACTTGGCTCGAACAATTTTAAAATGAAATTTACTCCGGCCCTATGACACCGATGTGCCTGAAATTTTGTACGTACGCATAGAATAGTGGCCTGCACGGAATCAAAAAGAAATTTTGCAAAAAGTTGCGTTTGTGAAAATATCATACTTTTCATGGGCATAATGCAAGACTTGGGCTCGAAAAATTTTAAAATGAAATTAACTCCGGCCCTATGACACCGATGTGCCTGAAATTTTGTACGTACGCTTAGAATAGTGGCCTGCACGGGAATCAAAAAGAAATTTTGCAAAAAGTTGCGTTTGGGAAAATATCATACTTTTCATGGGCGTAATGCAAGACTTGGGCTCGAACAATTTTAAAATGAAATTTTCTCCGGCCCTATGACACCGATGTGCCTGAAATTTTGTACGTACGCTAAGAATAGTGGCCTGCACGGAATCAAAAAGAAATTTTGCAAAAAGTTGCGTTTGGGAAAATATCATACTTTTCATGGGCATAATGCAAGACTTGGGCTCGAATAATATTAAAATGTAATTTTCTCCGGCCCTATGACACCGATGTGCCTGAAATTTTGTACGTACGCTAAGAATAGTGGCCTGCACGGGAATCAAAAAGAAATTTTGCAAAAAGTTGCGTTTGGGAAAATATCATACTTTTCATGGGCGTAATGCAAGACTTGGGCTCGAACAATTTTAAAATGAAATTTTCTCCGGCCCTATGACACCGATGTGCCTGAAATTTTGTACGTACGCTTAGAATAGTGGCCTGCACGGAATCAAAAAGAAATTTTGCAAAAAGTTGCGTTTGGGAAAATATCATACTTTTCATGGGCATAATGCAAGACTTGGGCTTGAACAATTTTAAAATGAAATTTTCTCCTGCCCTATGACACCGATGTGCCTGAAATTTTGTACCTACGCTTAGAATTGTGGCCTGCACGGGAATCAAAAAGAAAATTTGCAAAAAGTTGCGTTTGGGAAAATATCATACTTTTCATGGGCATAATGCAAGACTTGGCTCGAACAATTTTAAAATGAAATTTACTCCGGCCCTATGACACCGATGTGCCTGAAATTTTGTACGTACGCTTAGAATAGTGGCCTGCACGGAATCAAAAAGAAATTTTGCAAAAAGTTGCGTTTGGGAAAATATCATACTTTTCATGGGCATAATGCAAGACTTGGGCTCGAAAAATTTTAAAATGAAATTTACTCCGGCCCTATGACACCGATGTGCCTGAAATTTTGTACGTACGCTAAGAATAGTGGCCTGCATGGAATCAAAAAGAAATTTTGCAAAAAGTTGCGTTTGGGAAAATATCATACTTTTCATGGGCGTAATGCAAGACTTGGGCTCGAATAATATTAAAATGTAATTTTCTCCGGCCCTATGACACCGATGTGCCTGAAATTTTGTACGTACGCTTAGAATAGTGGCCTGCACGGAATCAAAAAGAAATTTTGCAAAAAGTTGCGTTTGGGAAAATATCATACTTTTCATGGGCATAATGCAAGACTTGGGCTTGAACAATTTTAAAATGAAATTTTCTCCTGCCCTATGACACCGATGTGCCTGAAATTTTGTACGTACGCTTAGAATTGTGGCCTGCACGGGAATCAAAAAGAAAATTTTGCAAAAAGTTGCGTTTGGGAAAATATCATACTTTTCATGGGCATAATGCAAGACTTGGGCTCGAATAATATTAAAATGTAATTTTCTCCGGCCCTATGACACCGATGTGCCTGAAATTTTGTACGTACGCTTAGAATAGTGGCCTGCACGGAATCAAAAAGAAATTTTGCAAAAAGTTGCGTTTGGGAAAATATCATACTTTTCATGGGCATAATGCAAGACTTGGCTCGAACAATTTTAAAATGAAATTTACTTCGGCCCTATGACACCGATGTGCCTAAAATTTTGTACGTACGCTTAGAATAGTGGCCTGCACGGGAATCAAAAAGAAATTTTGCAAAAAGTTGCGTTTGGGAAAATATCATACTTTTCATGGGCGTAATGCAAGACTTGGGCTCGAATAATATTAAAATGTAATTTTCTCCGGCCCTATGACACCGATGTGCCTGAAATTTTGTACGTACGCTTAGAATAGTGGCCTGCACGGAATCAAAAAGAAATTTTGCAAAAAGTTGCGTTTGGGAAAATATCATACTTTTCATGGGCATAATGCAAGACTTGGGCTCGAATAATATTAAAATGTAATTTTCTCCGGCCCTATGACACCGATGTGCCTGAAATTTTGTACGTACGCTTAGAATAGTGGCCTGCACGGAATCAAAAAGAAATTTTGCAAAAAGTTGCGTTTGGGAAAATATCATACTTTTCATGGGCGTAATGCAAGACTTGGGCTCGAACAATTTTAAAATGAAATTTTCTCCGGCCCTATGACACCGATGTGCCTGAAATTTTGTACGTACGCTAAGAATAGTGGCCTGCACGGAATCAAAAAGAAATTTTGCAAAAAGTTGCGTTTGGGAAAATATCATACTTTTCATGGGCATAATGCAAGACTTGGGCTCGAACAATTTTAAAATGAAATTTACTCCGGCCCTATGACACCGATGTGCCTGAAATTTTGTACGTACGCTAAGAATAGTGGCCTGCACGGGAATCAAAAAGAAATTTTGCAAAAAGTTGCGTTTGGGAAAATATCATACTTTTCATGGGCGTAATGCAAGACTTGGGCTCGAACAATTTTAAAATGAAATTTTCTCCGGCCCTATGACACCGATGTGCCTGAAATTTTGTACGTACGCTTAGAATAGTGGCCTGCACGGAATCAAAAAGAAATTTTGCAAAAAGTTGCGTTTGGGAAAATATCATACTTTTCATGGGCATAATGCAAGACTTGGGCTTGAACAATTTTAAAATGAAATTTTCTCCTGCCCTATGACACCGATGTGCCTGAAATTTTGTACGTACGCTTAGAATAGTGGCCTGCACGGAATCAAAAAGAAATTTTGCAAAAAGTTGCGTTTGGGAAAATATCATACTTTTCATGGGCATAATGCAAGACTTGGCTCGAACAATTTTAAAATGAAATTTACTCCGGCCCTATGACACCGATGTGCCTGAAATTTTGTACGTACGCTTAGAATAGTGGCCTGCACGGAATCAAAAAGAAATTTTGCAAAAAGTTGCGTTTGGGAAAATATCATACTTTTCATGGGCGTAATGCAAGACTTGGGCTCGAATAATATTAAAATGTAATTTTCTCCGGCCCTATGACACCGATGTGCCTGAAATTTTGTACGTACGCTTAGAATAGTGGCCTGCACGGAATCAAAAAGAAATTTTGCAAAAAGTTGCGTTTGGGAAAATATCATACTTTTCATGGGCATAATGCAAGACTTGGGCTTGAACAATTTTAAAATGAAATTTTCTCCTGCCCTATGACACCGATGTGCCTGAAATTTTGTACGTACGCTTAGAATAGTGGCCTGCACGGAATCAAAAAGAAATTTTGCAAAAAGTTGCGTTTGGGAAAATATCATACTTTTCATGGGCATAATGCAAGACTTGGGCTCGAACAATTTTAAAATGAAATTTACTCCGGCCCTATGACACCGATGTGCCTGAAATTTTGTACGTACGCTTAGAATAGTGGCCTGCACGGAATCAAAAAGAAATTTTGCAAAAAGTTGCGTTTGGGAAAATATCATACTTTTCATGGGCATAATGCAAGACTTGGCTCGAACAATTTTAAAATGAAATTTACTCCGGCCCTATGACACCAATGTGCCTGAAATTTTGTACGTTCGCTTAGAATAGTGGCCTGCACGGAATCAAAAAGAAATTTTGCAAAAAGTTGCGTTTGGGAAAATATCATACTTTTCATGGGCATAATGCAAGACTTGGGCTTGAACAATTTTAAAATGAAATTTTCTCCTGCCCTATGACACCGATGTGCCTGAAATTTTGTACGTACGTTTAGAATTGTGGCCTGCACGGGAATCAAAAAGAAAATTTTGCATAAAGTTGCGTTTGGGAAAATATCATACTTTTCATGGGCATAATGCAAGACTTGGCTCGAACAATTTTAAAATGAAATTAACTCCGGCCCTATGACACCGATGTGCCTGAAATTTTGTACGTACGCTTAGAATAGTGGCCTGCACGGAATCAAAAAGAAATTTTGCAAAAAGTTGCGTTTGGGAAAATATCATACTTTTCATGGGCATAATGCAAGACTTGGGCTCGAACAATTTTAAAATGAAAATTACTCTGGCCCTATGACACCGATGTGCCTGAAATTTTGAATTAGAATAGTGGCCAGCACGGAATCAAAAAGAAATTTTGCAAAAAGTTGCGTTTGGGAAAATATCATACTTTTCATGGGCATAATGCAAGACTTGGCTCGAACAATTTTAAAATGAAATTTACTCCGGCCCTATGACACCGATGTGCCTGAAATTTTGTACGTACGCTTAGAATAGTGGCCTGCACGGAATCAAAAAGAAATTTTGCAAAAAGTTGCGTTTGGGAAAATATCATACTTTTCATGGGCATAATGCAAGACTTGGGCTCGAACAATTTTAAAATGAAATTTACTCCGGCCCTATGACACCGATGTGCCTGAAATTTTGTACGTACGCTTAGAATAGTGGCCTGCACGGAATCAAAAAGAAATTTTGCAAAAAGTTGCGTTTGGGAAAATATCATACTTTTCATGGGCATAATGCAAGACTTGGCTCGAACAATTTTAAAATGAAATTTACTCCGGCCCTATGACACCGATGTGCCTGAAATTTTGTACGTACGCTTAGAATAGTGGCCTGCACGGAATCAAAAAGAAATTTTGCAAAAAGTTGCGTTTGGGAAAATATCATACTTTTCATGGGCATAATGCAAGACTTGGCTCGAACAATTTTAAAATGAAATTTACTCCGGCCCTATGACACCGATGTGCCTGAAATTTTGTACGTACGCTTAGAATAGTGGCCTGCACGGAATCAAAAAGAAATTTTGCAAAAAGTTGCGTTTGGGAAAATATCATACTTTTCATGGGCATAATGCAAGACTTGGGCTTGAACAATTTTAAAATGAAATTTTCTCCTGCCCTATGACACCGATGTGCCTGAAATTTTGTACGTACGCTTAGAATAGTGGCCTGCACGGAATCAAAAAGAAATTTTGCAAAAAGTTGCGTTTGGGAAAATATCATACTTTTCATGGGCATAATGCAAGACTTGGGCTCGAACAATTTTAAAATGAAATTTACTCCGGCCCTATGACACCGATGTGCCTGAAATTTTGTACGTACGCTTAGAATAGTGGCCTGCACGGAATCAAAAAGAAATTTTGCAAAAAGTTGCGTTTGGGAAAATATCATACTTTTCATGGGCATAATGCAAGACTTGGCTCGAACAATTTTAAAATGAAATTTACTCCGGCCCTATGACACCGATGTGCCTGAAATTTTGTACGTACGCTTAGAATAGTGGCCTGCACGGAATCAAAAAGAAATTTTGCAAAAAGTTGCGTTTGGGAAAATATCATACTTTTCATGGGCATAATGAAAGACTTGGGCTTGAACAATTTTAAAATGAAATTTTCTCCTGCCCTATGACACCGATGTGCCTGAAATTTTGTACGTACGCTTAGAATAGTGGCCTGCACGGAATCAAAAAGAAATTTTGCAAAAAGTTGCGTTTGGGAAAATATCATACTTTTCATGGGCATAATTCAAGACTTGGGCTTGAACGATTTTAAAATGAAATTTTCTCCGGCCCTATGACACCGATGTGCCTGAAATTTTGTACGTACGCTTAGAATAGTGGCCTGCACGGAATCAAAAAGAAATTTTGCAAAAAGTTGCGTTTGGGAAAATATCATACTTTTCATGGGCATAATGCAAGACTTGGGCTCGAACAATTTTAAAATGAAATTTTCTCCGGCCCTATGACACCGATGTGCCTGAAATTATGTACGTACAAAATTTCAGGCATGAAATTTTGTACGTACGCTTAGAATAGTGGCCTGCACGGAATCAAAAAGAAATTTTGCAAAAAGTTGCGTTTGGGAAAATATCATACTTTTCATGGGCATAATGCAAGACTTGGGCTCGAACAATTTTAAAATGAAATTTTCTCCGGCCCTATGACACCGATGTGCCTGAAATTATGTACGTACAAAATTTCAGGCATGAAATTTTGTACGTACGCTTAGAATAGTGGCCTGCACGGAATCAAAAAGAAATTTTGCAAAAAGTTGCGTTTGGGAAAATATCATACTTTTCATGGGCATAATGCAAGACTTGGGCTTGAACAATTTAAAAATGAAATTTTCTCCTGCCCTATGACACCGATGTGCCTGAAATTTTGTACGTACGCTTCGAATAGTGGCCTGCACGGGAATCAAAAAGAAATTTTGCAAAAAGTTGCGTTTGGGAAAATATCCTACTTTTCATGGGCGTAATGCAAGACTTGGGCTCGAACAATTTTAAAATGAAATTTTCTCCGGCTCTATGACACCGATGTGCCTGAAATTTTGTACGTACGCTTAGAATAGTGGCCTGCACGGAATCAAAAAGAAATTTTGCAAAAAGTTGCGTTTGGGAAAATATCATACTTTTCATGGGCATAATGCAAGACTTGGGCTTGAACAATTTTAAAATGAAATTTTCTCCTGCCCTATGACACCGATGTGCCTGAAATTTTGTACGTACGCTTAGAATTGTGGCCTGCACGGGAATCAAAAAGAAAATTTTGCAAAAAGTTGCGTTTGGGAAAATATCATACTTTTCATGGGCATAATGCAAGACTTGGGCTCGAACAATTTTAAAATGAAATTTACTCCGGCCCTATGACACCGATGTGCCTGAAATTTTGTACGTACGCTTAGAATAGTGGCCTGCACGGGAATCAAAAAGAAATTTTGCAAAAAGTTGCGTTTGGGAAAATATCATACTTTTCATGGGCATAATGCAAGACTTGGGCTCGAACAATTTTAAAATGAAATTTACTCCGGCCCTATGACACCGATGTGCCTGAAATTTTGTACGTACGCTTAGAATAGTGGCCTGCACGGGAATCAAAAAGAAATTTTGCAAAAAGTTGCGTTTGGGAAAATATCATACTTTTCATGGGCGTAATGCAAGACTTGGGCTCGAACAATTTTAAAATGAAATTTTCTCCGGCCCTATGACACCGATGTGCCTGAAATTATGTACGTACAAAATTTCAGGCATGAAATTTTGTACGTACGCTTAGAATAGTGGCCTGCACGGAATCAAAAAGAAATTTTGCAAAAAGTTGCGTTTGGGAAAATATCATACTTTTCATGGGCATAATGCAAGACTTGGGCTTGAACAATTTAAAAATGAAATTTTCTCCTGCCCTATGACACCGATGTGCCTGAAATTTTGTACGTACGCTTAGAATAGTGGCCTGCACGGAATCAAAAAGAAATTTTGCAAAAAGTTGCGTTTGGGAAAATATCATACTTTTCATGGGCATAATGCAAGACTTGGGCTTGAACAATTTAAAAATGAAATTTTCTCCTGCTCTATGACACCGATGTGCCTGAAATTTTGTACGTACGCTTAGAATAGTGGCCTGCACGGAATCAAAAAGAAATTTTGCAAAAAGTTGCGTTTGGGAAAATATCATACTTTTCATGGGCATAATGCAAGACTTGGGCTTGAACAATTTTAAAATGAAATTTACTCCGGCCCTATGACACCGATGTGCCTGAAATTTTGTACGTACGCTTAGAATAGTGGCCTGCACGGGAATCAAAAAGAAATTTTGCAAAAAGTTGCGTTTGGGAAAATATCATACTTTTCATTGGCGTAATGCAAGACTTGGGCTCGAACAATTTTAAAATGAAATTTTCTCCGGCCCTATGACACCGATGTGCCTGAAATTTTGTACGTACGCTTAGAATAGTGGCCTGCACGGTATCAAAACGAAATTTTGCAAAAAGTTGCGTTTGGGAAAATATCATACTTTTCATGGGCATAATGCAAGACTTGGGCTCGAACAATTTTAAAATGAAATTTACTCCGGCCCTATGACACCGATGTGCCTGAAATTTTGTACGTACGCTTAGAATAGTGGCCTGCACGGGAATCAAAAAGAAATTTTGCAAAAAGTTGCGTTTGGGAAAATATCATACTTTTCATGGGCGTAATGCAAGACTTGGGCTCGAACAATTTTAAAATGAAATTTTCTCCGGCCCTATGACACCGATGTGCCTGAAATTTTGTACGTACGCTTAGAATAGTGGCCTGCACGGAATCAAAAAGAAATTTTGCAAAAAGTTGCGTTTGGGAAAATATCATACTTTTCATGGGCATAATGCAAGACTTGGGCTTGAACAATTTTAAAATGAAATTTTCTCCTGCCCTATGAAACCGATGTTCCTGAAATTTTGAACGTACGCTTAGAATTGTGGCCTGCACGGGAATCAAAAAGAAAATTTGCAAAAAGTTGCGTTTGGGAAAATATCATACTTTTCATGGGCATAATGCAAGACTTGGGCTCGAACAATTTTAAAATGAAATTTACTCCGGCCCTATGACACCGATGTGCCTGAAATTTTGTACGTACGCTTAGAATAGTGGCCTGCACGGGAATCAAAAAGAAATTTTGCAAAAAGTTGCGTTTGGGAAAATATCATACTTTTCATGGGCATAATGCAAGACTTGGGCTCGAATAATATTAAAATGTAATTTACTCCGGCCCTATGACACCGATGTGCCTGAAATTTTGTACGTACGCTTCGAATAGTGGCCTGCACGGGAATCAAAAAGAAATTTTGCAAAAAGTTGCGTTTGGGAAAATATCATACTTTTCATGGGCATAATGCAAGACTTGGGCTCGGACAATTTTAAAATGAAATTTACTCCGGCCCTATGACACCGATGTGCCTGAAATTTTGTACGTACGCTTAGAATAGTGGCCTGCACGGGAATCAAAAAGAAATTTTGCAAAAAGTTGCGTTTGGGAAAATATCATACTTTTCATGGGCGTAATGCAAGACTTGGGCTCGAACAATTTTAAAATGAAATTTTCTCCGGCCCTATGACACCAATGTGCCTGAAATTTTGTACGTACGCTAAGAATAGTGGCCTGCACGGAATCAAAAAGAAATTTTGCAAAAAGTTGCGTTTGGGAAAATATCATACTTTTCATGGGCATAATGCAAGACTTGGGCTCGAACAATTTTAAAATGAAATTTACTCCGGCCCTATGACACCGATGTGCCTGAAATTTTGTACGTACGCTTAGAATAGTGGCCTGCACGGGAATCAAAAAGAAATTTTGCAAAAAGTTGCGTTTGGGAAAATATCATACTTTTCATGGGCATAATGCAAGACTTGGCTCGAACAATTTTAAAATGAAATTTACTCCGGCCCTATGACACCGATGTGCCTGAAATTTTGTACGTACGCTTAGAATAATGGTCTGCACGTGAATCAAAAAGAAATTTTGCAAAAAGTTGCGTTCGGGAAAATATCATACTTTTCATTGTCATGATGCAAGACTTGGGCTCGAACAATTTTAAAATGAAATTTTCTCCGGCCCTATGACATCGATGTGCCTGAAATTTTGTACGTACGCTTAGAATAGTGGCCTGCACGGGAATCAAAAAGAAATTTTGCAAAAAGTTGCGTTTGGGAAAATATCATACTTTTCATGGGCATAATTCAAGACTTGGGCTTGAACGATTTTAAAATGAAATTTTCTCCGGCCCTATGACACCGATGTGCCTGAAATTATGTACGTACAAAATTTCAGGCATGAAATTTTGTACGTACGCTTAGAATAGTGGCCTGCACGGAATCAAAAAGAAATTTTGCAAAAAGTTGCGTTTGGGAAAATATCATACTTTTCATGGGCATAATGCAAGACTTGGGCTTGAACAATTTAAAAATGAAATTTTCTCCTGCCCTATGACACCAATGTGCCTGAAATTTTGTACGTACGCTTCGAATAGTGGCCTGCACGGGAATCAAAAAGAAATTTTGCAAAAAGTTGCGTTTGGGAAAATATCCTACTTTTCATGGGCGTAATGCAAGACTTGGGCTCGAACAATTTTAAAATGAAATTTTCTCCGGCTCTATGACACCGATGTGCCTGAAATTTTGTACGTACGCTTAGAATAGTGGCCTGCACGGAATCAAAAAGAAATTTTGCAAAAAGTTGCGTTTGGGAAAATATCATACTTTTCATGGGCATAATGCAAGACTTGGGCTTGAACAATTTTAAAATGAAATTTTCTCCTGCCCTATGACACCGATGTGCCTGAAATTTTGTACGTACGCTTAGAATTGTGGCCTGCACGGGAATCAAAAAGAAAATTTTGCAAAAAGTTGCGTTTGGGAAAATATCATACTTTTCATGGGCATAATGCAAGACTTGGGCTCGAACAATTTTAAAATGAAATTTACTCCGGCCCTATGACACCGATGTGCCTGAAATTTTGTACGTACGCTTAGAATAGTGGCCTGCACGGGAATCAAAAAGAAATTTTGCAAAAAGTTGCGTTTGGGAAAATATCATACTTTTCATGCGCGTAATGCAAGACTTGGGCTCGAACAATTTTAAAATGAAATTTTCTCCGGCCCTATGACACCGATGTGCCTGAAATTATGTACGTACAAAATTTCAGGCATGAAATTTTGTACGTACGCTTAGAATAGTGGCCTGCACGGAATCAAAAAGAAATTTTGCAAAAAGTTGCGTTTGGGAAAATATCATACTTTTCATGGGCATAATGCAAGACTTGGGCTTGAACAATTTAAAAATGAAATTTTCTCCTGCCCTATGACACCGATGTGCCTGAAATTTTGTACGTACGCTTAGAATAGTGGCCTGCACGGAATCAAAAAGAAATTTTGCAAAAAGTTGCGTTTGGGAAAATATCATACTTTTCATGGGCATAATGCAAGACTTGGGCTTGAACAATTTAAAAATGAAATTTTCTCCTGCTCTATGACACCGATGTGCCTGAAATTTTGTACGTACGCTTAGAATAGTGGCCTGCACGGAATCAAAAAGAAATTTTGCAAAAAGTTGCGTTTGGGAAAATATCATACTTTTCATGGGCATAATGCAAGACTTGGGCTTGAACAATTTTAAAATGAAATTTACTCCGGCCCTATGACACCGATGTGCCTGAAATTTTGTACGTACGCTTAGAATAGTGGCCTGCACGGGAATCAAAAAGAAATTTTGCAAAAAGTTGCGTTTGGGAAAATATCATACTTTTCATTGGCGTAATGCAAGACTTGGGCTCGAACAATTTTAAAATGAAATTTTCTCCGGCCCTATGACACCGATGTGCCTGAAATTTTGTACGTACGCTTAGAATAGTGGCCTGCACGGTATCAAAACGAAATTTTGCAAAAAGTTGCGTTTGGGAAAATATCATACTTTTCATGGGCATAATGCAAGACTTGGGCTCGAACAATTTTAAAATGAAATTTACTCCGGCCCTATGACACCGATGTGCCTGAAATTTTGTACGTACGCTTAGAATAGTGGCCTGCACGGGAATCAAAAAGAAATTTTGCAAAAAGTTGCGTTTGGGAAAATATCATACTTTTCATGGGCGTAATGCAAGACTTGGGCTCGAACAATTTTAAAATGAAATTTTCTCCGGCCCTATGACACCGATGTGCCTGAAATTTTGTACGTACGCTTAGAATAGTGGCCTGCACGGAATCAAAAAGAAATTTTGCAAAAAGTTGCGTTTGGGAAAATATCATACTTTTCATGGGCATAATGCAAGACTTGGGCTCGAACAATTTTAAAATGAAATTTTCTCCTGCCCTATGAAACCGATGTTCCTGAAATTTTGAACGTACGCTTAGAATTGTGGCCTGCACGGGAATCAAAAAGAAAATTTGCAAAAAGTTGCGTTTGGGAAAATATCATACTTTTCATGGGCATAATGCAAGACTTGGGCTCGAACAATTTTAAAATGAAATTTACTCCGGCCCTATGACACCGATGTGCCTGAAATTTTGTACGTACGCTTAGAATAGTGGCCTGCACGGGAATCAAAAAGAAATTTTGCAAAAAGTTGCGTTTGGGAAAATATCATACTTTTCATGGGCATAATGCAAGACTTGGGCTCGAATAATATTAAAATGTAATTTACTCCGGCCCTATGACACCGATGTGCCTGAAATTTTGTACGTACGCTTCGAATAGTGGCCTGCACGGGAATCAAAAAGAAATTTTGCAAAAAGTTGCGTTTGGGAAAATATCATACTTTTCATGGGCATAATGCAAGACTTGGGCTCGAACAATTTTAAAATGAAATTTACTCCGGCCCTATGACACCGATGTGCCTGAAATTTTGTACGTACGCTTAGAATAGTGGCCTGCACGGGAATCAAAAAGAAATTTTGCAAAAAGTTGCGTTTGGGAAAATATCATACTTTTCATGGGCGTAATGCAAGACTTGGGCTCGAACAATTTTAAAATGAAATTTTCTCCGGCCCTATGACACCAATGTGCCTGAAATTTTGTACGTACGCTAAGAATAGTGGCCTGCACGGAATCAAAAAGAAATTTTGCAAAAAGTTGCGTTTGGGAAAATATCATACTTTTCATGGGCATAATGCAAGACTTGGGCTCGAACAATTTTAAAATGAAATTTACTCCGGCCCTATGACACCGATGTGCCTGAAATTTTGTACGTACGCTTAGAATAGTGGCCTGCACGGGAATCAAAAAGAAATTTTGTAAAAAGTTGCGTTTGGGAAAATATCATACTTTTCATGGGCGTAATGCAAGACTTGGGCTCGAACAATTTTAAAATGAAATTTTCTCCGGCCCTATGACACCGATGTGCCTGAAATTTTGTACGTACGCTTAGAATAAGGGCCTGCACGGAATCAAAACGAAATTTTGCAAAAAGATGCGTTTCGGAAAATATCATACTTTTCATGGGCATAATGCAAGACTTGGGCTCGAACAATTTTAAAATGAAATTTACTCCGGCCCTATGACACCGATGTGCCTGAAATTTTGTACGTACGCTTAGAATAGTGGCCTGCATGGAATCAAAAAGAAATTTTGCAAAAAGTTGCGTTTGGGAAAATATCATACTTTTCATGGGCATAATGCAAGACTTGGGCTCGAATAATATTAAAATGTAATTTTCTCCGGCCCTATGACACCGATGTGCCTGAAATTTTGTACGTACGCTTAGAATAGTGGCCTGCACGGAATCAAAAAGAAATTTTGCAAAAAGTTGCGTTTGGGAAAATATCATACTTTTCATGGGCATAATGCAAGACTTGGGCTTGAACAATTTTAAAATGAAATTTTCTCCTGCCCTATGACACCGATGTGCCTGAAATTTTGTACGTACGCTTAGAATTGTGGCCTGCACGGGAATCAAAAAGAAAATTTTGCAAAAAGTTGCGTTTGGGAAAATATAATACTTTTCATGGGCATAATGCAAGACTTGGGCTCGAACAATTTTAAAATGAAATTTACTCCGGCCCTATGACACCGATGTGCCTGAAATTTTGTACGTACGCTTAGAATAGTGGCCTGCACGGGAATCAAAAAGAAATTTTGCAAAAAGTTGCGTTTGGGAAAATATCATACTTTTCATGGGCATAATGCAAGACTTGGGCTCGAACAATTTTAAAATGAAATTTACTCCGGCCCTATGACACCGATGTGCCTGAAATTTTGTACGTACGCTTAGAATAGTGGCCTGCACGGGAATCAAAAAGAAATTTTGCAAAAAGTTGCGTTTGGGAAAATATCATACTTTTCATGGGCGTAATGCAAGACTTGGGCTAGAACAATTTTAAAATGAAATTTTCTCCGGCCCTATGACACCGATGTGCCTGAAATTATGTACGTACAAAATTTCAGGCATGAAATTTTGTACGTACGCTTAGAATAGTGGCCTGCACGGAATCAAAAAGAAATTTTGCAAAAAGTTGCGTTTGGGAAAATATCATACTTTTCATGGGCATAATGCAAGACTTGGGCTTGAACAATTTAAAAATGAAATTTTCTCCTGCCCTATGACACCGATGTGCCTGAAATTTTGTACGTACGCTTCGAATAGTGGCCTGCACGGGAATCAAAAAGAAATTTTGCAAAAAGTTGCGTTTGGGAAAATATCATACTTTTCATGGGCATAATGCAAGACTTGGGCTTGAACAATTTTAAAATGAAATTTACTCCGGCCCTATGACACCGATGTGCCTGAAATTTTGTACGTACGCTTAGAATAGTGGCCTGCACGGGAATCAAAAAGAAATTTTGCAAAAAGTTGCGTTTGGGAAAATATCATACTTTTCATTGGCGTAATGCAAGACTTGGGCTCGAACAATTTTAAAATGAAATTTTCTCCGGCCCTATGACACCGATGTGCCTGAAATTTTGTACGTACGCTTAGAATAGTGGCCTGCACGGTATCAAAACGAAATTTTGCAAAAAGTTGCGTTTGGGAAAATATCATACTTTTCATGGGCATAATGCAAGACTTGGGCTCGAACAATTTTAAAATGAAATTTACTCCGGCCCTATGACACCGATGTGCCTGAAATTTTGTACGTACGCTTAGAATAGTGGCCTGCACGGGAATCAAAAAGAAATTTTGCAAAAAGTTGCGTTTGGGAAAATATCATACTTTTCATGGGCGTAATGCAAGACTTGGGCTCGAACAATTTTAAAATGAAATTTTCTCCGGCCCTATGACACCGATGTGCCTGAAATTTTGTACGTACGCTTAGAATAGTGGCCTGCACGGAATCAAAAAGAAATTTTGCAAAAAGTTGCGTTTGGGAAAATATCATACTTTTCATGGGCATAATGCAAGACTTGGGCTTGAACAATTTTAAAATGAAATTTTCTCCTGCCCTATGAAACCGATGTTCCTGAAATTTTGTACGTACGCTTAAAATTGTGGCCTGCACGGGAATCAAAAAGAAAATTTGCAAAAAGTTGCGTTTGGGAAAATATCATACTTTTCATGGGCATAATGCAAGACTTGGGCTCGAACAATTTTAAAATGAAATTTACTCCGGCCCTATGACACCGATGTGCCTGAAATTTTGTACGTACGCTTAGAATAGTTTCCTGCACGGGAATCAAAAAGAAATTTTGCAAAAAGTTGCGTTTGGGAAAATATCATACTTTTCATGGGCATAATGCAAGACTTGGGCTCGAATAATATTAAAATGTAATTTACTCCGGCCCTATGACACCGATGTGCCTGAAATTTTGTACGTACGCTTCGAATAGTGGCCTGCACGGGAATCGAAAAGAAATTTTGCAAAAAGTTGCGTTTGGGAAAATATCATACTTTTCATGGGCATAATGCAAGACTTGGGCTCGAACAATTTTAAAATGAAATTTACTCCGGCCTATGACACCGATGTGCCTGAAATTTTGTACGTACGCTTAGAAGAGTGGCCTGCACGGTATCAAAACGAAATTTTGCAAAAAGTTGCGTTTGGGAAAATATCATACTTTTCATGGACATAATGCAAGACTTGGGCTCGAACAATTTTAAAATGAAATTTACTCCGGCCCTATGACACCGATGTGCCTGAAATTTTGTACGTACGCTTAGAATAGTGGCCTGCACGGGAATCAAAAAGAAATTTTGAAAAAAGTTGCGTTTGGGAAAATATCATACTTTTCATGGGCATAATGCAAGACTTGGGCTCGAATAATATTAAAATGTAATTTACTCCGGCCCTATGACACAGATGTGCCTGAAATTTTGTACGTACGCTTCGAATAGTGGCCTGCACGGGAATCAAAAAGAAATTTTGCAAAAAGTTGCGTTTGGGAAAATATCATACTTTTCATGGGCATAATGCAAGACTTGGGCTCGAACAATTTTAAAATGAAATTTACTCCGGCCCTATGACACCGATGTGCCTGAAATTTTGTACGTACGCTTAGAATAGTGGCCTGCACGGGAATCAAAAAGAAATTTTGCAAAAAGTTGCGTTTGGGAAAATATCATACTTTTCATGGGCGTAATTCAAGACTTGGGCTCGAACAATTTTAAAATGAAATTTTCTCCGGCCCTATGACACCGATGTGCCTGAAATTATGTACGTACAAAATTTCAGGCATGAAATTTTGTACGTACGCTTAGAATAGTGGCCTGCACGGAATCAAAAAGAAATTTTGCAAAAAGTTGCGTTTGGGAAAATATCATACTTTTCATGGGCATAATGCAAGACTTGGGCTTGAACAATTTAAAAATGAAATTTTCTCCTGCCCTATGACACCGATGTGCCTGAAATTTTGTACGTACGCTTCGAATAGTGGCCTGCACGGGAATCAAAAAGAAATTTTGCAAAAAGTTGCGTTTGGGAAAATATCCTACTTTTCATGGGCGTAATGCAAGACTTGGGCTCGAACAATTTTAAAATGAAATTTTCTCCGGCTCTATGACACCGATGTGCCTGAAATTTTGTACGTACGCTTAGAATAGTGGCCTGCACGGAATCAAAAAGAAATTTTGCATAAAGTTGCGTTTGGGAAAATATCATACTTTTCATGGGCATAATGCAAGACTTGGGCTTGAACAATTTTAAAATGAAATTTACTCCGGCCCTATGACACCGATGTGCCTGAAATTTTGTACGTACGCTTAGAATAGTGGCCTGCACGGGAATCAAAAAGAAATTTTGCAAAAAGTTGCGTTTGGGAAAATATCATACTTTTCATTGGCGTAATGCAAGACTTGGGCTCGAACAATTTTAAAATGAAATTTTCTCCGGCCCTATGACACCGATGTGCCTGAAATTTTGTACGTACGCTTAGAATAGTGGCCTGCACGGTATCAAAACGAAATTTTGCAAAAAGTTGCGTTTGGGAAAATATCATACTTTTCATGGGCATAATGGAAGACTTGGGCTCGAACAATTTTAAAATGAAATTTACTCCGGCCCTATGACACCGATGTGCCTGAAATTTTGTACGTACGCTTAGAATAGTGGCCTGCATGGAATCAAAAAGAAATTTTGCAAAAAGTTGCGTTTGGGAAAATATCATACTTTTCATGGGCATAATGCAAGACTTGGGCTTGAACAATTTAAAAATGAAATTTTCTCCTGCCCTATGACACCGATGTGCCTGAAATTTTGTACGTACGCTTCGAATAGTGGCCTGCACGGGAATCAAAAAGAAATTTTGCAAAAAGTTGCGTTTGGGAAAATATCCTACTTTTCATGGGCGTAATGCAAGACTTGGGCTCGAACAATTTTAAAATGAAATTTTCTCCGGCTCTATGACACCGATGTGCCTGAAATTTTGTACGTACGCTTAGAATAGTGGCCTGCACGGAATCAAAAAGAAATTTTGCAAAAAGTTGCGTTTGGGAAAATATCATACTTTTCATGGGCATAATGCAAGACTTGGGCTTGAACAATTTTAAAATGAAATTTACTCCGGCCCTATGACACCGATGTGCCTGAAATTTTGTACGTACGCTTAGAATAGTGGCCTGCACGGGAATCAAAAAGAAATTTTGCAAAAAGTTGCGTTTGGGAAAATATCATACTTTTCATTGGCGTAATGCAAGACTTGGGCTCGAACAATTTTAAAATGAAATTTTCTCCGGCCCTATGACACCGATGTGCCTGAAATTTTGTACGTACGCTTAGAATAGTGGCCTGCACGGTATCAAAACGAAATTTTGCAAAAAGTTGCGTTTGGGAAAATATCATACTTTTCATGGGCATAATGGAAGACTTGGGCTCGAACAATTTTAAAATGAAATTTACTCCGGCCCTATGACACCGATGTGCCTGAAATTTTGTACGTACGCTTAGAATAGTGGCCTGCACGGGAATCAAAAAGAAATTTTGCAAAAAGTTGCGTTTGGGAAAATATCATACTTTTCATGGGCGTAATGCAAGACTTGGGCTCGAACAATTTTAAAATGAAATTTTCTCCGGCCCTATGACACCGATGTGCCTGAAATTTTGTACGTACGCTTAGAATAGTGGCCTGCACGGAATCAAAAAGAAATTTTGCAAAAAGTTGCGTTTGGGAAAATATCATACTTTTCATGGGCATAATGCAAGACTTGGGCTTGAACAATTTTAAAATGAAATTTTCTCCTGCCCTATGAAACCGATGTTCCTGAAATTTTGTACGTACGCTTAGAATTGTGGCCTGCACGGGAATCAAAAAGAAAATTTGCAAAAAGTTGCGTTTGGGAAAATATCATACTTTTCATGGGCATAATGCAAGACTTGGGCTCGAACAATTTTAAAATGAAATTTACTCCGGCCCTATGACACCGATGTGCCTGAAATTTTGTACGTACGCTTAGAATAGTGGCCTGCACGGAATCAAAAAGAAATTTTGCAAAAAGTTGCGTTTGGGAAAATATCATACTTTTCATGGGCATAATGCAAGACTTGGGCTTGAACAATTTAAAAATGAAATTTTCTCCTGCCCTATGACACCGATGTGCCTGAAATTTTGTACGTACGCTTAGAATAGTGGCCTGCATGGGAATCAAAAAGAAATTTTGCAAAAAGTTGCGTTTGGGAAAATATCCTACTTTTCATGGGCGTAATGCAAGACTTGGGCTCGAACAATTTTAAAATGAAATTTTCTCCGGCTCTATGACACCGATGTGCCTGAAATTTTGTACGTACGCTTAGAATAGTGGCCTGCACGGAATCAAAAAGAAATTTTGCAAAAAGTTGCGTTTGGGAAAATATCATACTTTTCATTGGCGTAATGCAAGACTTGGGCTCGAACAATTTTAAAATGAAATTTTCTCCGGCCCTATGACACCGATGTGCCTGAAATTTTGTACGTACGCTTAGAATAGTGGCCTGCACGGTATCAAAACGAAATTTTGCAAAAAGTTGCGTTTGGGAAAATATCATACTTTTCATGGACATAATGCAAGACTTGGGCTCGAACAATTTTAAAATGAAATTTACTCCGGCCCTATGACACCGATGTGCCTGAAATTTTGTACGTACGCTTAGAATAGTGGCCTGCACGGGAATCAAAAAGAAATTTTGAAAAAAGTTGCGTTTGGGAAAATATCATACTTTTCATGGGCATAATGCAAGACTTGGGCTCGAATAATATTAAAATGTAATTTACTCCGGCCCTATGACACCGATGTGCCTGAAATTTTGTACGTACGCTTCGAATAGTGGCCTGCACGGGAATCAAAAAGAAATTTTGCAAAAAGTTGCGTTTGGGAAAATATCATACTTTTCATGGGCATAATGCAAGACTTGGGCTCGAACAATTTTAAAATGAAATTTACTCCGGCCCTATGACACCGATGTGCCTGAAATTTTGTACGTACGCTTAGAATAGTGGCCTGCACGGGAATCAAAAAGAAATTTTGCAAAAAGTTGCGTTTGGGAAAATATCATACTTTTCATGGGCGTAATGCAAGACTTGGGCTCGAACAATTTTAAAATGAAATTTTCTCCGGCCCTATGACACCGATGTGCCTGAAATTATGTACGTACAAAATTTCAGGCATGAAATTTTGTACGTACGCTTAGAATAGTGGCCTGCACGGAATCAAAAAGAAATTTTGCAAAAAGTTGCGTTTGGGAAAATATCATACTTTTCATGGGCATAATGCAAGACTTGGGCTTGAACAATTTTAAAATGAAATTTACTCCGGCCCTATGACACCGATGTGCCTGAAATTTTGTACGTACGCTTAGAATAGTGGCCTGCACGGGAATTAAAAAGAAATTTTGCAAAAAGTTGCGTTTGGGAAAATATCATACTTTTCATTGGCGTAATGCAAGACTTGGGCTCGAACAATTTTAAAATGAAATTTTCTCCGGCCCTATGACACCGATGTGCCTGAAATTTTGTACGTACGCTTAGAATAGTGGCCTGCACGGTATCAAAACGAAATTTTGCAAAAAGTTGCGTTTGGGAAAATATCATACTTTTCATGGGCATAATGCAAGACTTGGGCTCGAACAATTTTAAAATGAAATTTACTCCGGCCCTATGACACCGATGTGCCTGAAATTTTGTACGTACGCTTAGAATAGTGGCCTGCACGGGAATCAAAAAGAAATTTTGCAAAAAGTTGCGTTTGGGAAAATATCATACTTTTCATGGGCGTAATGCAAGACTTGGGCTCGAACAATTTTAAAATGAAATTTTCTCCGGCCCTATGACACCGATGTGCCTGAAATTTTGTACGTACGCTTAGAATAGTGGCCTGCACGGAATCAAAAAGAAATTTTGCAAAAAGTTGCGTTTGGGAAAATATCATACTTTTCATGGGCATAATGCAAGACTTGGGCTTGAACAATTTTAAAATGAAATTTTCTCCTGCCCTATGAAACCGATGTTCCTGAAATTTTGTACGTACGCTTAGAATTGTGGCCTGCACGGGAATCAAAAAGAAAATTTGCAAAAAGTTGCGTTTGGGAAAATATCATACTTTTCATGGGCATAATGCAAGACTTGGGCTCGAACAATTTTAAAATGAAATTTACTCCGGCCCTATGACACCGATGTGCCTGAAATTTTGTACGTACGCTTAGAATAGTGGCCTGCACGGGAATCAAAAAGAAATTTTGCAAAAAGTTGCGTTTGGGAAAATATCATACTTTTCATGGGCATAATGCAAGACTTGGGCTCGAATAATATTAAAATGTAATTTACTCCGGCCCTATGACACCGATGTGCCTGAAATTTTGTACGTAAGCTTCGAATAGTGGCCTGCACGGGAATCAAAAAGAAATTTTGCAAAAAGTTGCGTTTGGGAAAATATCATACTTTTCATGGGCATAATGCAAGACTTGGGCTTGAACAATTTAAAAATGAAATTTTCTCCTGCCCTATGACACCGATGTGCCTGAAATTTTGTACGTACGCTTCGAATAGTGGCCTGCACGGGAATCAAAAAGAAATTTTGCAAAAAGTTGCGTTTGGGAAAATATCCTACTTTTCATGGGCGTAATGCAAGACTTGGGCTCGAACAATTTTAAAATGAAATTTTCTCCGGCTCTATGACACCGATGTGCCTGAAATTTTGTACGTACGCTTAGAATAGTGGCCTGCACGGAATCAAAAAGAAATTTTGCAAAAAGTTGCGTTTGGGAAAATATCATACTTTTCATGGGCATAATGCAAGACTTGGGCTTGAACAATTTTAAAATGAAATTTACTCCGGCCCTATGACACCGATGTGCCTGAAATTTTGTACGTACGCTTAGAATAGTGGCCTGCACGGGAATCAAAAAGAAATTTTGCAAAAAGTTGCGTTTGGGAAAATATCATACTTTTCATTGGCGTAATGCAAGACTTGGGCTCGAACAATTTTAAAATGAAATTTTCTCCGGCCCTATGACACCGATGTGCCTGAAATTTTGTACGTACGCTAAGAATAGTGGCCTGCACGGTATCAAAACGAAATTTTGCAAAAAGTTGCGTTTGGGAAAATATCATACTTTTCATGGGCATAATGCAAGACTTGGGCTCGAACAATTTTAAAATGAAATTTACTCCGGCCCTATGACACCGATGTGCCTGAAATTTTGTACGTACGCTTAGAATAGTGGCCTGCACGGGAATCAAAAAGAAATTTTGCAAAAAGTTGCGTTTGGGAAAATATCATACTTTTCATGGGCGTAATGCAAGACTTGGGCTCGAACAATTTTAAAATGAAATTTTCTCCGGCCCTATGACACCGATGTGCCTGAAATTTTGTACGTACGCTTAGAATAGTGGCCTGCACGGAATCAAAAAGAAATTTTGCAAAAAGTTGCGTTTGGGAAAATATCATACTTTTCATGGGCATAATGCAAGACTTGGGCTCGAACAATTTTAAAATGAAATTTACTCCGGCCCTATGACACCGATGTGCCTGAAATTTTGTACGTACGCTTAGAATAGTGGCCTGCACGGGAATCAAAAAGAAAATTTGCAAAAAGTTGCGTTTGGGAAAATATCATACTTTTCATGGGCGTAATGCAAGACTTGGGCTCGAACAATTTTAAAATGAAATTTACTCCGGCCCTATGACACCGATGTGCCTGAAATTTTGTACGTACGCTTAGAATAGTGGCCTGCACGGGAATCAAAAAGAAATTTTGCAAAAAGTTGCGTTTGGGAAAATATCATACTTTTCATGGGCATAATGCAAGACTTGGGCTCGAATAATATTAAAATGTAATTTACTCCGGCCCTATGACACCGATGTGCCTGAAATTTTGTACGTACGCTTCGAATAGTGGCCTGCACGGGAATCAAAAAGAAATTTTGCAAAAAGTTGCGTTTGGGAAAATATCATACTTTTCATGGGCATAATGCAAGACTTGGGCTCGAACAATTTTAAAATGAAATTTACTCCGGCCCTATGACACCGATGTGCCTGAAATTTTGTACGTACGCTTAGAATAGTGGCCTGCACGGGAATCAAAAAGAAATTTTGCAAAAAGTTGCGTTTGGGAAAATATCATACTTTTCATGGGCGTAATGCAAGACTTGGGCTCGAACAATTTTAAAATGAAATTTTCTCCGGCCCTATGACACCAATGTGCCTGAAATTTTGTACGTACGCTAAGAATAGTGGCCTGCACGGAATCAAAAAGAAATTTTGCAAAAAGTTGCGTTTGGGAAAATATCATACTTTTCATGGGCGTAATGCAAGACTTGGGCTCGAACAATTTTAAAATGAAATTTTCTCCGGCCCTATGACACCGATGTGCCTGAAATTATGTACGTACAAAATTTCAGGCATGAAATTTTGTACGTACGCTTAGAATAGTGGCCTGCACGGAATCAAAAAGAAATTTTGCAAAAAGTTGCGTTTGGGAAAATATCATACTTTTCATGGGCATAATGCAAGACTTGGGCTTGAACAATTTTAAAATGAAATTTACTCCGGCCCTATGACACCGATGTGCCTGAAATTTTGTACGTACGCTTAGAATAGTGGCCTGCACGGGAATTAAAAAGAAATTTTGCAAAAAGTTGCGTTTGGGAAAATATCATACTTTTCATTGGCGTAATGCAAGACTTGGGCTCGAACAATTTTAAAATGAAATTTTCTCCGGCCCTATGACACCGATGTGCCTGAAATTTTGTACGTACGCTTAGAATAGTGGCCTGCACGGTATCAAAACGAAATTTTGCAAAAAGTTGCGTTTGGGAAAATATCATACTTTTCATGGGCATAATGCAAGACTTGGGCTCGAACAATTTTAAAATGAAATTTACTCCGGCCCTATGACACCGATGTGCCTGAAATTTTGTACGTACGCTTAGAATAGTGGCCTGCACGGGAATCAAAAAGAAATTTTGCAAAAAGTTGCGTTTGGGAAAATATCATACTTTTCATGGGCGTAATGCAAGACTTGGGCTCGAACAATTTTAAAATGAAATTTTCTCCGGCCCTATGACACCGATGTGCCTGAAATTTTGTACGTACGCTTAGAATAGTGGCCTGCACGGAATCAAAAAGAAATTTTGCAAAAAGTTGCGTTTGGGAAAATATCATACTTTTCATGGGCATAATGCAAGATTTGGGCTTGAACAATTTTAAAATGAAATTTTCTCCTGCCCTATGAAACCGATGTTCCTGAAATTTTGTACGTACGCTTAGAATTGTGGCCTGCACGGGAATCAAAAAGAAAATTTGCAAAAAGTTGCGTTTGGGAAAATATCATACTTTTCATGGGCATAATGCAAGACTTGGGCTCGAACAATTTTAAAATGAAATTTACTCCGGCCCTATGACACCGATGTGCCTGAAATTTTGTAAGTACGCTTAGAATAGTGGCCTGCACGGGAATCAAAAAGAAATTTTGCAAAAAGTTGCGTTTGGGAAAATATCATACTTTTCATGGGCATAATGCAAGACTTGGGCTCGAACAATTTTAAAATGAAATTTACTCCGGCCCTATGACACCGATGTGCCTGAAATTTTGTACGTACGCTTAGAATAGTGGCCTGCACGGGAATCAAAAAGAAATTTTGCAAAAAGTTGCGTTTGGGAAAATATCATACTTTTCATGGGCGTAATGCAAGACTTGGGCTCGAACAATTTTAAAATGAAATTTTCTCCGGCCCTATGACACCGATGTGCCTGAAATTATGTACGTACAAAATTTCAGGCATGAAATTTTGTACGTACGCTTAGAATAGTGGCCTGCACGGAATCAAAAAGAAATTTTGCAAAAAGTTGCGTTTGGGAAAATATCATACTTTTCATGGGCATAATGCAAGACTTGGGCTTGAACAATTTAAAAATGAAATTTTCTCCTGCCCTATGACACCGATGTGCCTGAAATTTTGTACGTACGCTTCGAATAGTGGCCTGCACGGGAATCAAAAAGAAATTTTGCAAAAAGTTGCGTTTGGGAAAATATCATACTTTTCATGGGCATAATGCAAGACTTGGGCTTGAACAATTTTAAAATGAAATTTACTCCGGCCCTATGACACCGATGTGCCTGAAATTTTGTACGTACGCTTAGAATAGTGGCCTGCACGGGAATCAAAAAGAAATTTTGCAAAAAGTTGCGTTTGGGAAAATATCATACTTTTCATTGGCGTAATGCAAGACTTGGGCTCGAACAATTTTAAAATGAAATTTTCTCCGGCCCTATGACACCGATGTGCCTGAAATTTTGTACGTACGCTTAGAATAGTGGCCTGCACGGTATCAAAACGAAATTTTGCAAAAAGTTGCGTTTGGGAAAATATCATACTTTTCATGGGCATAATGCAAGACTTGGGCTCGAACAATTTTAAAATGAAATTTACTCCGGCCCTATGACACCGATGTGCCTGAAATTTTGTACGTACGCTTAGAATAGTGGCCTGCACGGGAATCAAAAAGAAATTTTGCAAAAAGTTGCGTTTGGGAAAATATCATACTTTTCATGGGCGTAATGCAAGACTTGGGCTCGAACAATTTTAAAATGAAATTTTCTCCGGCCCTATGACACCGATGTGCCTGAAATTTTGTACGTACGCTTAGAATAGTGGCCTGCACGGAATCAAAAAGAAATTTTGCAAAAAGTTGCGTTTGGGAAAATATCATACTTTTCATGGGCATAATGCAAGACTTGGGCTCGAACAATTTTAAAATGAAATTTACTCCGGCCCTATGACACCGATGTGCCTGAAATTTTGTACGTACGCTTAGAATAGTGGCCTGCACGGGAATCAAAAAGAAATTTTGCAAAAAGTTGCGTTTGGGAAAATATCATACTTTTCATGGGCGTAATTCAAGACTTGGGCTCGAACAATTTTAAAATGAAATTTTCTCCGGCCCTATGACACCGATGTGCCTGAAATTATGTACGTACAAAATTTCAGGCATGAAATTTTGTACGTACGCTTAGAATAGTGGCCTGCACGGAATCAAAAAGAAATTTTGCAAAAAGTTGCGTTTGGGAAAATATCATACTTTTCATGGGCATAATGCAAGACTTGGGCTTGAACAATTTAAAAATGAAATTTTCTCCTGCCCTATGACACCGATGTGCCTGAAATTTTGTACGTACGCTTCGAATAGTGGCCTGCACGGGAATCAAAAAGAAATTTTGCAAAAAGTTGCGTTTGGGAAAATATCCTACTTTTCATGGGCGTAATGCAAGACTTGGGCTCGAACAATTTTAAAATGAAATTTTCTCCGGCTCTATGACACCGATGTGCCTGAAATTTTGTACGTACGCTTAGAATAGTGGCCTGCACGGAATCAAAAAGAAATTTTGCATAAAGTTGCGTTTGGGAAAATATCATACTTTTCATGGGCATAATGCAAGACTTGGGCTTGAACAATTTTAAAATGAAATTTACTCCGGCCCTATGACACCGATGTGCCTGAAATTTTGTACGTACGCTTAGAATAGTGGCCTGCACGGGAATCAAAAAGAAATTTTGCAAAAAGTTGCGTTTGGGAAAATATCATACTTTTCATTGGCGTAATGCAAGACTTGGGCTCGAACAATTTTAAAATGAAATTTTCTCCGGCCCTATGACACCGATGTGCCTGAAATTTTGTACGTACGCTTAGAATAGTGGCCTGCACGGTATCAAAACGAAATTTTGCAAAAAGTTGCGTTTGGGAAAATATCATACTTTTCATGGGCATAATGGAAGACTTGGGCTCGAAAAATTTTAAAATGAAATTTACTCCGGCCCTATGACACCGATGTGCCTGAAATTTTGTACGTACGCTTAGAATAGTGGCCTGCATGGAATCAAAAAGAAATTTTGCAAAAAGTTGCGTTTGGGAAAATATCATACTTTTCATGGGCATAATGCAAGACTTGGGCTTGAACAATTTAAAAATGAAATTTTCTCCTGCCCTATGACACCGATGTGCCTGAAATTTTGTACGTACGCTTCGAATAGTGGCCTGCACGGGAATCAAAAAGAAATTTTGCAAAAAGTTGCGTTTGGGAAAATATCCTACTTTTCATGGGCGTAATGCAAGACTTGGGCTCGAACAATTTTAAAATGAAATTTTCTCCGGCTCTATGACACCGATGTGCCTGAAATTTTGTACGTACGCTTAGAATAGTGGCCTGCACGGAATCAAAAAGAAATTTTGCAAAAAGTTGCGTTTGGGAAAATATCATACTTTTCATGGGCATAATGCAAGACTTGGGCTTGAACAATTTTAAAATGAAATTTACTCCGGCCCTATGACACCGATGTGCCTGAAATTTTGTACGTACGCTTAGAATAGTGGCCTGCACGGGAATCAAAAAGAAATTTTGCAAAAAGTTGCGTTTGGGAAAATATCATACTTTTCATTGGCGTAATGCAAGACTTGGGCTCGAACAATTTTAAAATGAAATTTTCTCCGGCCCTATGACACCGATGTGCCTGAAATTTTGTACGTACGCTTAGAATAGTGGCCTGCACGGTATCAAAACGAAATTTTGCAAAAAGTTGCGTTTGGGAAAATATCATACTTTTCATGGGCATAATGGAAGACTTGGGATCGAACAATTTTAAAATGAAATTTACTCCGGCCCTATGACACCGATGTGCCTGAAATTTTGTACGTACGCTTAGAATAGTGGCCTGCACGGGAATCAAAAAGAAATTTTGCAAAAAGTTGCGTTTGGGAAAATATCATACTTTTCATGGGCGTAATGCAAGACTTGGGCTCGAACAATTTTAAAATGAAATTTTCTCCGGCCCTATGACACCGATGTGCCTGAAATTTTGTACGTACGCTTAGAATAGTGGCCTGCACGGAATCAAAAAGAAATTTTGCAAAAAGTTGCGTTTGGGAAAATATCATACTTTTCATGGGCATAATGCAAGACTTGGGCTTGAACAATTTTAAAATGAAATTTTCTCCTGCCCTATGAAACCGATGTTCCTGAAATTTTGTACGTACGCTTAGAATTGTGGCCTGCACGGGAATCAAAAAGAAAATTTGCAAAAAGTTGCGTTTGGGAAAATATCATACTTTTCATGGGCATAATGCAAGACTTGGGCTCGAACAATTTTAAAATGAAATTTACTCCGGCCCTATGACACCGATGTGCCTGAAATTTTGTACGTACGCTTAGAATAGTGGCCTGCACGGAATCAAAAAGAAATTTTGCAAAAAGTTGCGTTTGGGAAAATATCATACTTTTCATGGGCATAATGCAAGACTTGGGCTTGAACAATTTAAAAATGAAATTTTCTCCTGCCCTATGACACCGATGTGCCTGAAATTTTGTACGTACGCTTAGAATAGTGGCCTGCATGGGAATCAAAAAGAAATTTTGCAAAAAGTTGCGTTTGGGAAAATATCCTACTTTTCATGGGCGTAATGCAAGACTTGGGCTCGAACAATTTTAAAATGAAATTTTCTCCGGCTCTATGACACCGATGTGCCTGAAATTTTGTACGTACGCTTAGAATAGTGGCCTGCACGGAATCAAAAAGAAATTTTGCAAAAAGTTGCGTTTGGGAAAATATCATACTTTTCATTGGCGTAATGCAAGACTTGGGCTCGAACAATTTTAAAATGAAATTTTCTCCGGCCCTATGACACCGATGTGCCTGAAATTTTGTACGTACGCTTAGAATAGTGGCCTGCACGGTATCAAAACGAAATTTTGCAAAAAGTTGCGTTTGGGAAAATATCATACTTTTCATGGACATAATGCAAGACTTGGGCTCGAACAATTTTAAAATGAAATTTACTCCGGCCCTATGACACCGATGTGCCTGAAATTTTGTACGTACGCTTAGAATAGTGGCCTGCACGGGAATCAAAAAGAAATTTTGAAAAAAGTTGCGTTTGGGAAAATATCATACTTTTCATGGGCATAATGCAAGACTTGGGCTCGAATAATATTAAAATGTAATTTACTCCGGCCCTATGACACCGATGTGCCTGAAATTTTGTACGTACGCTTCGAATAGTGGCCTGCACGGGAATCAAAAAGAAATTTTGCAAAAAGTTGCGTTTGGGAAAATATCATACTTTTCATGGGCATAATGCAAGACTTGGGCTCGAACAATTTTAAAATGAAATTTACTCCGGCCCTATGACACCGATGTGCCTGAAATTTTGTACGTACGCTTAGAATAGTGGCCTGCACGGGAATCAAAAAGAAATTTTGCAAAAAGTTGCGTTTGGGAAAATATCATACTTTTCATGGGCGTAATGCAAGACTTGGGCTCGAACAATTTTAAAATGAAATTTTCTCCGGCCCTATGACACCGATGTGCCTGAAATTATGTACGTACAAAATTTCAGGCATGAAATTTTGTACGTACGCTTAGAATAGTGGCCTGCACGGAATCAAAAAGAAATTTTGCAAAAAGTTGCGTTTGGGAAAATATCATACTTTTCATGGGCATAATGCAAGACTTGGGCTTGAACAATTTTAAAATGAAATTTACTCCGGCCCTATGACACCGATGTGCCTGAAATTTTGTACGTACGCTTAGAATAGTGGCCTGCACGGGAATTAAAAAGAAATTTTGCAAAAAGTTGCGTTTGGGAAAATATCATACTTTTCATTGGCGTAATGCAAGACTTGGGCTCGAACAATTTTAAAATGAAATTTTCTCCGGCCCTATGACACCGATGTGCCTGAAATTTTGTACGTACGCTTAGAATAGTGGCCTGCACGGTATCAAAACGAAATTTTGCAAAAAGTTGCGTTTGGGAAAATATCATACTTTTCATGGGCATAATGCAAGACTTGGGCTCGAACAATTTTAAAATGAAATTTACTCCGGCCCTATGACACCGATGTGCCTGAAATTTTGTACGTACGCTTAGAATAGTGGCCTGCACGGGAATCAAAAAGAAATTTTGCAAAAAGTTGCGTTTGGGAAAATATCATACTTTTCATGGGCGTAATGCAAGACTTGGGCTCGAACAATTTTAAAATGAAATTTTCTCCGGCCCTATGACACCGATGTGCCTGAAATTTTGTACGTACGCTTAGAATAGTGGCCTGCACGGAATCAAAAAGAAATTTTGCAAAAAGTTGCGTTTGGGAAAATATCATACTTTTCATGGGCATAATGCAAGACTTGGGCTTGAACAATTTTAAAATGAAATTTTTCTCCTGCCCTATGAAACCGATGTTCCTGAAATTTTGTACGTACGCTTAGAATTGTGGCCTGCACGGGAATCAAAAAGAAAATTTGCAAAAAGTTGCGTTTGGGAAAATATCATACTTTTCATGGGCATAATGCAAGACTTGGGCTCGAACAATTTTAAAATGAAATTTACTCCGGCCCTATGACACCGATGTGCCTGAAATTTTGTACGTACGCTTAGAATAGTGGCCTGCACGGGAATCAAAAAGAAATTTTGCAAAAAGTTGCGTTTGGGAAAATATCATACTTTTCATGGGCATAATGCAAGACTTGGGCTCGAACAATTTTAAAATGAAATTTACTCCGGCCCTATGACACCGATGTGCCTGAAATTTTGTACGTACGCTTAGAATAGTGGCCTGCACGGGAATCAAAAAGAAATTTTGCAAAAAGTTGCGTTTGGGAAAATATCATACTTTTCATGGGCGTAATGCAAGACTTGGGCTAGAACAATTTTAAAATGAAATTTTCTCCGGCCCTATGACACCGATGTGCCTGAAATTATGTACGTACAAAATTTCAGGCATGAAATTTTGTACGTACGCTTAGAATAGTGGCCTGCACGGAATCAAAAAGAAATTTTGCAAAAAGTTGCGTTTGGGAAAATATCATACTTTTCATGGGCATAATGCAAGACTTGGGCTTGAACAATTTAAAAATGAAATTTTCTCCTGCCCTATGACACCGATGTGCCTGAAATTTTGTACGTACGCTTCGAATAGTGGCCTGCACGGGAATCAAAAAGAAATTTTGCAAAAAGTTGCGTTTGGGAAAATATCATACTTTTCATGGGCATAATGCAAGACTTGGGCTTGAACAATTTTAAAATGAAATTTACTCCGGCCCTATGACACCGATGTGCCTGAAATTTTGTACGTACGCTTAGAATAGTGGCCTGCACGGGAATCAAAAAGAAATTTTGCAAAAAGTTGCGTTTGGGAAAATATCATACTTTTCATTGGCGTAATGCAAGACTTGGGCTCGAACAATTTTAAAATGAAATTTTCTCCGGCCCTATGACACCGATGTGCCTGAAATTTTGTACGTACGCTTAGAATAGTGGCCTGCACGGTATCAAAACGAAATTTTGCAAAAAGTTGCGTTTGGGAAAATATCATACTTTTCATGGGCATAATGCAAGACTTGGGCTCGAACAATTTTAAAATGAAATTTACTCCGGCCCTATGACACCGATGTGCCTGAAATTTTGTACGTACGCTTAGAATAGTGGCCTGCACGGGAATCAAAAAGAAATTTTGCAAAAAGTTGCGTTTGGGAAAATATCATACTTTTCATGGGCGTAATGCAAGACTTGGGCTCGAACAATTTAAAAATGAAATTTTCTCCGGCCCTATGACACCGATGTGCCTGAAATTTTGTACGTACGCTTAGAATAGTGGCCTGCACGGAATCAAAAAGAAATTTTGCAAAAAGTTGCGTTTGGGAAAATATCATACTTTTCATGGGCATAATGCAAGACTTGGGCTTGAACAATTTTAAAATGAAATTTTCTCCTGCCCTATGAAACCGATGTTCCTGAAATTTTGTACGTACGCTTAAAATTGTGGCCTGCACGGGAATCAAAAAGAAAATTTGCAAAAAGTTGCGTTTGGGAAAATATCATACTTTTCATGGGCATAATGCAAGACTTGGGCTCGAACAATTTTAAAATGAAATTTACTCCGGCCCTATGACACCGATGTGCCTGAAATTTTGTACGTACGCTTAGAATAGTTTCCTGCACGGGAATCAAAAAGAAATTTTGCAAAAAGTTGCGTTTGGGAAAATATCATACTTTTCATGGGCATAATGCAAGACTTGGGCTCGAATAATATTAAAATGTAATTTACTCCGGCCCTATGACACCGATGTGCCTGAAATTTTGTACGTACGCTTCGAATAGTGGCCTGCACGGGAATCGAAAAGAAATTTTGCAAAAAGTTGCGTTTGGGAAAATATCATACTTTTCATGGGCATAATGCAAGACTTGGGCTCGAACAATTTTAAAATGAAATTTACTCCGGCCTATGACACCGATGTGCCTGAAATTTTGTACGTACGCTTAGAAGAGTGGCCTGCACGGTATCAAAACGAAATTTTGCAAAAAGTTGCGTTTGGGAAAATATCATACTTTTCATGGACATAATGCAAGACTTGGGCTCGAACAATTTTAAAATGAAATTTACTCCGGCCCTATGACACCGATGTGCCTGAAATTTTGTACGTACGCTTAGAATAGTGGCCTGCACGGGAATCAAAAAGAAATTTTGAAAAAAGTTGCGTTTGGGAAAATATCATACTTTTCATGGGCATAATGCAAGACTTGGGCTCGAATAATATTAAAATGTAATTTACTCCGGCCCTATGACACAGATGTGCCTGAAATTTTGTACGTACGCTTCGAATAGTGGCCTGCACGGGAATCAAAAAGAAATTTTGCAAAAAGTTGCGTTTGGGAAAATATCATACTTTTCATGGGCATAATGCAAGACTTGGGCTCGAACAATTTTAAAATGAAATTTACTCCGGCCCTATGACACCGATGTGCCTGAAATTTTGTACGTACGCTTAGAATAGTGGCCTGCACGGGAATCAAAAAGAAATTTTGCAAAAAGTTGCGTTTGGGAAAATATCATACTTTTCATGGGCGTAATTCAAGACTTGGGCTCGAACAATTTTAAAATGAAATTTTCTCCGGCCCTATGACACCGATGTGCCTGAAATTATGTACGTACAAAATTTCAGGCATGAAATTTTGTACGTACGCTTAGAATAGTGGCCTGCACGGAATCAAAAAGAAATTTTGCAAAAAGTTGCGTTTGGGAAAATATCATACTTTTCATGGGCATAATGCAAGACTTGGGCTTGAACAATTTAAAAATGAAATTTTCTCCTGCCCTATGACACCGATGTGCCTGAAATTTTGTACGTACGCTTCGAATAGTGGCCTGCACGGGAATCAAAAAGAAATTTTGCAAAAAGTTGCGTTTGGGAAAATATCCTACTTTTCATGGGCGTAATGCAAGACTTGGGCTCGAACAATTTTAAAATGAAATTTTCTCCGGCTCTATGACACCGATGTGCCTGAAATTTTGTACGTACGCTTAGAATAGTGGCCTGCACGGAATCAAAAAGAAATTTTGCATAAAGTTGCGTTTGGGAAAATATCATACTTTTCATGGGCATAATGCAAGACTTGGGCTTGAACAATTTTAAAATGAAATTTACTCCGGCCCTATGACACCGATGTGCCTGAAATTTTGTACGTACGCTTAGAATAGTGGCCTGCACGGGAATCAAAAAGAAATTTTGCAAAAAGTTGCGTTTGGGAAAATATCATACTTTTCATTGGCGTAATGCAAGACTTGGGCTCGAACAATTTTAAAATGAAATTTTCTCCGGCCCTATGACACCGATGTGCCTGAAATTTTGTACGTACGCTTAGAATAGTGGCCTGCACGGTATCAAAACGAAATTTTGCAAAAAGTTGCGTTTGGGAAAATATCATACTTTTCATGGGCATAATGGAAGACTTGGGCTCGAACAATTTTAAAATGAAATTTACTCCGGCCCTATGACACCGATGTGCCTGAAATTTTGTACGTACGCTTAGAATAGTGGCCTGCATGGAATCAAAAAGAAATTTTGCAAAAAGTTGCGTTTGGGAAAATATCATACTTTTCATGGGCATAATGCAAGACTTGGGCTTGAACAATTTAAAAATGAAATTTTCTCCTGCCCTATGACACCGATGTGCCTGAAATTTTGTACGTACGCTTCGAATAGTGGCCTGCACGGGAATCAAAAAGAAATTTTGCAAAAAGTTGCGTTTGGGAAAATATCCTACTTTTCATGGGCGTAATGCAAGACTTGGGCTCGAACAATTTTAAAATGAAATTTTCTCCGGCTCTATGACACCGATGTGCCTGAAATTTTGTACGTACGCTTAGAATAGTGGCCTGCACGGAATCAAAAAGAAATTTTGCAAAAAGTTGCGTTTGGGAAAATATCATACTTTTCATGGGCATAATGCAAGACTTGGGCTTGAACAATTTTAAAATGAAATTTACTCCGGCCCTATGACACCGATGTGCCTGAAATTTTGTACGTACGCTTAGAATAGTGGCCTGCACGGGAATCAAAAAGAAATTTTGCAAAAAGTTGCGTTTGGGAAAATATCATACTTTTCATTGGCGTAATGCAAGACTTGGGCTCGAACAATTTTAAAATGAAATTTTCTCCGGCCCTATGACACCGATGTGCCTGAAATTTTGTACGTACGCTTAGAATAGTGGCCTGCACGGTATCAAAACGAAATTTTGCAAAAAGTTGCGTTTGGGAAAATATCATACTTTTCATGGGCATAATGGAAGACTTGGGCTCGAACAATTTTAAAATGAAATTTACTCCGGCCCTATGACACCGATGTGCCTGAAATTTTGTACGTACGCTTAGAATAGTGGCCTGCACGGGAATCAAAAAGAAATTTTGCAAAAAGTTGCGTTTGGGAAAATATCATACTTTTCATGGGCGTAATGCAAGACTTGGGCTCGAACAATTTTAAAATGAAATTTTCTCCGGCCCTATGACACCGATGTGCCTGAAATTTTGTACGTACGCTTAGAATAGTGGCCTGCACGGAATCAAAAAGAAATTTTGCAAAAAGTTGCGTTTGGGAAAATATCATACTTTTCATGGGCATAATGCAAGACTTGGGCTTGAACAATTTTAAAATGAAATTTTCTCCTGCCCTATGAAACCGATGTTCCTGAAATTTTGTACGTACGCTTAGAATTGTGGCCTGCACGGGAATCAAAAAGAAAATTTGCAAAAAGTTGCGTTTGGGAAAATATCATACTTTTCATGGGCATAATGCAAGACTTGGGCTCGAACAATTTTAAAATGAAATTTACTCCGGCCCTATGACACCGATGTGCCTGAAATTTTGTACGTACGCTTAGAATAGTGGCCTGCACGGGAATCAAAAAGAAATTTTGCAAAAAGTTGCGTTTGGGAAAATATCATACTTTTCATTGGCGTAATGCAAGACTTGGGCTCGAACAATTTTAAAATGAAATTTTCTCCGGCCCTATGACACCGATGTGCCTGAAATTTTGTACGTACGCTTAGAATAGTGGCCTGCATGGGAATCAAAAAGAAATTTTGCAAAAAGTTGCGTTTGGGAAAATATCCTACTTTTCATGGGCGTAATGCAAGACTTGGGCTCGAACAATTTTAAAATGAAATTTTCTCCGGCTCTATGACACCGATGTGCCTGAAATTTTGTACGTACGCTTAGAATAGTGGCCTGCACGGAATCAAAAAGAAATTTTGCAAAAAGTTGCGTTTGGGAAAATATCATACTTTTCATGGGCATAATGCAAGACTTGGGCTTGAACAATTTAAAAATGAAATTTTCTCCTGCCCTATGACACCGATGTGCCTGAAATTTTGTACGTACGCTTAGAATAGTGGCCTGCATGGGAATCAAAAAGAAATTTTGCAAAAAGTTGCGTTTGGGAAAATATCCTACTTTTCATGGGCGTAATGCAAGACTTGGGCTCGAACAATTTTAAAATGAAATTTTCTCCGGCCCTATGACACCGATGTGCCTGAAATTTTGTACGTACGCTTAGAATAGTGGCCTGCACGGTATCAAAACGAAATTTTGCAAAAAGTTGCGTTTGGGAAAATATCATACTTTTCATGGACATAATGCAAGACTTGGGCTCGAACAATTTTAAAATGAAATTTACTCCGGCCCTATGACACCGATGTGCCTGAAATTTTGTACGTACGCTTAGAATAGTGGCCTGCACGGGAATCAAAAAGAAATTTTGAAAAAAGTTGCGTTTGGGAAAATATCATACTTTTCATGGGCATAATGCAAGACTTGGGCTCGAATAATATTAAAATGTAATTTACTCCGGCCCTATGACACCGATGTGCCTGAAATTTTGTACGTACGCTTCGAATAGTGGCCTGCACGGGAATCAAAAAGAAATTTTGCAAAAAGTTGCGTTTGGGAAAATATCATACTTTTCATGGGCATAATGCAAGACTTGGGCTCGAACAATTTTAAAATGAAATTTACTCCGGCCCTATGACACCGATGTGCCTGAAATTTTGTACGTACGCTTAGAATAGTGGCCTGCACGGGAATCAAAAAGAAATTTTGCAAAAAGTTGCGTTTGGGAAAATATCATACTTTTCATGGGCGTAATGCAAGACTTGGGCTCGAACAATTTTAAAATGAAATTTTCTCCGGCCCTATGACACCGATGTGCCTGAAATTATGTACGTACAAAATTTCAGGCATGAAATTTTGTACGTACGCTTAGAATAGTGGCCTGCACGGAATCAAAAAGAAATTTTGCAAAAAGTTGCGTTTGGGAAAATATCATACTTTTCATGGGCATAATGCAAGACTTGGGCTTGAACAATTTTAAAATGAAATTTACTCCGGCCCTATGACACCGATGTGCCTGAAATTTTGTACGTACGCTTAGAATAGTGGCCTGCACGGGAATTAAAAAGAAATTTTGCAAAAAGTTGCGTTTGGGAAAATATCATACTTTTCATTGGCGTAATGCAAGACTTGGGCTCGAACAATTTTAAAATGAAATTTTCTCCGGCCCTATGACACCGATGTGCCTGAAATTTTGTACGTACGCTTAGAATAGTGGCCTGCACGGTATCAAAACGAAATTTTGCAAAAAGTTGCGTTTGGGAAAATATCATACTTTTCATGGGCATAATGCAAGACTTGGGCTCGAACAATTTTAAAATGAAATTTACTCCGGCCCTATGACACCGATGTGCCTGAAATTTTGTACGTACGCTTAGAATAGTGGCCTGCACGGGAATCAAAAAGAAATTTTGCAAAAAGTTGCGTTTGGGAAAATATCATACTTTTCATGGGCGTAATGCAAGACTTGGGCTCGAACAATTTTAAAATGAAATTTTCTCCGGCCCTATGACACCGATGTGCCTGAAATTTTGTACGTACGCTTAGAATAGTGGCCTGCACGGAATCAAAAAGAAATTTTGCAAAAAGTTGCGTTTGGGAAAATATCATACTTTTCATGGGCATAATGCAAGACTTGGGCTTGAACAATTTTAAAATGAAATTTTCTCCTGCCCTATGAAACCGATGTTCCTGAAATTTTGTACGTACGCTTAGAATTGTGGCCTGCACGGGAATCAAAAAGAAAATTTGCAAAAAGTTGCGTTTGGGAAAATATCATACTTTTCATGGGCATAATGCAAGACTTGGGCTCGAACAATTTTAAAATGAAATTTACTCCGGCCCTATGACACCGATGTGCCTGAAATTTTGTACGTACGCTTAGAATAGTGGCCTGCACGGGAATCAAAAAGAAATTTTGCAAAAAGTTGCGTTTGGGAAAATATCATACTTTTCATGGGCATAATGCAAGACTTGGGCTCGAATAATATTAAAATGTAATTTACTCCGGCCCTATGACACCGATGTGCCTGAAATTTTGTACGTAAGCTTCGAATAGTGGCCTGCACGGGAATCAAAAAGAAATTTTGCAAAAAGTTGCGTTTGGGAAAATATCATACTTTTCATGGGCATAATGCAAGACTTGGGCTTGAACAATTTAAAAATGAAATTTTCTCCTGCCCTATGACACCGATGTGCCTGAAATTTTGTACGTACGCTTCGAATAGTGGCCTGCACGGGAATCAAAAAGAAATTTTGCAAAAAGTTGCGTTTGGGAAAATATCCTACTTTTCATGGGCGTAATGCAAGACTTGGGCTCGAACAATTTTAAAATGAAATTTTCTCCGGCTCTATGACACCGATGTGCCTGAAATTTTGTACGTACGCTTAGAATAGTGGCCTGCACGGAATCAAAAAGAAATTTTGCAAAAAGTTGCGTTTGGGAAAATATCATACTTTTCATGGGCATAATGCAAGACTTGGGCTTGAACAATTTTAAAATGAAATTTACTCCGGCCCTATGACACCGATGTGCCTGAAATTTTGTACGTACGCTTAGAATAGTGGCCTGCACGGGAATCAAAAAGAAATTTTGCAAAAAGTTGCGTTTGGGAAAATATCATACTTTTCATTGGCGTAATGCAAGACTTGGGCTCGAACAATTTTAAAATGAAATTTTCTCCGGCCCTATGACACCGATGTGCCTGAAATTTTGTACGTACGCTAAGAATAGTGGCCTGCACGGTATCAAAACGAAATTTTGCAAAAAGTTGCGTTTGGGAAAATATCATACTTTTCATGGGCATAATGCAAGACTTGGGCTCGAACAATTTTAAAATGAAATTTACTCCGGCCCTATGACACCGATGTGCCTGAAATTTTGTACGTACGCTTAGAATAGTGGCCTGCACGGGAATCAAAAAGAAATTTTGCAAAAAGTTGCGTTTGGGAAAATATCATACTTTTCATGGGCGTAATGCAAGACTTGGGCTCGAACAATTTTAAAATGAAATTTTCTCCGGCCCTATGACACCGATGTGCCTGAAATTTTGTACGTACGCTTAGAATAGTGGCCTGCACGGAATCAAAAAGAAATTTTGCAAAAAGTTGCGTTTGGGAAAATATCATACTTTTCATGGGCATAATGCAAGACTTGGGCTCGAACAATTTTAAAATGAAATTTACTCCGGCCCTATGACACCGATGTGCCTGAAATTTTGTACGTACGCTTAGAATAGTGGCCTGCACGGGAATCAAAAAGAAAATTTGCAAAAAGTTGCGTTTGGGAAAATATCATACTTTTCATGGGCGTAATGCAAGACTTGGGCTCGAACAATTTTAAAATGAAATTTACTCCGGCCCTATGACACCGATGTGCCTGAAATTTTGTACGTACGCTTAGAATAGTGGCCTGCACGGGAATCAAAAAGAAATTTTGCAAAAAGTTGCGTTTGGGAAAATATCATACTTTTCATGGGCATAATGCAAGACTTGGGCTCGAATAATATTAAAATGTAATTAACTCCGGCCCTATGACACCGATGTGCCTGAAATTTTGTACGTACGCTTCGAATAGTGGCCTGCACGGGAATCAAAAAGAAATTTTGCAAAAAGTTGCGTTTGGGAAAATATCATACTTTTCATGGGCATAATGCAAGACTTGGGCTCGAACAATTTTAAAATGAAATTTACTCCGGCCCTATGACACCGATGTGCCTGAAATTTTGTACGTACGCTTAGAATAGTGGCCTGCACGGGAATCAAAAAGAAATTTTGCAAAAAGTTGCGTTTGGGAAAATATCATACTTTTCATGGGCGTAATGCAAGACTTGGGCTCGAACAATTTTAAAATGAAATTTTCTCCGGCCCTATGACACCAATGTGCCTGAAATTTTGTACGTACGCTAAGAATAGTGGCCTGCACGGAATCAAAAAGAAATTTTGCAAAAAGTTGCGTTTGGGAAAATATCATACTTTTCATGGGCGTAATGCAAGACTTGGGCTCGAACAATTTTAAAATGAAATTTTCTCCGGCCCTATGACACCGATGTGCCTGAAATTATGTACGTACAAAATTTCAGGCATGAAATTTTGTACGTACGCTTAGAATAGTGGCCTGCACGGAATCAAAAAGAAATTTTGCAAAAAGTTGCGTTTGGGAAAATATCATACTTTTCATGGGCATAATGCAAGACTTGGGCTTGAACAATTTTAAAATGAAATTTACTCCGGCCCTATGACACCGATGTGCCTGAAATTTTGTACGTACGCTTAGAATAGTGGCCTGCACGGGAATTAAAAAGAAATTTTGCAAAAAGTTGCGTTTGGGAAAATATCATACTTTTCATTGGCGTAATGCAAGACTTGGGCTCGAACAATTTTAAAATGAAATTTTCTCCGGCCCTATGACACCGATGTGCCTGAAATTTTGTACGTACGCTTAGAATAGTGGCCTGCACGGTATCAAAACGAAATTTTGCAAAAAGTTGCGTTTGGGAAAATATCATACTTTTCATGGGCATAATGCAAGACTTGGGCTCGAACAATTTTAAAATGAAATTTACTCCGGCCCTATGACACCGATGTGCCTGAAATTTTGTACGTACGCTTAGAATAGTGGCCTGCACGGGAATCAAAAAGAAATTTTGCAAAAAGTTGCGTTTGGGAAAATATCATACTTTTCATGGGCGTAATGCAAGACTTGGGCTCGAACAATTTTAAAATGAAATTTTCTCCGGCCCTATGACACCGATGTGCCTGAAATTTTGTACGTACGCTTAGAATAGTGGCCTGCACGGAATCAAAAAGAAATTTTGCAAAAAGTTGCGTTTGGGAAAATATCATACTTTTCATGGGCATAATGCAAGACTTGGGCTTGAACAATTTTAAAATGAAATTTTCTCCTGCCCTATGAAACCGATGTTCCTGAAATTTTGTACGTACGCTTAGAATTGTGGCCTGCACGGGAATCAAAAAGAAAATTTGCAAAAAGTTGCGTTTGGGAAAATATCATACTTTTCATGGGCATAATGCAAGACTTGGGCTCGAACAATTTTAAAATGAAATTTACTCCGGCCCTATGACACCGATGTGCCTGAAATTTTGTAAGTACGCTTAGAATAGTGGCCTGCACGGGAATCAAAAAGAAATTTTGCAAAAAGTTGCGTTTGGGAAAATATCATACTTTTCATGGGCATAATGCAAGACTTGGGCTCGAACAATTTTAAAATGAAATTTACTCCGGCCCTATGACACCGATGTGCCTGAAATTTTGTACGTACGCTTAGAATAGTGGCCTGCACGGGAATCAAAAAGAAATTTTGCAAAAAGTTGCGTTTGGGAAAATATCATACTTTTCATGGGCGTAATGCAAGACTTGGGCTCGAACAATTTTAAAATGAAATTTTCTCCGGCCCTATGACACCGATGTGCCTGAAATTATGTACGTACAAAATTTCAGGCATGAAATTTTGTACGTACGCTTAGAATAGTGGCCTGCACGGAATCAAAAAGAAATTTTGCAAAAAGTTGCGTTTGGGAAAATATCATACTTTTCATGGGCATAATGCAAGACTTGGGCTTGAACAATTTAAAAATGAAATTTTCTCCTGCCCTATGACACCGATGTGCCTGAAATTTTGTACGTACGCTTCGAATAGTGGCCTGCACGGGAATCAAAAAGAAATTTTGCAAAAAGTTGCGTTTGGGAAAATATCATACTTTTCATGGGCATAATGCAAGACTTGGGCTTGAACAATTTTAAAATGAAATTTACTCCGGCCCTATGACACCGATGTGCCTGAAATTTTGTACGTACGCTTAGAATAGTGGCCTGCACGGGAATCAAAAAGAAATTTTGCAAAAAGTTGCGTTTGGGAAAATATCATACTTTTCATTGGCGTAATGCAAGACTTGGGCTCGAACAATTTTAAAATGAAATTTTCTCCGGCCCTATGACACCGATGTGCCTGAAATTTTGTACGTACGCTTAGAATAGTGGCCTGCACGGTATCAAAACGAAATTTTGCAAAAAGTTGCGTTTGGGAAAATATCATACTTTTCATGGGCATAATGCAAGACTTGGGCTCGAACAATTTTAAAATGAAATTTACTCCGGCCCTATGACACCGATGTGCCTGAAATTTTGTACGTACGCTTAGAATAGTGGCCTGCACGGGAATCAAAAAGAAATTTTGCAAAAAGTTGCGTTTGGGAAAATATCATACTTTTCATGGGCGTAATGCAAGACTTGGGCTCGAACAATTTTAAAATGAAATTTTCTCCGGCCCTATGACACCGATGTGCCTGAAATTTTGTACGTACGCTTAGAATAGTGGCCTGCACGGAATCAAAAAGAAATTTTGCAAAAAGTTGCGTTTGGGAAAATATCATACTTTTCATGGGCATAATGCAAGACTTGGGCTCGAACAATTTTAAAATGAAATTTACTCCGGCCCTATGACACCGATGTGCCTGAAATTTTGTACGTACGCTTAGAATAGTGGCCTGCACGGGAATCAAAAAGAAATTTTGCAAAAAGTTGCGTTTGGGAAAATATCATACTTTTCATGGGCGTAATTCAAGACTTGGGCTCGAACAATTTTAAAATGAAATTTTCTCCGGCCCTATGACACCGATGTGCCTGAAATTATGTACGTACAAAATTTCAGGCATGAAATTTTGTACGTACGCTTAGAATAGTGGCCTGCACGGAATCAAAAAGAAATTTTGCAAAAAGTTGCGTTTGGGAAAATATCATACTTTTCATGGGCATAATGCAAGACTTGGGCTTGAACAATTTAAAAATGAAATTTTCTCCTGCCCTATGACACCGATGTGCCTGAAATTTTGTACGTACGCTTCGAATAGTGGCCTGCACGGGAATCAAAAAGAAATTTTGCAAAAAGTTGCGTTTGGGAAAATATCCTACTTTTCATGGGCGTAATGCAAGACTTGGGCTCGAACAATTTTAAAATGAAATTTTCTCCGGCTCTATGACACCGATGTGCCTGAAATTTTGTACGTACGCTTAGAATAGTGGCCTGCACGGAATCAAAAAGAAATTTTGCATAAAGTTGCGTTTGGGAAAATATCATACTTTTCATGGGCATAATGCAAGACTTGGGCTTGAACAATTTTAAAATGAAATTTACTCCGGCCCTATGACACCGATGTGCCTGAAATTTTGTACGTACGCTTAGAATAGTGGCCTGCACGGGAATCAAAAAGAAATTTTGCAAAAAGTTGCGTTTGGGAAAATATCATACTTTTCATTGGCGTAATGCAAGACTTGGGCTCGAACAATTTTAAAATGAAATTTTCTCCGGCCCTATGACACCGATGTGCCTGAAATTTTGTACGTACGCTTAGAATAGTGGCCTGCACGGTATCAAAACGAAATTTTGCAAAAAGTTGCGTTTGGGAAAATATCATACTTTTCATGGGCATAATGGAAGACTTGGGCTCGAACAATTTTAAAATGAAATTTACTCCGGCCCTATGACACCGATGTGCCTGAAATTTTGTACGTACGCTTAGAATAGTGGCCTGCATGGAATCAAAAAGAAATTTTGCAAAAAGTTGCGTTTGGGAAAATATCATACTTTTCATGGGCATAATGCAAGACTTGGGCTTGAACAATTTAAAAATGAAATTTTCTCCTGCCCTATGACACCGATGTGCCTGAAATTTTGTACGTACGCTTCGAATAGTGGCCTGCACGGGAATCAAAAAGAAATTTTGCAAAAAGTTGCGTTTGGGAAAATATCCTACTTTTCATGGGCGTAATGCAAGACTTGGGCTCGAACAATTTTAAAATGAAATTTTCTCCGGCTCTATGACACCGATGTGCCTGAAATTTTGTACGTACGCTTAGAATAGTGGCCTGCACGGAATCAAAAAGAAATTTTGCAAAAAGTTGCGTTTGGGAAAATATCATACTTTTCATGGGCATAATGCAAGACTTGGGCTTGAACAATTTTAAAATGAAATTTACTCCGGCCCTATGACACCGATGTGCCTGAAATTTTGTACGTACGCTTAGAATAGTGGCCTGCACGGGAATCAAAAAGAAATTTTGCAAAAAGTTGCGTTTGGGAAAATATCATACTTTTCATTGGCGTAATGCAAGACTTGGGCTCGAACAATTTTAAAATGAAATTTTCTCCGGCCCTATGACACCGATGTGCCTGAAATTTTGTACGTACGCTTAGAATAGTGGCCTGCACGGTATCAAAACGAAATTTTGCAAAAAGTTGCGTTTGGGAAAATATCATACTTTTCATGGGCATAATGGAAGACTTGGGATCGAACAATTTTAAAATGAAATTTACTCCGGCCCTATGACACCGATGTGCCTGAAATTTTGTACGTACGCTTAGAATAGTGGCCTGCACGGGAATCAAAAAGAAATTTTGCAAAAAGTTGCGTTTGGGAAAATATCATACTTTTCATGGGCGTAATGCAAGACTTGGGCTCGAACAATTTTAAAATGAAATTTTCTCCGGCCCTATGACACCGATGTGCCTGAAATTTTGTACGTACGCTTAGAATAGTGGCCTGCACGGAATCAAAAAGAAATTTTGCAAAAAGTTGCGTTTGGGAAAATATCATACTTTTCATGGGCATAATGCAAGACTTGGGCTTGAACAATTTTAAAATGAAATTTTCTCCTGCCCTATGAAACCGATGTTCCTGAAATTTTGTACGTACGCTTAGAATTGTGGCCTGCACGGGAATCAAAAAGAAAATTTGCAAAAAGTTGCGTTTGGGAAAATATCATACTTTTCATGGGCATAATGCAAGACTTGGGCTCGAACAATTTTAAAATGAAATTTACTCCGGCCCTATGACACCGATGTGCCTGAAATTTTGTACGTACGCTTAGAATAGTGGCCTGCACGGAATCAAAAAGAAATTTTGCAAAAAGTTGCGTTTGGGAAAATATCATACTTTTCATGGGCATAATGCAAGACTTGGGCTTGAACAATTTAAAAATGAAATTTTCTCCTGCCCTATGACACCGATGTGCCTGAAATTTTGTACGTACGCTTAGAATAGTGGCCTGCATGGGAATCAAAAAGAAATTTTGCAAAAAGTTGCGTTTGGGAAAATATCCTACTTTTCATGGGCGTAATGCAAGACTTGGGCTCGAACAATTTTAAAATGAAATTTTCTCCGGCTCTATGACACCGATGTGCCTGAAATTTTGTACGTACGCTTAGAATAGTGGCCTGCACGGAATCAAAAAGAAATTTTGCAAAAAGTTGCGTTTGGGAAAATATCATACTTTTCATTGGCGTAATGCAAGACTTGGGCTCGAACAATTTTAAAATGAAATTTTCTCCGGCCCTATGACACCGATGTGCCTGAAATTTTGTACGTACGCTTAGAATAGTGGCCTGCACGGTATCAAAACGAAATTTTGCAAAAAGTTGCGTTTGGGAAAATATCATACTTTTCATGGACATAATGCAAGACTTGGGCTCGAACAATTTTAAAATGAAATTTACTCCGGCCCTATGACACCGATGTGCCTGAAATTTTGTACGTACGCTTAGAATAGTGGCCTGCACGGGAATCAAAAAGAAATTTTGAAAAAAGTTGCGTTTGGGAAAATATCATACTTTTCATGGGCATAATGCAAGACTTGGGCTCGAATAATATTAAAATGTAATTTACTCCGGCCCTATGACACCGATGTGCCTGAAATTTTGTACGTACGCTTCGAATAGTGGCCTGCACGGGAATCAAAAAGAAATTTTGCAAAAAGTTGCGTTTGGGAAAATATCATACTTTTCATGGGCATAATGCAAGACTTGGGCTCGAACAATTTTAAAATGAAATTTACTCCGGCCCTATGACACCGATGTGCCTGAAATTTTGTACGTACGCTTAGAATAGTGGCCTGCACGGGAATCAAAAAGAAATTTTGCAAAAAGTTGCGTTTGGGAAAATATCATACTTTTCATGGGCGTAATGCAAGACTTGGGCTCGAACAATTTTAAAATGAAATTTTCTCCGGCCCTATGACACCGATGTGCCTGAAATTATGTACGTACAAAATTTCAGGCATGAAATTTTGTACGTACGCTTAGAATAGTGGCCTGCACGGAATCAAAAAGAAATTTTGCAAAAAGTTGCGTTTGGGAAAATATCATACTTTTCATGGGCATAATGCAAGACTTGGGCTTGAACAATTTTAAAATGAAATTTACTCCGGCCCTATGACACCGATGTGCCTGAAATTTTGTACGTACGCTTAGAATAGTGGCCTGCACGGGAATTAAAAAGAAATTTTGCAAAAAGTTGCGTTTGGGAAAATATCATACTTTTCATTGGCGTAATGCAAGACTTGGGCTCGAACAATTTTAAAATGAAATTTTCTCCGGCCCTATGACACCGATGTGCCTGAAATTTTGTACGTACGCTTAGAATAGTGGCCTGCACGGTATCAAAACGAAATTTTGCAAAAAGTTGCGTTTGGGAAAATATCATACTTTTCATGGGCATAATGCAAGACTTGGGCTCGAACAATTTTAAAATGAAATTTACTCCGGCCCTATGACACCGATGTGCCTGAAATTTTGTACGTACGCTTAGAATAGTGGCCTGCACGGGAATCAAAAAGAAATTTTGCAAAAAGTTGCGTTTGGGAAAATATCATACTTTTCATGGGCGTAATGCAAGACTTGGGCTCGAACAATTTTAAAATGAAATTTTCTCCGGCCCTATGACACCGATGTGCCTGAAATTTTGTACGTACGCTTAGAATAGTGGCCTGCACGGAATCAAAAAGAAATTTTGCAAAAAGTTGCGTTTGGGAAAATATCATACTTTTCATGGGCATAATGCAAGACTTGGGCTTGAACAATTTTAAAATGAAATTTTCTCCTGCCCTATGAAACCGATGTTCCTGAAATTTTGTACGTACGCTTAGAATTGTGGCCTGCACGGGAATCAAAAAGAAAATTTGCAAAAAGTTGCGTTTGGGAAAATATCATACTTTTCATGGGCATAATGCAAGACTTGGGCTCGAACAATTTTAAAATGAAATTTACTCCGGCCCTATGACACCGATGTGCCTGAAATTTTGTACGTACGCTTAGAATAGTGGCCTGCACGGGAATCAAAAAGAAATTTTGCAAAAAGTTGCGTTTGGGAAAATATCATACTTTTCATGGGCATAATGCAAGACTTGGGCTCGAATAATATTAAAATGTAATTTACTCCGGCCCTATGACACCGATGTGCCTGAAATTTTGTACGTAAGCTTCGAATAGTGGCCTGCACGGGAATCAAAAAGAAATTTTGCAAAAAGTTGCGTTTGGGAAAATATCATACTTTTCATGGGCATAATGCAAGACTTGGGCTTGAACAATTTAAAAATGAAATTTTCTCCTGCCCTATGACACCGATGTGCCTGAAATTTTGTACGTACGCTTCGAATAGTGGCCTGCACGGGAATCAAAAAGAAATTTTGCAAAAAGTTGCGTTTGGGAAAATATCCTACTTTTCATGGGCGTAATGCAAGACTTGGGCTCGAACAATTTTAAAATGAAATTTTCTCCGGCTCTATGACACCGATGTGCCTGAAATTTTGTACGTACGCTTAGAATAGTGGCCTGCACGGAATCAAAAAGAAATTTTGCAAAAAGTTGCGTTTGGGAAAATATCATACTTTTCATGGGCATAATGCAAGACTTGGGCTTGAACAATTTTAAAATGAAATTTACTCCGGCCCTATGACACCGATGTGCCTGAAATTTTGTACGTACGCTTAGAATAGTGGCCTGCACGGGAATCAAAAAGAAATTTTGCAAAAAGTTGCGTTTGGGAAAATATCATACTTTTCATTGGCGTAATGCAAGACTTGGGCTCGAACAATTTTAAAATGAAATTTTCTCCGGCCCTATGACACCGATGTGCCTGAAATTTTGTACGTACGCTAAGAATAGTGGCCTGCACGGTATCAAAACGAAATTTTGCAAAAAGTTGCGTTTGGGAAAATATCATACTTTTCATGGGCATAATGCAAGACTTGGGCTCGAACAATTTTAAAATGAAATTTACTCCGGCCCTATGACACCGATGTGCCTGAAATTTTGTACGTACGCTTAGAATAGTGGCCTGCACGGGAATCAAAAAGAAATTTTGCAAAAAGTTGCGTTTGGGAAAATATCATACTTTTCATGGGCGTAATGCAAGACTTGGGCTCGAACAATTTTAAAATGAAATTTTCTCCGGCCCTATGACACCGATGTGCCTGAAATTTTGTACGTACGCTTAGAATAGTGGCCTGCACGGAATCAAAAAGAAATTTTGCAAAAAGTTGCGTTTGGGAAAATATCATACTTTTCATGGGCATAATGCAAGACTTGGGCTCGAACAATTTTAAAATGAAATTTACTCCGGCCCTATGACACCGATGTGCCTGAAATTTTGTACGTACGCTTAGAATAGTGGCCTGCACGGGAATCAAAAAGAAAATTTGCAAAAAGTTGCGTTTGGGAAAATATCATACTTTTCATGGGCGTAATGCAAGACTTGGGCTCGAACAATTTTAAAATGAAATTTACTCCGGCCCTATGACACCGATGTGCCTGAAATTTTGTACGTACGCTTAGAATAGTGGCCTGCACGGGAATCAAAAAGAAATTTTGCAAAAAGTTGCGTTTGGGAAAATATCATACTTTTCATGGGCATAATGCAAGACTTGGGCTCGAATAATATTAAAATGTAATTTACTCCGGCCCTATGACACCGATGTGCCTGAAATTTTGTACGTACGCTTCGAATAGTGGCCTGCACGGGAATCAAAAAGAAATTTTGCAAAAAGTTGCGTTTGGGAAAATATCATACTTTTCATGGGCATAATGCAAGACTTGGGCTCGAACAATTTTAAAATGAAATTTACTCCGGCCCTATGACACCGATGTGCCTGAAATTTTGTACGTACGCTTAGAATAGTGGCCTGCACGGGAATCAAAAAGAAATTTTGCAAAAAGTTGCGTTTGGGAAAATATCATACTTTTCATGGGCGTAATGCAAGACTTGGGCTCGAACAATTTTAAAATGAAATTTTCTCCGGCCCTATGACACCAATGTGCCTGAAATTTTGTACGTACGCTAAGAATAGTGGCCTGCACGGAATCAAAAAGAAATTTTGCAAAAAGTTGCGTTTGGGAAAATATCATACTTTTCATGGGCGTAATGCAAGACTTGGGCTCGAACAATTTTAAAATGAAATTTTCTCCGGCCCTATGACACCGATGTGCCTGAAATTATGTACGTACAAAATTTCAGGCATGAAATTTTGTACGTACGCTTAGAATAGTGGCCTGCACGGAATCAAAAAGAAATTTTGCAAAAAGTTGCGTTTGGGAAAATATCATACTTTTCATGGGCATAATGCAAGACTTGGGCTTGAACAATTTTAAAATGAAATTTACTCCGGCCCTATGACACCGATGTGCCTGAAATTTTGTACGTACGCTTAGAATAGTGGCCTGCACGGGAATTAAAAAGAAATTTTGCAAAAAGTTGCGTTTGGGAAAATATCATACTTTTCATTGGCGTAATGCAAGACTTGGGCTCGAACAATTTTAAAATGAAATTTTCTCCGGCCCTATGACACCGATGTGCCTGAAATTTTGTACGTACGCTTAGAATAGTGGCCTGCACGGTATCAAAACGAAATTTTGCAAAAAGTTGCGTTTGGGAAAATATCATACTTTTCATGGGCATAATGCAAGACTTGGGCTCGAACAATTTTAAAATGAAATTTACTCCGGCCCTATGACACCGATGTGCCTGAAATTTTGTACGTACGCTTAGAATAGTGGCCTGCACGGGAATCAAAAAGAAATTTTGCAAAAAGTTGCGTTTGGGAAAATATCATACTTTTCATGGGCGTAATGCAAGACTTGGGCTCGAACAATTTTAAAATGAAATTTTCTCCGGCCCTATGACACCGATGTGCCTGAAATTTTGTACGTACGCTTAGAATAGTGGCCTGCACGGAATCAAAAAGAAATTTTGCAAAAAGTTGCGTTTGGGAAAATATCATACTTTTCATGGGCATAATGCAAGACTTGGGCTTGAACAATTTTAAAATGAAATTTTCTCCTGCCCTATGAAACCGATGTTCCTGAAATTTTGTACGTACGCTTAGAATTGTGGCCTGCACGGGAATCAAAAAGAAAATTTGCAAAAAGTTGCGTTTGGGAAAATATCATACTTTTCATGGGCATAATGCAAGACTTGGGCTCGAACAATTTTAAAATGAAATTTACTCCGGCCCTATGACACCGATGTGCCTGAAATTTTGTACGTACGCTTAGAATAGTGGCCTGCACGGGAATCAAAAAGAAATTTTGCAAAAAGTTGCGTTTGGGAAAATATCATACTTTTCATGGGCATAATGCAAGACTTGGGCTCGAACAATTTTAAAATGAAATTTACTCCGGCCCTATGACACCGATGTGCCTGAAATTTTGTACGTACGCTTAGAATAGTGGCCTGCACGGGAATCAAAAAGAAATTTTGCAAAAAATTGCGTTTGGGAAAACATCATACTTTTCATGGGCGTAATGCAAGACTTGGGCTCGAACAATTTTAAAATGAAATTTTCTCCGGCCCTATGACACCGATGTGCCTGAAATTATGTACGTACAAAATTTCAGGCATGAAATTTTGTACGTACGCTTAGAATAGTGGCCTGCACGGAATCAAAAAGAAATTTTGCAAAAAGTTGCGTTTGGGAAAATATCATACTTTTCATGGGCATAATGCAAGACTTGGGCTTGAACAATTTAAAAATGAAATTTTCTCCTGCCCTATGACACCGATGTGCCTGAAATTTTGTACGTACGCTTCGAATAGTGGCCTGCACGGGAATCAAAAAGAAATTTTGCAAAAAGTTGCGTTTGGGAAAATATCATACTTTTCATGGGCATAATGCAAGACTTGGGCTTGAACAATTTTAAAATGAAATTTACTCCGGCCCTATGACACCGATGTGCCTGAAATTTTGTACGTACGCTTAGAATAGTGGCCTGCACGGGAATCAAAAAGAAATTTTGCAAAAAGTTGCGTTTGGGAAAATATCATACTTTTCATTGGCGTAATGCAAGACTTGGGCTCGAACAATTTTAAAATGAAATTTTCTCCGGCCCTATGACACCGATGTGCCTGAAATTTTGTACGTACGCTTAGAATAGTGGCCTGCACGGTATCAAAACGAAATTTTGCAAAAAGTTGCGTTTGGGAAAATATCATACTTTTCATGGGCATAATGCAAGACTTGGGCTCGAACAATTTTAAAATGAAATTTACTCCGGCCCTATGACACCGATGTGCCTGAAATTTTGTACGTACGCTTAGAATAGTGGCCTGCACGGGAATCAAAAAGAAATTTTGCAAAAAGTTGCGTTTGGGAAAATATCATACTTTTCATGGGCGTAATGCAAGACTTGGGCTCGAACAATTTTAAAATGAAATTTTCTCCGGCCCTATGACACCGATGTGCCTGAAATTTTGTACGTACGCTTAGAATAGTGGCCTGCACGGAATCAAAAAGAAATTTTGCAAAAAGTTGCGTTTGGGAAAATATCATACTTTTCATGGGCATAATGCAAGACTTGGGCTTGAACAATTTTAAAATGAAATTTTCTCCTGCCCTATGAAACCGATGTTCCTGAAATTTTGTACGTACGCTTAAAATTGTGGCCTGCACGGGAATCAAAAAGAAAATTTGCAAAAAGTTGCGTTTGGGAAAATATCATACTTTTCATGGGCATAATGCAAGACTTGGGCTCGAACAATTTTAAAATGAAATTTACTCCGGCCCTATGACACCGATGTGCCTGAAATTTTGTACGTACGCTTAGAATAGTTTCCTGCACGGGAATCAAAAAGAAATTTTGCAAAAAGTTGCGTTTGGGAAAATATCATACTTTTCATGGGCATAATGCAAGACTTGGGCTCGAATAATATTAAAATGTAATTTACTCCGGCCCTATGACACCGATGTGCCTGAAATTTTGTACGTACGCTTCGAATAGTGGCCTGCACGGGAATCGAAAAGAAATTTTGCAAAAAGTTGCGTTTGGGAAAATATCATACTTTTCATGGGCATAATGCAAGACTTGGGCTCGAACAATTTTAAAATGAAATTTACTCCGGCCTATGACACCGATGTGCCTGAAATTTTGTACGTACGCTTAAAAGAGTGGCCTGCACGGTATCAAAACGAAATTTTGCAAAAAGTTGCGTTTGGGAAAATATCATACTTTTCATGGACATAATGCAAGACTTGGGCTCGAACAATTTTAAAATGAAATTTACTCCGGCCCTATGACACCGATGTGCCTGAAATTTTGTACGTACGCTTAGAATAGTGGCCTGCACGGGAATCAAAAAGAAATTTTGAAAAAAGTTGCGTTTGGGAAAATATCATACTTTTCATGGGCATAATGCAAGACTTGGGCTCGAATAATATTAAAATGTAATTTACTCCGGCCCTATGACACCGATGTGCCTGAAATTTTGTACGTACGCTTCGAATAGTGGCCTGCACGGGAATCAAAAAGAAATTTTGCAAAAAGTTGCGTTTGGGAAAATATCATACTTTTCATGGGCATAATGCAAGACTTGGGCTCGAACAATTTTAAAATGAAATTTACTCCGGCCCTATGACACCGATGTGCCTGAAATTTTGTACGTACGCTTAGAATAGTGGCCTGCACGGGAATCAAAAAGAAATTTTGCAAAAAGTTGCGTTTGGGAAAATATCATACTTTTCATGGGCGTAATTCAAGACTTGGGCTCGAACAATTTTAAAATGAAATTTTCTCCGGCCCTATGACACCGATGTGCCTGAAATTATGTACGTACAAAATTTCAGGCATGAAATTTTGTACGTACGCTTAGAATAGTGGCCTGCACGGAATCAAAAAGAAATTTTGCAAAAAGTTGCGTTTGGGAAAATATCATACTTTTCATGGGCATAATGCAAGACTTGGGCTTGAACAATTTAAAAATGAAATTTTCTCCTGCCCTATGACACCGATGTGCCTGAAATTTTGTACGTACGCTTCGAATAGTGGCCTGCACGGGAATCAAAAAGAAATTTTGCAAAAAGTTGCGTTTGGGAAAATATCCTACTTTTCATGGGCGTAATGCAAGACTTGGGCTCGAACAATTTTAAAATGAAATTTTCTCCGGCTCTATGACACCGATGTGCCTGAAATTTTGTACGTACGCTTAGAATAGTGGCCTGCACGGAATCAAAAAGAAATTTTGCAAAAAGTTGCGTTTGGGAAAATATCATACTTTTCATGGGCATAATGCAAGACTTGGGCTTGAACAATTTTAAAATGAAATTTACTCCGGCCCTATGACACCGATGTGCCTGAAATTTTGTACGTACGCTTAGAATAGTGGCCTGCACGGGAATCAAAAAGAAATTTTGCAAAAAGTTGCGTTTGGGAAAATATCATACTTTTCATTGGCGTAATGCAAGACTTGGGCTCGAACAATTTTAAAATGAAATTTTCTCCGGCCCTATGACACCGATGTGCCTGAAATTTTGTACGTACGCTTAGAATAGTGGCCTGCACGGTATCAAAACGAAATTTTGCAAAAAGTTGCGTTTGGGAAAATATCATACTTTTCATGGGCATAATGCAAGACTTGGGCTCGAACAATTTTAAAATGAAATTTACTCCGGCCCTATGACACCGATGTGCCTGAAATTTTGTACGTACGCTTAGAATAGTGGCCTGCACGGGAATCAAAAAGAAATTTTGCAAAAAGTTGCGTTTGGGAAAATATCATACTTTTCATGGGCGTAATGCAAGACTTGGGCTCGAACAATTTTAAAATGAAATTTTCTCCGGCCCTATGACACCGATGTGCCTGAAATTTTGTACGTACGCTTAGAATAGTGGCCTGCACGGAATCAAAAAGAAATTTTGCAAAAAGTTGCGTTTGGGAAAATATCATACTTTTCATGGGCATAATGCAAGACTTGGGCTTGAACAATTTTAAAATGAAATTTTCTCCTGCCCTATGAAACCGATGTTCCTGAAATTTTGTACGTACGCTTAGAATTGTGGCCTGCACGGAATCAAAAAGAAATTTTGCAAAAAGTTGCGTTTGGGAAAATATCATACTTTTCATGGGCATAATGCAAGACTTGGGCTTGAACAATTTAAAAATGAAATTTACTCCGGCCCTATGACACCGATGTGCCTGAAATTTTGTACGTACGCTTAGAATAGTGGCCTGCACGGAATCAAAAAGAAATTTTGCAAAAAGTTGCGTTTGGGAAAATATCATACTTTTCATTGGCGTAATGCAAGACTTGGGCTCGAACAATTTTAAAATGAAATTTTCTCCGGCCCTATGACACCGATGTGCCTGAAATTTTGTACGTACGCTTAGAATAGTGGCCTGCACGGTATCAAAACGAAATTTTGCAAAAAGTTGCGTTTGGGAAAATATCATACTTTTCATGGACATAATGCAAGACTTGGGCTCGAACAATTTTAAAATGAAATTTTCTCCGGCCCTATGACACCGATGTGCCTGAAATTTTGTACGTACGCTTAGAATAGTGGCCTGCACGGTATCAAAACGAAATTTTGCAAAAAGTTGCGTTTGGGAAAATATCATACTTTTCATGGGCATAATGCAAGACTTGGGCTCGAACAATTTTAAAATGAAATTTACTCCGGCCCTATGACACCGATGTGCCTGAAATTTTGTACGTACGCTTAGAATAGTGGCCTGCACGGGAATCAAAAAGAAATTTTGCAAAAAGTTGCGTTTGGGAAAATATCATACTTTTCATGGGCGTAATGCAAGACTTGGGCTCGAACAATTTTAAAATGAAATTTTCTCCGGCCCTATGACACCGATGTGCCTGAAATTTTGTACGTACGCTTAGAATAGTGGCCTGCACGGAATCAAAAAGAAATTTTGCAAAAAGTTGCGTTTGGGAAAATATCATACTTTTCATGGGCATAATGCAAGACTTGGGCTTGAACAATTTTAAAATGAAATTTTCTCCTGCCCTATGAAACCGATGTTCCTGAAATTTTGTACGTACGCTTAAAATTGTGGCCTGCACGGGAATCAAAAAGAAAATTTGCAAAAAGTTGCGTTTGGGAAAATATCATACTTTTCATGGGCATAATGCAAGACTTGGGCTCGAACAATTTTAAAATGAAATTTACTCCGGCCCTATGACACCGATGTGCCTGAAATTTTGTACGTACGCTTAGAATAGTTTCCTGCACGGGAATCAAAAAGAAATTTTGCAAAAAGTTGCGTTTGGGAAAATATCATACTTTTCATGGGCATAATGCAAGACTTGGGCTCGAATAATATTAAAATGTAATTTACTCCGGCCCTATGACACCGATGTGCCTGAAATTTTGTACGTACGCTTCGAATAGTGGCCTGCACGGGAATCGAAAAGAAATTTTGCAAAAAGTTGCGTTTGGGAAAATATCATACTTTTCATGGGCATAATGCAAGACTTGGGCTCGAACAATTTTAAAATGAAATTTACTCCGGCCTATGACACCGATGTGCCTGAAATTTTGTACGTACGCTTAGAAGAGTGGCCTGCACGGTATCAAAACGAAATTTTGCAAAAAGTTGCGTTTGGGAAAATATCATACTTTTCATGGACATAATGCAAGACTTGGGCTCGAACAATTTTAAAATGAAATTTACTCCGGCCCTATGACACTGATGTGCCTGAAATTTTGTACGTACGCTTAGAATAGTGGCCTGCACGGAATCAAAAAGAAATTTTGCAAAAAGTTGCGTTTGGGAAAATATCATACTTTTCATGGGCATAATGCAAGACTTGGCTCGAACAATTTCAAAATGAAATTTACTCCGGCCCTATGACACCGATGTGCCTGAAATTTTGTACGTACGCTTAGAATAGTGGCCTGCACGGAATCAAAAAGAAATTTTGCAAAAAGTTGCGTTTGGGAAAATATCATACTTTTCATGGGCATAATGCAAGACTTGGGCTTGAACAATATTAAAATGAAATTTTCTCCTGCCCTATGACACCGATGTGCCTGAAATTTTGTACGTACGCTTAGAATAGTGGCCTGCACGGGAATCAAAAAGAAATTTTGCAAAAAGTTGCGTTTGGGAAAATTTCATACTTTTCATGGGCGTAATGCAAGACTTGGGCTCGAACAATTTTAAAATGAAATTTTCTCCGGCCCTATGACACCGATGTGCCTGAAATTTTGTACGTACGCTTAGAATAGTGGCCTGCACGGGAATCAAAAAGAAATTTTGCAAAAAGTTGCGTTTGGGAAAATATCATACTTTTCATGGGCGTAATGCAAGACTTGGGCTCGAACAATTTTAAAATGAAATTTTCTCCGGCCCTATGACACCGATGTGCCTGAAATTATGTACGTACAAAATTTCAGGCATGAAATTTTGTACGTACGCTTAGAATAGTGGCCTGCACGGAATCAAAAAGAAATTTTGCAAAAAGTTGCGTTTGGGAAAATATCATACTTTTCATGGGCATAATGCAAGACTTGGGCTTAAACAATTTAAAAATGAAATTTTCTCCTGCCCTATGACACCGATGTGCCTGAAATTTTGTACGTACGCTTCGAATAGTGGCCTGCACGGGAATCAAAAAGAAATTTTGCAAAAAGTTGCGTTTGGGAAAATATCCTACTTTTCATGGGCGTAATGCAAGACTTGGGCTCGAACAATTTTAAAATGAAATTTTCTCCGGCTCTATGACACCGATGTGCCTGAAATTTTGTACGTACGCTTAGAATAGTGGCCTGCACGGGAATCAAAAAGAAATTTTGCAAAAAGTTGCGTTTGGGAAAATATCATACTTTTCATTGGCGTAATGCAAGACTTGGGCTCGAACATTTTTAAAATGAAATTTTCTCCGGCCTTATGACACCGATGTGCCTAAAATTTTGTACGTACGCTTAGAATAGTGGCCTGCACGGTATCAAAACGAAATTTTGCAAAAAGTTGCGTTTGGGAAAATATCATACTTTTCATGGGCATAATGCAAGACTTGGGCTCGAACAATTTTAAAATGAAATTTACTCCGGCCCTATGACACCGATGTGCCTGAAATTTTGTACGTACGCTTAGAATAGTGGCCTGCACGGGAATCAAAAAGAAATTTTGCAAAAAGTTGCGTTTGGGAAAATATCATACTTTTCATGGGCGTAATGCAAGACTTGGGCTCGAACAATTTTAAAATGAAATTTTCTCCGGCCCTATGACACCGATGTGCCTGAAATTTTGTACGTACGCTTAGAATAGTGACCTGCACGGAATCAAAAAGAAATTTTGCAAAAAGTTGCGTTTGGGAAAATATCATACTTTTCATGGGCATAATGCAAGACTTGGGCTCGAACAATTTTAAAATGAAATTTACTCCGGCCCTATGACACCGATGTGCCTGAAATTTTGTACGTACGCTTAGAATAGTGGCCTGCACGGGAATCAAAAAGAAATTTTGTAAAAAGTTGCGTTTGGGAAAATATCATACTTTTCATGGGCGTAATGCAAGACTTGGGCTCGAACAATTTTAAAATGAAATTTTCTCCGGCCCTATGACACCGATGTGCCTGAAATTTTGTACGTACGCTTAGAATAGTGGCCTGCACGGAATCAAAAAGAAATTTTGCAAAAAGTTGCGTTTGGGAAAATATCATACTTTTCATGGGCATAATGCAAGACTTGGGCTCGAACAATTTTAAAATGAAATTTACTCCGGCCCTATGACACCGATGTGCCTGAAATTTTGTACGTACGCTTAGAATAGTGGCCTGCATGGAATCAAAAATAAATTTTGCAAAAAGTTGCGTTTGGGAAAATATCATACTTTTCATGGGCATAATGCAAGACTTGGGCTCGAATAATATTAAAATGTAATTTTCTCCGGCCCTATGACACCGATGTGCCTGAAATTTTGTACGTACGCTTAGAATAGTGGCCTGCACGGAATCAAAAAGAAATTTTGCAAAAAGTTGCGTTTGGGAAAATATCATACTTTTCATGGGCATAATGCAAGACTTGGGCTTGAACAATTTTAAAATGAAATTTTCTCCTGCCCTATGACACCGATGTGCCTGAAATTTTGTACGTACGCTTAGAATTGTGGCCTGCACGGGAATCAAAAAGAAAATTTTGCAAAAAGTTGCGTTTGGGAAAATATCATACTTTTCATGGGCATAATGCAAGACTTGGGCTCGAACAATTTTAAAATGAAATTTACTCCGGCCCTATGACACTGATGTGCCTGAAATTTTGTACGTACGCTTAGAATAGTGGCCTGCACGGAATCAAAAAGAAATTTTGCAAAAAGTTGCGTTTGGGAAAATATCATACTTTTCATGGGCATAATGCAAGACTTGGCTCGAACAATTTCAAAATGAAATTTACTCCGGCCCTATGACACCGATGTGCCTGAAATTTTGTACGTACGCTTAGAATAGTGGCCTGCACGGAATCAAAAAGAAATTTTGCAAAAAGTTGCGTTTGGGAAAATATCATACTTTTCATGGGCATAATGCAAGACTTGGGCTTGAACAATATTAAAATGAAATTTTCTCCTGCCCTATGACACCGATGTGCCTGAAATTTTGTACGTACGCTTAGAATAGTGGCCTGCACGGGAATCAAAAAGAAATTTTGCAAAAAGTTGCGTTTGGGAAAATTTCATACTTTTCATGGGCGTAATGCAAGACTTGGGCTCGAACAATTTTAAAATGAAATTTTCTCCGGCCCTATGACACCGATGTGCCTGAAATTTTGTACGTACGCTTAGAATAGTGGCCTGCACGGGAATCAAAAAGAAATTTTGCAAAAAGTTGCGTTTGGGAAAATATCATACTTTTCATGGGCATAATTCAAGACTTGGGCTCGAACAATTTTAAAATGAAATTTTCTCCGGCCCTATGACACTGATGTGCCTAAAATTTTTTACGTACGCTTAGAATAGTGGCCTGCACGGAATCAAAAAGAAATTTTGCAAAAAGTTGCTTTTGGGAAAATATCATACTTTTCATGGGCATAATGCAAGACTTGGGCTCGAACAATTTTAAAATGAAATTTACTCCGGCCCTATGACACCGATGTGCCTGAAATTTTGTACGTACGCTAAGAATAATGGTCTGCACGTGAATCAAAAAGAAATTTTGCAAAAAGTTGCGTTCGGGAAAATATCATACTTTTCATGGTCATGATGCAAGACTTGGGCTCGAACAATTTTAAAATGAAATTTTCTCCGGCCCTATGCATCGATGTGCCTGAAATTTTGTACGTACGCTTAGAATAGTGGCCTGCACGGGAATCCAAAAGAAATTTTGCAAAAAGTTGCGTTTGGGAAAATATCATACTTTTCATGGGCATAATGCAAGACTTGGGCTCGAACAATTTTAAAATGAAATTTACTCCGGCCCTATGACACCGATGTGCCTGAAATTTTGTACGTACGCTTAGAATAGTGGCCTGCACGGTATCAAAACGAAATTTTGCAAAAAGTTGCGTTTGGGAAAATATCATACTTTTCATGGGCATAATGCAAGACTTGGGCTCGAACAATTTTAAAATGAAATTTACTCCGGCCCTATGACACCGATGTGCCTGAAATTTTGTACGTACGCTTAGAATAGTGGCCTGCACGGGAATCAAAAAGAAATTTTGCAAAAAGTTGCGTTTGGGAAAATATCATACTTTTCATGGGCGTAATGCAAGACTTGGGCTCGAACAATTTTAAAATGAAATTTTCTCCGGCCCTATGACACCGATGTGCCTGAAATTTTGTACGTACGCTTAGAATAGTGGCCTGCACGGAATCAAAAAGAAATTTTGCAAAAAGTTGCGTTTGGGAAAATATCATACTTTTCATGGGCATAATGCAAGACTTGGGCTTGAACAATTTTAAAATGAAATTTTCTCCTGCCCTATGAAACCGATGTTCCTGAAATTTTGTACGTACGCTTAGAATTGTGGCCTGCACGGGAATCAAAAAGAAAATTTGCAAAAAGTTGCGTTTGGGAAAATATCATACTTTTCATGGGCATAATGCAAAACTTGGGCTCGAACAATTTTAAAATGAAATTTACTCCGGCCCTATGACACCGATGTGCCTGAAATTTTGTACGTACGCTTAGAATAGTGGCCTGCACGGGAATCAAAAAGAAATTTTGCAAAAAGTTGCGTTTGGGAAAATATCATACTTTTCATGGGCATAATGCAAGACTTGGGCTCGAACAATTTTAAAATGAAATTTACTCCGGCCCTATGACACCGATGTGCCTGAAATTTTGTACGTACGCTTAGAATAGTGGCCTGCACGGGAATCAAAAAGAAATTTTGCAAAAAGTTGCGTTTGGGAAAATATCATACTTTTCATGGGCGTAATGCAAGACTTGGGCTCGAACAATTTTAAAATGAAATTTTCTCCGGCCCTATGACACCGATGTGCCTGAAATTATGTACGTACAAAATTTCAGGCATGAAATTTTGTACGTACGCTTAGAATAGTGGCCTGCACGGAATCAAAAAGAAATTTTGCAAAAAGTTGCGTTTGGGAAAATATCATACTTTTCATGGGCATAATGCAAGACTTGGGCTTGAACAATTTAAAAATGAAATTTTCTCCTGCCCTATGACACCGATGTGCCTGAAATTTTGTACGTACGCTTCGAATAGTGGCCTGCACGGGAATCAAAAAGAAATTTTGCAAAAAGTTGCGTTTGGGAAAATATCCTACTTTTCATGGGCGTAATGCAAGACTTGGGCTCGAACAATTTTAAAATGAAATTTTCTCCGGCTCTATGACACCGATGTGCCTGAAATTTTGTACGTACGCTTAGAATAGTGGCCTGCACGGAATCAAAAAGAAATTTTGCAAAAAGTTGCGTTTGGGAAAATATCATACTTTTCATGGGCATAATGCAAGACTTGGGCTTGAACAATTTTAAAATGAAATTTACTCCGGCCCTATGACACCGATGTGCCTGAAATTTTGTACGTACGCTTAGAATAGTGGCCTGCACGGGAATCAAAAAGAAATTTTGCAAAAAGTTGCGTTTGGGAAAATATCATACTTTTCATTGGCGTAATGCAAGACTTGGGCTCGAACAATTTTAAAATGAAATTTTCTCCGGCCCTATGACACCGATGTGCCTGAAATTTTGTACGTACGCTTAGAATAGTGGCCTGCACGGTATCAAAACGAAATTTTGCAAAAAGTTGCGTTTGGGAAAATATCATACTTTTCATGGGCATAATGCAAGACTTGGGCTCGAACAATTTTAAAATGAAATTTACTCCGGCCCTATGACACCGATGTGCCTGAAATTTTGTACGTACGCTTAGAATAGTGGCCTGCACGGGAATCAAAAAGAAATTTTGCAAAAAGTTGCGTTTGGGAAAATATCATACTTTTCATTGGCGTAATGCAAGACTTGGGCTCGAACAATTTTAAAATGAAATTTTCTCCGGCCCTATGACACCGATGTGCCTGAAATTTTGTACGTACGCTTAGAATAGTGGCCTGCACGGTATCAAAACGAAATTTTGCAAAAAGTTGCGTTTGGGAAAATATCATACTTTTCATGGGCATAATGCAAAACTTGGGCTCGAACAATTTTAAAATGAAATTTACTCCGGCCCTATGACACCGATGTGCCTGAAATTTTGTACGTACGCTTAGAATAGTGGCCTGCACGGGAATCAAAAAGAAATTTTGCAAAAAGTTGCGTTTGGGAAAATATCATACTTTTCATGGGCATAATGCAAGACTTGGGCTCGAATAATATTAAAATGTAATTTACTCCGGCCCTATGACACCGATGTGCCTGAAATTTTGTACGTAAGCTTCGAATAGTGGCCTGCACGGGAATCAAAAAGAAATTTTGCAAAAAGTTGCGTTTGGGAAAATATCATACTTTTCATGGGCATAATGCAAGACTTGGGCTCGAACAATTTTAAAATGAAATTTACTCCGGCCCTATGACACCGATGTGCCTGAAATTTTGTACGTACGCTTAGAATAGTGGCCTGCACGGGAATCAAAAAGAAATTTTGCAAAAAGTTGCGTTTGGGAAAATATCATACTTTTCATGGGCGTAATGCAAGACTTGGGCTCGAACAATTTTAAAATGAAATTTTCTCCGGCCCTATGACACCGATGTGCCTGAAATTATGTACGTACAAAATTTCAGGCATGAAATTTTGTACGTACGCTTAGAATAGTGGCCTGCACGGAATCAAAAAGAAATTTTGCAAAAAGTTGCGTTTGGGAAAATATCATACTTTTCATGGGCATAATGCAAGACTTGGGCTTAAACAATTTAAAAATGAAATTTTCTCCTGCCCTATGACACCGATGTGCCTGAAATTTTGTACGTACGCTTCGAATAGTGGCCTGCACGGGAATCAAAAAGAAATTTTGCAAAAAGTTGCGTTTGGGAAAATATCCTACTTTTCATGGGCGTAATGCAAGACTTGGGCTCGAACAATTTTAAAATGAAATTTTCTCCGGCTCTATGACACCGATGTGCCTGAAATTTTGTACGTACGCTTAGAATAGTGGCCTGCACGGGAATCAAAAAGAAATTTTGCAAAAAGTTGCGTTTGGGAAAATATCATACTTTTCATTGGCGTAATGCAAGACTTGGGCTCGAACATTTTTAAAATGAAATTTTCTCCGGCCTTATGACACCGATGTGCCTGAAATTTTGTACGTACGCTTAGAATAGTGGCCTGCACGGTATCAAAACGAAATTTTGCAAAAAGTTGCGTTTGGGAAAATATCATACTTTTCATGGGCATAATGCAAGACTTGGGCTCGAACAATTTTAAAATGAAATTTACTCCGGCCCTATGACACCGATGTGCCTGAAATTTTGTACGTACGCTTAGAATAGTGGCCTGCACGGGAATCAAAAAGAAATTTTGCAAAAAGTTGCGTTTGGGAAAATATCATACTTTTCATGGGCGTAATGCAAGACTTGGGCTCGAACAATTTTAAAATGAAATTTTCTCCGGCCCTATGACACCGATGTGCCTGAAATTTTGTACGTACGCTTAGAATAGTGACCTGCACGGAATCAAAAAGAAATTTTGCAAAAAGTTGCGTTTGGGAAAATATCATACTTTTCATGGGCATAATGCAAGACTTGGGCTCGAACAATTTTAAAATGAAATTTACTCCGGCCCTATGACACCGATGTGCCTGAAATTTTGTACGTACGCTTAGAATAGTGGCCTGCACGGGAATCAAAAAGAAATTTTGTAAAAAGTTGCGTTTGGGAAAATATCATACTTTTCATGGGCGTAATGCAAGACTTGGGCTCGAACAATTTTAAAATGAAATTTTCTCCGGCCCTATGACACCGATGTGCCTGAAATTTTGTACGTACGCTTAGAATAGTGGCCTGCACGGAATCAAAAAGAAATTTTGCAAAAAGTTGCGTTTGGGAAAATATCATACTTTTCATGGGCATAATGCAAGACTTGGGCTCGAACAATTTTAAAATGAAATTTACTCCGGCCCTATGACACCGATGTGCCTGAAATTTTGTACGTACGCTTAGAATAGTGGCCTGCATGGAATCAAAAATAAATTTTGCAAAAAGTTGCGTTTGGGAAAATATCATACTTTTCATGGGCATAATGCAAGACTTGGGCTCGAATAATATTAAAATGTAATTTTCTCCGGCCCTATGACACCGATGTGCCTGAAATTTTGTACGTACGCTTAGAATAGTGGCCTGCACGGAATCAAAAAGAAATTTTGCAAAAAGTTGCGTTTGGGAAAATATCATACTTTTCATGGGCATAATGCAAGACTTGGGCTTGAACAATTTTAAAATGAAATTTTCTCCTGCCCTATGACACCGATGTGCCTGAAATTTTGTACGTACGCTTAGAATTGTGGCCTGCACGGGAATCAAAAAGAAAATTTTGCAAAAAGTTGCGTTTGGGAAAATATCATACTTTTCATGGGCATAATGCAAGACTTGGGCTCGAACAATTTTAAAATGAAATTTACTCCGGCCCTATGACACTGATGTGCCTGAAATTTTGTACGTACGCTTAGAATAGTGGCCTGCACGGAATCAAAAAGAAATTTTGCAAAAAGTTGCGTTTGGGAAAATATCATACTTTTCATGGGCATAATGCAAGACTTGGCTCGAACAATTTCAAAATGAAATTTACTCCGGCCCTATGACACCGATGTGCCTGAAATTTTGTACGTACGCTTAGAATAGTGGCCTGCACGGAATCAAAAAGAAATTTTGCAAAAAGTTGCGTTTGGGAAAATATCATACTTTTCATGGGCATAATGCAAGACTTGGGCTTGAACAATATTAAAATGAAATTTTCTCCTGCCCTATGACACCGATGTGCCTGAAATTTTGTACGTACGCTTAGAATAGTGGCCTGCACGGGAATCAAAAAGAAATTTTGCAAAAAGTTGCGTTTGGGAAAATTTCATACTTTTCATGGGCGTAATGCAAGACTTGGGCTCGAACAATTTTAAAATGAAATTTTCTCCGGCCCTATGACACCGATGTGCCTGAAATTTTGTACGTACGCTTAGAATAGTGGCCTGCACGGGAATCAAAAAGAAATTTTGCAAAAAGTTGCGTTTGGGAAAATATCATACTTTTCATGGGCATAATTCAAGACTTGGGCTCGAACAATTTTAAAATGAAATTTTCTCCGGCCCTATGACACTGATGTGCCTAAAATTTTTTACGTACGCTTAGAATAGTGTCCTGCACGGAATCAAAAAGAAATTTTGCAAAAAGTTGCTTTTGGGAAAATATCATACTTTTCATGGGCATAATGCAAGACTTGGGCTCGAACAATTTTAAAATGAAATTTACTCCGGCCCTATGACACCGATGTGCCTGAAATTTTGTACGTACGCTTAGAATAGTGGCCTGCACGGGAATCAAAAAGAAATTTTGCAAAAAGTTGCGTTTGGGAAAATATCATACTTTTCATGGGCGTAATGCAAGACTTGGGCTCGAACAATTTTAAAATGAAATTTTCTCCGGCCCTATGACACCGATGTGCCTGAAATTATGTACGTACAAAATTTCAGGCATGAAATTTTGTACGTACGCTTAGAATAGTGGCCTGCACGGAATCAAAAAGAAATTTTGCAAAAAGTTGCGTTTGGGAAAATATCATACTTTTCATGGGCATAATGCAAGACTTGGGCTTAAACAATTTAAAAATGAAATTTTCTCCTGCCCTATGACACCGATGTGCCTGAAATTTTGTACGTACGCTTCGAATAGTGGCCTGCACGGGAATCAAAAAGAAATTTTGCAAAAAGTTGCGTTTGGGAAAATATCCTACTTTTCATGGGCGTAATGCAAGACTTGGGCTCGAACAATTTTAAAATGAAATTTTCTCCGGCTCTATGACACCGATGTGCCTGAAATTTTGTACGTACGCTTAGAATAGTGGCCTGCACGGGAATCAAAAAGAAATTTTGCAAAAAGTTGCGTTTGGGAAAATATCATACTTTTCATTGGCGTAATGCAAGACTTGGGCTCGAACATTTTTAAAATGAAATTTTCTCCGGCCTTATGACACCGATGTGCCTGAAATTTTGTACGTACGCTTAGAATAGTGGCCTGCACGGTATCAAAACGAAATTTTGCAAAAAGTTGCGTTTGGGAAAATATCATACTTTTCATGGGCATAATGCAAGACTTGGGCTCGAACAATTTTAAAATGAAATTTACTCCGGCCCTATGACACCGATGTGCCTGAAATTTTGTACGTACGCTTAGAATAGTGGCCTGCACGGGAATCAAAAAGAAATTTTGCAAAAAGTTGCGTTTGGGAAAATATCATACTTTTCATGGGCGTAATGCAAGACTTGGGCTCGAACAATTTTAAAATGAAATTTTCTCCGGCCCTATGACACCGATGTGCCTGAAATTTTGTACGTACGCTTAGAATAGTGACCTGCACGGAATCAAAAAGAAATTTTGCAAAAAGTTGCGTTTGGGAAAATATCATACTTTTCATGGGCATAATGCAAGACTTGGGCTCGAACAATTTTAAAATGAAATTTACTCCGGCCCTATGACACCGATGTGCCTGAAATTTTGTACGTACGCTTAGAATAGTGGCCTGCACGGGAATCAAAAAGAAATTTTGTAAAAAGTTGCGTTTGGGAAAATATCATACTTTTCATGGGCGTAATGCAAGACTTGGGCTCGAACAATTTTAAAATGAAATTTTCTCCGGCCCTATGACACCGATGTGCCTGAAATTTTGTACGTACGCTTAGAATAGTGGCCTGCACGGAATCAAAAAGAAATTTTGCAAAAAGTTGCGTTTGGGAAAATATCATACTTTTCATGGGCATAATGCAAGACTTGGGCTCGAACAATTTTAAAATGAAATTTACTCCGGCCCTATGACACCGATGTGCCTGAAATTTTGTACGTACGCTTAGAATAGTGGCCTGCATGGAATCAAAAATAAATTTTGCAAAAAGTTGCGTTTGGGAAAATATCATACTTTTCATGGGCATAATGCAAGACTTGGGCTCGAATAATATTAAAATGTAATTTTCTCCGGCCTTATGACACCGATGTGCCTGAAATTTTGTACGTACGCTTAGAATAGTGGCCTGCACGGAATCAAAAAGAAATTTTGCAAAAAGTTGCGTTTGGGAAAATATCATACTTTTCATGGGCATAATGCAAGACTTGGGCTTGAACAATTTTAAAATGAAATTTTCTCCTGCCCTATGACACCGATGTGCCTGAAATTTTGTACGTACGCTTAGAATTGTGGCCTGCACGGGAATCAAAAAGAAAATTTTGCAAAAAGTTGCGTTTGGGAAAATATCATACTTTTCATGGGCATAATGCAAGACTTGGGCTCGAACAATTTTAAAATGAAATTTACTCCGGCCCTATGACACTGATGTGCCTGAAATTTTGTACGTACGCTTAGAATAGTGGCCTGCACGGAATCAAAAAGAAATTTTGCAAAAAGTTGCGTTTGGGAAAATATCATACTTTTCATGGGCATAATGCAAGACTTGGCTCGAACAATTTCAAAATGAAATTTACTCCGGCCCTATGACACCGATGTGCCTGAAATTTTGTACGTACGCTTAGAATCGTGGCCTGCACGGAATCAAAAAGAAATTTTGCAAAAAGTTGCGTTTGGGAAAATATCATACTTTTCATGGGCATAATGCAAGACTTGGGCTTGAACAATATTAAAATGAAATTTTCTCCTGCCCTATGACACCGATGTGCCTGAAATTTTGTACGTACGCTTAGAATAGTGGCCTGCACGGGAATCAAAAAGAAATTTTGCAAAAAGTTGCGTTTGGGAAAATTTCATACTTTTCATGGGCGTAATGCAAGACTTGGGCTCGAACAATTTTAAAATGAAATTTTCTCCGGCCCTATGACACCGATGTGCCTGAAATTTTGTACGTACGCTTAGAATAGTGGCCTGCACGGGAATCAAAAAGAAATTTTGCAAAAAGTTGCGTTTGGGAAAATATCATACTTTTCATGGGCATAATTCAAGACTTGGGCTCGAACAATTTTAAAATGAAATTTTCTCCGGCCCTATGACACTGATGTGCCTAAAATTTTTTACGTACGCTTAGAATAGTGGCCTGCACGGAATCAAAAAGAAATTTTGCAAAAAGTTGCTTTTGGGAAAATATCATACTTTTCATGGGCATAATGCAAGACTTGGGCTCGAACAATTTTAAAATGAAATTTACTCCGGCCCTATGACACCGATGTGCCTGAAATTTTGTACGTACGCTAAGAATAATGGTCTGCACGTGAATCAAAAAGAAATTTTGCAAAAAGTTGCGTTCGGGAAAATATCATACTTTTCATGGTCATGATGCAAGACTTGGGCTCGAACAATTTTAAAATGAAATTTTCTCCGGCCCTATGCATCGATGTGCCTGAAATTTTGTACGTACGCTTAGAATAGTGGCCTGCACGGGAATCCAAAAGAAATTTTGCAAAAAGTTGCGTTTGGGAAAATATCATACTTTTCATGGGCATAATGCAAGACTTGGGCTTGAACAATTTAAAAATGAAATTTTCTCCTGCCCTATGACACCGATGTGCCTGAAATTTTGTACGTACGCTTCGAATAGTGGCCTGCACGGGAATCAAAAAGAAATTTTGCAAAAAGTTGCGTTTGGGAAAATATCCTACTTTTCATGGGCGTAATGCAAGACTTGGGCTCGAACAATTTTAAAATGAAATTTTCTCCGGCTCTATGACACCGATGTGCCTGAAATTTTGTACGTACGCTTAGAATAGTGGCCTGCACGGAATCAAAAAGAAATTTTGCAAAAAGTTGCGTTTGGGAAAATATCATACTTTTCATGGGCATAATGCAAGACTTGGGCTTGAACAATTTTAAAATGAAATTTACTCCGGCCCTATGACACCGATGTGCCTGAAATTTTGTACGTACGCTTAGAATAGTGGCCTGCACGGGAATCAAAAAGAAATTTTGCAAAAAGTTGCGTTTGGGAAAATATCATACTTTTCATTGGCGTAATGCAAGACTTGGGCTCGAACAATTTTAAAATGAAATTTTCTCCGGCCCTATGACACCGATGTGCCTGAAATTTTGTACGTACGCTTAGAATAGTGGCCTGCACGGTATCAAAACGAAATTTTGCAAAAAGTTGCGTTTGGGAAAATATCATACTTTTCATGGGCATAATGCAAGACTTGGGCTCGAACAATTTTAAAATGAAATTTACTCCGGCCCTATGACACCGATGTGCCTGAAATTTTGTACGTACGCTTAGAATAGTGGCCTGCACGGGAATCAAAAAGAAATTATGCAAAAAGTTGCGTTTGGGAAAATATCATACTTTTCATTGGCGTAATGCAAGACTTGGGCTCGAACAATTTTAAAATGAAATTTTCTCCGGCCCTATGACACCGATGTGCCTGAAATTTTGTACGTACGCTTAGAATAGTGGCCTGCACGGTATCAAAACGAAATTTTGCAAAAAGTTGCGTTTGGGAAAATATCATACTTTTCATGGGCATAATGCAAAACTTGGGCTCGAACAATTTTAAAATGAAATTTACTCCGGCCCTATGACACCGATGTGCCTGAAATTTTGTACGTACGCTTAGAATAGTGGCCTGCACGGGAATCAAAAAGAAATTTTGCAAAAAGTTGCGTTTGGGAAAATATCATACTTTTCATGGGCATAATGCAAGACTTGGGCTCGAACAATTTTAAAATGAAATTTACTCCGGCCCTATGACACCGATGTGCCTGAAATTTTGTACGTACGCTTAGAATAGTGGCCTGCACGGGAATCAAAAAGAAATTTTGCAAAAAGTTGCGTTTGGGAAAATATCATACTTTTCATGGGCGTAATGCAAGACTTGGGCTCGAACAATTTTAAAATGAAATTTTCTCCGGCCCTATGACACCGATGTGCCTGAAATTATGTACGTACAAAATTTCAGGCATGAAATTTTGTACGTACGCTTAGAATAGTGGCCTGCACGGAATCAAAAAGAAATTTTGCAAAAAGTTGCGTTTGGGAAAATATCATACTTTTCATGGGCATAATGCAAGACTTGGGCTTGAACAATTTAAAAATGAAATTTTCTCCTGCCCTATGACACCGATGTGCCTGAAATTTTGTACGTACGCTTCGAATAGTGGCCTGCACGGGAATCAAAAAGAAATTTTGCAAAAAGTTGCGTTTGGGAAAATATCCTACTTTTCATGGGCGTAATGCAAGACTTGGGCTCGAACAATTTTAAAATGAAATTTTCTCCGGCTCTATGACACCGATGTGCCTGAAATTTTGTACGTACGCTTAGAATAGTGGCCTGCACGGAATCAAAAAGAAATTTTGCAAAAAGTTGCATTTGGGAAAATATCATACTTTTCATGGGCATAATGCAAGACTTGGGCTTGAACAATTTTAAAATGAAATTTACTCCGGCCCTATGACACCGATGTGCCTGAAATTTTGTACGTACGCTTAGAATAGTGGCCTGCACGGGAATCAAAAAGAAATTTTGCAAAAAGTTGCGTTTGGGAAAATATCATACTTTTCATTGGCGTAATGCAAGACTTGGGCTCGAACAATTTTAAAATGAAATTTTCTCCGGCCCTATGACACCGATGTGCCTGAAATTTTGTACGTACGCTTAGAATAGTGGCCTGCACGGTATCAAAACGAAATTTTGCAAAAAGTTGCGTTTGGGAAAATATCATACTTTTCATGGGCATAATGCCAGACTTGGGCTCGAACAATTTTAAAATGAAATTTACTCCGGCCCTATGACAACGATGTGCCTGAAATTTTGTACGTACGCTTAGAATAGTGGCCTGAACGGGAATCAAAAAGAAATTTTGCAAAAAGTTGCGTTTGGGAAAATATCATACTTTTCATGGGCGTAATGCAAGACTTGGGCTCGAACAATTTTAAAATGAAATTTTCTCCGGCCCTATGACACCGATGTGCCTGAAATTTTGTACGTACGCTGAGAATAGTGGCCTGCACGGAATCAAAAAGAAATTTTGCAAAAAGTTGCGTTTGGGAAAATATCATACTTTTCATGGGCATAATGCAAGACTTGGGCTCGAACAATTTTAAAATGAAATTTACTCCGGCCCTATGACACCGATGTGCCTGAAATTTTGTACGTACGCTTAGAATAGTGGCCTGCACGGGAATCAAAAAGAAATTTTGTAAAAAGTTGCGTTTGGGAAAATATCATACTTTTCATGGGCGTAATGCAAGACTTGGGCTCGAACAATTTTAAAATGAAATTTTCTCCGGCCCTATGACACCGATGTGCCTGAAATTTTGTACGTACGCTTAGAATAGTGGCCTGCACGGAATCAAAAAGAAATTTTGCAAAAAGTTGCGTTTGGGAAAATTTCATACTTTTCATGGGCATAATGCAAGACTTGGGCTCGAACAATTTTAAAATGAAATTTACTCCGGCCCTATGACACCGATGTGCCTGAAATTATGTACGTACAAAATTTCAGGCATGAAATTTTGTACGTACGCTTAGAATAGTGGCCTGCACGGAATCAAAAAGAAATTTTGCAAAAAGTTGCGTTTGGGAAAATATCATACTTTTCATGGGCATAATGCAAGACTTGGGCTTAAACAATTTAAAAATGAAATTTTCTCCTGCCCTATGGCACCGATGTGCCTGAAATTTTGTACGTACGCTTCGAATAGTGGCCTGCACGGGAATCAAAAAGAAATTTTGCAAAAAGTTGCGTTTGTGAAAATATCCTACTTTTCATGGGCGTAATGCAAGACTTGGGCTCGAACAATTTTAAAATGAAATTTTCTCCGGCTCTATGACACCGATGTGCCTGAAATTTTGTACGTACGCTTAGAATAGTGGCCTGCACGGAATCAAAAAGAAATTTTGCAAAAAGTTGCGTTTGGGAAAATATCATACTTTTCATGGGCATAATGCAAGACTTGGGCTCGAACAATTTTAAAATGAAATTTACTCCGGCCCTATGACACCGATGTGCCTGAAATTATGTACGTACAAAATTTCAGGCATGAAATTTTGTACGTACGCTTAGAATAGTGGCCTGCACGGAATCAAAAAGAAATTTTGCAAAAAGTTGCGTTTGGGAAAATATCATACTTTTCATGGGCATAATGCAAGACTTGGGCTTAAACAATTTAAAAATGAAATTTTCTCCTGCCCTATGGCACCGATGTGCCTGAAATTTTGTACGTACGCTTCGAATAGTGGCCTGCACGGGAATCAAAAAGAAATTTTGCAAAAAGTTGCGTTTGGGAAAATATCCTACTTTTCATGGGCGTAATGCAAGACTTGGGCTCGAACAATTTTAAAATGAAATTTTCTCCGGCTCTATGACACCGATGTGCCTGAAATTTTGTACGTACGCTTAGAATAGTGGCCTGCACGGAATCAAAAAGAAATTTTGCAAAAAGTTGCGTTTGGGAAAATATCATACTTTTCATGGGCATAATGCAAGACTTGGGCTTGAACAATTTTAAAATGAAATTTACTCCGGCCCTATGACACCGATGTGCCTGAAAATTTGTACGTACGCTTAGAATAGTGGCCTGCACGGGAATCAAAAAGAAATTTTGCAAAAAGTTGCGTTTGGGAAAATATCATACTTTTCATTGGCGTAATGCAAGACTTGGGCTCGAACAATTTTAAAATGAAATTTTCTCCGGCCCTATGACACCGATGTGCCTGAAATTTTGTACGTACGCTTAGAATAGTGGCCTGCACGGTATCAAAACGAAATTTTGCAAAAAGTTGCGTTTGGGAAAATATCATACTTTTCATGGGCATAATGCAAGACTTGGGCTCGAACAATTTTAAAATGAAATTTACTCCGGCCCTATGACACCGATGTGCCTGAAATTTTGTACGTACGCTTAGAATAGTGGCCTGCACGGGAATCAAAAAGAAATTTTGCAAAAAGTTGCGTTTGGGAAAAAATCATACTTTTCATGGGCATAATGCAAGACTTGGGCTTGAACAATTTTTAAATGAAATTTTCTCCTGCCCTATGACACCGATGTGCCTGAAATTTTGTACGTACGCTTCGAATAGTGGCCTGCACGGGAATCAAAAAGAAATTTTGCAAAAAGTTGCGTTTGGGAAAATATCATACTTTTCATGGGCATAATGCAAGACTTGGGCTTGAACAATTTTAAAATGAAATTTTCTCCTGCCCTATGACACCGATGTGCCTGAAATTTTGTACGTACGCTTAGAAAAGTGGCCTGCACGGGAATCAAAAAGAAATTTTGCAAAAAGTTGCGTTTGGGAAAATATCATACTTTTCATGGGCGTAATGCAAGACTTGGGCTCGAACAATTTTAAAATGAAATTTTCTCCTGCCCTATGACACCGATGTGCCTGAAATTTTGTACGTACGCTAAGAATAGTGGCCTGCACGGGAATCAAAAAGAAATTTTGCAAAAAGTTGCGTTTGGGAAAATATCATACTTTTCATGGGCGTAATGCAAGACTTGGGCTCGAACAATTTTAAAATGAAATTTTCTCCGGCCCTATGACACCGATGTGCCTGAAATTTTGTACGTACGCTTAGAATAGTGGCCTGCACGGGAATCAAAAAGAAATTTTGCAAAAAGTTGCGTTTGGGAAAATATCATACTTTTCATGGGCATAATTCAAGACTTGGGCTCGAACAATTTTAAAATGAAATTTTCTCCGGCCCTATGACACTGATGTGCCTAAAATTTTGTACGTACGCTTAGAATAGTGGCCTGCACGGAATCAAAAAGAAATTTTGCAAAAAGTTGCGTTTGGGAAAATATCATACTTTTCATGGGCATAATGCAAGACTTGGGCTTGAACAATTTTAAAATGAAATTTTCTCCTGCCCTATGACACCGATGTGCCTAAAATTTTGTACGTACGCTTCGAATAGTGGCCTGCACGGGAATCAAAAAGAAATTTTGCAAAAAGTTGCGTTTGGGAAAATATCCTACTTTTCATGGGCGTAATGCAAGACTTGGGATCGAACAATTTTAAAATGAAATTTTCTCCGGCTCTATGACACCGATGTGCCTGAAATTTTGTACGTACGCTAAGAATAGTGGCCTGCACGGAATCAAAAAGAAATTTTGCAAAAAGTTGCGTTTGGGAAAATATCATACTTTTCATGGGCATAATGCAAGACTTGGGCTCGAACAATTTTAAAATGAAATTTACTCCGGCCCTATGACACCGATGTGCCTGAAATTTTGTACGTACGCTTAGAATAGTGGCCTGCACGGGAATCCAAAAGAAATTTTGCAAAAAGTTGCGTTTGGGAAAATATCATACTTTTCATGGGCATAATTCAAGACTTGGGCTCGAACAATTTTAAAATGAAATTTTCTCCGGCCCTTTGACACCGATGTGCCTGAAATTTTGTACGTACGCTTAGAATAGTGGCCTGCACGGGAATCAAAAAGAAATTTTGCAAAATGTTGCGTTTGGGAAAATATCATACTTTTCATGGGCATAATGCAAGACTTGGGCTCGAATAATATTAAAATGTAATTTACTCCGGCCCTATGACACCGATGTGCCTGAAATTTTGTACGTACGCTTCGAATAGTGGCCTGCACGGGAATCAAAAAGAAATTTTGCAAAAAGTTGCGTTTGGGAAAATATCATACTTTTCATGGGCATAATGCAAGACTTGGGCTCGAACAATTTTAAAATGAAATTTACTCCGGCCCTATGACACCGATGTGCCTGAAATTATGTACGTACAAAATTTCAGGCATGAAATTTTGTACGTACGCTTAGAATAGTGGCCTGCACGGAATCAAAAAAAAATTTTGCAAAAAGTTGCGTTTGGGAAAATATCATACTTTTCATGGGCATAATGCAAGACTTGGGCTTGAACAATTTAAAAATGAAATTTTCTCCTGCCCTATGACACCGATGTGCCTGAAATTTTGTACGTACGCTTCGAATAGTGGCCTGCACGGGAATCAAAAAGAAATTTTGCAAAAAGTTGCGTTTGGGAAAATATCCTACTTTTCATGGGCGTAATGCAAGACTTGGGCTCGAACAATTTTAAAATGAAATTTTCTCCAGCTCTATGACACCGATGTGCCTGAAATTTTGTACGTACGCTTAGAATAGTGGCCTGCACGGAATCAAAAAGAAATTTTGCAAAAAGTTGCGTTTGGGAAAATATCATACTTTTCATGGGCATAATGCAAGACTTGGGCTTGAACAATTTTAAAATGAAATTTACTCCGGCCCTATGACACCGATGTGCCTGAAATTTTGTACGTACGCTTAGAATAGTGGCCTGCACGGGAATCAAAAAGAAATTTTGCAAAAAGTTGCGTTTGGGAAAATATCATACTTTTCATTGGCGTAATGCAAGACTTGGGCTCGAACAATTTTAAAATGAAATTTTCTCCGGCCCTATGACACCGATGTGCCTGAAATTTTGTACGTACGCTTAGAATAGTGGCCTGCACGGTATCAAAACGAAATTTTGCAAAAAGTTGCGTTTGGGAAAATATCATACTTTTCATGGGCATAATGCCAGACTTGGGCTCGAACAATTTTAAAATGAAATTTACTCCGGCCCTATGACAACGATGTGCCTGAAATTTTGTACGTACGCTTAGAATAGTGGCCTGAACGGGAATCAAAAAGAAATTTTGCAAAAAGTTGCGTTTGGGAAAATATCATACTTTTCATGGGCGTAATGCAAGACTTGGGCTCGAACAATTTTAAAATGAAATTTTCTCCGGCCCTATGACACCGATGTGCCTGAAATTTTGTACGTACGCTGAGAATAGTGGCCTGCACGGAATCAAAAAGAAATTTTGCAAAAAGTTGCGTTTGGGAAAATATCATACTTTTCATGGGCATAATGCAAGACTTGGGCTCGAACAATTTTAAAATGAAATTTACTCCGGCCCTATGACACCGATGTGCCTGAAATTTTGTACGTACGCTTAGAATAGTGGCCTGCACGGGAATCAAAAAGAAATTTTGTAAAAAGTTGCGTTTGGGAAAATATCATACTTTTCATGGGCGTAATGCAAGACTTGGGCTCGAACAATTTTAAAATGAAATTTTCTCCGGCCCTATGACACCGATGTGCCTGAAATTTTGTACGTACGCTTAGAATAGTGGCCTGCACGGAATCAAAAAGAAATTTTGCAAAAAGTTGCGTTTGGGAAAATATCATACTTTTCATGGGCATAATGCAAGACTTGGGCTCGAACAATTTTAAAATGAAATTTACTCCGGCCCTATGACACCGATGTGCCTGAAATTATGTACGTACAAAATTTCAGGCATGAAATTTTGTACGTACGCTTAGAATAGTGGCCTGCACGGAATCAAAAAGAAATTTTGCAAAAAGTTGCGTTTGGGAAAATATCATACTTTTCATGGGCATAATGCAAGACTTGGGCTTAAACAATTTAAAAATGAAATTTTCTCCTGCCCTATGGCACCGATGTGCCTGAAATTTTGTACGTACGCTTCGAATAGTGGCCTGCACGGGAATCAAAAAGAAATTTTGCAAAAAGTTGCGTTTGGGAAAATATCCTACTTTTCATGGGCGTAATGCAAGACTTGGGCTCGAACAATTTTAAAATGAAATTTTCTCCGGCTCTATGACACCGATGTGCCTGAAATTTTGTACGTACGCTTAGAATAGTGGCCTGCACGGAATCAAAAAGAAATTTTGCAAAAAGTTGCGTTTGGGAAAATATCATACTTTTCATGGGCATAATGCAAGACTTGGGCTTGAACAATTTTAAAATGAAATTTACTCCGGCCCTATGACACCGATGTGCCTGAAATTTTGTACGTACGCTTAGAATAGTGGCCTGCACGGGAATCAAAAAGAAATTTTGCAAAAAGTTGCGTTTGGGAAAATATCATACTTTTCATTGGCGTAATGCAAGACTTGGGCTCGAACAATTTTAAAATGAAATTTTCTCCGGCCCTATGACACCGATGTGCCTGAAATTTTGTACGTACGCTTAGAATAGTGGCCTGCACGGTATCAAAACGAAATTTTGCAAAAAGTTGCGTTTGGGAAAATATCATACTTTTCATGGGCATAATGCAAGACTTGGGCTCGAACAATTTTAAAATGAAATTTACTCCGGCCCTATGACACCGATGTGCCTGAAATTTTGTACGTACGCTTAGAATAGTGGCCTGCACGGGAATCAAAAAGAAATTTTGCAAAAAGTTGCGTTTGGGAAAAAATCATACTTTTCATGGGCATAATGCAAGACTTGGGCTTGAACAATTTTTAAATGAAATTTTCTCCTGCCCTATGACACCGATGTGCCTGAAATTTTGTACGTACGCTTCGAATAGTGGCCTGCACGGGAATCAAAAAGAAATTTTGCAAAAAGTTGCGTTTGGGAAAATATCATACTTTTCATGGGCATAATGCAAGACTTGGGCTTGAACAATTTTAAAATGAAATTTTCTCCTGCCCTATGACACCGATGTGCCTGAAATTTTGTACGTACGCTTAGAATAGTGGCCTGCACGGGAATCAAAAAGAAATTTTGCAAAAAGTTGCGTTTGGGAAAATATCATACTTTTCATGGGCGTAATGCAAGACTTGGGCTCGAACAATTTTAAAATGAAATTTTCTCCTGCCCTATGACACCGATGTGCCTGAAATTTTGTACGTACGCTAAGAATAGTGGCCTGCACGGGAATCAAAAAGAAATTTTGCAAAAAGTTGCGTTTGGGAAAATATCATACTTTTCATGGGCGTAATGCAAGACTTGGGCTCGAACAATTTTAAAATGAAATTTTCTCCGGCCCTATGACACCGATGTGCCTGAAATTTTGTACGTACGCTTAGAATAGTGGCCTGCACGGGAATCAAAAAGAAATTTTGCAAAAAGTTGCGTTTGGGAAAATATCATACTTTTCATGGGCATAATTCAAGACTTGGGCTCGAACAATTTTAAAATGAAATTTTCTCCGGCCCTATGACACTGATGTGCCTAAAATTTTGTACGTACGCTTAGAATAGTGGCCTGCACGGAATCAAAAAGAAATTTTGCAAAAAGTTGCGTTTGGGAAAATATCATACTTTTCATGGGCATAATGCAAGACTTGGGCTTGAACAATTTTAAAATGAAATTTTCTCCTGCCCTATGACACCGATGTGCCTAAAATTTTGTACGTACGCTTCGAATAGTGGCCTGCACGGGAATCAAAAAGAAATTTTGCAAAAAGTTGCGTTTGGGAAAATATCCTACTTTTCATGGGCGTAATGCAAGACTTGGGATCGAACAATTTTAAAATGAAATTTTCTCCGGCTCTATGACACCGATGTGCCTGAAATTTTGTACGTACGCTAAGAATAGTGGCCTGCACGGAATCAAAAAGAAATTTTGCAAAAAGTTGCGTTTGGGAAAATATCATACTTTTCATGGGCATAATGCAAGACTTGGGCTCGAACAATTTTAAAATGAAATTTACTCCGGCCCTATGACACCGATGTGCCTGAAATTTTGTACGTACGCTTAGAATAGTGGCCTGCACGGGAATCCAAAAGAAATTTTGCAAAAAGTTGCGTTTGGGAAAATATCATACTTTTCATGGGCATAATTCAAGACTTGGGCTCGAACAATTTTAAAATGAAATTTTCTCCGGCCCTTTGACACCGATGTGCCTGAAATTTTGTACGTACGCTTAGAATAGTGGCCTGCACGGGAATCAAAAAGAAATTTTGCAAAAAGTTGCGTTTGGGAAAATATCATACTTTTCATGGGCATAATGCAAGACTTGGGCTCGAATAATATTAAAATGTAATTTACTCCGGCCCTATGACACCGATGTGCCTGAAATTTTGTACGTACGCTTCGAATAGTGGCCTGCACGGGAATCAAAAAGAAATTTTGCAAAAAGTTGCGTTTGGGAAAATATCATACTTTTCATGGGCATAATGCAAGACTTGGGCTCGAACAATTTTAAAATGAAATTTACTCCGGCCCTATGACACCGATGTGCCTGAAATTTTGTACGTACGCTTAGAATAGTGGCCTGCACGGGAATCAAAAAGAAATTTTGCAAAAAGTTGCGTTTGGGAAAATATCATACTTTTCATGGGCGTAATGCAAGACTTGGGCTCGAACAATTTTAAAATGAAATTTTCTCCGGCCCTATGACACCGATGTGCCTGAAATTATGTACGTACAAAATTTCAGGCATGAAATTTTGTACGTACGCTTAGAATAGTGGCCTGCACGGAATCAAAAAAAAATTTTGCAAAAAGTTGCGTTTGGGAAAATATCCTACTTTTCATGGGCGTAATGCAAGACTTGGGCTCGAACAATTTTAAAATGAAATTTTCTCCGGCTCTATGACACCGATGTGCCTGAAATTTTGTACGTACGCTTAGAATAGTGGCCTGCACGGAACCAAAAAGAAATTTTGCAAAAAGTTGCGTTTGGGAAAATATCATACTTTTCATGGGCATAATGCAAGACTTGGGCTTGAACAATTTTAAAATGAAATTTACTCCGGCCCTATGACACCGATGTGCCTGAAATTTTGTACGTACGCTTAGAATAGTGGCCTGCACGGGAATCAAAAAGAAATTTTGCAAAAAGTTGCGTTTGGGAAAATATCATACTTTTCATTGGCGTAATGCAAGACTTGGGCTCGAACAATTTTAAAATGAAATTTTCTCCGGCCCTATGACACCGATGTGCCTGAAATTTTGTACGTACGCTTAGAATAGTGGCCTGCACGGTATCAAAACGAAATTTTGCAAAAAGTTGCGTTTGGGAAAATATCATACTTTTCATGGGCATAATGCAAGACTTGGGCTCGAACAATTTTAAAATGAAATTTACTCCGGCCCTATGACACCGAAGTGCCTGAAATTTTGTACGTACGCTTAGAATAGTGGCCTGCACGGGAATCAAAAAGAAATTTTGCAAAAAGTTGCGTTTTGGAAAATATCATACTTTTCATGGGCGTAATGCAAGACTTGGGCTCGAACAATTTTAAAATGAAATTTTCTCCGGCCCTATGACACCGATGTGCCTGAAATTTTGTACGTACGCTTAGAATAGTGGCCTGCACGGAATCAAAAAGAAATTTTGCAAAAAGTTGCGTTTGGGAAAATATCATACTTTTCATGGGCATAATGCAAGACTTGGGCTCGAACAATTTTAAAATGAAATTTACTCCGGCCCTATGACACCGATGTGCCTGAAATTTTGTACGTACGCTTAGAATAGTGGCCTGCACGGGAATCAAAAAGAAATTTTGTAAAAAGTTGCGTTTGGGAAAATATCATACTTTTCATGGGCGTAATGCAAGACTTGGGCTCGAACAATTTTAAAATGAAATTTTCTCCGGCCCTATGACACCGATGTGCCTGAAATTTTGTACGTACGCTTAGAATAGTGGCCTGCACGGAATCAAAAAGAAATTTTGCAAAAAGTTGCGTTTGGGAAAATATCATACTTTTCATGGGCATAATGCAAGACTTGGGCTCGAATAATATTAAAATGTAATTTTCTCCGGCCCTATGACACCGATGTGCCTGAAATTTTGTACGTACGCTAAGAATAGTGGCCTGCACGGGAATCAAAAAGAAATTTTGCAAAAAGTTGCGTTTGGGAAAATATCATACTTTTCATGGGCGTAATGCAAGACTTGGGCTCGAACAATTTTAAAATGAAATTTTCTCCGGCCCTATGACACCGATGTGCCTGAAATTTTGTACGTACGCTTAGAATAGTGGCCTGCACGGGAATCAAAAAGAAATTTTGCAAAAAGTTGCGTTTGGGAAAATATCATACTTTTCATGGGCATAATTCAAGACTTGGGCTCGAACAATTTTAAAATGAAATTTTCTCCGGCCCTATGACACTGATGTGCCTAAAATTTTGTACGTACGCTTAGAATAGTGGCCTGCACGGAATCAAAAAGAAATTTTGCAAAAAGTTGCGTTTGGGAAAATATCATACTTTTCATGGGCATAATGCAAGACTTGGGCTTGAACAATTTTAAAATGAAATTTTCTCCTGCCCTATGACACCGATGTGCCTAAAATTTTGTACGTACGCTTCGAATAGTGGCCTGCACGGGAATCAAAAAGAAATTTTGCAAAAAGTTGCGTTTGGGAAAATATCCTACTTTTCATGGGCGTAATGCAAGACTTGGGATCGAACAATTTTAAAATGAAATTTTCTCCGGCTCTATGACACCGATGTGCCTGAAATTTTGTACGTACGCTAAGAATAGTGGCCTGCACGGAATCAAAAAGAAATTTTGCAAAAAGTTGCGTTTGGGAAAATATCATACTTTTCATGGGCATAATGCAAGACTTGGGCTCGAACAATTTTAAAATGAAATTTACTCCGGCCCTATGACACCGATGTGCCTGAAATTTTGTACGTACGCTTAGAATAGTGGCCTGCACGGGAATCCAAAAGAAATTTTGCAAAAAGTTGCGTTTGGGAAAATATCATACTTTTCATGGGCATAATTCAAGACTTGGGCTCGAACAATTTTAAAATGAAATTTTCTCCGGCCCTTTGACACCGATGTGCCTGAAATTTTGTACGTACGCTTAGAATAGTGGCCTGCACGGGAATCAAAAAGAAATTTTGCAAAAAGTTGCGTTTGGGAAAATATCATACTTTTCATGGGCATAATGCAAGACTTGGGCTCGAATAATATTAAAATGTAATTTACTCCGGCCCTATGACACCGATGTGCCTGAAATTTTGTACGTACGCTTCGAATAGTGGCCTGCACGGGAATCAAAAAGAAATTTTGCAAAAAGTTGCGTTTGGGAAAATATCATACTTTTCATGGGCATAATGCAAGACTTGGGCTCGAACAATTTTAAAATGAAATTTACTCCGGCCCTATGACACCGATGTGCCTGAAATTTTGTACGTACGCTTAGAATAGTGGCCTGCACGGGAATCAAAAAGAAATTTTGCAAAAAGTTGCGTTTGGGAAAATATCATACTTTTCATGGGCGTAATGCAAGACTTGGGCTCGAACAATTTTAAAATGAAATTTTCTCCGGCCCTATGACACCGATGTGCCTGAAATTATGTACGTACAAAATTTCAGGCATGAAATTTTGTACGTACGCTTAGAATAGTGGCCTGCACGGAATCAAAAAAAAATTTTGCAAAAAGTTGCGTTTGGGAAAATATCCTACTTTTCATGGGCGTAATGCAAGACTTGGGCTCGAACAATTTTAAAATGAAATTTTCTCCGGCTCTATGACACCGATGTGCCTGAAATTTTGTACGTACGCTTAGAATAGTGGCCTGCACGGAACCAAAAAGAAATTTTGCAAAAAGTTGCGTTTGGGAAAATATCATACTTTTCATGGGCATAATGCAAGACTTGGGCTTGAACAATTTTAAAACGAAATTTACTCCGGCCCTATGACACCGATGTGCCTGAAATTTTGTACGTACGCTTAGAATAGTGGCCTGCACGGGAATCAAAAAGAAATTTTGCAAAAAGTTGCGTTTGGGAAAATATCATACTTTTCATTGGCGTAATGCAAGACTTGGGCTCGAACAATTTTAAAATGAAATTTTCTCCGGCCCTATGACACCGATGTGCCTGAAATTTTGTACGTACGCTTAGAATAGTGGCCTGCACGGTATCAAAACGAAATTTTGCAAAAAGTTGCGTTTGGGAAAATATCATACTTTTCATGGGCATAATGCAAGACTTGGGCTCGAACAATTTTAAAATGAAATTTACTCCGGCCCTATGACACCGAAGTGCCTGAAATTTTGTACGTACGCTTAGAATAGTGGCCTGCACGGGAATCAAAAAGAAATTTTGCAAAAAGTTGCGTTTTGGAAAATATCATACTTTTCATGGGCGTAATGCAAGACTTGGGCTCGAACAATTTTAAAATGAAATTTTCTCCGGCCCTATGACACCGATGTGCCTGAAATTTTGTACGTACGCTTAGAATAGTGGCCTGCACGGAATCAAAAAGAAATTTTGCAAAAAGTTGCGTTTGGGAAAATATCATACTTTTCATGGGCATAATGCAAGACTTGGGCTCGAACAATTTTAAAATGAAATTTACTCCGGCCCTATGACACCGATGTGCCTGAAATTTTGTACGTACGCTTAGAATAGTGGCCTGCACGGGAATCAAAAAGAAATTTTGTAAAAAGTTGCGTTTGGGAAAATATCATACTTTTCATGGGCGTAATGCAAGACTTGGGCTCGAACAATTTTAAAATGAAATTTTCTCCGGCCCTATGACACCGATGTGCCTGAAATTTTGTACGTACGCTTAGAATAGTGGCCTGCACGGAATCAAAAAGAAATTTTGCAAAAAGTTGCGTTTGGGAAAATATCATACTTTTCATGGGCATAATGCAAGACTTGGGCTCGAATAATATTAAAATGTAATTTTCTCCGGCCCTATGACACCGATGTGCCTGAAATTTTGTACGTACGCTTAGAATAGTGGCCTGCACGGAATCAAAAAGAAATTTTGCAAAAAGTTGCGTTTGGGAAAATATCATACTTTTCATGGGCATAATGCAAGACTTGGGCTTGAACAATTTTAAAATGAAATTTTCTCCTGCCCTATGACACCGATGTGCCTGAAATTTTGTACGTACGCTTAGAATTGTGGCCTGCACGGGAATCAAAAAGAAAATTTTGCAAAAAGTTGCGTTTGGGAAAATATCATACTTTTCATGGGCATAATGCAAGACTTGGGCTCGAACAATTTTAAAATGAAATTTACTCCGGCCCTATGACACTGATGTGCCTGAAATTTTGTACGTACGCTTAGAATAGTGGCCTGCATGGAATCAAAAAGAAATTTTGCAAAAAGTTGCGTTTGGGAAAATATCATACTTTTCATGGGCATAATGCAAGACTTGGGCTCGAATAATATTAAAATGTAATTTTCTCCGGCCCTATGACACCGATGTGCCTGAAATTTTGTACGTACGCTTAGAATAGTGGCCTGCACGGAATCAAAAAGAAATTTTGCAAAAAGTTGCGTTTGGGAAAATATCATACTTTTCATGGGCGTAATGCAAGACTTGGGCTCGAACAATTTTAAAATGAAATTTACTCCGGCCCTATGACACTGATGTGCCTGAAATTTTGTACGTACGCTTAGAATAGTGGCCTGCACGGAATCAAAAAGAAATTTTGCAAAAAGTTGCGTTTGGGAAAATATCATACTTTTCATGGGCATAATGCAAGACTTGGGCTCGAACAATTTTAAAATGAAATTTACTCCGGCCCTATGACACCGATGTGCCTGAAATTTTGTACGTACGCTTAGAATAGTGGCCTGCACGGAATCAAAAAGAAATTTTGCAAAAAGTTGCGTTTGGGAAAATATCATACTTTTCATGGGCATAATGCAAGACTTGGGCTCGAATAATATTAAAATGTAATTTTCTCCGGCCCTATGACACCGATGTGCCTGAAATTTTGTACGTACGCTTAGAATAGTGGCCTGCACGGAATCAAAAAGAAATTTTGCAAAAAGTTGCGTTTGGGAAAATATCATACTTTTCATGGGCATAATGCAAGACTTGGGCTTGAACAATTTTAAAATGAAATTTTCTCCTGCCCTATGACACCGATGTGCCTGAAATTTTGTACGTACGCTTAGAATTGTGGCCTGCACGGGAATCAAAAAGAAAATTTTGCAAAAAGTTGCGTTTGGGAAAATATCATACTTTTCATGGGCATAATGCAAGACTTGGGCTCGAACAATTTTAAAATGAAATTTACTCCGGCCCTATGACACTGATGTGCCTGAAATTTTGTACGTACGCTTAGAATAGTGGCCTGCATGGAATCAAAAAGAAATTTTGCAAAAAGTTGCGTTTGGGAAAATATCATACTTTTCATGGGCATAATGCAAGACTTGGCTCGAACAATTTTAAAATGAAATTTACTCCGGCCCTATGACACCGATGTGCCTGAAATTTTGTACGTACGCTTAGAATAGTGGCCTGCACGGGAATCAAAAAGAAATTTTGCAAAAAGTTGCGTTTGGGAAAATATCATACTTTTCATGGGCATAATGCAAGACTTGGGCTCGAATAATATTAAAATGTAATTTACTCCGGCCCTATGACACCGATGTGCCTGAAATTTTGTACGTAAGCTTCGAATAGTGGCCTGCACGGGAATCAAAAAGAAATTTTGCAAAAAGTTGCGTTTGGGAAAATATCATACTTTTCATGGGCATAATGCAAGACTTGGGCTCGAACAATTTTAAAATGAAATTTACTCCGGCCCTATGACACTGATGTGCCTGAAATTTTGTACGTACGCTTAGAATAGTGGCCTGCATGGAATCAAAAAGAAATTTTGCAAAAAGTTGCGTTTGGGAAAATATCATACTTTTCATGGGCATAATGCAAGACTTGGCTCGAACAATTTTAAAATGAAATTTACTCCGGCCCTATGACACCGATGTGCCTGAAATTTTGTACGTACGCTTAGAATAGTGGCCTGCACGGGAATCAAAAAGAAATTTTGCAAAAAGTTGCGTTTGGGAAAATATCATACTTTTCATGGGCATAATGCAAGACTTGGGCTCGAATAATATTAAAATGTAATTTACTCCGGCCCTATGACACCGATGTGCCTGAAATTTTGTACGTAAGCTTCGAATAGTGGCCTGCACGGGAATCAAAAAGAAATTTTGCAAAAAGTTGCGTTTGGGAAAATATCATACTTTTCATGGGCATAATGCAAGACTTGGGCTCGAACAATTTTAAAATGAAATTTACTCCGGCCCTATGACACCGATGTGCCTGAAATTTTGTACGTACGCTTAGAATAGTGGCCTGCACGGGAATCAAAAAGAAATTTTGCAAAAAGTTGCGTTTGGGAAAATATCATACTTTTCATGGGCGTAATGCAAGACTTGGGCTCGAACAATTTTAAAATGAAATTTTCTCCGGCCCTATGACACCGATGTGCCTGAAATTATGTACGTACAAAATTTCAGGCATGAAATTTTGTACGTACGCTTAGAATAGTGGCCTGCACGGAATCAAAAAGAAATTTTGCAAAAAGTTGCGTTTGGGAAAATATCATACTTTTCATGGGCATAATGCAAGACTTGGGCTTGAACAATTTAAAAATGAAATTTTCTCCTGCCCTATGACACCGATGTGCCTGAAATTTTGTACGTACGCTTCGAATAGTGGCCTGCACGGGAATCAAAAAGAAATTTTGCAAAAAGTTGCGTTTGGGAAAATATCCTACTTTTCATGGGCGTAATGCAAGACTTGGGCTCGAACAATTTTAAAATGAAATTTTCTCCGGCTCTATGACACCGATGTGCCTGAAATTTTGTACGTACGCTTAGAATAGTGGCCTGCACGGAATCAAAAAGAAATTTTGCAAAAAGTTGCGTTTGGGAAAATATCATACTTTTCATGGGCATAATGCAAGACTTGGGCTTGAACAATTTTAAAATGAAATTTTCTCCTGCCCTATGACACCGATGTGCCTGAAATTTTGTACGTACGCTTAGAATTGTGGCCTGCACGGGAATCAAAAAGAAAATTTTGCAAAAAGTTGCGTTTGGGAAAATATCATACTTTTCATGGGCATAATGCAAGACTTGGGCTCGAACAATTTTAAAATGAAATTTACTCCGGCCCTATGACACTGATGTGCCTGAAATTTTGTACGTACGCTTAGAATAGTGGCCTGCATGGAATCAAAAAGAAATTTTGCAAAAAGTTGCGTTTGGGAAAATATCATACTTTTCATGGGCATAATGCAAGACTTGGCTCGAACAATTTTAAAATGAAATTTACTCCGGCCCTATGACACCGATGTGCCTGAAATTTTGTACGTACGCTTAGAATAGTGGCCTGCACGGGAATCAAAAAGAAATTTTGCAAAAAGTTGCGTTTGGGAAAATATCATACTTTTCATGGGCATAATGCAAGACTTGGGCTCGAATAATATTAAAATGTAATTTACTCCGGCCCTATGACACCGATGTGCCTGAAATTTTGTACGTAAGCTTCGAATAGTGGCCTGCACGGGAATCAAAAAGAAATTTTGCAAAAAGTTGCGTTTGGGAAAATATCATACTTTTCATGGGCATAATGCAAGACTTGGGCTCGAACAATTTTAAAATGAAATTTACTCCGGCCCTATGACACCGATGTGCCTGAAATTTTGTACGTACGCTTAGAATAGTGGCCTGCACGGGAATCAAAAAGAAATTTTGCAAAAAGTTGCGTTTGGGAAAATATCATACTTTTCATGGGCGTAATGCAAGACTTGGGCTCGAACAATTTTAAAATGAAATTTTCTCCGGCCCTATGACACCGATGTGCCTGAAATTATGTACGTACAAAATTTCAGGCATGAAATTTTGTACGTACGCTTAGAATAGTGGCCTGCACGGAATCAAAAAGAAATTTTGCAAAAAGTTGCGTTTGGAAAAATATCATACTTTTCATGGGCATAATGCAAGACTTGGGCTTGAACAATTTAAAAATGAAATTTTCTCCTGCCCTATGACACCGATGTGCCTGAAATTTTGTACGTACGCTTCGAATAGTGGCCTGCACGGGAATCAAAAAGAAATTTTGCAAAAAGTTGCGTTTGGGAAAATATCCTACTTTTCATGGGCGTAATGCAAGACTTGGGCTCGAACAATTTTAAAATGAAATTTTCTCCGGCTCTATGACACCGATGTGCCTGAAATTTTGTACGTACGCTTAGAATAGTGGCCTGCACGGAATCAAAAAGAAATTTTGCAAAAAGTTGCGTTTGGGAAAATATCATACTTTTCATGGGCATAATGCAAGACTTGGCTCGAACAATTTTAAAATGAAATTTACTCCGGCCCTATGACACCGATGTGCCTGAAATTTTGTACGTACGCTTAGAATAGTGGCCTGCACGGGAATCAAAAAGAAATTTTGCAAAAAGTTGCGTTTGGGAAAATATCATACTTTTCATGGGCATAATGCAAGACTTGGGCTCGAATAATATTAAAATGTAATTTACTCCGGCCCTATGACACCGATGTGCCTGAAATTTTGTACGTAAGCTTCGAATAGTGGCCTGCACGGGAATCAAAAAGAAATTTTGCAAAAAGTTGCGTTTGGGAAAATATCATACTTTTCATGGGCATAATGCAAGACTTGGGCTCGAACAATTTTAAAATGAAATTTACTCCGGCCCTATGACACCGATGTGCCTGAAATTTTGTACGTACGCTTAGAATAGTGGCCTGCACGGGAATCAAAAAGAAATTTTGCAAAAAGTTGCGTTTGGGAAAATATCATACTTTTCATGGGCGTAATGCAAGACTTGGGCTCGAACAATTTTAAAATGAAATTTTCTCCGGCCCTATGACACCGATGTGCCTGAAATTATGTACGTACAAAATTTCAGGCATGAAATTTTGTACGTACGCTTAGAATAGTGGCCTGCACGGAATCAAAAAGAAATTTTGCAAAAAGTTGCGTTTGGGAAAATATCATACTTTTCATGGGCATAATGCAAGACTTGGGCTTGAACAATTTAAAAATGAAATTTTCTCCTGCCCTATGACACCGATGTGCCTGAAATTTTGTACGTACGCTTCGAATAGTGGCCTGCACGGGAATCAAAAAGAAATTTTGCAAAAAGTTGCGTTTGGGAAAATATCCTACTTTTCATGGGCGTAATGCAAGACTTGGGCTCGAACAATTTTAAAATGAAATTTTCTCCGGCTCTATGACACCGATGTGCCTGAAATTTTGTACGTACGCTTAGAATAGTGGCCTGCACGGAATCAAAAAGAAATTTTGCAAAAAGTTGCGTTTGGGAAAATATCATACTTTTCATGGGCATAATGCAAGACTTGGGCTCGAACAATTTTAAAATGAAATTTACTCCGGCCCTATGACACCGATGTGCCTGAAATTTTGTACGTACGCTTAGAATAGTGGCCTGCACGGGAATCAAAAAGAAATTTTGCAAAAAGTTGCGTTTGGGAAAATATCATACTTTTCATGGGCGTAATGCAAGACTTGGGCTCGAACAATTTTAAAATGAAATTTTCTCCGGCCCTATGACACCGATGTGCCTGAAATTTTGTACGTACGCTTAGAATAGTGGCCTGCACGGTATCAAAACGAAATTTTGCAAAAAGTTGCGTTTGGGAAAATATCATACTTTTCATGGGCATAATGCAAGACTTGGGCTCGAACAATTTTAAAATGAAATTTACTCCGGCCCTATGACACCGATGTGCCTGAAATTTTGTACGTACGCTTAGAATAGTGGCCTGCACGGGAATCAAAAAGAAATTTTGCAAAAAGTTGCGTTTGGGAAAATATCATACTTTTCATGGGCGTAATGCAAGACTTGGGCTCGAACAATTTTAAAATGAAATTTTCTCCGGCCCTATGACACCGATGTGCCTGAAATTTTGTACGTACGCTTAGAATAGTGGCCTGCACGGAATCAAAAAGAAATTTTGCAAAAAGTTGCGTTTGGGAAAATATCATACTTTTCATGGGCATAATGCAAGACTTGGGCTCGAACAATTTTAAAATGAAATTTACTCCGGCCCTATGACACCGATGTGCCTGAAATTTTGTACGTACGCTTAGAATAGTGGCCTGCACGGGAATCAAAAAGAAATTTTGTAAAAAGTTGCGTTTGGGAAAATATCATACTTTTCATGGGCGTAATGCAAGACTTGGGCTCGAACAATTTTAAAATGAAATTTTCTCCGGCCCTATGACACCGATGTGCCTGAAATTTTGTACGTACGCTTAGAATAGTGGCCTGCACGGAATCAAAAAGAAATTTTGCAAAAAGTTGCGTTTGGGAAAATATCATACTTTTCATGGGCATAATGCAAGACTTGGGCTCGAACAATTTTAAAATGAAATTTACTCCGGCCCTATGACACCGATGTGCCTGAAATTTTGTACGTACGCTTAGAATAGTGGCCTGCACGGGAATCAAAAAGAAATTTTGCAAAAAGTTGCGTTTGGGAAAATATCATACTTTTCATGGGCGTAATGCAAGACTTGGGCTCGAACAATTTTAAAATGAAATTTTCTCCGGCCCTATGACACCGATGTGCCTGAAATTATGTACGTACAAAATTTCAGGCATGAAATTTTGTACGTACGCTTAGAATAGTGGCCTGCACGGAATCAAAAAGAAATTTTGCAAAAAGTTGCGTTTGGGAAAATATCATACTTTTCATGGGCATAATGCAAGACTTGGGCTTAAACAATTTAAAAATGAAATTTTCTCATGCCCTATGACACCGATGTGCCTGAAATTTTGTACGTACGCTTCGAATAGTGGCCTGCACGGGAATCAAAAAGAAATTTTGCAAAAAGTTGCGTTTGGGAAAATATCCTACTTTTCATGGGCGTAATGCAAGACTTGGGCTCGAACAATTTTAAAATGAAATTTTCTCCGGCTCTATGACACCGATGTGCCTGAAATTTTGTACGTACGCTTAGAATAGTGGCCTGCACGGAATCAAAAAGAAATTTTGCAAAAAGTTGCGTTTGGGAAAATATCATACTTTTCATGGGCATAATGCAAGACTTGGGCTTGAACAATTTTAAAATGAAATTTACTCCGGCCCTATGACACCGATGTGCCTGAAATTTTGTACGTACGCTTAGAATAGTGGCCTGCACGGTATCAAAACGAAATTTTGCAAAAAGTTGCGTTTGGGAAAATATCATACTTTTCATGGGCATAATGCAAGACTTGGGCTCGAACAATTTTAAAATGAAATTTACTCCGGCCCTATGACACCGATGTGCCTGAAATTTTGTACGTACGCTTAGAATAGTGGCCTGCACGGGAATCAAAAAGAAATTTTGCAAAAAGTTGCGTTTGGGAAAATATCATACTTTTCATGGGCATAATGCAAGACTTGGGCTTGAACAATTTTTAAATGAAATTTTCTCCTGCCCTATGACACCGATGTGCCTGAAATTTTGTACGTACGCTTCGAATAGTGGCCTGCACGGGAATCAAAAAGAAATTTTGCAAAAAGTTGCGTTTGGGAAAATATCATACTTTTCATGGGCATAATGCAAGACTTGGGCTTGAACAATTTTAAAATGAAATTTTCTCCTGCCCTATGACACCGATGTGCCTGAAATTTTGTACGTACGCTTAGAATAGTGGCCTGCACGGGAATCAAAAAGAAATTTTGCAAAAAGTTGCGTTTGGGAAAATATCATACTTTTCATGGGCGTAATGCAAGACTTGGGCTCGAACAATTTTAAAATGAAATTTTCTCCTGCCCTATGACACCGATGTGCCTGAAATTTTGTACGTACGCTAAGAATAGTGGCCTGCACGGGAATCAAAAAGAAATTTTGCAAAAAGTTGCGTTTGGGAAAATATCATACTTTTCATGGGCGTAATGCAAGACTTGGGCTCGAACAATTTTAAAATGAAATTTTCTCCGGCCCTATGACACCGATGTGCCTGAAATTTTGTACGTACGCTTAGAATAGTGGCCTGCACGGGAATCAAAAAGAAATTTTGCAAAAAGTTGCGTTTGGGAAAATATCATACTTTTCATGGGCATAATTCAAGACTTGGGCTCGAACAATTTTAAAATGAAATTTTCTCCGGCCCTATGACACTGATGTGCCTAAAATTTTGTACGTACGCTTAGAATAGTGGCCTGCACGGAATCAAAAAGAAATTTTGCAAAAAGTTGCGTTTGGGAAAATATCATACTTTTCATGGGCGTAATGCAAGACTTGGGCTCGAACAATTTTAAAATGAAATTTTCTCCGGCCCTATGACACCGATGTGCCTGAAATTATGTACGTACAAAATTTCAGGCATGAAATTTTGTACGTACGCTTAGAATAGTGGCCTGCACGGAATCAAAAAGAAATTTTGCAAAAAGTTGCGTATGGAAAAATATCATACTTTTCATGGGCATAATGCAAGACTTGGGCTTGAACAATTTAAAAATGAAATTTTCTCCTGCCCTATGACACCGATGTGCCTGAAATTTTGTACGTACGCTTCGAATAGTGGCCTGCACGGGAATCAAAAAGAAATTTTGCAAAAAGTTGCGTTTGGGAAAATATCCTACTTTTCATGGGCGTAATGCAAGACTTGGGCTCGAACAATTTTAAAATGAAATTTTCTCCGGCTCTATGACACCGATGTGCCTGAAATTTTGTACGTACGCTTAGAATAGTGGCCTGCACGGAATCAAAAAGAAATTTTGCAAAAAGTTGCGTTTGGGAAAATATCATACTTTTCATGGGCATAATGCAAGACTTGGGCTCGAACAATTTTAAAATGAAATTTACTCCGGCCCTATGACACCGATGTGCCTGAAATTTTGTACGTACGCTTAGAATAGTGGCCTGCACGGGAATCAAAAAGAAATTTTGCAAAAAGTTGCGTTTGGGAAAATATCATACTTTTCATGGGCGTAATGCAAGACTTGGGCTCGAACAATTTTAAAATGAAATTTTCTCCGGCCCTATGACACCGATGTGCCTGAAATTTTGTACGTACGCTTAGAATAGTGGCCTGCACGGTATCAAAACGAAATTTTGCAAAAAGTTGCGTTTGGGAAAATATCATACTTTTCATGGGCATAATGCAAGACTTGGGCTCGAACAATTTTAAAATGAAATTTACTCCGGCCCTATGACACCGATGTGCCTGAAATTTTGTACGTACGCTTAGAATAGTGGCCTGCACGGGAATCAAAAAGAAATTTTGCAAAAAGTTGCGTTTGGGAAAATATCATACTTTTCATGGGCGTAATGCAAGACTTGGGCTCGAACAATTTTAAAATGAAATTTTCTCCGGCCCTATGACACCGATGTGCCTGAAATTTTGTACGTACGCTTAGAATAGTGGCCTGCACGGAATCAAAAAGAAATTTTGCAAAAAGTTGCGTTTGGGAAAATATCATACTTTTCATGGGCATAATGCAAGACTTGGGCTCGAACAATTTTAAAATGAAATTTACTCCGGCCCTATGACACCGATGTGCCTGAAATTTTGTACGTACGCTTAGAATAGTGGCCTGCACGGGAATCAAAAAGAAATTTTGTAAAAAGTTGCGTTTGGGAAAATATCATACTTTTCATGGGCGTAATGCAAGACTTGGGCTCGAACAATTTTAAAATGAAATTTTCTCCGGCCCTATGACACCGATGTGCCTGAAATTTTGTACGTACGCTTAGAATAGTGGCCTGCACGGAATCAAAAAGAAATTTTGCAAAAAGTTGCGTTTGGGAAAATATCATACTTTTCATGGGCATAATGCAAGACTTGGGCTCGAACAATTTTAAAATGAAATTTACTCCGGCCCTATGACACCGATGTGCCTGAAATTTTGTACGTACGCTTAGAATAGTGGCCTGCACGGGAATCAAAAAGAAATTTTGCAAAAAGTTGCGTTTGGGAAAATATCATACTTTTCATGGGCGTAATGCAAGACTTGGGCTCGAACAATTTTAAAATGAAATTTTCTCCGGCCCTATGACACCGATGTGCCTGAAATTATGTACGTACAAAATTTCAGGCATGAAATTTTGTACGTACGCTTAGAATAGTGGCCTGCACGGAATCAAAAAGAAATTTTGCAAAAAGTTGCGTTTGGGAAAATATCATACTTTTCATGGGCATAATGCAAGACTTGGGCTTAAACAATTTAAAAATGAAATTTTCTCATGCCCTATGACACCGATGTGCCTGAAATTTTGTACGTACGCTTCGAATAGTGGCCTGCACGGGAATCAAAAAGAAATTTTGCAAAAAGTTGCGTTTGGGAAAATATCCTACTTTTCATGGGCGTAATGCAAGACTTGGGCTCGAACAATTTTAAAATGAAATTTTCTCCGGCTCTATGACACCGATGTGCCTGAAATTTTGTACGTACGCTTAGAATAGTGGCCTGCACGGAATCAAAAAGAAATTTTGCAAAAAGTTGCGTTTGGGAAAATATCATACTTTTCATGGGCATAATGCAAGACTTGGGCTTGAACAATTTTAAAATGAAATTTACTCCGGCCCTATGACACCGATGTGCCTGAAATTTTGTACGTACGCTTAGAATAGTGGCCTGCACGGTATCAAAACGAAATTTTGCAAAAAGTTGCGTTTGGGAAAATATCATACTTTTCATGGGCATAATGCAAGACTTGGGCTCGAACAATTTTAAAATGAAATTTACTCCGGCCCTATGACACCGATGTGCCTGAAATTTTGTACGTACGCTTAGAATAGTGGCCTGCACGGGAATCAAAAAGAAATTTTGCAAAAAGTTGCGTTTGGGAAAATATCATACTTTTCATGGGCATAATGCAAGACTTGGGCTTGAACAATTTTTAAATGAAATTTTCTCCTGCCCTATGACACCGATGTGCCTGAAATTTTGTACGTACGCTTCGAATAGTGGCCTGCACGGGAATCAAAAAGAAATTTTGCAAAAAGTTGCGTTTGGGAAAATATCATACTTTTCATGGGCATAATGCAAGACTTGGGCTTGAACAATTTTAAAATGAAATTTTCTCCTGCCCTATGACACCGATGTGCCTGAAATTTTGTACGTACGCTTAGAATAGTGGCCTGCACGGGAATCAAAAAGAAATTTTGCAAAAAGTTGCGTTTGGGAAAATATCATACTTTTCATGGGCGTAATGCAAGACTTGGGCTCGAACAATTTTAAAATGAAATTTTCTCCTGCCCTATGACACCGATGTGCCTGAAATTTTGTACGTACGCTAAGAATAGTGGCCTGCACGGGAATCAAAAAGAAATTTTGCAAAAAGTTGCGTTTGGGAAAATATCATACTTTTCATGGGCGTAATGCAAGACTTGGGCTCGAACAATTTTAAAATGAAATTTTCTCCGGCCCTATGACACCGATGTGCCTGAAATTTTGTACGTACGCTTAGAATAGTGGCCTGCACGGGAATCAAAAAGAAATTTTGCAAAAAGTTGCGTTTGGGAAAATATCATACTTTTCATGGGCATAATTCAAGACTTGGGCTCGAACAATTTTAAAATGAAATTTTCTCCGGCCCTATGACACTGATGTGCCTAAAATTTTGTACGTACGCTTAGAATAGTGGCCTGCACGGAATCAAAAAGAAATTTTGCAAAAAGTTGCGTTTGGGAAAATATCATACTTTTCATGGGCATAATGCAAGACTTGGGCTTGAACAATTTTAAAATGAAATTTTCTCCTGCCCTATGACACCGATGTGCCTAAAATTTTGTACGTACGCTTCGAATAGTGGCCTGCACGGGAATCAAAAAGAAATTTTGCAAAAAGTTGCGTTTGGGAAAATATCCTACTTTTCATGGGCGTAATGCAAGACTTGGGATCGAACAATTTTAAAATGAAATTTTCTCCGGCTCTATGACACCGATGTGCCTGAAATTTTGTACGTACGCTTAGAATAGTGGCCTGCACGGAATCAAAAAGAAATTTTGCAAAAAGTTGCGTTTGGGAAAATATCATACTTTTCATGGGCATAATGCAAGACTTGGGCTCGAACAATTTTAAAATGAAATTTACTCCGGCCCTATGACACCGATGTGCCTGAAATTTTGTACGTACGCTTAGAATAGTGGCCTGCACGGGAATCCAAAAGAAATTTTGCAAAAAGTTGCGTTTGGGAAAATATCATACTTTTCATGGGCATAATTCAAGACTTGGGCTCGAACAATTTTAAAATGAAATTTTCTCCGGCCCTTTGACACCGATGTGCCTGAAATTTTGTACGTACGCTTAGAATAGTGGCCTGCACGGGAATCAAAAAGAAATTTTGCAAAAAGTTGCGTTTGGGAAAATATCATACTTTTCATGGGCATAATGCAAGACTTGGGCTCGAATAATATTAAAATGTAATTAACTCCGGCCCTATGACACCGATGTGCCTGAAATTTTGTACGTACGCTTCGAATAGTGGCCTGCACGGGAATCAAAAAGAAATTTTGCAAAAAGTTGCGTTTGGGAAAATATCATACTTTTCATGGGCATAATGCCAGACTTGGGCTCGAACAATTTTAAAATGAAATTTACTCCGGCCCTATGACACCGATGTGCCTGAAATTATGTACGTACAAAATTTCAGGCATGAAATTTTGTACGTACGCTTAGAATAGTGGCCTGCACGGAATCAAAAAAAAATTTTGCAAAAAGTTGCGTTTGGGAAAATATCATACTTTTCATTGGCGTAATGCAAGACTTGGGCTCGAACAATTTTAAAATGAAATTTTCTCCGGCCCTATGACACCGATGTGCCTGAAATTATGTACGTACAAAATTTCAGGCATGAAATTTTGTACGTACGCTTAGAATAGTGGCCTGCACGGAATCAAAAAAAAATTTTGCAAAAAGTTGCGTTTGGGAAAATATCATACTTTTCATGGGCATAATGCAAGACTTGGGCTTGAACAATTTAAAAATGAAATTTTCTCCTGCCCTATGACACCGATGTGCCTGAAATTTTGTACGTACGCTTCGAATAGTGGCCTGCACGGGAATCAAAAAGAAATTTTGCAAAAAGTTGCGTTTGGGAAAATATCCTACTTTTCATGGGCGTAATGCAAGACTTGGGCTCGAACAATTTTAAAATGAAATTTTCTCCGGCTCTATGACACCGATGTGCCTGAAATTTTGTACGTACGCTTAGAATAGTGGCCTGCACGGAATCAAAAAGAAATTTTGCAAAAAGTTGCGTTTGGGAAAATATCATACTTTTCATGGGCATAATGCAAGACTTGGGCTTGAACAATTTTAAAATGAAATTTACTCCGGCCCTATGACACCGATGTGCCTGAAATTTTGTACGTACGCTTAGAATAGTGGCCTGCACGGTATCAAAACGAAATTTTGCAAAAAGTTGCGTTTGGGAAAATATCATACTTTTCATGGGCATAATGCAAGACTTGGGCTCGAACAATTTTAAAATGAAATTTACTCCGGCCCTATGACACCGATGTGCCTGAAATTTTGTACGTACGCTTAGAATAGTGGCCTGCACGGGAATCAAAAAGAAATTTTGCAAAAAGTTGCGTTTGGGAAAATATCATACTTTTCATGGGCGTAATGCAAGACTTGGGCTCGAACAATTTTAAAATGAAATTTTCTCCGGCCCTACGACACCGATGTGCCTGAAATTTTGTACGTACGCTTAGAATAGTGGCCTGCACGGAATCAAAAAGAAATTTTGCAAAAAGTTGCGTTTGGGAAAATATCATACTTTTCATGGGCATAATGCAAGACTTGGGCTCGAATAATATTAAAATGTAATTTTCTCCGGCCCTATGACACCGATGTGCCTGAAATTTTGTACGTACGCTTAGAATAGTGGCCTGCACGGGAATCAAAAAGAAATTTTGCAAAAAGTTGCGTTTGGGAAAATATCATACTTTTCATGGGCGTAATGCAAGACTTGGGCTCGAACAATTTTAAAATGAAATTTTCTCCGGCCCTATGACACCGATGTGCCTGAAATTTTGTACGTACGCTTAGAATAGTGGCCTGCATGGAATCAAAAAGAAATTTTGCAAAAAGTTGCGTTTGGGAAAATATCATACTTTTCATGGGCATAATGCAAGACTTGGGCTCGAATAATATTAAAATGTAATTTCCTCCGGCCCTATGACACCGATGTGCCTGAAATTTTGTACGTACGCTTAGAATAGTGGCCTGCACGGGAATCAAAAAGAAATTTTGCAAAAAGTTGCGTTTGGGAAAATATCATACTTTTCATGGGCGTAATGCAAGACTTGGGCTCGAACAATTTTAAAATGAAATTTTCTCCGGCCCTATGACACCGATGTGCCTGAAATTTTGTACGTACGCTTAGAATAGTGGCCTGCACGGAATCAAAAAGAAATTTTGCAAAAAGTTGCGTTTGGGAAAATATCATACTTTTCATGGGCATAATGCAAGACTTGGGCTTGAACAATTTTAAAATGAAATTTTCTCCTGCCCTATGCCACCGATGTGCCTGAAATTTTGTACGTACGCTTAGAATTGTGGCCTGCACGGGAATCAAAAAGAAAATTTGCAAAAAGTTGCGTTTGGGAAAATATCATACTTTTCATGGGCATAATGCAAGACCTGGGCTCGAACAATTTTAAAATGAAATTTACTCCGGCCCTATGACACCGATGTGCCTGAAATTTTGTACGTACGCTTAGAATAGTGGCCTGCACGGAATCAAAAAGAAATTTTGCAAAAAGTTGCGTTTGGGAAAATATCATACTTTTCATGGGCATAATGCAAGACTTGGGCTCGAACAATTTTAAAATGAAATTTACTCCGGCCCTATGACACCGATGTGCCTGAAATTTTGTACGTACATTTAGAATAGTGGCCTGCACGGGAATCAAAAAGAAATTTTGCAAAAAGTTGCGTTTGGGAAAATATCATACTTTTCATGGGCGTAATGCAAGACTTGGGCTCGAACAATTTAAAAATGAAATTTACTCCGGCCCTATGACACCGATGTGCCTGAAATTTTGTACGTACGCTTAGAATAGTGGCCTGCATGGAATCAAAAAGAAATTTTGCAAAAAGTTGCGTTTGGGAAAATATCATACTTTTCATGGGCATAATGCAAGACTTGGGCTCGAATAATATTAAAATGTAATTTTCTCCGGCCCTATGACACCGATGTGCCTGAAATTTTGTACGTACGCTTAGAATAGTGGCCTGCACGGGAATCAAAAAGAAATTTTGCAAAAAGTTGCGTTTGGGAAAATATCATACTTTTCATGGGCGTAATGCAAGACTTGGGCTCGAACAATTTTAAAATGAAATTTTCTCCGGCCCTATGACACCGATGTGCCTGAAATTTTGTACGTACGCTTAGAATAGTGGCCTGCACGGGAATCAAAAAGAAATTTTGAAAAAGTTGCGTTTGGGAAAATATCATACTTTTCATGGGCATAATGCAAGACTTGGGCTCGAACAATTTTAAAATGAAATTTACTCCGGCCCTATGACACCGATAAGCCTGAAATTTTGTACGTACGCTTAGAATAATGGTCTGCACGTGAATCAAAAAGAAATTTTGCAAAAAGTTGCGTTTGGGAAAATATCATACTTTTCATGGTCATGATGCAAGACTTGGGCTCGAACAATTTTAAAATGAAATTTTCTCCGGCCCTATGACATCGATGTGCCTGAAATTTTGTACGTACGCTTAGAATAGTGGCCTGCACGGGAATCAAAAAGAAATTTTGCAAAAAGTTGCGTTTGGGAAAATATCATACTTTTCATGGGCATAATTCAAGACTTGGGCTCGAACAATTTTAAAATGAAATTTTCTCCGGCCCTTTGACACCGATGTGCCTGAAATTTTGTACGTACGCTTAGAATAGTGGCCTGCACGGGAATCAAAAAGAAATTTTGCAAAAAGTTGCGTTTGGGTAAATATCATACTTTTCATGGGCATAATGCAAGACTTGGGCTCGAACAATTTTGAAATGAAATTTACTCCGGCCCTATGACACCGGTGTGCCTGAAATTTTGTACGTACGCTTAGAATAATGGTCTGCACGTGAATCAAAAAGAAATTTTGCAAAAAGTTGCTTTCGGGAAAATATCATACTTTTCATGGTCATGATGCAAGACTTGGGCTCGAACAATTTTAAAATGAAATTTTCTACGGCCCTATGACATCGATGTGCCTGAAATTTTGTACGTACCCTTAGAATAGTGGCCTGCACGGGAATCAAAAAGAAATTTTGCAAAAAGTTGCGTTTGGGAAAATATCATACTTTTCATGGGCATAATTCAAGACTTGGGCTCGAATAATATTAAAATGTAATTTACTCCGGCCCTATGACACCGATGTGCCTGAAATTTTGTACGTACGCTTAGAATAATGGTCTGCACGTGAATCAAAAAGAAATTTTGCAAAAAGTTGCGTTCGGGAAAATATCATACTTTTCATGGTCATGATGCAAGACTTGGGCTCGAACAATTTTAAAATGAAATTTTCTCCGGCCCTATGACATCGATGTGCCTGAAATTTTGTACTTTCCCTTAGAATAGTGGCCTGCACGGGAATCAAAAAGAAATTTTGCAAAAAGTTGCGTTTGGGAAAATATCATACTTTTCATGGGCATAATGCAAGACTTGGGCTCGAACAATTTTAAAATGAAATTAACTCCGGCCCTATGACACCGATGTGCCTGAAATTTTGTACGTACGCTTAGAATAGTGGCCTGCACGGGAATCAAAAAGAAATTTTGCAAAAAGTTGCGTTTGGGAAAATATCATACTTTTCATGGGCATAATGCAAGACTTGGGCTCGAATAATATTAAAATGTAATTTTCTCCGGCCCTATGACACCGTAGTGCCTGAAATTTTGTACGTACGCTTAGAATAGTGGCCTGCACGGGAATCAAAAAGAAATTTTGCAAAAAGTTGCGTTTGGGAAAATATCATACTTTTCATGGGCATAATTCAAGACTTGGGCTCGAACAATTTTAAAATGAAATTTTCTCCGGCCCTATGACACCGATGTGCCTGAAATTTTGTACGTACGCTTAGAATAGTGGCCTGCACGGAATCAAAAAGAAATTTTGCAAAAAGTTGCGTTTGGGAAAATATCATACTTTTCATGGGCATAATGCAAGACTTGGGCTTGAACAATTTTTAAATGAAATTTTCTCCTGCCCTATGACACCGATGTGCCTGAAATTTTGTACGTACGCTTCGAATAGTGGCCTGCACGGGAATCAAAAAGAAATTTTGCAAAAAGTTGCGTTTGGGAAAATATCATACTTTTCATGGGCATAATGCAAGACTTGGGCTTGAACAATTTTAAAATGAAATTTTCTCCTGCCCTATGACACCGATGTGCCTGAAATTTTGTACGTACGCTTAGAATAGTGGCCTGCACGGGAATCAAAAAGAAATTTTGCAAAAAGTTGCGTTTGGGAAAATATCATACTTTTCATGGGCGTAATGCAAGACTTGGGCTCGAACAATTTTAAAATGAAATTTTCTCCTGCCCTATGACACCGATGTGCCTGAAATTTTGTACGTACGCTTAGAATAGTGGCCTGCACGGGAATCAAAAAGAAATTTTGCAAAAAGTTGCGTTTGGGAAAATATCATACTTTTCATGGGCGTAATGCAAGACTTGGGCTCGAACAATTTTAAAATGAAATTTTCTCCGGCCCTAGGACACCGATGTGCCTGAAATTTTGTACGTACGCTTAGAATAGTGGCCTGCACGGGAATCAAAAAGAAATTTTGCAAAAAGTTGCGTTTGGGAAAATATCATACTTTTCATGGGCATAATTCAAGACTTGGGCTCGAACAATTTTAAAATGAAATTTTCTCCGGCCCTATGACACTGATGTGCCTAAAATTTTGTACGTACGCTTAGAATAGTGGCCTGCACGGAATCAAAAAGAAATTTTGCAAAAAGTTGCGTTTGGGAAAATATCATACTTTTCATGGGCATAATGCAAGACTTGGGCTTGAACAATTTTAAAATGAAATTTTCTCCTGCCCTATGACACCGATGTGCCTAAAATTTTGTACGTACGCTTCGAATAGTGGCCTGCACGGGAATCAAAAAGAAATTTTGCAAAAAGTTGCGTTTGGGAAAATATCCTACTTTTCATGGGCGTAATGCAAGACTTGGGATCGAACAATTTTAAAATGAAATTTTCTCCGGCTCTATGACACCGATGTGCCTGAAATTTTGTACGTACGCTTAGAATAGTGGCCTGCACGGAATCAAAAAGAAATTTTGCAAAAAGTTGCGTTTGGGAAAATATCATACTTTTCATGGGCATAATGCAAGACTTGGGCTCGAACAATTTTAAAATGAAATTTACTCCGGCCCTATGACACCGATGTGCCTGAAATTTTGTACGTACGCTTAGAATTGTGGCCTGCACGGGAATCAAAAAGAAAATTTTGCAAAAAGTTGCGTTTGGGAAAATATCATACTTTTCATGGGCATAATGCAAGACTTGGGCTCGAACAATTTTAAAATGAAATTTACTCCGGCCCTATGACACCGATGTGCCTGAAATTTTGTACGTACGCTTAGAATAGTGGCCTGCACGGAATCAAAAAGAAATTTTGCAAAAAGTTGCGTTTGGGAAAATATCATACTTTTCATGGGCATAATGCAAGACTTGGGCTTGAACAATTTTAAAATGAAATTTTCTCCTGCCCTATGACACCGATGTGCCTGAAATTTTGTACGTACGCTTAGAATAGTGGCCTGCACGGGAATCAAAAGGAAATTTTGCAAAAAGTTGCGTTTGGGAAAATATCATACTTTTCATGGGCATAATTCAAGACTTGGGCTCGAACAATTTTAAAATGAAATTTTCTCCGGCCCTATGACACTGATGTGCCTAAAATTTTTTACGTACGCTTAGAATAGTGGCCTGCACGGAATCAAAAAGAAATTTTGCAAAAAGTTGCTTTTGGGAAAATATCATACTTTTCATGGGCATAATGCAAGACTTGGGCTCGAACAATTTTAAAATGAAATTTACTCCGGCCCTATGACACCGATGTGCCTGAAATTTTGTACGTACGCCAAGAATAATGGTCTGCACGTGAATCAAAAAGAAATTTTGCAAAAAGTTGCGTTCGGGAAAATATCATACTTTTCATGGTCATGATACAAGACTTGGGCTCGAACAATTTTAAAATGAAATTTTCTCCGGCCCTATGACATCGATGTGCCTGAAATTTTGTACGTACGCTTAGAATAGTGGCCTGCACGGGAATCCAAAAGAAATTTTGCAAAAAGTTGCGTTTGGGAAAATATCATACTTTTCATGGGCATAATGCAAGACTTGGGCTCGAACAATTTTAAAATGAAATTTACTCCGGCCCTATGACACCGATGTGCCTGAAATTTTGTACGTACGCTTAGAATAGTGGCCTGCACGGGAATCAAAAAGAAATTTTGCAAAAAGTTGCGTTTGGGAAAATATCATACTTTTCATGGGCATAATGCAAGACTTGGGCTCGAATAATATTAAAATGTAATTTACTCCGGCCCTATGACACCGATTTGCCTGAAATTTTGTAGGCACGCTTAGAATAATGGTCTGCACGTGAATCAAAAAGAAATTTTGCAAAAAGTTGCGTTCGGGAAAATATCATACTTTTCATGGTCATGATGCAAGACTTGGGCTCGAACAATTTTAAAATGAAATTTTCTCCGGCCCTATGACATCGATGTGCCTGAAATTTTGTACGTACGCTTAGAATAGTGGCCTGCACGGGAATCAAAAAGAAATTTTGCAAAAAGTTGCGTTTGGGAAAATATCATACTTTTCATGGGCATAATGCAAGACTTGGGCTCGAACAATTTTAAAATGAAATTTACTCCGGCCCTATGACACCGATGTGCCTGAAATTTTGTACGTACGCTTCGAATAGTGGCCTGCACGGGAATCAAAAAGAAATTTTGCAAAAAGTTGCGTTTGGGAAAATATCATACTTTTCATGGGCATAATGCAAGACTTGGGCTTGAACAATTTTAAAATGAAATTTTCTCCTGCCCTATGACACCGTAGTGCCTGAAATTTTGTACGTACGCTTAGAATAGAGGCCTGCACGGGAATCAAAAAGAAATTTTGCAAAAAGTTGCGTTTGGGAAAATATCATACTTTTCATGGGCATAATTCAAGACTTGGGCTCGAACAATTTTAAAATGAAATTTTCTCCGGCCCTATGACACCGATGTGCCTGAAATTTTGTACGTACGCTTAGAATAGTGGCCTGCACGGAATCAAAAAGAAATTTTGCAAAAAGTTGCGTTTGGGAAAATATCATACTTTTCATGGGCATAATTCAAGACTTGGGCTCGAACAATTTTAAAATGAAATTTTCTCCGGCCCTATGACACTGATGTGCCTAAAATTTTGTACGTACGCTTAGAATAGTGGCCTGCACGGAATCAAAAAGAAATTTTGCAAAAAGTTGCGTTTGGGAAAATATTATACTTTTCATGGGCATAATTCAAGACTTGGGCTCGAACAATTTTAAAATGAAATTTTCTCCGGCCCTATGACACCGATGTGCCTGAAATTTTGTACGTACGCTTAGAATAGTGGCCTGCACGGAATCAAAAAGAAATTTTGCAAAAAGTTGCGTTTGGGAAAATATCATACTTTTCATGGGCATAATGCAAGACTTGGGCTTGAACAATTTTAAAATGAAATTTTCTCCTGCCCTATGACACCGATGTGCCTGAAATTTTGTACGTACGCTTCGAATAGTGGCCTGCACGGGAATCAAAAAGAAATTTTGCAAAAAGTTGCGTTTGGGAAAATATCATACTTTTCATGGGCATAATGCAAGACTTGGGCTTGAACAATTTTAAAATGAAATTTTCTCCTGCCCTATGACACCGATGTGCCTGAAATTTTGTACTTACGCTTCGAATAGTGGCCTGCACGGGAATCAAAAAGAAATTTTGCAAAAAGTTGCGTTTGGGAAAATATCATACTTTTCATGGGCGTAATGCAAGACTTGGGCTCGAACAATTTTAAAATGAAATTTTCTCCGGCCCTATGACACCGATGTGCCTGAAATTTTGTACGTACGCTTGGAATAGTGGCCTGCACGGGAATCAAAAAGAAATTTTGCAAAAAGTTGCGTTTGGGAAAATATCATACTTTTCATGGGCATAATTCAAGACTTGGGCTCGAACAATTTTAAAATGAAATTTTCTCCGGCCCTATGACACTGATGTGCCTAAAATTTTGTACGTACGCTTAGAATAGTGGCCTGCACGGAATCAAAAAGAAATTTTGCAAAAAGTTGCGTTTGGGAAAATATCATACTTTTCATGGGCGTAATGCAAGACTTGGGCTCGAGCAATTTTAAAATGAAATTTTCTCCGGCCCTATGACACCGATGTGCCTGAAATTTTGTACGTACGCTTAAAACAGTGGCCTGCACGGAATCAAAAAGAAATTTTGCAAAAAGTTGCGTTTGGGAAAATATCATACTTTTCATGGGCATAATGCAAGACTTGGGCTCGAACAATTTTAAAATGAAATTTACTCCGGCCCTATGACACCGATGTGCCTGAAATTTTGTACGTACGCTTAGAATAGTGGCCTGCACGGGAATCAAAAATAAATTTTGCAAAAAGTTGCGTTTGGGAAAATATCATACTTTTCATGGGCATAATGCAAGACTTGGGCTCGAATAATATTAAAATGTAATTTTCTCCGGCCCTATGACACCGACGTGCCTGAAATTTTGTACGTACGCTAAGAATAATGGTCTGCACGTGAATCAAAAAGAAATTTTGCAAAAAGTTGCGTTCGGGAAAATATCATACTTTTCATGGTCATGATGCAAGACTTGGGCTCGAACAATTTTAAAATGAAATTTTCTCCGGCCCTATGACATCGATGTGCCTGAAATTTTGTACGTACGCTTAGAATAGTGGCCTGCACGGGAATCAAAAAGAAATTTTGCAAAAAGTTGCGTTTGGGAAAATATCATACTTTTCATGGGCGTAATGCAAGACTTGGGCTCGAACAATTTTAAAATGAAATTTTCTCCGGCCCTATGACACCGATGTGCCTGAAATTTTGTACGTACGCTTAGAATAGTGGCCTGCACGGAATCAAAAAGAAATTTTGCAAAAAGTTGCGTTTGGGAAAATATCATACTTTTCATGGGCATAATGCAAGACTTGGGCTCGAACAATTTTAAAATGAAATTTTCTCCGGCCCTATGACACCGATGTGCCTGAAATTTTGTACGTACGCTTAGAATAGTGGCCTGCACGGAATCAAAAAGAAATTTTGCAAAAAGTTGCGTTTGGGAAAATATCATACTTTTCATGGGCATAATGCAAGACTTGGGCTTGAACAATTTTAAAATGAAATTTTCTCCTGCCCTATGACACCGATGTGCCTGAAATTTTGTACGTACGCTTCGAATAGTGGCCTGCACGGGAATCAAAAAGAAATTTTGCAAAAAGTTGCGTTTGGGAAAATATCCTACTTTTCATGGGCGTAATGCAAGACTTGGGCTCGAACAATTTTAAAATGAAATTTTCTCCGGCTCTATGACACCGATGTGCCTGAAATTTTGTACGTACGCTTAGAATAGTGGCCTGCATGGAATCAAAAAGAAATTTTGCAAAAAGTTGCGTTTGGGAAAATATCATACTTTTCATGGGCATAATTCAAGACTTGGGCTCGAACAATTTTAAAATGAAATTTTCTCCGGCCCTATGACACCGATGTGCCTGAAATTTTGTACGTACGCTTAGAATAGTGGCCTGCACGGAATCAAAAAGAAATTTTGCAAAAAGTTGCGTTTGGGAAAATATCATACTTTTCATGGGCATAATGCAAGACTTGGGCTTGAACAATTTTAAAATGAAATTTTCTCCTGCCCTATGCCACCGATGTGCCTGAAATTTTGTACGTACGCTTCGAATTGTGGCCTGCACGGGAATCAAAAAGAAATTTTGCAAAAAGTTGCGTTTGGGAAAATATCATACTTTTCATGGGCATAATGCAAGACTTGGGCTTGAACAATTTTAAAATGAAATTTTCTCCTGCCCTATGACACCGATGTGCCTGAAATTTTGTACGTACGCTTAGAATAGTGGCCTGCACGGGAATCAAAAAGAAATTTTGCAAAAAGTTGCGTTTGGGAAAATATCATACTTTTCATGGGCGTAATGCAAGACTTGGGCTCGAACAATTTTAAAATGAAATTTTCTCCTGCCCTATGACACCGATGTGCCTGAAATTTTGTACGTACGCTTAGAATAGTGGCCTGCACGGGAATCAAAAAGAAATTTTGCAAAAAGTTGCGTTTGGGAAAATATCATACTTTTCATGGGCATAATGCAAGACTTGGGCTCGAATAATATTAAAATGTAATTTACTCCGGCCCTATGACACCGATTTGCCTGAAATTTTGTACGCACGCTTAGAATAATGGTCTGCACGTGAATCAAAAAGAAATTTTGCAAAAAGTTGCGTTCGGGAAAATATCATACTTTTCATGGTCATGATGCAAGACTTGGGCTCGAACAATTTTAAAATGAAATTTTCTCCGGCCCTATGACATCGATGTGCCTGAAATTTTGTACGTACGCTTAGAATAGTGGCCTGCACGGGAATCAAAAAGAAATTTTGCAAAAAGTTGCGTTTGGGAAAATATCATACTTTTCATGGGCATAATGCAAGACTTGGGCTCGAACAATTTTAAAATGAAATTTACTTCGGCCCTATGACACCGATGTGCCTGAAATTTTGTACGTACGCTTCGAATAGTGGCCTGCACGGGAATCAAAAAGAAATTTTGCAAAAAGTTGCGTTTGGGAAAATATCATACTTTTCATGGGCATAATGCAAGACTTGGGCTTGAACAATTTTAAAATGAAATTTTCTCCTGCCCTATGACACCGTAGTGCCTGAAATTTTGTACGTACGCTTAGAATAGAGGCCTGCACGGGAATCAAAAAGAAATTTTGCAAAAAGTTGCGTTTGGGAAAATATCATACTTTTCATGGGCATAATTCAAGACTTGGGCTCGAACAATTTTAAAATGAAATTTTCTCCGGCCCTATGACACCGATGTGCCTGAAATTTTGTACGTACGCTTAGAATAGTGGCCTGCACGGAATCAAAAAGAAATTTTGCAAAAAGTTGCGTTTGGGAAAATATCATACTTTTCATGGGCATAATTCAAGACGTGGGCTCGAACAATTTTAAAATGAAATTTTCTCCGGCCCTATGACACTGATGTGCCTAAAATTTTGTACGTACGCTTAGAATAGTGGCCTGCACGGAATCAAAAAGAAATTTTGCAAAAAGTTGCGTTTGGGAAAATATTATACTTTTCATGGGCATAATTCAAGACTTGGGCTCGAACAATTTTAAAATGAAATTTTCTCCGGCCCTATGACACCGATGTGCCTGAAATTTTGTACGTACGCTTAGAATAGTGGCCTGCACGGAATCAAAAAGAAATTTTGCAAAAAGTTGCGTTTGGGAAAATATCATACTTTTCATGGGCGTAATGCAAGACTTGGGCTCGAACAATTTTAAAATGAAATTTTCTCCGGCCCTATGACACCGATGTGCCTGAAATTTTGTACGTACGCTTGGAATAGTGGCCTGCACGGGAATCAAAAAGAAATTTTGCAAAAAGTTGCGTTTGGGAAAATATCATACTTTTCATGGGCATAATTCAAGACTTGGGCTCGAACAATTTTAAAATGAAATTTTCTCCGGCCCTATGACACTGATGTGCCTAAAATTTTGTACGTACGCTTAGAATAGTGGCCTGCACGGAATCAAAAAGAAATTTTGCAAAAAGTTGCGTTTGGGAAAATATCATACTTTTCATGGGCGTAATGCAAGACTTGGGCTCGAGCAATTTTAAAATGAAATTTTCTCCGGCCCTATGACACCGATGTGCCTGAAATTTTGTACGTACGCTTAAAACAGTGGCCTGCACGGAATCAAAAAGAAATTTTGCAAAAAGTTGCGTTTGGGAAAATATCATACTTTTCATGGGCATAATGCAAGACTTGGGCTCGAACAATTTTAAAATGAAATTTACTCCGGCCCTATGACACCGATGTGCCTGAAATTTTGTACGTACGCTTAGAATAGTGGCCTGCACGGGAATCAAAAATAAATTTTGCAAAAAGTTGCGTTTGGGAAAATATCATACTTTTCATGGGCATAATGCAAGACTTGGGCTCGAATAATATTAAAATGTAATTTTCTCCGGCCCTATGACACCGACGTGCCTGAAATTTTGTACGTACGCTAAGAATAATGGTCTGCACGTGAATCAAAAAGAAATTTTGCAAAAAGTTGCGTTCGGGAAAATATCATACTTTTCATGGTCATGATGCAAGACTTGGGCTCGAACAATTTTAAAATGAAATTTTCTCCGGCCCTATGACATCGATGTGCCTGAAATTTTGTACGTACGCTTAGAATAGTGGCCTGCACGGGAATCAAAAAGAAATTTTGCAAAAAGTTGCGTTTGGGAAAATATCATACTTTTCATGGGCATAATGCAAGACTTGGGCTCGAACAATTTTAAAATGAAATTTTCTCCGGCCCTATGACACCGATGTGCCTGAAATTTTGTACGTACGCTTCGAATAGTGGCCTGCACGGGAATCAAAAAGAAATTTTGCAAAAAGTTGCGTTTGGGAAAATATCCTACTTTTCATGGGCGTAATGCAAGACTTGGGATCGAACAATTTTAAAATGAAATTTTCTCCGGCTCTATGACACCGATGTGCCTGAAATTTTGTACGTACGCTTAGAATAGTGGCCTGCACGGAATCAAAAAGAAATTTTGCAAAAAGTTGCGTTTGGGAAAATATTATACTTTTCATGGGCATAATTCAAGACTTGGGCTCGAACAATTTTAAAATGAAATTTTCTCCTGCCCTATGACACCGATGTGCCTGAAATTTTGTACGTACGCTTCGAATAGTGGCCTGCACGGGAATCAAAAAGAAATTTTGCAAAAAGTTGCGTTTGGGAAAATATCCTACTTTTCATGGGCGTAATGCAAGACTTGGGCTCGAACAATTTTAAAATGAAATTTTCTCCGGCTCTATGACACCGATGTGCCTGAAATTTTGTACGTACGCTTAGAATAGTGGCCTGCATGGAATCAAAAAGAAATTTTGCAAAAAGTTGCGTTTGGGAAAATATCATACTTTTCATGGGCATAATTCAAGACTTGGGCTCGAACAATTTTAAAATGAAATTTTCTCCGGCCCTATGACACCGATGTGCCTGAAATTTTGTACGTACGCTTCGAATAGTGGCCTGCACGGGAATCAAAAAGAAATTTTGCAAAAAGTTGCGTTTGGGAAAATATCCTACTTTTCATGGGCGTAATGCAAGACTTGGGCTCGAACAATTTTAAAATGAAATTTTCTCCGGCTCTATGACACCGATGTGCCTGAAATTTTGTACGTACGCTTAGAATAGTGGCCTGCATGGAATCAAAAAGAAATTTTGCAAAAAGTTGCGTTTGGGAAAATATCATACTTTTCATGGGCATAATTCAAGACTTGGGCTCGAACAATTTTAAAATGAAATTTTCTCCGGCCCTATGACACCGATGTGCCTGAAATTTTGTACGTACGCTTAGAATAGTGGCCTGCACGGAATCAAAAAGAAATTTTGCAAAAAGTTGCGTTTGGGAAAATATCATACTTTTCATGGGCATAATGCAAGACTTGGGCTTGAACAATTTTAAAATGAAATTTTCTCCTGCCCTATGACACCGATGTGCCTGAAATTTTGTACGTACGCTTAGAATAGTGGCCTGCACGGGAATCAAAAAGAAATTTTGCAAAAAGTTGCGTTTGGGAAAATATCATACTTTTCATGGGCGTAATGCAAGACTTGGGCTCGAACAATTTTAAAATGAAATTTTCTCCGGCCCTATGACACCGATGTGCCTGAAATTTTGTACGTACGCTTGGAATAGTGGCCTGCACGGGAATCAAAAAGAAATTTTGCAAAAAGTTGCGTTTGGGAAAATATCATACTTTTCATGGGCATAATTCAAGACTTGGGCTCGAACAATTTTAAAATGAAATTTTCTCCGGCCCTATGACACTGATGTGCCTAAAATTTTGTACGTACGCTTAGAATAGTGGCCTGCACGGAATCAAAAAGAAATTTTGCAAAAAGTTGCGTTTGGGAAAATATCATACTTTTCATGGGCATAATGCAAGACTTGGGCTTGAACAATTTTAAAATGAAATTCTCTCCTGCCCAATGACACCGATGTGCCTGAAATTTTGTACGTACGCTTCGAATAGTGGCCTGCACGGGAATCAAAAAGAAATTTTGCAAAAAGTTGCGTTTGGGAAAATATCCTACTTTTCATGGGCGTAATGCAAGACTTGGGATCGAACAATTTTAAAATGAAATTTTCTCCGGCTCTATGACACCGATGTGCCTGAAATTTTGTACGTACGCTTAGAATAGTGGCCTGCACGGAATCAAAAAGAAATTTTGCAAAAAGTTGCGTTTGGGAAAATATTATACTTTTCATGGGCATAATTCAAGACTTGGGCTCGAACAATTTTAAAATGAAATTTTCTCCGGCCCTATGACACCGATGTGCCTGAAATTTTGTACGTACGCTTAGAATAGTGGCCTGCACGGAATCAAAAAGAAATTTTGCAAAAAGTTGCGTTTGGGAAAATATCATACTTTTCATGGGCATAATGCAAGACTTGGGCTTGAACAATTTTAAAATGAAATTTTCTCCTGCCCTATGACACCGATGTGCCTGAAATTTTGTACGTACGCTTCGAATAGTGGCCTGCACGGGAATCAAAAAGAAATTTTGCAAAAAGTTGCGTTTGGGAAAATATCATACTTTTCATGGGCATAATGCAAGACTTGGGCTTGAACAATTTTAAAATGAAATTTTCTCCTGCCCTATGACACCGATGTGCCTGAAATTTTGTACTTACGCTTCGAATAGTGGCCTGCACGGGAATCAAAAAGAAATTTTGCAAAAAGTTGCGTTTGGGAAAATATCATACTTTTCATGGGCGTAATGCAAGACTTGGGCTCGAACAATTTTAAAATGAAATTTTCTCCGGCCCTATGACACTGATGTGCCTAAAATTTTGTACGTACGCTTAGAATAGTGGCCTGCACGGAATCAAAAAGAAATTTTGCAAAAAGTTGCGTTTGGGAAAATATCATACTTTTCATGGGCATAATTCAAGACTTGGGCTCGAACAATTTTAAAATGAAATTTTCTCCGGCCCTATGACACTGATGTGCCTAAAATTTTGTACGTACGCTTAGAATAGTGGCCTGCACGGAATCAAAAAGAAATTTTGCAAAAAGTTGCGTTTGGGAAAATATCATACTTTTCATGGGCATAATGCAAGACTTGGGCTTGAACAATTTTAAAATGAAATTTTTTCCTGCCCTATGACACCGATGTGCCTGAAATTTTGTACGAACGCTTCGAATAGTGGCCTGCACGGGAATCAAAAAGAAATTTTGCAAAAAGTTGCGTTTGGGAAAATATCATACTTTTCATGGGCATAATGCAAGACTTGGGCTTGAACAATTTTAAAATGAAATTTTCTCCTGCCCTATGACACCGATGTGCCTGAAATTTTGTACGTACGCTTCGAATAGTGGCCTGCACGGGAATCAAAAAGAAATTTTGCAAAAAGTTGCGTTTGGGAAAATATCCTACTTTTCATGGGCGTAATGCAAGACTTGGGCTCGAACAATTTTAAAATGAAATTTTCTCCGGCTCTATGACACCGATGTGCCTGAAATTTTGTACGTACGCTTAGAATAGTGGCCTGCACGGAATCAAAAAGAAATTTTGCAAAAAGTTGCGTTTGGGAAAATATTATACTTTTCATGGGCATAATTCAAGACTTGGGCTCGAACAATTTTAAAATGAAATTTTCTCCGGCCCTATGACACCGATGTGCCTGAAATTTTGTACGTACGCTTAGAATAGTGGCCTGCACGGAATCAAAAAGAAATTTTGCAAAAAGTTGCGTTTGGGAAAATATCATACTTTTCATGGGCATAATGCAAGACTTGGGCTTGAACAATTTTAAAATGAAATTTTCTCCTGCCCTATGACACCGATGTGCCTGAAATTTTGTACGTACGCTTCGAATAGTGGCCTGCACGGGAATCAAAAAGAAATTTTGCAAAAAGTTGCGTTTGGGAAAATATCCTACTTTTCATGGGCGTAATGCAAGACTTGGGCTCGAACAATTTTAAAATGAAATTTTCTCCGGCTCTATGACACCGATGTGCCTGAAATTTTGTACGTACGCTTAGAATAGTGGCCTGCACGGAATCAAAAAGAAATTTTGCAAAAAGTTGCGTTTGGGAAAATATTATACTTTTCATGGGCATAATTCAAGACTTGGGCTCGAACAATTTTAAAATGAAATTTTCTCCGGCCCTATGACACCGATGTGCCTGAAATTTTGTACGTACGCTTAGAATAGTGGCCTGCACGGAATCAAAAAGAAATTTTGCAAAAAGTTGCGTTTGGGAAAATATCATACTTTTCATGGGCATAATGCAAGACTTGGGCTTGAACAATTTTAAAATGAAATTTTCTCCTGCCCTATGACACCGATGTGCCTGAAATTTTGTACGTACGCTTAGAATAGTGGCCTGCACGGGAATCAAAAAGAAATTTTGCAAAAAGTTGCGTTTGGGAAAATATCATACTTTTCATGGGCATAATGCAAGACTTGGGCTTGAACAATTTTAAAATGAAATTTTCTCCTGCCCTATGACACCGATGTGCCTGAAATTTTGTACGTACGCTTAGAATAGTGGCCTGCACGGAATCAAAAAGAAATTTTGCAAAAAGTTTGCGTTTGGGAAAATATCATACTTTTCATGGGCATAATGCAAGACTTGGGCTTGAACAATTTTAAAATGAAATTTTCTCCTGCCCTATGACACCGATGTGCCTGAAATTTTGTACGTACGCTTCGAATAGTGGCCTGCACGGGAATCAAAAAGAAATTTTGCAAAAAGTTGCGTTTGGGAAAATATCCTACTTTTCATGGGCGTAATGCAAGACTTGGGCTCGAACAATTTTAAAATGAAATTTTCTCCGGCTCTATGACACCGATGTGCCTGAAATTTTGTACGTACGCTTAGAATAGTGGCCTGCACGGAATCAAAAAGAAATTTTGCAAAAAGTTGCGTTTGGGAAAATATTATACTTTTCATGGGCATAATTCAAGACTTGGGCTCGAACAATTTTAAAATGAAATTTTCTCCGGCCCTATGACACCGATGTGCCTGAAATTTTGTACGTACGCTTAGAATAGTGGCCTGCACGGAATCAAAAAGAAATTTTGCAAAAAGTTGCGTTTGGGAAAATATCATACTTTTCATGGGCATAATGCAAGACTTGGGCTTGAACAATTTTAAAATGAAATTTTCTCCTGCCCTATGACACCGATGTGCCTGAAATTTTGTACGTACGCTTCGAATAGTGGCCTGCACGGGAATCAAAAAGAAATTTTGCAAAAAGTTGCGTTTGGGAAAATATCATACTTTTCATGGGCATAATGCAAGACTTGGGCTTGAACAATTTTAAAATGAAATTTTCTCCTGCCCTATGACACCGATGTGCCTGAAATTCTGTACTTACGCTTCGAATAGTGGCCTGCACGGGAATCAAAAAGAAATTTTGCAAAAAGTTGCGTTTGGGAAAATATCATACTTTTCATGGGCGTAATGCAAGACTTGGGCTCGAACAATTTTAAAATGAAATTTTCTCCGGCCCTATGACACCGATGTGCCTGAAATTTTGTACGTACGCTTACAATAGTGGCCTGCACGGGAATCAAAAAGAAATTTTGCAAAAAGTTGCGTTTGGGAAAATATCATACTTTTCATGGGCATAATTCAAGACTTGGGCTCGAACAATTTTAAAATGAAATTTTCTCCGGCCCTATGACACTGATGTGCCTAAAATTTTGTACGTACGCTTAGAATAGTGGCCTGCACGGAATCAAAAAGAAATTTTGCAAAAAGTTGCGTTTGGGAAAATATCCTACTTTTCATGGGCGTAATGCAAGACTTGGGCTCGAACAATTTTAAAATGAAATTTTCTCCGGCCCTATGACACCGATGTGCCTGAAATTTTGTACGTACGCTTAGAACAGTGGCCTGCACGGAATCAAAAAGAAATTTTGCAAAAAGTTGCGTTTGGGAAAATATCATACTTTTCATGGGCATAATGCAAGACTTGGGCTCGAACAATTTTAAAATGAAATTTACTCCGGCCCTATGACACCGATGTGCCTGAAATTTTGTACGTATGCTTAGAATAGTGGGCTGCACGGGAATCAAAAATAAATTTTGCAAAAAGTTGCGTTTGGGAAAATATCATACTTTTCATGGGCATAATGCAAGACTTGGGCTCGAATAATATTAAAATGTAATTTTCTCCGGCCCTATGACACCGATGTGCCTGAAATTTTGTGCGTACGCTTAGAACAGTGGCCTGCACGGAATCAAAAAGAAATTTTGCAAAAAGTTGCGTTTGGGAAAATATCATACTTTTCATGGGCATAATGCAAGACTTGGGCTCGAACAATTTTAAAATGAAATTTACTCCGGCCCTATGACACCGATGTGCCTGAAATTTTGTACGTATGCTTAGAATAGTGGGCTGCACGGGAATCAAAAATAAATTTTGCAAAAAGTTGCGTTTGGGAAAATATCATACTTTTCATGGGCATAATGCAAGACTTGGGCTCGAATAATATTAAAATGTAATTTTCTCCGGCCCTATGACACCGATGTGCCTGAAATTTTGTGCGTACGCTTAGAACAGTGGCCTGCACGGAATCAAAAAGAAATTTTGCAAAAAGTTGCGTTTGGGAAAATATCATACTTTTCATGGGCATAATGCAAGACTTGGGCTCGAACAATTTTAAAATGAAATTTACTCCGGCCCTATGACACCGATGTGCCTGAAATTTTGTACGTATGCTTAGAATAGTGGGCTGCACGGGAATCAAAAATAAATTTTGCAAAAAGTTGCGTTTGGGAAAATATCATACTTTTCATGGGCATAATGCAAGACTTGGGCTCGAATAATATTAAAATGTAATTTTCTCCGGCCCTATGACACCGATGTGCCTGAAATTTTGTGCGTACGCTTAGAACAGTGGCCTGCACGGAATCAAAAAGAAATTTTGCAAAAAGTTGCGTTTGGGAAAATATCATACTTTTCATGGGCATAATGCAAGACTTGGGCTCGAACAATTTTAAAATGAAATTTACTCCGGCCCTATGACACCGATGTGCCTGAAATTTTGTACGTATGCTTAGAATAGTGGGCTGCACGGGAATCAAAAATAAATTTTGCAAAAAGTTGCGTTTGGGAAAATATCACACTTTTCATGGGCGTAATGCAAGACTTGGGCTCGAACAATTTTAAAATGAAATTTTCTCCGGCCCTATGACACCGATGTGCCTGAAATTTTGTACGTACGCTTAGAACAGTGGCCTGCACGGAATCAAAAAGAAATTTTGCAAAAAGTTGCGTTTGGGAAAATATCATACTTTTCATGGGCATAATGCAAGACTTGGGCTCGAACAATTTTAAAATGAAATTTACTCCGGCCCTATGACACCGATAAGCCTGAAATTTTGTACGTACGCTTAGAATAATGGTCTGCACGTGAATCAAAAAGAAATTTTGCAAAAAGTTGCGTTCGGGAAAATATCATACTTTTCATGGTCATGATGCAAGACTTGGGCTCGAACAATTTTAAAATGAAATTTTCTCCGGCCCTATGACATCGATGTGCCTGAAATTTTGTACGTACGCTTAGAATAGTGGCCTGCACGGGAATCAAAAAGAAATTTTGCAAAAAGTTGCGTTTGGGAAAATATCATACTTTTCATGGGCATAATTCAAGACTTGGGCTCGAACAATTTTAAAATGAAATTTTCTCCGGCCCTTTGACACCGATGTGCCTGAAATTTTGTACGTACGCTTAGAATAGTGGCCTGCACGGGAATCAAAAAGAAATTTTGCAAAAAGTTGCGTTTGGGAAAATATCATACTTTTCATGGGCATAATGCAAGACTTGGGCTCGAACAATTTTAAAATGAAATTTACTCCGGCCCTATGACACCGATGTGCCTGAAATTTTGTACGTACGCTTAGAATAATGGTCTGCACGTGAATCAAAAAGAAATTTTGCAAAAATTTGCTTTCGGGAAAATATCATACTTTTCATGGTCATGATGCAAGACTTGGGCTCGAACAATTTTAAAATGAAATTTTATACGGCCCTATGACATCGATGTGCCTGAAATTTTGTACGTACGCTTAGAATAGTGGCCTGCACGGGAATCAAAAAGAAATTTTGCAAAAAGTTGCGTTTGGGAAAATATCATACTTTTCATGGGCATAATTCACTTGGGCTTGGACTTGGGCTCGAACAATTTTAAAATGAAATTTTCTCCGGCCCTTTGACACCGATGTGCCTGAAATTTTGTACGTACGCTTAGAATAGTGGCCTGCACGGGAATCAAAAAGAAATTTTGCAAAAAGTTGCGTTTGGGAAAATATCATACTTTTCATGGGCATAATGCAAGACTTGGGCTCGAATAATATTAAAATGTAATTTTCTCCGGCCCTATGACACCGATGTGCCTGAAATTTTTTACATACGCTTAGAATAGTGGCCTGCACGGGAATCAAAAAGAAATTTTGCAAAAAGTTGAGTTTGGGAAAATATCATACTTTTCATGGGCGTAATGCAAGACTTGGGCTCGAACAATTTTAAAAAGAAATTTTGCAAAAAGTTGCGTTTGGGAAAATATCATACTTTTCATGGGCATAATGCAAGACTTGGGCTCGAATAATATTAAAATGTAATTTTCTCCGGCCCTATGACACCGATGTGCCTGAAATTTTGTACGTACGCTTAGAATAGTGGCCTGCACGGAATCAAAAAGAAATTTTGCAAAAAGTTGCGTTTGGGAAAATATCATACTTTTCATGGGCATAATTCAAGACTTGGGCTCGAACAATTTTAAAATGAAATTTTCTCCGGCCCTATGACACCGATGTGCCTGAAATTTTGTACGTACGCTTAGAATAGTGGCCTGCACGGAATCAAAAAGAAATTTTGCAAAAAGTTGCGTTTGGGAAAATATCATACTTTTCATGGGCATAATGCAAGACTTGGGCTTGAACAATTTTAAAATGAAATTTTCTCCTGCCCTATGCCACCGTTGTGCCTGAAATTTTGTACGTACGCTTCGAATAGTGGCCTGCACGGGAATCGAGAAGAAATTTTGCAAAAAGTTGCGTTTGGGAAAATATCATACTTTTCATGGGCATAATGCAAGACTTGGGCTCGAATAATATTAAAATGTAATTTTCTCCGGCCCTATGACACCGATGTGCCTGAAATTTTGTACGTACGCTTAGAATAGTGGCCTGCACGGGAATCAAAAAGAAATTTTGAAAAAGTTGCGTTTGGGAAAATATCATACTTTTCATGGGCATAATGCAAGACTTGGGCTCGAACAATTTTAAAATGAAATTAACTCCGGCCCTATGACACCGATAAGCCTGAAATTTTGTACGTACGCTTAGAATAATGGTCTGCACGTGAATCAAAAAGAAATTTTGCAAAAAGTTGCGTTCGGGAAAATATCATACTTTTCATGGTCATGATGCAAGACTTGGGCTCGAACAATTTTAAAATGAAATTTTCTCCGGCCCTATGACATCGATGTGCCTGAAATTTTGTACGTACGCTTAGAATAGTGGCCTGCACGGGAATCAAAAAGAAATTTTGCAAAAAGTTGCGTTTGGGAAAATATCATACTTTTCATGGGCATAATTCAAGACTTGGGCTCGAACAATTTTAAAATGAAATTTTCTCCGGCCCTTTGACACCGATGTGCCTGAGATTTTGTACGTACGCTTAGAATAGTGGCCTGCACGGGAATCAAAAAGAAATTTTGCAAAAAGTTGCGTTTGGGAAAATATCATACTTTTCATGGGCATAATGCAAGACTTGGGCTCGAACAATTTTAAAATGAAATTTACTCCGGCCCTATGACACCGATGTGCCTGAAATTTTGTACGTGCGCTTAGAATAATGGTCGGCACGTGAATCAAAAAGAAATTTTGCAAAAATTTGCTTTCGGGAAAATATCATACTTTTCATGGTCATGATGCAAGACTTGGGCTCGAACAATTTTAAAATGAAATTTTATACGGCCCTATGACATCGATGTGCCTGAAATTTTGTACGTACGCTTAGAATAGTGGCCTGCACGGGAATCAAAAAGAAATTTTGCAAAAAGTTGCGTTTGGGAAAATATCATACTTTTCATGGGCATAATTCAAGACTTGGGCTCGAACAATTTTAAAATGAAATTTTCTCCGGCCCTTTGACACCGATGTGCCTGAAATTTTGTACGTACGCTTAGAATAGTGGCCTGCACGGGAATCAAAAAGAAATTTTGCAAAAAGTTGCGTTTGGGAAAATATCATACTTTTCATGGGCATAATGCAAGACTTGGGCTCGAATAATATTAAAATGTAATTTTCTCCGGCCCTATGACACCGATGTGCCTGAAATTTTTTACGTACGCTTAGAATAGTGGCCTGCACGGGAATCAAAAAGAAATTTTGCAAAAAGTTGAGTTTGGGAAAATATCATACTTTTCATGGGCGTAATGCAAGACTTGGGCTCGAACAATTTTAAAAAGAAATTTTGCAAAAAGTTGCGATTGGGAAAATATCATACTTTTCATGGGCATAATGCAAGACTTGGGCTCGAATAATATTAAAATGTAATTTTCTCCGGCCCTATGACACCGATGTGCCTGAAATTTTGTACGTACGCTTAGAATAGTGGCCTGCACGGAATCAAAAAGAAATTTTGCAAAAAGTTGCGTTTGGGAAAATATCATACTTTTCATGGGCATAATTCAAGACTTGGGCTCGAACAATTTTAAAATGAAATTTTCTCCGGCCCTATGACACCGATGTGCCTGAAATTTTGTACGTACGCTTAGAATAGTGGCCTGCACGGAATCAAAAAGAAATTTTGCAAAAAGTTGCGTTTGGGAAAATATCATACTTTTCATGGGCATAATGCAAGACTTGGGCTTGAACAATTTTAAAATGAAATTTTCTCCTGCCCTATGCCACCGATGTGCCTGAAATTTTGTACGTACGCTTCGAATAGTGGCCTGCACGGGAATCGAGAAGAAATTTTGCAAAAAGTTGCGTTTGGGAAAATATCATACTTTTCATGGGCATAATGCAAGACTTGGGCTCGAATAATATTAAAATGTAATTTTCTCCGGCCCTATGACACCGATGTGCCTGAAATTTTGTACGTACGCTTAGAATAGTGGCCTGCACGGGAATCAAAAAGAAATTTTGAAAAAGTTGCGTTTGGGAAAATATCATACTTTTCATGGGCATAATGCAAGACTTGGGCTCGAACAATTTTAAAATGAAATTAACTCCGGCCCTATGACACCGATAAGCCTGAAATTTTGTACGTACGCTTAGAATAATGGTCTGCACGTGAATCAAAAAGAAATTTTGCAAAAAGTTGCGTTCGGGAAAATATCATACTTTTCATGGTCATGATGCAAGACTTGGGCTCGAACAATTTTAAAATGAAATTTTCTCCGGCCCTATGACATCGATGTGCCTGAAATTTTGTACGTACGCTTAGAATAGTGGCCTGCACGGGAATCAAAAAGAAATTTTGCAAAAAGTTGCGTTTGGGAAAATATCATACTTTTCATGGGCATAATTCAAGACTTGGGCTCGAACAATTTTAAAATGAAATTTTCTCCGGCCCTTTGACACCGATGTGCCTGAAATTTTGTACGTACGCTTAGAATAGTGGCCTGCACGGGAATCAAAAAGAAATTTTGCAAAAAGTTGCGTTTGGGAAAATATCATACTTTTCATGGGCATAATGCAAGACTTGGGCTCGAACAATTTTAAAATGAAATTTACTCCGGCCCTATGACACCGATGTGCCTGAAATTTTGTACGTACGCTTAGAATAATGGTCTGCACGTGAATCAAAAAGAAATTTTGCAAAAATTTGCTTTCGGGAAAATATCATACTTTTCATGGTCATGATGCAAGACTTGGGCTCGAACAATTTTAAAATGAAATTTTATACGGCCCTATGACATCGATGTGCCTGAAATTTTGTAAGTACGCTTAGAATAGTGGCCTGCACGGGAATCAAAAAGAAATTTTGCAAAAAGTTGCGTTTGGGAAAATATCATACTTTTCATGGGCATAATTCAAGACTTGGGCTCGAACAATTTTAAAATGAAATTTTCTCCGGCCCTTTGACACCGATGTGCCTGAAATTTTGTACGTACGCTTAGAATAGTGGCCTGCACGGGAATCAAAAAGAAATTTTGCAAAAAGTTGCGTTTGGGAAAATATCATACTTTTCATGGGCATAATGCAAGACTTGGGCTCGAATAATATTAAAATGTAATTTTCTCCGGCCCTATGACACCGATGTGCCTGAAATTTTTTACGTACGCTTAGAATAGTGGCCTGCACGGGAATCAAAAAGAAATTTTGCAAAAAGTTGAGTTTGGGAAAATATCATACTTTTCATGGGCGTAATGCAAGACTTGGGCTCGAACAATTTTAAAAAGAAATTTTGCAAAAAGTTGCGTTTGGGAAAATATCATACTTTTCATGGGCATAATGCAAGACTTGGGCTCGAATAATATTAAAATGTAATTTTCTCCGGCCCTATGACACCGATGTGCCTGAAATTTTGTACGTACGCTTAGAATAGTGGCCTGCACGGGAATCAAAAAGAAATTTTGCAAAAAGTTGCGTTTGGGAAAATATCATACTTTTCATGGGCATAATTCAAGACTTGGGCTCGAATAATATTACAATGTAATTTACTCCGGCCCTATGACACCGATGTGCCTGAAATTTTGTACGTACGCTTAGAATAATGGTCTGCACGTGAATCAAAAAGAAATTTTGCAAAAAGTTGCGTTCGGGAAAATATCATACTTTTCATGGTCATGATGCAAGACTTGGGCTCGAACAATTTTAAAATGAAATTTTCTCCGGCCCTATGACATCGATGTGCCTGAAATTTTGTACTTTTGCTTAGAATTGTGGCCTGCACGGGAATCAAAAAGAAATTTTGCAAAAAGTTGCGTTTGGGAAAATATCATACTTTTCATGGGCATAATTCAAGACTTGGGCTCGAACAATTTTAAAATGAAATTTTCTCCGGCCCTTTGACACCGATGTGCCTGAAATTTTTTACGTACGCTTAGAATAGTGGCCTGCACGGGAATCAAAAAGAAATTTTGCAAAAAGTTGAGTTTGGGAAAATATCATACTTTTCATGGGCGTAATGCAAGACTTGGGCTCGAACAATTTTAAAATGAAATTTTCTCCGGCCCTATGACATCGATGTGCCTGAAATTTTGTACGTACGCTTAGAATAGTGGCCTGCACGGGAATCAAAAAGAAATTTTGCAAAAAGTTGCGTTTGGGAAAATATCATACTTTTCATGGGCATAATGCAAGACTTGGGCTCGAACAATTTTGAAATGAAATTTACTCCGGCCCTATGACACCGATGTGCCTGAAATTTTGTACGTACGCTAAGAATAATGGTCTGCACGTGAATCAAAAAGAAATTTTGCAAAAAGTTGCTTTCGGGAAAATATCATACTTTTCATGGTCATGATGCAAGACTTGGGCTCGAACAATTTTAAAATGAAATTTTCTACGGCCCTATGACATCGATGTGCCTGAAATTTTGTACGTACCCTTAGAATAGTGGCCTGCACGGGAATCAAAAAGAAATTTTGCAAAAAGTTGCGTTTGGGAAAATATCATACTTTTCATGGGCATAATTCAAGACTTGGGCTCGAATAATATTAAAATGTAATTTACTCCGGCCCTATGACACCGATGTGCCTGAAATTTTGTACGTACGCTTAGAATAGTGGCCTGCACGGGAATCAAAAAGAAATTTTGCAAAAAGTTGAGTTTGGGAAAATATCATACTTTTCATGGGCGTAATGCAAGACTTGGGCTCGAACAATTTTAAAATGAAATTTTCTCCGGCCCTATGACACCGATGTGCCTGAAATTTTGTACGTACCCTTAGAATAGTGGCCTGCACGGAATCAAAAAGAAATTTTGCAAAAAGTTGCTTTCGGGAAAATATCATACTTTTCATGGGCATAATGCAAGACTTGGGCTTGAACAATTTTAAAATGAAATTTTCTCCGGCCCTATGACACCGATGTGCCTGAAATTTTGTACGTACGCTTAGAATAGTGGCCTGCACGGGAATCAAAAAGAAATTTTGCAAAAAGTTGAGTTTGGGAAAATATCATACTTTTCATGGGCGTAATGCAAGACTTGGGCTCGAACAATTTTAAAATGAAATTTTCTCCGGCCCTATGACACCGATGTGCCTGAAATTTTGTACGTACGCTTAGAATAGTGGCCTGCACGGAATCAAAAAGAAATTTTGCAAAAAGTTGCTTTCGGGAAAATATCATACTTTTCATGGGCATAATGCAAGACTTGGGCTTGAACAATTTTAAAATGAAATTTTCTCCTGCCCTATGACACCGATGTGCCTGAAATTTTGTACGTACGCTTAGAATAGTGGCCTGCACGGGAATCAAAAAGAAATTTTGCAAAAAGTTGCGTTTGGGAAAATATCATACTTTTCATGGGCATAATGCAAGACTTGGGCTCGAACAATTTTAAAATGAAATTTACTCCGGCCCTATGACACCGATGTGCCTGAAATTTTGTACGTACGCTTAGAATAGTGGCCTGCACGGGAATCAAAAAGAAATTTTGAAAAAGTTGCGTTTGGGAAAATATCATACTTTTCATGGGCATAATGCAAGACTTGGGCTCGAACAATTTTAAAATGAAATTTACTCCGGCCCTATGACACCGATAAGCCTGAAATTTTGTACGTACGCTTAGAATAATGGTCTGCACGTGAATCAAAAAGAAATTTTGCAAAAAGTTGCGTTTGGGAAAATATCATACTTTTCATGGTCATGATGCAAGACTTGGGCTCGAACAATTTTAAAATGAAATTTTCTCCGGCCCTATGACATCGATGTGCCTGAAATTTTGTACGTACGCTTAGAATAGTGGCCTGCACGGGAATCAAAAAGAAATTTTGCAAAAAGTTGCGTTTGGGAAAATATCATACTTTTCATGGGCATAATTCAAGACTTGGGCTCGAACAATTTTAAAATGAAATTTTCTCCGGCCCTTTGACACCGATGTGCCTGAAATTTTGTACGTACGCTTAGAATAGTGGCCTGCACGGGAATCAAAAAGAAATTTTGCAAAAAGTTGCGTTTGGGAAAATATCATACTTTTCATGGGCATAATTCAAGACTTGGGCTCGAACAATTTTAAAATGAAATTTTCTCCGGCCCTATGACATCGATGTGCCTGAAATTTTGTACGTACGCTTAGAATAGTGGCCTGCACGGGAATCAAAAAGAAATTTTGCAAATAGTTGCGTTTGGGAAAATATCATACTTTTCATGGGCATAATGCAAGACTTGGGCTCGAACAATTTTGAAATGAAATTTACTCCGGCCCTATGACACCGATGTGCCTGAAATTTTGTACGTACGCTAAGAATAATGGTCTGCACGTGAATCAAAAAGAAATTTTGCAAAAAGTTGCTTTCGGGAAAATATCATACTTTTCATGGTCATGATGCAAGACTTGGGCTCGAACAATTTTAAAATGAAATTTTCTACGGCCCTATGACATCGATGTGCCTGAAATTTTGTACGTACCCTTAGAATAGTGGCCTGCACGGGAATCAAAAAGAAATTTTGCAAAAAGTTGCGTTTGGGAAAATATCATACTTTTCATGGGCATAATTCAAGACTTGGGCTCGAATAATATTAAAATGTAATTTACTCCGGCCCTATGACACCGATGTGCCTGAAATTTTGTACGTACGCTTAGAATAATGGTCTGCACGTGAATCAAAAAGAAATTTTGCAAAAAGTTGCGTTCGGGAAAATATCATACTTTTCATGGTCATGATGCAAGACTTGGGCTCGAACAATTTTAAAATGAAATTTTCTCCGGCCCTATGACATCGATGTGCCTGAAATTTTGTACTTTCCCTTAGAATAGTGGCCTGCACGGGAATCAAAAAGAAATTTTGCAAAAAGTTGCGTTTGGGAAAATATCATACTTTTCATGGGCATAATGCAAGACTTGGGCTCGAACAATTTTAAAATGAAATTAACTCCGGCCCTATGACACCGATGTGCCTGAAATTTTGTACGTACGCTTAGAATAGTGGCCTGCACGGGAATCAAAAAGAAATTTTGCAAAAAGTTGCGTTTGGGAAAATATCATACTTTTCATGGGCATAATGCAAGACTTGGGCTCGAATAATATTAAAATGTAATTTTCTCCGGCCCTATGACACCGATGTGCCTGAAATATTGTACGTACGCTTAGAATAGTGGCCTGCACGGGAATCAAAAAGAAATTTTGAAAAAGTTGCGTTTGGGAAAATATCATACTTTTCATGGGCATAATGCAAGACTTGGGCTCGAACAATTTTAAAATGAAATTTACTCCGGCCCTATGACACCGATAAGCCTGAAATTTTGTACGTACGCTTAGAATAATGGTCTGCACATGAATCAAAAAGAAATTTTGCAAAAAGTTGCGTTCGGGAAAATATCATACTTTTCATGGTCATGATGCAAGACTTGGGCTCGAACAATTTTAAAATGAAATTTTCTCCGGCCCTATGACATCGATGTGCCTGAAATTTTGTACGTACGCTTCGAATAGTGGCCTGCACGGGAATCGAGAAGAAATTTTGCAAAAAGTTGCGTTTGGGAAAATATCATACTTTTCATGGGCATAATTCAAGACTTGGGCTCGAACAATTTTAAAATGAAATTTTCTCCGGCCCTTTGACACCGATGTGCCTGAAATTTTGTACGTACGCTTAGAATAGTGGCCTGCACGGGAATCAAAAAGAAATTTTGCAAAAAGTTGCGTTTGGGAAAATATCATACTTTTCATGGGCATAATTCAAGACTTGGGCTCGAATAATATTAAAATGTAATTTACTCCGGCCCTATGACACCGATGTGCCTGAAATTTTGTACGTACGCTTAGAATAATGGTCTGCACGTGAATCAAAAAGAAATTTTGCAAAAAGTTGCGTTCGGGAAAATATCATACTTTTCATGGTCATGATGCAAGACTTGGGCTCGAACAATTTTAAAATGAAATTTTCTCCGGCCCTATGACATCGATGTGCCTGAAATTTTGTACGTACGCTTCGAATAGTGGCCTGCACGGGAATCGAGAAGAAATTTTGCAAAAAGTTGCGTTTGGGAAAATATCATACTTTTCATGGGCATAATGCAAGACTTGGGCTCGAATAATATTAAAATGTAATTTTCTCCGGCCCTATGACACCGATGTGCCTGAAATTTTGTACGTACGCTTAGAATAGTGGCCTGCACGGGAATCAAAAAGAAATTTTGAAAAAGTTGCGTTTGGGAAAATATCATACTTTTCATGGGCATAATGCAAGACTTGGGCTCGAACAATTTTAAAATGAAATTAACTCCGGCCCTATGACACCGATAAGCCTGAAATTTTGTACGTACGCTTAGAATAATGGTCTGCACGTGAATCAAAAAGAAATTTTGCAAAAAGTTGCGTTCGGGAAAATATCATACTTTTCATGGTCATGATGCAAGACTTGGGCTCGAACAATTTTAAAATGAAATTTTCTCCGGCCCTATGACATCGATGTGCCTGAAATTTTGTACGTACGCTTAGAATAGTGGCCTGCACGGGAATCAAAAAGAAATTTTGCAAAAAGTTGCGTTTGGGAAAATATCATACTTTTCATGGGCATAATTCAAGACTTGGGCTCGAACAATTTTAAAATGAAATTTTCTCCGGCCCTTTGACACCGATGTGCCTGAAATTTTGTACGTACGCTTAGAATAGTGGCCTGCACGGGAATCAAAAAGAAATTTTGCAAAAAGTTGCGTTTGGGAAAATATCATACTTTTCATGGGCATAATGCAAGACTTGGGCTCGAACAATTTTAAAATGAAATTTACTCCGGCCCTATGACACCGATGTGCCTGAAATTTTGTACGTTCGCTTAGAATAATGGTCTGCACGTGAATCAAAAAGAAATTTTGCAAAAATTTGCTTTCGGGAAAATATCATACTTTTCATGGTCATGATGCAAGACTTGGGCTCGAACAATTTTAAAATGAAATTTTATACGGCCCTATGACATCGATGTGCCTGAAATTTTGTAAGTACGCTTAGAATAGTGGCCTGCACGGGAATCAAAAAGAAATTTTGCAAAAAGTTGCGTTTGGGAAAATATCATACTTTTCATGGGCATAATTCAAGACTTGGGCTCGAACAATTTTAAAATGAAATTTTCTCCGGCCCTTTGACACCGATGTGCCTGAAATTTTGTACGTACGCTTAGAATAGTGGCCTGCACGGGAATCAAAAAGAAATTTTGCAAAAAGTTGCGTTTGGGAAAATATCATACTTTTCATGGGCATAATGCAAGACTTGGGCTCGAATAATATTAAAATGTAATTTTCTCCGGCCCTATGACACCGATGTGCCTGAAATTTTTTACGTACGCTTAGAATAGTGGCCTGCACGGGAATCAAAAAGAAATTTTGCAAAAAGTTGAGTTTGGGAAAATATCATACTTTTCATGGGCGTAATGCAAGACTTGGGCTCGAACAATTTTAAAAAGAAATTTTGCAAAAAGTTGCGTTTGGGAAAATATCATACTTTTCATGGGCATAATGCAAGACTTGGGCTCGAATAATATTAAAATGTAATTTTCTCCGGCCCTATGACACCGATGTGCCTGAAATTTTGTACGTACGCTTAGAATAGTGGCCTGCACGGGAATCAAAAAGAAATTTTGCAAAAAGTTGCGTTTGGGAAAATATCATACTTTTCATGGGCATAATTCAAGACTTGGGCTCGAATAATATTAAAATGTAATTTACTCCGGCCCTATGACACCGATGTGCCTGAAATTTTGTACGTACGCTTAGAATAATGGTCTGCACGTGAATCAAAAAGAAATTTTGCAAAAAGTTGCGTTCGGGAAAATATCATACTTTTCATGGTCATGATGCAAGACTTGGGCTCGAACAATTTTAAAATGAAATTTTCTCCGGCCCTATGACATCGATGTGCCTGAAATTTTGTACTTTTGCTTAGAATTGTGGCCTGCACGGGAATCAAAAAGAAATTTTGCAAAAAGTTGCGTTTGGGAAAATATCATACTTTTCATGGGCATAATTCAAGACTTGGGCTCGAACAATTTTAAAATGAAATTTTCTCCGGCCCTTTGACACCGATGTGCCTGAAATTTTTTACGTACGCTTAGAATAGTGGCCTGCACGGGAATCAAAAAGAAATTTTGCAAAAAGTTGAGTTTGGGAAAATATCATACTTTTCATGGGCGTAATGCAAGACTTGGGCTCGAACAATTTTAAAAAGAAATTTTGCAAAAAGTTGCGTTTGGGAAAATATCATACTTTTCATGGGCATAATGCAAGACTTGGGCTCGAATAATATTAAAATGTAATTTTCTCCGGCCCTATGACACCGATGTGCCTGAAATTTTGTACGTACGCTTAGAATAGTGGCCTGCACGGGAATCAAAAAGAAATTTTGCAAAAAGTTGAGTTTGGGAAAATATCATACTTTTCATGGGCGTAATGCAAGACTTGGGCTCGAACAATTTTAAAATGAAATTTTCTCCGGCCCTATGACACCGATGTGCCTGAAATTTTGTACGTACGCTTAGAATAGTGGCCTGCACGGGAATCAAAAAGAAATTTTGAAAAAGTTGCGTTTGGGAAAATATCATACTTTTCATGGGCATAATGCAAGACTTGGGCTCGAACAATTTTAAAATGAAATTAACTCCGGCCCTATGACACCGATAAGCCTGAAATTTTGTACGTACGCTTAGAATAATGGTCTGCACGTGAATCAAAAAGAAATTTTGCAAAAAGTTGCGTTCGGGAAAATATCATACTTTTCATGGTCATGATGCAAGACTTGGGCTCGAACAATTTTAAAATGAAATTTTCTCCGGCCCTATGACATCGATGTGCCTGAAATTTTGTACGTACGCTTAGAATAGTGGCCTGCACGGGAATCAAAAAGAAATTTTGCAAAAAGTTGCGTTTGGGAAAATATCATACTTTTCATGGGCATAATTCAAGACTTGGGCTCGAACAATTTTAAAATGAAATTTTCTCCGGCCCTTTGACACCGATGTGCCTGAAATTTTGTACGTACGCTTAGAATAGTGGCCTGCACGGGAATCAAAAAGAAATTTTGCAAAAAGTTGCGTTTGGGAAAATATCATACTTTTCATGGGCATAATGCAAGACTTGGGCTCGAACAATTTTAAAATGAAATTTACTCCGGCCCTATGACACCGATGTGCCTGAAATTTTGTACGTTCGCTTAGAATAATGGTCTGCACGTGAATCAAAAAGAAATTTTGCAAAAATTTGCTTTCGGGAAAATATCATACTTTTCATGGTCATGATGCAAGACTTGGGCTCGAACAATTTTAAAATGAAATTTTATACGGCCCTATGACATCGATGTGCCTGAAATTTTGTAAGTACGCTTAGAATAGTGGCCTGCACGGGAATCAAAAAGAAATTTTGCAAAAAGTTGCGTTTGGGAAAATATCATACTTTTCATGGGCATAATTCAAGACTTGGGCTCGAACAATTTTAAAATGAAATTTTCTCCGGCCCTTTGACACCGATGTGCCTGAAATTTTGTACGTACGCTTAGAATAGTGGCCTGCACGGGAATCAAAAAGAAATTTTGCAAAAAGTTGCGTTTGGGAAAATATCATACTTTTCATGGGCATAATGCAAGACTTGGGCTCGAATAATATTAAAATGTAATTTTCTCCGGCCCTATGACACCGATGTGCCTGAAATTTTTTACGTACGCTTAGAATAGTGGCCTGCACGGGAATCAAAAAGAAATTTTGCAAAAAGTTGAGTTTGGGAAAATATCATACTTTTCATGGGCGTAATGCAAGACTTGGGCTCGAACAATTTTAAAAAGAAATTTTGCAAAAAGTTGCGTTTGGGAAAATATCATACTTTTCATGGGCATAATGCAAGACTTGGGCTCGAATAATATTAAAATGTAATTTTCTCCGGCCCTATGACACCGATGTGCCTGAAATTTTGTACGTACGCTTAGAATAGTGGCCTGCACGGGAATCAAAAAGAAATTTTGCAAAAAGTTGCGTTTGGGAAAATATCATACTTTTCATGGGCATAATTCAAGACTTGGGCTCGAATAATATTAAAATGTAATTTACTCCGGCCCTATGACACCGATGTGCCTGAAATTTTGTACGTACGCTTAGAATAATGGTCTGCACGTGAATCAAAAAGAAATTTTGCAAAAAGTTGCGTTCGGGAAAATATCATACTTTTCATGGTCATGATGCAAGACTTGGGCTCGAACAATTTTAAAATGAAATTTTCTCCGGCCCTATGACATCGATGTGCCTGAAATTTTGTACTTTTGCTTAGAATTGTGGCCTGCACGGGAATCAAAAAGAAATTTTGCAAAAAGTTGCGTTTGGGAAAATATCATACTTTTCATGGGCATAATTCAAGACTTGGGCTCGAACAATTTTAAAATGAAATTTTCTCCGGCCCTTTGACACCGATGTGCCTGAAATTTTTTACGTACGCTTAGAATAGTGGCCTGCACGGGAATCAAAAAGAAATTTTGCAAAAAGTTGAGTTTGGGAAAATATCATACTTTTCATGGGCGTAATGCAAGACTTGGGCTCGAACAATTTTAAAAAGAAATTTTGCAAAAAGTTGCGTTTGGGAAAATATCATACTTTTCATGGGCATAATGCAAGACTTGGGCTCGAATAATATTAAAATGTAATTTTCTCCGGCCCTATGACACCGATGTGCCTGAAATTTTGTACGTACGCTTAGAATAGTGGCCTGCACGGGAATCAAAAAGAAATTTTGCAAAAAGTTGAGTTTGGGAAAATATCATACTTTTCATGGGCGTAATGCAAGACTTGGGCTCGAACAATTTTAAAATGAAATTTTCTCCGGCCCTATGACACCGATGTGCCTGAAATTTTGTACGTACGCTTAGAATAGTGGCCTGCACGGAATCAAAAAGAAATTTTGCAAAAAGTTGCTTTCGGGAAAATATCATACTTTTCATGGGCATAATGCAAGACTTGGGCTTGAACAATTTTAAAATGAAATTTTCTCCTGCCCTATGACACCGATGTGCCTGAAATTTTGTACGTACGCTTAGAATAGTGGCCTGCACGGGAATCAAAAAGAAATTTTGCAAAAAGTTGCGTTTGGGAAAATATCATACTTTTCATGGGCATAATGCAAGACTTGGGCTCGAACAATTTTAAAATGAAATTTACTCCGGCCCTATGACACCGATGTGCCTGAAATTTTGTACGTACGCTTAGAATAGTGGCCTGCACGGGAATCAAAAAGAAATTTTGAAAAAGTTGCGTTTGGGAAAATATCATACTTTTCATGGGCATAATGCAAGACTTGGGCTCGAACAATTTTAAAATGAAATTTACTCCGGCCCTATGACACCGATAAGCCTGAAATTTTGTACGTACGCTTAGAATAATGGTCTGCACGTGAATCAAAAAGAAATTTTGCAAAAAGTTGCGTTTGGGAAAATATCATACTTTTCATGGTCATGATGCAAGACTTGGGCTCGAACAATTTTAAAATGAAATTTTCTCCGGCCCTATGACATCGATGTGCCTGAAATTTTGTACGTACGCTTAGAATAGTGGCCTGCACGGGAATCAAAAAGAAATTTTGCAAAAAGTTGCGTTTGGGAAAATATCATACTTTTCATGGGCATAATTCAAGACTTGGGCTCGAACAATTTTAAAATGAAATTTTCTCCGGCCCTTTGACACCGATGTGCCTGAAATTTTGTACGTACGCTTAGAATAGTGGCCTGCACGGGAATCAAAAAGAAATTTTGCAAAAAGTTGCGTTTGGGAAAATATCATACTTTTCATGGGCATAATGCAAGACTTGGGCTCGAATAATATTAAAATGTAATTTTCTCCGGCCCTATGACACCGATGTGCCTGAAATATTGTACGTACGCTTAGAATAGTGGCCTGCACGGGAATCAAAAAGAAATTTTGAAAAAGTTGCGTTTGGGAAAATATCATACTTTTCATGGGCATAATGCAAGACTTGGGCTCGAACAATTTTAAAATGAAATTTACTCCGGCCCTATGACACCGATAAGCCTGAAATTTTGTACGTACGCTTAGAATAATGGTCTGCACATGAATCAAAAAGAAATTTTGCAAAAAGTTGCGTTCGGGAAAATATCATACTTTTCATGGTCATGATGCAAGACTTGGGCTCGAACAATTTTAAAATGAAATTTTCTCCGGCCCTATGACATCGATGTGCCTGAAATTTTGTACGTACGCTTAGAATAGTGGCCTGCACGGGAATCAAAAAGAAATTTTGCAAAAAGTTGCGTTTGGGAAAATATCATACTTTTCATGGGCATAATTCAAGACTTTGGCTCGAACAATTTTAAAATGAAATTTTTTCCGGCCCTTTGACACCGATGTGCCTGAAATTTTGTACGTACGCTTAGAATAGTGGCCTGCACGGGAATCAAAAAGAAATTTTGCAAAAAGTTGCGTTTGGGAAAATATCATACTTTTCATGGGCATAATGCAAGACTTGGGCTCGAACAACTTTAAAATGAAATTTACTCCGGCCCTATGACACCGATGTGCCTGAAATTTTGTACGTACGCTTAGAATAATGGTCTGCACGTGAATCAAAAAGAAATTTTGCAAAAAGTTGCTTTCGGGAAAATATCATACTTTTCATGGTCATGATGCAAGACTTGGGCTCGAACAATTTTAAAATGAAATTTTCTACGGCCCTATGACATCGATGTGCCTGAAATTTTGTACGTACCCTTAGAATAGTGGCCTGCACGGGAATCAAAAAGAAATTTTGCAAAAAGTTGCGTTTGGGAAAATATCATACTTTTCATGGGCATAATTCAAGACTTGTCTCGAATAATATTAAAATGTAATTTACTCCGGCCCTATGACACCGATGTGCCTGAAATTTTGTACGTACGCTTAGAATAATGGTCTGCACGTGAATCAAAAAGAAATTTTGCAAAAAGTTGCGTTCGGGAAAATATCATACTTTTCATGGTCATGATGCAAGACTTGGGCTCGAACAATTTTAAAATGAAATTTTCTCCGGCCCTATGACATCGATGTGCCTGAAATTTTGTACTTTCCCTTAGAATAGTGGCCTGCACGGGAATCAAAAAGAAATTTTGCAAAAAGTTGCGTTTGGGAAAATATCATACTTTTCATGGGCATAATGCAAGACTTGGGCTCGAACAATTTTAAAATGAAATTAACTCCGGCCCTATGACACCGATGTGCCTGAAATTTTGTACGTACGCTTAGAATAGTGGCCTGCACGGGAATCAAAAAGAAATTTTGCAAAAAGTTGCGTTTGGGAAAATATCATACTTTTCATGGGCATAATGCAAGACTTGGGCTCGAATAATATTAAAATGTAATTTTCTCCGGCCCTATGACACCGATGTGCCTGAAATATTGTACGTACGCTTAGAATAGTGGCCTGCACGGGAATCAAAAAGAAATTTTGAAAAAGTTGCGTTTGGGAAAATATCATACTTTTCATGGGCATAATGCAAGACTTGGGCTCGAACAATTTTAAAATGAAATTTACTCCGGCCCTATGACACCGATAAGCCTGAAATTTTGTACGTACGCTTAGAATAATGGTCTGCACATGAATCAAAAAGAAATTTTGCAAAAAGTTGCGTTCGGGAAAATATCATACTTTTCATGGTCATGATGCAAGACTTGGGCTCGAACAATTTTAAAATGAAATTAACTCCGGCCCTATGACACCGATGTGCCTGAAATTTTGTACGTACGCTTAGAATAGTGGCCTGCACGGGAATCAAAAAGAAATTTTGCAAAAAGTTGCGTTTGGGAAAATATCATACTTTTCATGGGCATAATGCAAGACTTGGGCTCGAATAATATTAAAATGTAATTTTCTCCGGCCCTATGACACCGATGTGCCTGAAATATTGTACGTACGCTTAGAATAGTGGCCTGCACGGGAATCAAAAAGAAATTTTGAAAAAGTTGCGTTTGGGAAAATATCATACTTTTCATGGGCATAATGCAAGACTTGGGCTCGAACAATTTTAAAATGAAATTTACTCCGGCCCTATGACACCGATAAGCCTGAAATTTTGTACGTACGCTTAGAATAATGGTCTGCACATGAATCAAAAAGAAATTTTGCAAAAAGTTGCGTTCGGGAAAATATCATACTTTTCATGGTCATGATGCAAGACTTGGGCTCGAACAATTTTAAAATGAAATTTTCTCCGGCCCTATGACATCGATGTGCCTGAAATTTTGTACGTACGCTTAGAATAGTGGCCTGCACGGGAATCAAAAAGAAATTTTGCAAAAAGTTGCGTTTGGGAAAATATCATACTTTTCATGGGCATAATTCAAGACTTTGGCTCGAACAATTTTAAAATGAAATTTTCTCCGGCCCTTTGACACCGATGTGCCTGAAATTTTGTACGTACGCTTAGAATAGTGGCCTGCACGGGAATCAAAAAGAAATTTTGCAAAAAGTTGCGTTTGGGAAAATATCATACTTTTCATGGGCATAATGCAAGACTTGGGCTCGAACAACTTTAAAATGAAATTTACTCCGGCCCTATGACACCGATGTGCCTGAAATTTTGTACGTACGCTTAGAATAATGGTCTGCACGTGAATCAAAAAGAAATTTTGCAAAAAGTTGCTTTCGGGAAAATATCATACTTTTCATGGTCATGATGCAAGACTTGGGCTCGAACAATTTTAAAATGAAATTTTCTACGGCCCTATGACATCGATGTGCCTGAAATTTTGTACGTACCCTTAGAATAGTGGCCTGCACGGGAATCAAAAAGAAATTTTGCAAAAAGTTGCGTTTGGGAAAATATCATACTTTTCATGGGCATAATGCAAGACTTGGGCTCGAACAATTTTAAAATGAAATTAACTCCGGCCCTATGACACCGATGTGCCTGAAATTTTGTACGTACGCTTAGAATAGTGGCCTGCACGGGAATCAAAAAGAAATTTTGCAAAAAGTTGCGTTTGGGAAAATATCATACTTTTCATGGGCATAATGCAAGACTTGGGCTCGAATAATATTAAAATGTAATTTTCTCCGGCCCTATGACACCGATGTGCCTGAAATATTGTACGTACGCTTAGAATAGTGGCCTGCACGGGAATCAAAAAGAAATTTTGAAAAAGTTGCGTTTGGGAAAATATCATACTTTTCATGGGCATAATGCAAGACTTGGGCTCGAACAATTTTAAAATGAAATTTACTCCGGCCCTATGACACCGATAAGCCTGAAATTTTGTACGTACGCTTAGAATAATGGTCTGCACATGAATCAAAAAGAAATTTTGCAAAAAGTTGCGTTCGGGAAAATATCATACTTTTCATGGTCATGATGCAAGACTTGGGCTCGAACAATTTTAAAATGAAATTTTCTCCGGCCCTATGACATCGATGTGCCTGAAATTTTGTACGTACGCTTAGAATAGTGGCCTGCACGGGAATCAAAAAGAAATTTTGCAAAAAGTTGCGTTTGGGAAAATATCATACTTTTCATGGGCATAATTCAAGACTTTGGCTCGAACAATTTTAAAATGAAATTTTCTCCGGCCCTTTGACACCGATGTGCCTGAAATTTTGTACGTACGCTTAGAATAGTGGCCTGCACGGGAATCAAAAAGAAATTTTGCAAAAAGTTGCGTTTGGGAAAATATCATACTTTTCATGGGCATAATGCAAGACTTGGGCTCGAACAACTTTAAAATGAAATTTACTCCGGCCCTATGACACCGATGTGCCTGAAATTTTGTACGTACGCTTAGAATAATGGTCTGCACGGAATCAAAAAGAAATTTTGCAAAAAGTTGCTTTCGGGAAAATATCATACTTTTCATGGTCATGATGCAAGACTTGGGCTCGAACAATTTTAAAATGAAATTTTCTACGGCCCTATGACATCGATGTGCCTGAAATTTTGTACGTACCCTTAGAATAGTGGCCTGCACGAGAATCAAAAAGAAATTTTGCAAAAAGTTGCGTTTGGGAAAATATCATACTTTTCATGGGCATAATTCAAGACTTGGGCTCGAATAATATTAAAATGTAATTTACTCCGGCCCTATGACACCGATGTGCCTGAAATTTTGTACGTACGCTTAGAATAATGGTCTGCACGTGAATCAAAAAGAAATTTTGCAAAAAGTTGCGTTCGGGAAAATATCATACTTTTCATGGTCATGATGCACGACTTGGGCTCGAACAATTTTAAAATGAAATTTTCTCCGGCCCTATGACATCGATGTGCCTGAAATTTTGTACTTTCGCTTAGAATAGTGGCCTGCACGGGAATCAAAAAGAAATTTTGCAAAAAGTTGCGTTTGGGAAAATATCATATTTTCATGGGCATAATTCAAGATTTGGGCTCGAACAATTTTAAAATGAAATTTTCTCCGGCCCTTTGACACCGATGTGCCTGAAATTTTGTACGTACGCTTAGAATAGTGGCCTGCACGGGAATCAAAAAGAAATTTTGCAAAAAGTTGCGTTTGGGAAAATATCATACTTTTCATGGGCATAATGCAAGACTTGGGCTCGAATAATATTAAAATGTAATTTTCTCCGGCCCTATGACACCGATGTGCCTGAAATTTTGTACGTACGCTTAGAATAGTGGCCTGCACGGGAATCAAAAAGAAATTTTGCAAAAAGTTGAGTTTGGGAAAATATCATACTTTTCATGGGCGTAATGCAAGACTTGGGCTCGAACAATTTTTAAAAGAAATTTTGCAAAAAGTTGCGTTTGGGAAAATATCATACTTTTCATGGGCATAATTCAAGACTTGGGCTCGAATAATATTAAAATGTAATTAACTCCGGCCCTATGACACCGATGTGCCTGAAATTTTGTACGTACGCTTAGAATAATGGTCTGCACGTGAATCAAAAAGAAATTTTGCAAAAAGTTGCGTTCGGGAAAATATCATACTTTTCATGGTCATGATGCAAGACTTGGGCTCGAACAATTTTAAAATGAAATTTTCTCCGGCCCTTTGACACCGATGTGCCTGAAATTTTGTACGTACGCTTAGAAGAGTGGCCTGCACGGGAATCAAAAAGAAATTTTGCAAAAAGTTGCGTTTGGGAAAATATCATACTTTTCATGGGCATAATGCAAGACTTGGGCTCGAACAATTTTAAAATGAAATTTACTCCGGCCCTATGACACCGATGTGCCTGAAATTTTGTACGTACGCTTAGAATAATGGTCTGCACGTGAATCAAAAAGAAATTTTGCAAAAAGTTGCTTTCGGGAAAATATCATACTTTTCATGGTCATGATGCAAGACTTGGGCTCGAACAATTTTAAAATGAAATTTTCTACGGCCCTATGACATCGATGTGCCTGAAATTTTGTACGTACCCTTAGAATAGTGGCCTGCACGGGAATCAAAAAGAAATTTTGCAAAAAGTTGCGTTTGGGAAAATATCATACTTTTCATGGGCATAATTCAAGACTTGGGCTCGAATAATATTAAAATGTAATTTACTCCGGCCCTATGACACCGATGTGCCTGAAATTTTGTACTTTCGCTTAGAATAGTGGCCTGCACGGGAATCAAAAAGAAATTTTGCAAAAAGTTGCGTTTGGGAAAATATCATACTTTTCATGGGCATAATTCAAGACTTGGGCTCGAACAATTTTAAAATGAAATTTTCTCCGGCCATTTGACACCGATGTGCCTGAAATTTTGTACGTACGCTTAGAATAGTGGCCTGCACGGGAATCAAAAAGAAATTTTGCAAAAAGTTGCGTTTGGGAAAATATCATACTTTTCATGGGCATAATGCAAGACTTGGGCTCGAATAATATTAAAATGTAATTTTCTCCGGCCCTATGACACCGATGTGCCTGAAATTTTGTACGTACGCTTAGAATAGTGGCCTGCACGGGAATCAAAAAGAAATTTTGCAAAAAGTTGAGTTTGGGAAAATATCATACTTTTCATGGGCGTAATGCAAGACTTGGGCTCGAACAATTTTAAAAAGAAATTTTGCAAAAAGTTGCGTTTGGGAAAATATCATAATTTGTCATGTTCATAATGCAAGACTTGGGCTCGAATAATATTAAAATGAAATTTTCTCCGGCCCTATGACACCGATGTGCCTGAAATTTTGTACGTACGCTTAGAATAATGGTCTGCACGTGAATCAAAAAGAAATTTTGCAAAAAGTTGCGTTCGGGAAAATATCATACTTTTCATGGTCATGATGCAAGACTTGGGCTCGAACAATTTTAAAATGAAATTTTCTCCGGCCCTATGACATCGATGTGCCTGAAATTTTGTACTTTCGCTTAGAATAGTGGCCTGCACGGGAATCAAAAAGAAATTTTGCAAAAAGTTGCGTTTGGGAAAATATCATACTTTTCATGGGCATAATTCAAGACTTGGGCTCGAACAATTTTAAAATGAAATTTTCTCCGGCCATTTGACACCGATGTGCCTGAAATTTTGTACGTACGCTTAGAATAGTGGCCTGCACGGGAATCAAAAAGAAATTTTGCAAAAAGTTGCGTTTGGGAAAATATCATACATTTCATGGGCATAATGCAAGACTTGGGCTCGAATAATATTAAAATGTAATTTTCTCCGGCCCTATGACACCGATGTGCCTGAAATTTTGTACGTACGCTTAGAATAGTGGCCTGCACGGGAATCAAAAAGAAATTTTGCAAAAAGTTGAGTTTGGGAAAATATCATACTTTTCATGGGCGTAATGCAAGACTTGGGCTCGAACAATTTTAAAAAGAAATTTTGCAAAAAGTTGAGTTTGGGAAAATATCATACTTTTCATGGGCGTAATGCAAGACTTGGGCTCGAACAATTTTAAAAAGAAATTTTGCAAAAAGTTGAGTTTGGGAAAATATCATACTTTTCATGGGCGTAATGCAAGACTTGGGCTCGAACAATTTTAAAATGAAATTTTCTCCGGCCCTATGACACCGATGTGCCTGAAATTTTGTACGTACGCTTAGAATAGTGGCCTGCACGGAATCAAAAAGAAATTTTGCAAAAAGTTGCTTTCGGGAAAATATCATACTTTTCATGGGCATAATGCAAGACTTGGGCTTGAACAATTTTAAAATGAAATTTTCTCCTGCCCTATGACACCGATGTGCCTGAAATTTTGTACGTACGCTTAGAATAGTGGCCTGCACGGGAATCAAAGAGAAATTTTGCAAAAAGTTGCGTTTGGGAAAATTTCATACTTTTCATGGGCATAATTCAAGACTTGGGCTCGAATAATATTAAAATGTAATTTACTCCGGCCCTATGACACCGATGTGCCTGAAATTTTGTACGTCCGCTTAGAATAATGGTCTGCACGTGAATCAAAAAGAAATTTTGCAAAAAGTTGCGTTCGGGAAAATATCATACTTTTCATGGTCATGATGCAAGACTTGGGCTCGAACAATTTTAAAATGAAATTTTCTCCGGCCCTATGACATCGATGTGCCTGAAATTTTGTACGTTCGCTTAGAATAGTGGCCTGCACGGGAATCAAAAAGAAATTTTGCAAAAAGTTGCGTTTGGGAAAATATCATACTTTTCATGGGCATAATGCAAGACTTGGGCTCGAACAATTTTAAAATGAAATTTTCTCCGGCCCTATGACACCGATGTGCCTGAAATTTTGTACGTACGCTTAGAATAGTGGCCTGCACGGAATCAAAAAGAAATTTTGCAAAAAGTTGCTTTCGGGAAAATATCATACTTTTCATGGGCATAATGCAAGACTTGGGCTTGAACAATTTTAAAATGAAATTTTCTCCTGCCCTATGACACCGATGTGCCTGAAATTTTGTACGTACGCTTAGAATAGTGGCCTGCACGGGAATCAAAAAGAAATTTTTCAAAAAGTTGCGTTTGGGAAAATATCATACTTTTCATGGGCATAATTCAAGACTTGGGCTCGAATAATATTATAATGTAATTTACTCCGGCCCTATGACACCGATGTGCCTGAAATTTTGTACGTACGCTTAGAATAATGGTCTGCACGTGAATCAAAAAGAAATTTTGCAAAAAGTTGCGTTCGTAAAAATATCATACTTTTCATGGTCATGATGCAAGACTTGGGCTCGAACAATTTTAAAATGAAATTTTCTCCGGCCCTATGACATCGATGTGCCTGAAATTTTGTACGTACGCTTAGAATAGTGGCCTGCACGTGAATCAAAAAGAAATTTTGCAAAAAGTTGCGTTTGGGAAAATATCATACTTTTCATGGGCATAATTCAAGACTTGGGCTCGAACAATTTTAAAATGAAATTTTCTCCGGCCCTTTGACACCGATGTGCCTGAAATTTTGTACGTACGCTTAGAATAGTGGCCTGCACGGGAAGCAAAAAGAAATTTTGCAAAAAGTTGCGTTTGGGAAAATATCATACTTTTCATGGGCATGATGCAAGACTTGGGCTCGAACAATTTTAAAATGAATTTTTCTCCGGCCCTATGACATCGATGTGCCTGAAATTTTGTACGTACGCTTAGAATAGTGGCCTGCACGGGAATCAAAGAGAAATTTTGCAAAAAGTTGCGTTTGGGAAAATTTCATACTTTTCATGGGCATAATTCAAGACTTGGGCTCGAATAATATTAAAATGTAATTTACTCCGGCCCTATGACACCGATGTGCCTGAAATTTTGTACGTACGCTTAGAATAATGGTCTGCACGTGAATCAAAAAGAAATTTTGCAAACAGTTGCGTTCGGGAAAATATCATACTTTTCATGGTCATGATGCAAGACTTGGGCTCGAACAATTTTAAAATGAAATTTTCTCCGGCCCTATGACATCGATGTGCCTGAAATTTTGTACGTTCGCTTAGAATAGTGGCCTGCACGGGAATCAAAAAGAAATTTTGCAAAAAGTTGCGTTTGGGAAAATATCATACTTTTCATGGGCATAATGCAAGACTTGGGCTCGAACAATTTTAAAATGAAATTTTCTCCGGCCCTATGACACCGATGTGCCTGAAATTTTGTACGTACGCTTAGAATAGTGGCCTGCACGGAATCAAAAAGAAATTTTGCAAAAAGTTGCTTTCGGGAAAATATCATACTTTTCATGGGCATAATGCAAGACTTGGGCTTGAACAATTTTAAAATGAAATTTTCTCCTGCCCTATGACACCGATGTGCCTGAAATTTTGTACGTACGCTTAGAATAGTGGCCTGCACGGGAATCAAAAAGAAATTTTGCAAAAAGTTGCGTTTGGGAAAATATCATACTTTTCATGGGCATAATTCAAGACTTGGGCTCGAATAATATTAAAAAGTAATTTTCTCCGGCCCTATGACACCGATGTGCCTGAAATTTTGTACGTACGCTTAGAATAGTGGCCTGCACGGGAATCAAAAAGAAATTTTGCAAAAAGTTGCGTTCGGGAAAATTTCATACTTTTCATGGTCATGATGCAAGACTTGGGCTCGAACAATTTTAAAATGAAATTTTCTCCGGCCCTATGACATCGATGTGCCTGAAATTTTGCACGTACGCTTAGAATAGTGGCCTGCACGGGAATCAAAGAGAAATTTTGCAAAAAGTTGCGTTTGGGAAAATTTCATACTTTTCATGGGCATAATTCAAGACTTGGGCTCGAATAATATTAAAATGTAATTTACTCCGGCCCTATGACACCGATGTGCCTGAAATTTTGTACGTACGCTTAGAATAATGGTCTGCACGTGAATCAAAAAGAAATTTTGCAAAAAGTTGCGTTCGGGAAAATATCATACTTTTCATGGTCATGATGCAAGACTTGGGCTCGAACAATTTTAAAATGAAATTTTCTCCGGCCCTATGACATCGATGTGCCTGAAATTTTGTACGTTCGCTTAGAATAGTGGCCTGCACGGGAATCAAAAAGAAATTTTGCAAAAAGTTGCGTTTGGGAAAATATCATACTTTTCATGGGCATAATGCAAGACTTGGGCTCGAACAATTTTAAAATGAAATTTTCTCCGGCCCTATGACACCGATGTGCCTGAAATTTTGTACGTACGCTTAGAATAGTGGCCTGCACGGAATCAAAAAGAAATTTTGCAAAAAGTTGCTTTCGGGAAAATATCATACTTTCATGGGCATAATGCAAGACTTGGGCTTGAACAATTTTAAAATGAAATTTTCTCCGGCCCTATGACATCGATGTGCCTGAAATTTTGTACGTTCGCTTAGAATAGTGGCCTGCACGGGAATCAAAAAGAAATTTTGCAAAAAGTTGCGTTTGGGAAAATATCATACTTTTCATGGGCATAATGCAAGACTTGGGCTCGAACAATTTTAAAATGAAATTTTCTCCGGCCCTATGACACCGATGTGCCTGAAATTTTGTACGTACGCTTAGAATAGTGGCCTGCACGGAATCAAAAAGAAATTTTGCAAAAAGTTGCTTTCGGGAAAATATCATACTTTTCATGGGCATAATGCAAGACTTGGGCTTGAACAATTTTAAAATGAAATTTTCTCCTGCCCTATGACACCGATGTGCCTGAAATTTTGTACGTACGCTTAGAATAGTGGCCTGCACGGGAATCAAAAAGAAATTTTGCAAAAAGTTGCGTTTGGGAAAATATCATACTTTTCATGGGCATAATTCAAGACTTGGGCTCGAATAATATTATAATGTAATTTACTCCGGCCCTATGACACCGATGTGCCTGAAATTTTGTACGTACGCTTAGAATAATGGTCTGCACGTGAATCAAAAAGAAATTTTGCAAAAAGTTGCGTTCGTAAAAATATCATACTTTTCATGGTCATGATGCAAGACTTGGGCTCGAACAATTTTAAAATGAAATTTTCTCCGGCCCTATGACATCGATGTGCCTGAAATTTTGTACGTACGCTTAGAATAGTGGCCTGCACGGAATCAAAAAGAAATTTTGCAAAAAGTTGCTTTCGGGAAAATATCATACTTTCATGGGCATAATGCAAGACTTGGGCTTGAACAATTTTAAAATGAAATTTTCTCCGGCCCTATGACATCGATGTGCCTGAAATTTTGTACGTTCGCTTAGAATAGTGGCCTGCACGGGAATCAAAAAGAAATTTTGCAAAAAGTTGCGTTTGGGAAAATATCATACTTTTCATGGGCATAATGCAAGACTTGGGCTCGAACAATTTTAAAATGAAATTTTCTCCGGCCCTATGACACCGATGTGCCTGAAATTTTGTACGTACGCTTAGAATAGTGGCCTGCACGGAATCAAAAAGAAATTTTGCAAAAAGTTGCTTTCGGGAAAATATCATACTTTTCATGGGCATAATGCAAGACTTGGGCTTGAACAATTTTAAAATGAAATTTTCTCCTGCCCTATGACACCGATGTGCCTGAAATTTTGTACGTACGCTTAGAATAGTGGCCTGCACGGGAATCAAAAAGAAATTTTGCAAAAAGTTGCGTTTGGGAAAATATCATACTTTTCATGGGCATAATTCAAGACTTGGGCTCGAATAATATTATAATGTAATTTACTCCGGCCCTATGACAACGATGTGCCTGAAATTTTGTACGTACGCTTAGAATAATGGTCTGCACGTGAATCAAAAAGAAATTTTGCAAAAAGTTGCGTTCGTAAAAATATCATACTTTTCATGGTCATGATGCAAGACTTGGGCTCGAACAATTTTAAAATGAAATTTTCTCCGGCCCTATGATATCGATGTGCCTGAAATTTTGTACGTACGCTTAGAATAGTGGCCTGCACGGGAATCAAAAAGAAATTTTGCAAAAAGTTGCGTTTGGGAAAATATCATACTTTTCATGGGCATAATTCAAGACTTGGGCTCGAACAATTTTAAAATGAAATTTTCTCCGGCCCTTTGACACCGATGTGCCTGAAATTTTGTACGTACGCTTAGAATAGTGGCCTGCACGGGAATCAAAAAGAAATTTTGCAAAAAGTTGCGTTTGGGAAAATATCATACTTTTCATGGTCATAATGCAAGACTTGGGCTCGAACAATTTTAAAATGAAATTTACTCCGGCCCTATGACACCGATGTGCCTGAAATTTTGTACGTACGCTTAGAATAATGGTCTGCACGTGAATCAAAAAGAAATTTTTCAAAAAGTTGCGTTCGGGAAAATTTCATACTTTTCATGGTCATGATGCAAGACTTGGGCTCGAACAATTTTAAAATGAATTTTTCTCCGGCCCTATGACATCGATGTGCCTGAAATTTTGTACGTACGCTTAGAATAGTGGCCTGCACGGGAATCAAAGAGAAATTTTGCAAAAAGTTGCGTTTGGGAAAATTTCATACTTTTCATGGGCATAATTCAAGACTTGGGCTCGAATAATATTAAAATGTAATTTACTCCGGCCCTATGACACCGATGTGCCTGAAATTTTGTACGTACGCTTAGAATAATGGTCTGCACGTGAATCAAAAAGAAATTTTGCAAAAAGTTGCGTTCGGGAAAATATCATACTTTTCATGGTCATGATGCAAGACTTGGGCTCGAACAATTTTAAAATGAAATTTTCTCCGGCCCTATGACATCGATGTGCCTGAAATTTTGTACGTTCGCTTAGAATAGTGGCCTGCACGGGAATCAAAAAGAAATTTTGCAAAAAGTTGCGTTTGGGAAAATATCATACTTTTCATGGGCATAATGCAAGACTTGGGCTCGAACAATTTTAAAATGAAATTTTCTCCGGCCCTATGACACCGATGTGCCTGAAATTTTGTACGTACGCTTAGAATAGTGGCCTGCACGGAATCAAAAAGAAATTTTGCAAAAAGTTGCTTTCGGGAAAATATCATACTTTTCATGGGCATAATGCATGACTTGGGCTTGAACAATTTTAAAATGAAATTTTCTCCTGCCCTATGACACCGATGTGCCTGAAATTTTGTACGTACGCTTAGAATAGTGGCCTGCACGGGAATCAAAAAGAAATTTTGCAAAAAGTTGCGTTTCGGAAAATATCGTACTTTTCATGGGCATAATTCAAGACTTGGGCTCGAATAATATTAAAAAGTAATTTTCTCCGGCCCTATGACACCGATGTGCCTGAAATTTTGTACGTACGCTTAGAATAGTGGCCTGCACGGGAATCAAAAAGAAATTTTGCAAAAAGTTGCGTTCGGGAAAATTTCATACTTTTCATGGGCATAATGCAAGACTTGGGCTCGAACAATTTTAAAATGAAATTTTCTCCGGCCCTATGACACCGATGTGCCTGAAATTTTGTACGTACGCTTAGAATAGTGGCCTGCACGGAATCAAAAAGAAATTTTGCAAAAAGTTGCTTTCGGGAAAATATCATACTTTTCATGGGCATAATGCAAGACTTGGGCTTGAACAATTTTAAAATGAAATTTTCTCCTGCCCTATGACACCGATGTGCCTGAAATTTTGTACGTACGCTTAGAATAGTGGCCTGCACGGGAATCAAAAAGAAATTTTGCAAAAAGTTGCGTTTGGGAAAATTTCATACTTTTCATGGGCATAATTCAAGACTTGGGCTCGAATAATATTAAAATGTAATTTACTCCGGCCCTATGACACCGATGTGCCTGAAATTTTGTACGTACGCTTAGAATAATGGTCTGCACGTGAATCAAAAAGAAATTTTGCAAAAAGTTGCGTTCGGGAAAATATCATACTTTTCATGGTCATGATGCAAGACTTGGGCTCGAACAATTTTAAAATGAAATTTTATCCGGCCCTATGACACCGATGTGCCTGAAATTTTGTACGTACGCTTAGAATAGTGGCCTGCACGTGAATCAAAAAGAAATTTTGCAAAAATATGCGTTTGGGAAAATATCATACTTTTCATGGGCATTATGCAAGACTTGGGCTCGACAAATTTTAAAATGAAATTTTCTCCGGCCCTATGACACCGATGTGCCTGAAATTTTGTACGTACGCTTAGAATTGTGGCCTGCACGGGAATCAAAAAGAACTTTGCAAAAAGTTGCGTTTGGTAAAATATCACACTTTTCATGGGCATAATGCAAGACTTGGGCTCGAACAATTTTAACATTAAATTTTCTCCGGCCCTATGACACCGATGTGCCTGAAATTTTGTACGTACGCTTAGAATTGTGGCCTGCACGGGAATCAAAAAGAACTTTGCAAAAAGTTGCGTTTGGTAAAATATCACACTTTTCACGGGCATAATGCAAGACTTGGGCTCGAACAATTTTAAAATTAAATTTTCTCCGGCCCTATGACACCGATGTGCCTGAAATTTTGTACGTACGCGCAGAATTGTGACCTGCACGGTAATCAAAAAGAAATTTTGCAAAAAGTTGCGTTTGGGAAAATATCATACTTTTCATGGGCATAATGCAAGACTTGGGCTCGAACAATTTTAAAATTAAATTTTCTCCGACACCGATGTGCCTGAAATTTTGTACGTACGCTTAGAATTGTGGCCTGCACGGGAATCAAAAAGAACTTTGCAAAAAGTTGCGTTTGGGAAAATATCACACTTTTCATGGGCATAATGCAAGACTTGGGCTCGAACAATTTTAAAATTAAATTTTCTCCGGCCCTATGACACCGATGTGCCTGAAATTTTGTACGTACGCGCAGAATTGTGACCTGCACGGTAATCAAAAAGAAATTTTGCAAAAAGTTGCGTTTGGGAAAATATCATACTTTTCATGGGCATAATGCAAGACTTGGGCTCGAACAATTTTAAAATTAAATTTTCTCCGACACCGATGTGCCTGAAATTTTGTACGTACGCTTAGAATTGTGGCCTGCACGGGAATCAAAAAGAACTTTGCAAAAAGTTGCGTTTGGGAAAATATCATACTTTTCATGGGCATAATGCAAGACTTGGGCTCGAACAATTTTAAAATGAAATTTTTTCCGGCCCTATGACACCGATGTGCCTGAAATTTTGTACGTACGCTTAGAATAGTGGCCTGCACGTGAATCAAAAAGAAATTTTGCAAAAATATGCGTTTGGGAAAATATCATACTTTTCATGGGCATTATGCAAGACTTGGGCTCGACAAATTTTAAAATGAAATTTTCTCCGGCCCTATGACACCGATGTGCCTGAAATTTTGTACGTACGCGCAGAATTGTGACCTGCACGGGAATCAAAAAGAAATTTTGCAAAAAGTTGCGTTTGGGAAAATATTATACTTTTCATGGGCATAATGCAAGACTTGGGCTCGAACAATTTTAACATTAAATTTTCTCCGGCCCTATGACACCGATGTGCCTGAAATTTTGTACGTACGCTTAGAATTGTGGCCTGCACGGGAATCAAAAAGAACTTTGCAAAAAGTTGCGTTTGGTAAAATATCACACTTTTCATGGGCATAATGCAAGACTTGGGCTCGAACAATTTTAAAATTAAATTTTCTCCGGCCCTATGACACCGATGTGCCTGAAATTTTGTACGTACGCGCAGAATTGTGACCTGCACGGTAATCAAAAAGAAATTTTGCAAAAAGTTGCGTTTGGGAAAATATCATACTTTTCATGGGCATAATGCAAGACTTGGGCTCGAACAATTTTAAAATTAAATTTTCTCCGACACCGATGTGCCTGAAATTTTGTACGTACGCTTAGAATTGTGGCCTGCACGGGAATCAAAAAGAACTTTGCAAAAAGTTGCGTTTGGGAAAATATCACACTTTTCATGGGCATAATGCAAGACTTGGGCTCGAACAATTTTAAAATTAAATTTTCTCCGGCCCTATGACACCGATGTGCCTGAAATTTTGTACGTACGCGCAGAATTGTGACCTGCACGGTAATCAAAAAGAAATTTTGCAAAAAGTTGCGTTTGGGAAAATATCATACTTTTCATGGGCATAATGCAAGACTTGGGCTCGAACAATTTTAAAATTAAATTTTCTCCGACACCGATGTGCCTGAAATTTTGTACGTACGCTTAGAATTGTGGCCTGCACGGGAATCAAAAAGAACTTTGCAAAAAGTTGCGTTTGGGAAAATATCATACTTTTCATGGGCATAATGCAAGACTTGGGCTCGAACAATTTTAAAATGAAATTTTCTCCGGCCCTATGACACCGATGTGCCTGAAATTTTGTACGTACGCTTAGAATAGTGGCCTGCACGGGAATCAAAAAGAAATTTTGCAAAAAGTTGCGTTTGGGAAAATATCATACTTTGCATGGGCATAATGCAAGACTTGGGCTCGAACAATTTTAACATTAAATTTTCTCCGGCCCTATGACACCGATGTGCCTGAAATTTTGTACGTACGCTTAGAATTGTGGCCTGCACGGGAATCAAAAAGAACTTTGCAAAAAGTTGCGTTTGGGAAAATATCACACTTTTCATGGGCATAATGCAAGACTTGGGCTCGAACAATTTTAAAATTAAATTTTCTCCGGCCCTATGACACCGATGTGCCTGAAATTTTGTACGTACGCTTAGAATAGTGGCCTGCACGGGAATCAAAAAGAAATTTTGCAAAAAGTTGCGTTTGGGAAAATATCATACTTTGCATGGGCATAATGCAAGACTTGGGCTCGACCAATTTTAAAATGAAATTTTCTCCGGCCCTATGACACCGATGTGCCTGAAATTTTGTACGTACGCGCAGAATTGTGACCTGCACGGTAATCAAAAAGAAATTTTGCAAAAAGTTGCGTTTGGGAAAATATCATACTTTTCATGGGCATAATGCAAGACTTGGGCTCGAACAATTTTAAAATTAAATTTTCTCCGACACCGATGTGCCTGAAATTTTGTACGTACGCTTAGAATTGTGGCCTGCACGGGAATCAAAAAGAACTTTGCAAAAAGTTGCGTTTGGGAAAATATCATACTTTTCATGGGCATAATGCAAGACTTGGGCTCGAACAATTTTAAAATGAAATTTTCTCCGGCCCTATGACACCGATGTGCCTGAAATTTTGTACGTACGCTTAGAATAGTGGCCTGCACGTGAATCAAAAAGAAATTTTGCAAAAATATGCGTTTGGGAAAATATCATACTTTTCATGGGCATTATGCAAGACTTGGGCTCGACAAATTTTAAAATGAAATTTTCTCCGGCCCTATGACACCGATGTGCCTGAAATTTTGTACGTACGCGCAGAATTGTGACCTGCACGGGAATCAAAAAGAAATTTTGCAAAAAGTTGCGTTTGGGAAAATATTATACTTTTCATGGGCATAATGCAAGACTTGGGCTCGAACAATTTTAACATTAAATTTTCTCCGGCCCTATGACACCGATGTGCCTGAAATTTTGTACGTACGCTTAGAATTGTGGCCTGCACGGGAATCAAAAAGAACTTTGCAAAAAGTTGCGTTTGGTAAAATATCACACTTTTCATGGGCATAATGCAAGACTTGGGCTCGAACAATTTTAAAATTAAATTTTCTCCGGCCCTATGACACCGATGTGCCTGAAATTTTGTACGTACGCGCAGAATTGTGACCTGCACGGTAATCAAAAAGAAATTTTGCAAAAAGTTGCGTTTGGGAAAATATCATACTTTTCATGGGCATAATGCAAGACTTGGGCTCGAACAATTTTAAAATTAAATTTTCTCCGACACCGATGTGCCTGAAATTTTGTACGTACGCTTAGAATTGTGGCCTGCACGGGAATCAAAAAGAACTTTGCAAAAAGTTGCGTTTGGGAAAATATCACACTTTTCATGGGCATAATGCAAGACTTGGGCTCGAACAATTTTAAAATTAAATTTTCTCCGGCCCTATGACACCGATGTGCCTGAAATTTTGTACGTACGCGCAGAATTGTGACCTGCACGGTAATCAAAAAGAAATTTTGCAAAAAGTTGCGTTTGGGAAAATATCATACTTTTCATGGGCATAATGCAAGACTTGGGCTCGAACAATTTTAAAATTAAATTTTCTCCGACACCGATGTGCCTGAAATTTTGTACGTACGCTTAGAATTGTGGCCTGCACGGGAATCAAAAAGAACTTTGCAAAAAGTTGCGTTTGGGAAAATATCATACTTTTCATGGGCATAATGCAAGACTTGGGCTCGAACAATTTTAAAATGAAATTTTCTCCGGCCCTATGACACCGATGTGCCTGAAATTTTGTACGTACGCTTAGAATAGTGGCCTGCACGGGAATCAAAAAGAAATTTTGCAAAAAGTTGCGTTTGGGAAAATATCATACTTTGCATGGGCATAATGCAAGACTTGGGCTCGAACAATTTTAACATTAAATTTTCTCCGGCCCTATGACACCGATGTGCCTGAAATTTTGTACGTACGCTTAGAATTGTGGCCTGCACGGGAATCAAAAAGAACTTTGCAAAAAGTTGCGTTTGGTAAAATATCACTCTTTTCATGGGCATAATGCAAGACTTGGGCTCGAACAATTTTAAAATTAAATTTTCTCCGGCCCTATGACACCGATGTGCCTGAAATTTTGTACGTACGCGCAGAATTGTGACCTGCACGGTAATCAAAAAGAAATTTTGCAAAAAGTTGCGTTTGGGAAAATATCATACTTTTCATGGGCATAATGCAAGACTTGGGCTCGAACAATTTTAAAATTAAATTTTCTCCGACACCGATGTGCCTGAAATTTTGTACGTACGCTTAGAATTGTGGCCTGCACGGGAATCAAAAAGAACTTTGCAAAAAGTTGCGTTTGGGAAAATATCACACTTTTCATGGGCATAATGCAAGACTTGGGCTCGAACAATTTTAAAATTAAATTTTCTCCGGCCCTATGACACCGATGTGCCTGAAATTTTGTACGTACGCGCAGAATTGTGACCTGCACGGTAATCAAAAAGAAATTTTGCAAAAAGTTGCGTTTGGGAAAATATCATACTTTTCATGGGCATAATGCAAGACTTGGGCTCGAACAATTTTAAAATTAAATTTTCTCCGACACCGATGTGCCTGAAATTTTGTACGTACGCTTAGAATTGTGGCCTGCACGGGAATCAAAAAGAACTTTGCAAAAAGTTGCGTTTGGGAAAATATCATACTTTTCATGGGCATAATGCAAGACTTGGGCTCGAACAATTTTAAAATGAAATTTTCTCCGGCCCTATGACACCGATGTGCCTGAAATTTTGTACGTACGCTTAGAATAGTGGCCTGCACGGGAATCAAAAAGAAATTTTGCAAAAAGTTGCGTTTGGGAAAATATCATACTTTGCATGGGCATAATGCAAGACTTGGGCTCGAACAATTTTAACATTAAATTTTCTCCGGCCCTATGACACCGATGTGCCTGAAATTTTGTACGTACGCTTAGAATTGTGGCCTGCACGGGAATCAAAAAGAACTTTGCAAAAAGTTGCGTTTGGGAAAATATCACACTTTTCATGGGCATAATGCAAGACTTGGGCTCGAACAATTTTAAAATTAAATTTTCTCCGGCCCTATGACACCGATGTGCCTGAAATTTTGTACGTACGCTTAGAATAGTGGCCTGCACGGGAATCAAAAAGAAATTTTGCAAAAAGTTGCGTTTGGGAAAATATCATACTTTGCATGGGCATAATGCAAGACTTGGGCTCGACCAATTTTAAAATGAAATTTTCTCCGGCCCTATGACACCGATGTGCCTGAAATTTTGTACGTACGCGCAGAATTGTGACCTGCACGGTAATCAAAAAGAAATTTTGCAAAAAGTTGCGTTTGGGAAAATATCATACTTTTCATGGGCATAATGCAAGACTTGGGCTCGAACAATTTTAAAATTAAATTTTCTCCGACACCGATGTGCCTGAAATTTTGTACGTACGCTTAGAATTGTGGCCTGCACGGGAATCAAAAAGAACTTTGCAAAAAGTTGCGTTTGGGAAAATATCATACTTTTCATGGGCATAATGCAAGACTTGGGCTCGAACAATTTTAAAATGAAATTTTCTCCGGCCCTATGACACCGATGTGCCTGAAATTTTGTACGTACGCTTAGAATAGTGGCCTGCACGTGAATCAAAAAGAAATTTTGCAAAAATATGCGTTTGGGAAAATATCATACTTTTCATGGGCATTATGCAAGACTTGGGCTCGACAAATTTTAAAATGAAATTTTCTCCGGCCCTATGACACCGATGTGCCTGAAATTTTGTACGTACGCGCAGAATTGTGACCTGCACGGGAATCAAAAAAAAATTTTGCAAAAAGTTGCGTTTGGGAAAATATTATACTTTTCATGGGCATAATGCAAGACTTGGGCTCGAACAATTTTAACATTAAATTTTCTCCGGCCCTATGACACCGATGTGCCTGAAATTTTGTACGTACGCTTAGAATTGTGGCCTGCACGGGAATCAAAAAGAACTTTGCAAAAAGTTGCGTTTGGTAAAATATCACACTTTTCATGGGCATAATGCAAGACTTGGGCTCGAACAATTTTAAAATTAAATTTTCTCCGGCCCTATGACACCAATGTGCCTGAAATTTTGTACGTACGCGCAGAATTGTGACCTGCACGGTAATCAAAAAGAAATTTTGCAAAAAGTTGCGTTTGGGAAAATATCATACTTTTCATGGGCATAATGCAAGACTTGGGCTCGAACAATTTTAAAATTAAATTTTCTCCGACACCGATGTGCCTGAAATTTTGTACGTACGCTTAGAATTGTGGCCTGCACGGGAATCAAAAAGAACTTTGCAAAAAGTTGCGTTTGGGAAAATATCACACTTTTCATGGGCATAATGCAAGACTTGGGCTCGAACAATTTTAAAATTAAATTTTCTCCGGCCCTATGACACCGATGTGCCTGAAATTTTGTACGTACGCGCAGAATTGTGACCTGCACGGTAATCAAAAAGAAATTTTGCAAAAAGTTGCGTTTGGGAAAATATCATACTTTTCATGGGCATAATGCAAGACTTGGGCTCGAACAATTTTAAAATTGAATTTTCTCCGACACCGATGTGCCTGAAATTTTGTACGTACGCTTAGAATTGTGGCCTGCACGGGAATCAAAAAGAACTTTGCAAAAAGTTGCGTTTGGGAAAATATCATACTTTTCATGGGCATAATGCAAGACTTGGGCTCGAACAATTTTAAAATGAAATTTTCTCCGGCCCTATGACACCGATGTGCCTGAAATTTTGTACGTACGCTTAGAATAGTGGCCTGCACGGGAATCAAAAAGAAATTTTGCAAAAAGTTGCGTTTGGGAAAATATCATACTTTGCATGGGCATAATGCAAGACTTGGGCTCGAACAATTTTAACATTAAATTTTCTCCGGCCCTATGACACCGATGTGCCTGAAATTTTGTACGTACGCTTAGAATTGTGGCCTGCACGGGAATCAAAAAGAACTTTGCAAAAAGTTGCGTTTGGGAAAATATCACACTTTTCATGGGCATAATGCAAGACTTGGGCTCGAACAATTTTAAAATTAAATTTTCTCCGGCCCTATGACACCGATGTGCCTGAAATTTTGTACGTACGCTTAGAATAGTGGCCTGCACGGGAATCAAAAAGAAATTTTGCAAAAAGTTGCGTTTGGGAAAATATCATACTTTGCATGGGCATAATGCAAGACTTGGGCTCGACCAATTTTAAAATGAAATTTTATCCGGCCCTATGACACCGATGTGCCTGAAATTTTGTACGTACGCTTAGAATAGTGGCCTGCACGTGAATCAAAAAGAAATTTTGCAAAAATATGCGTTTGGGAAAATATCATCCTTTTCATGGGCATAATGCAAGACTTGGGCTCGAACAATTTTAAAATGAAATTTTCTCCGGCCCTATGACACCAATGTGCCTGAAATTTTGTACATACGCTAAGAATAGTGGCCTGCACGGGAATCAAAAAGAAATTTTGCAAAAAGTTGCGTTTGGGAAAATATCATACTTTTCATGGGCATAATGCAAGACTTGGGCTCGAACAATTTTAAAATGAAATTTTATCCGGCCCTATGACACCGATGTGCCTGAAATTTTGTACGTACGCTTAGAATAGTGGCCTGCACGTGAATCAAAAAGAAATTTTTCAAAAATATGCGTTTTGGAAAATATCATACTTTTCATGGGCATAATGCAAGACTTGGGCTCGACCAATTTTAAAATGAAATTTTCTCCGGCCCTATGACACCAATGTGCCTGAAATTTTGTACGTACGCTTAGAATAGTGGCCTGCATGTGAATCAAAAAGAAATTTTGCAAAAATATGCGTTTGGGAAAATATCATACTTTTCATGGGCATAATGCAAGACTTGGGCTCGACCAATTTTAAAATGAAATTAACTCCGGCCCTATGACACCGATGTGCCTGAAATTTTGTACGTACGCTTAGAATAATGGTCTGCACGTGAATCAAAAAGAAATTTTGCAAAAAGTTGCTTTCGGTAAAATATCATACTTTTCATGGTCATGATGCAAGACTTGGGCTCGAACAATTTTAAAATGAAATTTTCTCCGGCCCTATGACATCGATGTGCCTGAAATTTTGTACGTACGCTTAGAATAGTGTCCTGCACGGGAATCAAAAAGAAATTTAGAAAAAAGTTGCGTTTGGGAAAATATCATACTTTTCATGGGCATAATTCAAGACTTGGGCTCGAATAATATTAAAATGTAATTTACTCCGGCCCTATGACACCGATGTGCCTGAAATTTTGTACGTACGCTTAGAATAATGGTTTGCAAGTGAATCAAAAAGAAATTTTGCAAAAAGTTGCGTTCGGGAAAATATCATACTTTTCATGGGCATAATGCAAGACTTGGGCTCGAACAATTTTAAAATTAAATTTTCTCCGGCCCTATGACACCGATGTGCCTGAAATTTTGTACGTACGCTTAGAATAGTGGCCTGCACGGGAATCGAAAAGAAATTTTGCAAAAAGTTGCGTTTGGGAAAATATCATACTTTGCATGGGCATAATGCAAGACTTGGGCTCGAACAATTTTAAAATGAAATTTTATCCGGCCCTATGACACCGATGTGCCTGAAATTTTGTACGTACGCTTAGAATAGTGGCCTGCACGTGAATCAAAAAGAAATTTTGCAAAAATATGCGTTTGGGAAAATATCACACTTTTCATGGGCATTATGCAAGACTTGGGCTCGACAAATTTTAAAATGAAATTTTCTCCGGCCCTATGACACCGATGTGCCTGAAATTTTGTACGTACGCGCAGAATTGTGACCTGCACGGGAATCAAAAAGAAATTTTGCAAAAAGTTGCGTTTGGGAAAATATCATACTTTTCATGGGCATAATGCAAGACTTGGGCTCGAACAATTTTAACATTAAATTTTCTCCGGCCCTATGACACCGATGTGCCTGAAATTTTGTACGTACGCTTAGAATTGTGGCCTGCACGGGAATCAAAAAGAACTTTGCAAAAAGTTGCGTTTGGGAAAATATCACACTTTTCATGGGCATAATGCAAGACTTGGGCTCGAACAATTTTAAAATTAAATTTTCTCCGGCCCTATGACACCGATGTGCCTGAAATTTTGTACGTACGCGCAGAATTGTGACCTGCACGGTAATCAAAAAGAAATTTTGCAAAAAATTGCGTTTGGGAAAATATCATACTTTTCATGGGCATAATGCAAGACTTGGGCTCGAACAATTTTAAAATTAAATTTTCTCCGACACCGATGTGCCTGAAATTTTGTACGTACGCTTAGAATTGTGGCCTGCACGGGAATCAAAAAGAACTTTGCAAAAAGTTGCGTTTGGGAAAATATCACACTTTTCATGGGCATAATGCAAGACTTGGGCTCGAACAATTTTAAAATGAAATTTTCTTCGGCCCTATGACACCGATGTGCCTGAAATTTTGTACGTACGCGCAGAATTGTGACCTGCACGGGAATCAAAAAGAAATTTTGCAAAAAGTTGCGTTTAGGAAAATATCATACTTTTCATGGGCATAATGCAAGACTTGGGCTCGAACAATTTTAAAATTAAATTTTCTCCGGCCCTATGACACCGATGTGCCTGAAATTTTGTACGTACGCTTAGAATAGTGGCCTGCACGGGAATCAAAAAGAAATTTTGCAAAAAGTTGCGTTTGGGAAAATATCATACTTTGCATGGGCATAATGCAAGACTTGGGCTCGAACAATTTTAAAATGAAATTTTATCCGGCCCTATGACACCGATGTGCCTGAAATTTTGTACGTACGCTTAGAATAGTGGCCTGCACGTGAATCAAAAAGAAATTTTGCAAAAATATGCGTTTGGGAAAATATCACACTTTTCATGGGCATTATGCAAGACTTGGGCTCGACAAATTTTAAAATGAAATTTTCTCCGGCCCTATGACACCGATGTGCCTGAAATTTTGTACGTACGCGCAGAATTGTGACCTGCACGGGAATCAAAAAGAAATTTTGCAAAAAGTTGCGTTTGGGAAAATATCATACTTTTCATGGGCATAATGCAAGACTTGGGCTCGAACAATTTTAACATTAAATTTTCTCCGGCCCTATGACACCGATGTGCCTGAAATTTTGTACGTACGCTTAGAATTGTGGCCTGCACGGGAATCAAAAAGAACTTTGCAAAAAGTTGCGTTTGGGAAAATATCACACTTTTCATGGGCATAATGCAAGACTTGGGCCCGAACAATTTTAAAATTAAATTTTCTCCGGCCCTATGACACCGATGTGCCTGAAATTTTGTACGTACGCGCAGAATTGTGACCTGCACGGTAATCAAAAAGAAATTTTGCAAAAAATTGCGTTTGGGAAAATATCATACTTTTCATGGGCATAATGCAAGACTTGGGCTCGAACAATTTTAAAATTAAATTTTCTCCGACACCGATGTGCCTGAAATTTTGTACGTACGCTTAGAATTGTGGCCTGCACGGGAATCAAAAAGAACTTTGCAAAAAGTTGCGTTTGGGAAAATATCACACTTTTCATGGGCATAATGCAAGACTTGGGCTCGAACAATTTTAAAATTAAATTTTCTCTGGCCCTATGACACCGATGTGCCTGAAATTTTGTACGTACGCGCAGAATTGTGACCTGCACGGTAATCAAAAAGAAATTTTGCAAAAAGTTGCGTTTGGGAAAATATCATACTTTTCATGGGCATAATGCAAGACTTGGGCTCGAACAATTTTAAAATTAAATTTTCTCCGACACCGATGTGCCTGAAATTTTGTACGTACGCTTAGAATTGTGGCCTGCACGGGAATCAAAAAGAACTTTGCAAAAAGTTGCGTTTGGGAAAATATCACACTTTTCATGGGCATAATGCAAGACTTGGGCTCGAACAATTTTAAAATTAAATTTTCTCTGGCCCTATGACACCGATGTGCCTGAAATTTTGTACGTACGCGCAGAATTGTGGCCTGCACGGGAATCAAAAAGAACTTTGCAAAAATATGCGTTTGGGAAAATATCATACTTTTCATGGGCATTATGCAAGACTTGGGCTCGACAAATTTTAAAATGAAATTTTCTTCGGCCCTATGACACCGATGTGCCTGAAATTTTGTACGTACGCGCAGAATTGTGACCTGCACGGGAATCAAAAAGAAATTTTGCAAAAAGTTGCGTTTAGGAAAATATCATACTTTTCATGGGCATAATGCAAGACTTGGGCTCGAACAATTTTAACATTAAATTTTCTCCGGCCCTATGACACCGATGTGCCTGAAATTTTGTACGTACGCTTAGAATTGTGGCCTGCACGGGAATCAAAAAGAACTTTGCAAAAAGTTGCGTTTGGGAAAATATCACACTTTTCATGGGCATAATGCAAGACTTGGGCTCGAACAATTTTAAAATTAAATTTTCTCCAGCCCTATGACACCGATGTGCCTGAAATTTTGTACGTACGCTTAGAATTGTGGCCTGCACGGGAATCAAAAAGAACTTTGCAAAAAGTTGCTTTTGGGAAAATATCATACTTTTCATGGGCATAATGCAAGACTTGGGCTCGAACAATTTTAAAATGAAATTTTATCTGGCCCTATGACACCGATGTGCCTGAAATTTTGTACGTACGCTTAGAATAGTGGCCTGCACGTGAATCAAAAAGAAATTTTGCAAAAATATGCGTTTGGGAAAATATCATACTTTTCATGGGCATTATGCAAGACTTGGGCTCGACAAATTTTAAAATGAAATTTTCTCCGGCCCTATGACACCGATGTGCCTGAAATTTTGTACGTACGCGCAGAATTGTGACCTGCACGGGAATCAAAAAGAAATTTTGCATAAAGTTGCGTTTGGGAAAATATCATACTTTTCATGGGCATAATGCAAGACTTGGGCTCGAACAATTTTAACATTAAATTTTCTCCGGCCCTATGACACCGATGTGCCTGAAATTTTGTACGTACGCTTAGAATTGTGGCCTGCACGGGAATCAAAAAGAACTTTGCAAAAAGTTGCGTTTGGGAAAATATCACACTTTTCATGGGCATAATGCAAGACTTGGGCTCGAACAATTTTAAAATTAAATTTTCTCCGGCCCTATGACACCGATGTGCCTGAAATTTTGTACGTACGCGCAGAATTGTGACCTGCACGGTAATCAAAAAGAAATTTTGCAAAAAGTTGCGTTTGTGAAAATATCATACTTTTCATGGGCATAATGCAAGACTTGGGCTCGAACAATTTTAAAATTAAATTTTCTCCGACACCGATGTGCCTGAAATTTTGTACGTACGCTTAGAATTGTGGCCTGCACGGGAATCAAAAAGAACTTTGCAAAAAGTTGCGTTTGGGAAAATATCACACTTTTCATGGGCATAATGCAAGACTTGGGCTCGAACAATTTTAAAATTAAATTTTCTCTGGCCCTATGACACCGATGTGCCTGAAATTTTGTACGTACGCGCAGAATTGTGACCTGCACGGTAATCAAAAAGAAATTTTGCAAAAAGTTGCGTTTGGGAAAATATCATACTTTTCATGGGCATAATGCAAGACTTGGGCTCGAACAATTTTAAAATTAAATTTTCTCCGACACCGATGTGCCTGAAATATTGTACGTACGCTTAGAAAAATGGTCTGCACGTGAATCAAAAAGAAATTTTGCAAAAAGTTGCGTTCGGGAAAATATCATACTTTTCATGGTCATGATGCAAGACTTGGGCTCGAACAATTTTAAAATGAAATTTTCTCCGGCCCTATGACATCGATGTGCCTGAAATTTTGTACGTACGCTTAGAATAGTGGCCTGCACGGGAATCAAAAAGAAATTTTGCAAAAAGTTGCGTTTGGGAAAATATCATACTGTTCATGGGCATAATGCAAGACTTGGGCTCTAACAATTTTAAAATGAAATTTTATCCGGCCCTATGACACCGATGTGCCTGAAGTTTTGTACGTACGCTTAGAATAGTGGCCTGCACGGGAATCAAAAAGAAATTTTGCAAAAAGTTGCGTTTGGGAAAATATCATACTTTTCATGGGCATAATGCAAGACTTGGGCTCGAACAATTTTAAAATGAAATTTTCTCCGGCCCTATGACACCGATGAGCCTGAAATTTTGTACGTACGCTTAGAATAGTGGCCTGCACGGGAATCAAAAAGAAATTTTGCAAAAAGTTGCTTTTGGGAAAATATCATACTTTTCATGGGCAAAATGCAAGACTTGGGCTCGAACAATTTTAAAATGAAATTTACTCCGGCCCTATGACACCGATGTGCCTGAAATTTTGTACGTACGCTTAGAAAAATGGTCTGCACGTGAATCAAAAAGAAATTTTGCAAAAAGTTGCGTTTGGGAAAATATCATACTTTTCATGGGCATAATGCAAGACTTGGGCTCGAACAATTTTAAAATGAAATTTACTCCGGCCCTATGACACCGATGTGCCTGAAATTTTTTACGTACGCTTAGAATAGTGGCCTGCACGTGAATCAAAAAGAAATTTTGCAAAAATATGCGTTTGGGAAAATATCATACTTTTCATGGGCATAATGAAAGACTTGGGCTCGAACAATTTTAAAATGAAATTTTCTCCGGCCCTATGACACCAATGTGCCTGAAATTTTGTACATACGCTTAGAATAGTGACCTGCACGGGAATCAAAAAAAAATTTTGCAAAAAGTTGCGTTTGGGAAAATATCATACTTTTCATGGGCATAATGCAAGACTTGGGCTCGAACAATTTTAAAATTAAATTTTCTCCGACACCGATGTGCCTGAAATTTTGTACGTACGCTTAGAATAGTGGCCTGCACGGTAATCAAAAAGTAATTTTGCAAAAAGTTGCGTTTGGGAAAATATCATACTTTTCATGGGCATAATGCAAGACTTGGGCTCGAACAATTTTAAAATGAAATTTTATCCGGCCCTATGACACCGATGTGCCTGAAATTTTGTACGTACGCTTAGAATAGTGGCCTGCACGGGAATCAAAAAGAAATTTTGCAAAAAGTTGCGTTTGGGAAAATATCATACTTTTCATGGGCATAATGCAAGACTTGGGCTCGAACAATTTTAAAATGAAATTTTATCCGGCCCTATGACACCGATGTGCCTGAAATTTTGTACGTACGCTTAGAATAGTGGCCTGCACGGGAATCAAAAAGAAATTTTGCAAAAAGTTGCGTTTGGGAAAATATCATACTTTTCATGGGCATAATGCAAGACTTGGGCTCGAACAATTTTAAAATGAAATTTACTCCGGCCCTATGACACCGATGTGCCTGAAATTTTGTACGTACGCTTAGAAAAATGGTCTGCACGTGAATCAAAAAGAAATTTTGCAAAAAGTTGCGTTCGGGAAAATATCATACTTTTCATGGTCATGATGCAAGACTTGGGCTCGAACAATTTTAAAATGAAATTTTCTCCGGCCCTATGACATCGATGTGCCTGAAATTTTGTACGTACGCTTAGAATAGTGGCCTGCACGGGAATCAAAAAGAACTTTGAAAAAGTTGCGTTTGGGAAAATATCATACTTTTCATGGGCATAATTCAAGACTTGGGCTCGAACAATTTTAAAATGAAATTTTCTCCGGCCCTTTGACACCGATGTGCCTGAAATTTTGTACGTACGCTTAGAATAGTGGCCTGCACGGGAATCAAAAAGAAATTTTGCAAAAAGTTGCGTTTGGGAAAATATCATACTTTTCATGGGCATAATTCAAGACTTGGGCTAGAACAATTTTAAAATGAAATTTTCTCCGGCCCTATGACATCGATGTGCCTGAAATTTTGTACGTACGCTTAGAATAGTGGCCTGCACGGGAATCAAAAAGAAATTTTGCAAAAAGTTGCGTTTGGGAAAATATCATACTTTTCATGGGCATAATTCAAGACTTGGGCTCGAACAATTTTAAAATTAAATTTTCTCCAGCCCTATGACACCGATGTGCCTGAAATTTTGTACGTACGCTTAGAATTGTGGCCTGCACGGGAATCAAAAAGAACTTTGCAAAAGTTGCGTTTGGGAAAATATCATACTTTTCATGGGCATAATTCAAGACTTGGGCTCGAACAATTTTAAAATGAAATTTTCTCCGGCCCTATGACACCGATGTGCCTGAAATTTTGTACGTACGCTGAGAATAGTGGCCTGCACGGGAATCAAAAAGAAATTTTGCAAAAAGTTGCGTTTGGGAAAATATCATACTTTTCATGGGCATAATGCAAGACTTGGGCTCGAACAATTTTAAAATGAAATTTACTCCGGCCCTATGACACCGATGTGCCTGAAATTTTGTACGTACGCTTAGAAAAATGGTCTGCACGTGAATCAAAAAGAAATTTTGCAAAAAGTTGCGTTCGGGAAAATATCATACTTTTCATGGTCATGATGCAAGACTTGGGCTCGAACAATTTTTAAATGAAATTTTCTCCGGCCCTATGACATCGATGTGCCTGAAATTTTGTACGTACGCTTAGAATAGTGGCCTGCACGGGAATCAAAAAGAAATTTTGCAAAAAGTTGCGTTTGGGAAAATATCATACTGTTCATGGGCATAATGCAAGACTTGGGCTCGAACAATTTTAAAATGAAATTTTATCCGGCCCTATGACACCGATGTGCCTGAAATTTTGTACGTACGCCTAGAATAGTGGCCTGCACGGGAATCAAAAAGAAATTTTGCAAAAAGTTGCGTTTGGGAAAATATCATACTTTTCATGGGCATAATGCAAGACTTGGGTTCGAACAATTTTAAAATTAAATTTTCTCTGGCCCTATGACACCAATGTGCCTGAAATTTTGTACATACGCTAAGAATAGTGGCCTGCACGGGAATCAAAAAGAAATTTTGCAAAAAGTTGCGTTTGGGAAAATATCATACTTTTCATGGGCATAATGCAAGACTTGGGCTCGAACAATTTTAAAATGAAATTTTATCCGGCCCTATGACACCGATGTGCCTGAAATTTTGTACGTACGCTTAGAATAGTGGCCTGCACGTGAATCAAAAAGAAATTTTTCAAAAATATGCGTTTTGGAAAATATCATACTTTTCATGGGCATAATGCAAGACTTGGGCTCGACCAATTTTAAAATGAAATTTTCTCCGGCCCTATGACACCAATGTGCCTGAAATTTTGTACGTACGCTTAGAATAGTGGCCTGCATGTGAATCAAAAAGAAATTTTGCAAAAATATGCGTTTGGGAAAATATCATACTTTTCATGGGCATAATGCAAGACTTGGGCTCGACCAATTTTAAAATGAAATTAACTCCGGCCCTATGACACCGATGTGCCTGAAATTTTGTACGTACGCTTAGAATAATGGTCTGCACGTGAATCAAAAAGAAATTTTGCAAAAAGTTGCTTTCGGTAAAATATCATACTTTTCATGGTCATGATGCAAGACTTGGGCTCGAACAATTTTAAAATGAAATTTTCTCCGGCCCTATGACATCGATGTGCCTGAAATTTTGTACGTACGCTTAGAATAGTGTCCTGCACGGGAATCAAAAAGAAATTTAGAAAAAAGTTGCGTTTGGGAAAATATCATACTTTTCATGGGCATAATTCAAGACTTGGGCTCGAATAATATTAAAATGTAATTTACTCCGGCCCTATGACACCGATGTGCCTGAAATTTTGTACGTACGCTTAGAATAATGGTTTGCAAGTGAATCAAAAAGAAATTTTGCAAAAAGTTGCGTTCGGGAAAATATCATACTTTTCATGGGCATAATGCAAGACTTGGGCTCGAACAATTTTAAAATTAAATTTTCTCCGGCCCTATGACACCGATGTGCCTGAAATTTTGTACGTACGCTTAGAATAGTGGCCTGCACGGGAATCAAAAAGAAATTTTGCAAAAAGTTGCGTTTGGGAAAATATCATACTTTGCATGGGCATAATGCAAGACTTGGACTCGAACAATTTTAAAATGAAATTTTATCCGGCCTATGACACCGATGTGCCTGAAATTTTGTACGTACGCTTAGAATAGTGGCCTGCACGTGAATCAAAAAGAAATTTTGCAAAAATATGCGTTTGGGAAAATATCACACTTTTCATGGGCATTATGCAAGACTTGGGCTCGACAAATTTTAAAATGAAATTTTCTCCGGCCCTATGACACCGATGTGCCTGAAATTTTGTACGTACGCGCAGAATTGTGACCTGCACGGGAATCAAAAAGAAATTTTGCAAAAAGTTGCGTTTGGGAAAATATCATACTTTTCATGGGCATAATGCAAGACTTGGGCTCGAACAATTTTAACATTAAATTTTCTCCGGCCCTATGACACCGATGTGCCTGAAATTTTGTACGTACGCTTAGAATTGTGGCCTGCACGGGAATCAAAAAGAACTTTGCAAAAAGTTGCGTTTGGGAAAATATCACACTTTTCATGGGCATAATGCAAGACTTGGGCTCGAACAATTTTAAAATTAAATTTTCTCCGGCCCTATGACACCGATGTGCCTGAAATTTTGTACGTACGCGCAGAATTGTGACCTGCACGGTAATCAAAAAGAAATTTTGCAAAAAATTGCGTTTGGGAAAATATCATACTTTTCATGGGCATAATGCAAGACTTGGGCTCGAACAATTTTAAAATTAAATTTTCTCCGACACCGATGTGCCTGAAATTTTGTACGTACGCTTAGAATTGTGGCCTGCACGGGAATCAAAAAGAACTTTGCAAAAAGTTGCGTTTGGGAAAATATCACACTTTTCATGGGCATAATGCAAGACTTGGGCTCGAACAATTTTAAAATTAAATTTTCTCTGGCCCTATGACACCGATGTGCCTGAAATTTTGTACGTACGCGCAGAATTGTGACCTGCACGGTAATCAAAAAGAAATTTTGCAAAAAGTTGCGTTTGGGAAAATATCATACTTTTCATGGGCATAATGCAAGACTTGGGCTCGAACAATTTTAAAATTAAATTTTCTCCGACACCGATGTGCCTGAAATTTTGTACGTACGCTTAGAATTGTGGCCTGCACGGGAATCAAAAAGAACTTTGCAAAAAGTTGCGTTTGGGAAAATATCACACTTTTCATGGGCATAATGCAAGACTTGGGCTCGAACAATTTTAAAATTAAATTTTCTCTGGCCCTATGACACCGATGTGCCTGAAATTTTGTACGTACGCGCAGAATTGTGGCCTGCACGGGAATCAAAAAGAACTTTGCAAAAAGTTGCTTTTGGGAAAATATCATACTTTTCATGGGCATAATGCAAGACTTGGGCTCGAACAATTTTAAAATGAAATTTTATCTGGCCCTATGACACCGATGTGCCTGAAATTTTGTACGTACGCTTAGAATAGTGGCCTGCACGTGAATCAAAAAGAAATTTTGCAAAAATATGCGTTTGGGAAAATATCATACTTTTCATGGGCATTATGCAAGACTTGGGCTCGACAAATTTTAAAATGAAATTTTCTCCGGCCCTATGACACCGATGTGCCTGAAATTTTGTACGTACGCGCAGAATTGTGACCTGCACGGGAATCAAAAAGAAATTTTGCATAAAGTTGCGTTTGGGAAAATATCATACTTTTCATGGGCATAATGCAAGACTTGGGCTCGAACAATTTTAACATTAAATTTTCTCCGGCCCTATGACACCGATGTGCCTGAAATTTTGTACGTACGCTTAGAATTGTGGCCTGCACGGGAATCAAAAAGAACTTTGCAAAAAGTTGCGTTTGGGAAAATATCACACTTTTCATGGGCATAATGCAAGACTTGGGCTCGAACAATTTTAAAATTAAATTTTCTCCGGCCCTATGACACCGATGTGCCTGAAATTTTGTACGTACGCGCAGAATTGTGACCTGCACGGTAATCAAAAAGAAATTTTGCAAAAAGTTGCGTTTGTGAAAATATCATACTTTTCATGGGCATAATGCAAGACTTGGGCTCGAACAATTTTAAAATTAAATTTTCTCCGACACCGATGTGCCTGAAATTTTGTACGTACGCTTAGAATTGTGGCCTGCACGGGAATCAAAAAGAACTTTGCAAAAAGTTGCGTTTGGGAAAATATCACACTTTTCATGGGCATAATGCAAGACTTGGGCTCGAACAATTTTAAAATTAAATTTTCTCTGGCCCTATGACACCGATGTGCCTGAAATTTTGTACGTACGCGCAGAATTGTGACCTGCACGGTAATCAAAAAGAAATTTTGCAAAAAGTTGCGTTTGGGAAAATATCATACTTTTCATGGGCATAATGCAAGACTTGGGCTCGAACAATTTTAAAATTAAATTTTCTCCGACACCGATGTGCCTGAAATATTGTACGTACGCTTAGAAAAATGGTCTGCACGTGAATCAAAAAGAAATTTTGCAAAAAGTTGCGTTCGGGAAAATATCATACTTTTCATGGTCATGATGCAAGACTTGGGCTCGAACAATTTTAAAATGAAATTTTCTCCGGCCCTATGACATCGATGTGCCTGAAATTTTGTACGTACGCTTAGAATAGTGGCCTGCACGGGAATCAAAAAGAAATTTTGCAAAAAGTTGCGTTTGGGAAAATATCATACTGTTCATGGGCATAATGCAAGACTTGGGCTCTAACAATTTTAAAATGAAATTTTATCCGGCCCTATGACACCGATGTGCCTGAAGTTTTGTACGTACGCTTAGAATAGTGGCCTGCACGGGAATCAAAAAGAAATTTTGCAAAAAGTTGCGTTTGGGAAAATATCATACTTTTCATGGGCATAATGCAAGACTTGGGCTCGAACAATTTTAAAATGAAATTTTCTCCGGCCCTATGACACCGATGAGCCTGAAATTTTGTACGTACGCTTAGAATAGTGGCCTGCACGGGAATCAAAAAGAAATTTTGCAAAAAGTTGCTTTTGGGAAAATATCATACTTTTCATGGGCAAAATGCAAGACTTGGGCTCGAACAATTTTAAAATGAAATTTACTCCGGCCCTATGACACCGATGTGCCTGAAATTTTGTACGTACGCTTAGAAAAATGGTCTGCACGTGAATCAAAAAGAAATTTTGCAAAAAGTTGCGTTTGGGAAAATATCATACTTTTCATGGGCATAATGCAAGACTTGGGCTCGAACAATTTTAAAATGAAATTTACTCCGGCCCTATGACACCGATGTGCCTGAAATTTTTTACGTACGCTTAGAATAGTGGCCTGCACGTGAATCAAAAAGAAATTTTGCAAAAATATGCGTTTGGGAAAATATCATACTTTTCATGGGCATAATGAAAGACTTGGGCTCGAACAATTTTAAAATGAAATTTTCTCCGGCCCTATGACACCAATGTGCCTGAAATTTTGTACATACGCTTAGAATAGTGACCTGCACGGGAATCAAAAAAAAATTTTGCAAAAAGTTGCGTTTGGGAAAATATCATACTTTTCATGGGCATAATGCAAGACTTGGGCTCGAACAATTTTAAAATTAAATTTTCTCCGACACCGATGTGCCTGAAATTTTGTACGTACGCTTAGAATAGTGGCCTGCACGGTAATCAAAAAGTAATTTTGCAAAAAGTTGCGTTTGGGAAAATATCATACTTTTCATGGGCATAATGCAAGACTTGGGCTCGAACAATTTTAAAATGAAATTTTATCCGGCCCTATGACACCGATGTGCCTGAAATTTTGTACGTACGCTTAGAATAGTGGCCTGCACGGGAATCAAAAAGAAATTTTGCAAAAAGTTGCGTTTGGGAAAATATCATACTTTTCATGGGCATAATGCAAGACTTGGGCTCGAACAATTTTAAAATGAAATTTTATCCGGCCCTATGACACCGATGTGCCTGAAATTTTGTACGTACGCTTAGAATAGTGGCCTGCACGGGAATCAAAAAGAAATTTTGCAAAAAGTTGCGTTTGGGAAAATATCATACTTTTCATGGGCATAATGCAAGACTTGGGCTCGAACAATTTTAAAATGAAATTTACTCCGGCCCTATGACACCGATGTGCCTGAAATTTTGTACGTACGCTTAGAAAAATGGTCTGCACGTGAATCAAAAAGAAATTTTGCAAAAAGTTGCGTTCGGGAAAATATCATACTTTTCATGGTCATGATGCAAGACTTGGGCTCGAACAATTTTAAAATGAAATTTTCTCCGGCCCTATGACATCGATGTGCCTGAAATTTTGTACGTACGCTTAGAATAGTGGCCTGCACGGGAATCAAAAAGAACTTTGAAAAAGTTGCGTTTGGGAAAATATCATACTTTTCATGGGCATAATTCAAGACTTGGGCTCGAACAATTTTAAAATGAAATTTTCTCCGGCCCTTTGACACCGATGTGCCTGAAATTTTGTACGTACGCTTAGAATAGTGGCCTGCACGGGAATCAAAAAGAAATTTTGCAAAAAGTTGCGTTTGGGAAAATATCATACTTTTCATGGGCATAATTCAAGACTTGGGCTAGAACAATTTTAAAATGAAATTTTCTCCGGCCCTATGACATCGATGTGCCTGAAATTTTGTACGTACGCTTAGAATAGTGGCCTGCACGGGAATCAAAAAGAAATTTTGCAAAAAGTTGCGTTTGGGAAAATATCATACTTTTCATGGGCATAATTCAAGACTTGGGCTCGAACAATTTTAAAATTAAATTTTCTCCAGCCCTATGACACCGATGTGCCTGAAATTTTGTACGTACGCTTAGAATTGTGGCCTGCACGGGAATCAAAAAGAACTTTGCAAAAGTTGCGTTTGGGAAAATATCATACTTTTCATGGGCATAATTCAAGACTTGGGCTCGAACAATTTTAAAATGAAATTTTCTCCGGCCCTATGACACCGATGTGCCTGAAATTTTGTACGTACGCTGAGAATAGTGGCCTGCACGGGAATCAAAAAGAAATTTTGCAAAAAGTTGCGTTTGGGAAAATATCATACTTTTCATGGGCATAATGCAAGACTTGGGCTCGAACAATTTTAAAATGAAATTTACTCCGGCCCTATGACACCGATGTGCCTGAAATTTTGTACGTACGCTTAGAAAAATGGTCTGCACGTGAATCAAAAAGAAATTTTGCAAAAAGTTGCGTTCGGGAAAATATCATACTTTTCATGGTCATGATGCAAGACTTGGGCTCGAACAATTTTTAAATGAAATTTTCTCCGGCCCTATGACATCGATGTGCCTGAAATTTTGTACGTACGCTTAGAATAGTGGCCTGCACGGGAATCAAAAAGAAATTTTGCAAAAAGTTGCGTTTGGGAAAATATCATACTGTTCATGGGCATAATGCAAGACTTGGGCTCGAACAATTTTAAAATGAAATTTTATCCGGCCCTATGACACCGATGTGCCTGAAATTTTGTACGTACGCCTAGAATAGTGGCCTGCACGGGAATCAAAAAGAAATTTTGCAAAAAGTTGCGTTTGGGAAAATATCATACTTTTCATGGGCATAATGCAAGACTTGGGTTCGAACAATTTTAAAATTAAATTTTCTCTGGCCCTATGACACCAATGTGCCTGAAATTTTGTACATACGCTAAGAATAGTGGCCTGCACGGGAATCAAAAAGAAATTTTGCAAAAAGTTGCGTTTGGGAAAATATCATACTTTTCATGGGCATAATGCAAGACTTGGGCTCGAACAATTTTAAAATGAAATTTTATCCGGCCCTATGACACCGATGTGCCTGAAATTTTGTACGTACGCTTAGAATAGTGGCCTGCACGTGAATCAAAAAGAAATTTTTCAAAAATATGCGTTTTGGAAAATATCATACTTTTCATGGGCATAATGCAAGACTTGGGCTCGACCAATTTTAAAATGAAATTTTCTCCGGCCCTATGACACCAATGTGCCTGAAATTTTGTACGTACGCTTAGAATAGTGGCCTGCATGTGAATCAAAAAGAAATTTTGCAAAAATATGCGTTTGGGAAAATATCATACTTTTCATGGGCATAATGCAAGACTTGGGCTCGACCAATTTTAAAATGAAATTAACTCCGGCCCTATGACACCGATGTGCCTGAAATTTTGTACGTACGCTTAGAATAATGGTCTGCACGTGAATCAAAAAGAAATTTTGCAAAAAGTTGCTTTCGGTAAAATATCATACTTTTCATGGTCATGATGCAAGACTTGGGCTCGAACAATTTTAAAATGAAATTTTCTCCGGCCCTATGACATCGATGTGCCTGAAATTTTGTACGTACGCTTAGAATAGTGTCCTGCACGGGAATCAAAAAGAAATTTAGAAAAAAGTTGCGTTTGGGAAAATATCATACTTTTCATGGGCATAATTCAAGACTTGGGCTCGAATAATATTAAAATGTAATTTACTCCGGCCCTATGACACCGATGTGCCTGAAATTTTGTACGTACGCTTAGAATAATGGTTTGCAAGTGAATCAAAAAGAAATTTTGCAAAAAGTTGCGTTCGGGAAAATATCATACTTTTCATGGGCATAATGCAAGACTTGGGCTCGAACAATTTTAAAATTAAATTTTCTCCGGCCCTATGACACCGATGTGCCTGAAATTTTGTACGTACGCTTAGAATAGTGGCCTGCACGGGAATCAAAAAGAAATTTTGCAAAAAGTTGCGTTTGGGAAAATATCATACTTTGCATGGGCATAATGCAAGACTTGGACTCGAACAATTTTAAAATGAAATTTTATCCGGCCTATGACACCGATGTGCCTGAAATTTTGTACGTACGCTTAGAATAGTGGCCTGCACGTGAATCAAAAAGAAATTTTGCAAAAATATGCGTTTGGGAAAATATCACACTTTTCATGGGCATTATGCAAGACTTGGGCTCGACAAATTTTAAAATGAAATTTTCTCCGGCCCTATGACACCGATGTGCCTGAAATTTTGTACGTACGCGCAGAATTGTGACCTGCACGGGAATCAAAAAGAAATTTTGCAAAAAGTTGCGTTTGGGAAAATATCATACTTTTCATGGGCATAATGCAAGACTTGGGCTCGAACAATTTTAACATTAAATTTTCTCCGGCCCTATGACACCGATGTGCCTGAAATTTTGTACGTACGCTTAGAATTGTGGCCTGCACGGGAATCAAAAAGAACTTTGCAAAAAGTTGCGTTTGGGAAAATATCACACTTTTCATGGGCATAATGCAAGACTTGGGCTCGAACAATTTTAAAATTAAATTTTCTCCGGCCCTATGACACCGATGTGCCTGAAATTTTGTACGTACGCGCAGAATTGTGACCTGCACGGTAATCAAAAAGAAATTTTGCAAAAAATTGCGTTTGGGAAAATATCATACTTTTCATGGGCATAATGCAAGACTTGGGCTCGAACAATTTTAAAATTAAATTTTCTCCGACACCGATGTGCCTGAAATTTTGTACGTACGCTTAGAATTGTGGCCTGCACGGGAATCAAAAAGAACTTTGCAAAAAGTTGCGTTTGGGAAAATATCACACTTTTCATGGGCATAATGCAAGACTTGGGCTCGAACAATTTTAAAATTAAATTTTCTCTGGCCCTATGACACCGATGTGCCTGAAATTTTGTACGTACGCGCAGAATTGTGACCTGCACGGTAATCAAAAAGAAATTTTGCAAAAAGTTGCGTTTGGGAAAATATCATACTTTTCATGGGCATAATGCAAGACTTGGGCTCGAACAATTTTAAAATTAAATTTTCTCCGACACCGATGTGCCTGAAATTTTGTACGTACGCTTAGAATTGTGGCCTGCACGGGAATCAAAAAGAACTTTGCAAAAAGTTGCGTTTGGGAAAATATCACACTTTTCATGGGCATAATGCAAGACTTGGGCTCGAACAATTTTAAAATTAAATTTTCTCTGGCCCTATGACACCGATGTGCCTGAAATTTTGTACGTACGCGCAGAATTGTGGCCTGCACGGGAATCAAAAAGAACTTTGCAAAAATATGCGTTTGGGAAAATATCATACTTTTCATGGGCATTATGCAAGACTTGGGCTCGACAAATTTTAAAATGAAATTTTCTTCGGCCCTATGACACCGATGTGCCTGAAATTTTGTACGTACGCGCAGAATTGTGACCTGCACGGGAATCAAAAAGAAATTTTGCAAAAAGTTGCGTTTGGGAAAATATCATACTTTTCATGGGCATAATGCAAGACTTGGGCTCGAACAATTTTAACATTAAATTTTCTCCGGCCCTATGACACCGATGTGCCTGAAATTTTGTACGTACGCTTAGAATTGTGGCCTGCACGGGAATCAAAAAGAACTTTGCAAAAAGTTGCGTTTGGGAAAATATCACACTTTTCATGGGCATAATGCAAGACTTGGGCTCGAACAATTTCAAAATTAAATTTTCTCAGGCCCTATGACACCGATGTGCCTGAAATTTTGTACGTACGCTTAGAATAGTGGCTTGCACGGGAATCAAAAAGAAATTTTGCAAAAAGTTGCGTTTGGGAAAATATCATACTTTTCATGGGCATAATGCAAGACTTGGGCTCGAACAATTTTAAAATTAAATTTTCTCCAGCCCTATGACACCGATGTGCCTGAAATTTTGTACGTACGCTTAGAATTGTGGCCTGCACGGGAATCAAAAAGAACTTTGCAAAAAGTTGCTTTTGGGAAAATATCATACTTTTCATGGGCATAATGCAAGACTTGGGCTCGAACAATTTTAAAATGAAATTTTATCTGGCCCTATGACACCGATGTGCCTGAAATTTTGTACGTACGCTTAGAATAGTTGCCTGCACGTGAATCAAAAAGAAATTTTGCAAAAATATGCGTTTGGGAAAATATCATACTTTTCATGGGCATTATGCAAGACTTGGGCTCGACAAATTTTAAAATGAAATTTTCTCCGGCCCTATGACACCGATGTGCCTGAAATTTTGTACGTACGCGCAGAATTGTGACCTGCACGGGAATCAAAAAGAAATTTTGCAAAAAGTTGCGTTTGGGAAAATATCATACTTTTCATGGGCATAATGCAAGACTTGGGCTCGAACAATTTTAACATTAAATTTTCTCCGGCCCTATGACACCGATGTGCCTGAAATTTTGTACGTACGCTTAGAATTGTGGCCTGCACGGGAATCAAAAAGAACTTTGCAAAAAGTTGCGTTTGGGAAAATATCACACTTTTCATGGGCATAATGCAAGACTTGGGCTCGAACAATTTTAAAATTAAATTTTCTCTGGCCCTATGACACCGATGTGCCTGAAATTTTGTACGTACGCGCAGAATTGTGACCTGCACGGTAATCAAAAAGAAATTTTGCAAAAAGTTGCGTTTGGGAAAATATCATACTTTTCATGGGCATAATGCAAGACTTGGGCTCGAACAATTTTAAAATTAAATTTTCTCCGACACCGATGTGCCTGAAATTTTGTACGTACGCTTAGAATTGTGGCCTGCACGGGAATCAAAAAGAACTTTGCAAAAAGTTGCGTTTGGGAAAATATCACACTTTTCATGGGCATAATGCAAGACTTGGGCTCGAACAATTTTAAAATTAAATTTTCTCTGGCCCTATGACACCGATGTGCCTGAAATTTTGTACGTACGCGCAGAATTGTGGCCTGCACGGGAATCAAAAAGAACTTTGCAAAAATATGCGTTTGGGAAAATATCATACTTTTCATGGGCATTATGCAAGACTTGGGCTCGACAAATTTTAAAATGAAATTTTCTTCGGCCCTATGACACCGATGTGCCTGAAATTTTGTACGTACGCGCAGAATTGTGACCTGCACGGGAATCAAAAAGAAATTTTGCAAAAAGTTGCGTTTGGGAAAATATCATACTTTTCATGGGCATAATGCAAGACTTGGGCTCGAACAATTTTAACATTAAATTTTCTCCGGCCCTATGACACCGATGTGCCTGAAATTTTGTACGTACGCTTAGAATTGTGGCCTGCACGGGAATCAAAAAGAACTTTGCAAAAAGTTGCGTTTGGGAAAATATCACACTTTTCATGGGCATAATGCAAGACTTGGGCTCGAACAATTTCAAAATTAAATTTTCTCAGGCCCTATGACACCGATGTGCCTGAAATTTTGTACGTACGCTTAGAATAGTGGCCTGCACGGGAATCAAAAAGAAATTTTGCAAAAAGTTGCGTTTGGGAAAATATCATACTTTTCATGGGCATAATGCAAGACTTGGGCTCGAACAATTTTAAAATTAAATTTTCTCCAGCCCTATGACACCGATGTGCCTGAAATTTTGTACGTACGCTTAGAATTGTGGCCTGCACGGGAATCAAAAAGAACTTTGCAAAAAGTTGCTTTTGGGAAAATATCATACTTTTCATGGGCATAATGCAAGACTTGGGCTCGAACAATTTTAAAATGAAATTTTATCTGGCCCTATGACACCGATGTGCCTGAAATTTTGTACGTACGCTTAGAATAGTGGCCTGCACGTGAATCAAAAAGAAATTTTGCAAAAATATGCGTTTGGGAAAATATCATACTTTTCATGGGCATTATGCAAGACTTGGGCTCGACAAATTTTAAAATGAAATTTTCTCCGGCCCTATGACACCGATGTGCCTGAAATTTTGTACGTACGCGCAGAATTGTGACCTGCACGGGAATCAAAAAGAAATTTTGCAAAAAGTTGCGTTTGGGAAAATATCATACTTTTCGTGGGCATAATGCAAGACTTGGGCTCGAACAATTTTAACATTAAATTTTCTCCGGCCCTATGACACCGATGTGCCTGAAATTTTGTACGTACGCTTAGAATTGTGGCCTGCACGGGAATCAAAAAGAACTTTGCAAAAAGTTGCGTTTGGGAAAATATCACACTTTTCATGGGCATAATGCAAGACTTGGGCTCGAACAATTTTAAAATTAAATTTTCTCCGGCCCTATGACACCGATGTGCCTGAAATTTTGTACGTACGCGCAGAATTGTGACCTGCACGGTAATCAAAAAGAAATTTTGCAAAAAGTTGCGTTTGGGAAAATATCATACTTTTCATGGGCATAATGCAAGACTTGGGCTCGAACAATTTTAAAATTAAATTTTCTCCGACACCGATGTGCCTGAAATTTTGTACGTACGCTTAGAATTGTGGCCTGCACGGGAATCAAAAAGAACTTTGCAAAAAGTTGCGTTTGGGAAAATATCACACTTTTCATGGGCATAATGCAAGACTTGGGCTCGAACAATTTTAAAATTAAATTTTCTCTGGCCCTATGACACCGATGTGCCTGAAATTTTGTACGTACGCGCAGAATTGTGACCTGCACGGTAATCAAAAAGAAATTTTGCAAAAAGTTGCGTTTGGGAAAATATCATACTTTTCATGGGCATAATGCAAGACTTGGGCTCGAACAATTTTAAAATTAAATTTTCTCCGACACCGATGTGCCTGAAATATTGTACGTACGCTTAGAAAAATGGTCTGCACGTGAATCAAAAAGAAATTTTGCAAAAAGTTGCGTTCGGGAAAATATCATACTTTTCATGGTCATGATGCAAGACTTGGGCTCGAACAATTTTAAAATGAAATTTTCTCCGGCCCTATGACATCGATGTGCCTGAAATTTTGTACGTACGCTTAGAATAGTGGCCTGCACGGGAATCAAAAAGAAATTTTGCAAAAAGTTGCGTTTGGGAAAATATCATACTGTTCATGGGCATAATGCAAGACTTGGGCTCGAACAATTTTAAAATGAAATTTTATCCGGCCCTATGACACCGATGTGCCTGAAATTTTGTACGTACGCTTAGAATAGTGGCCTGCACGGGAATCAAAAAGAAATTTTGCAAAAAGTTGCGTTTGGGAAAATATCATACTTTTCATGGGCATAATGCAAGACTTGGGCTCGAACAATTTTAAAATGAAATTTTCTCCGGCCCTATGACACCGATGAGCCTGAAATTTTGTACGTACGCTTAGAATAGTGGCCTGCACGGGAATCAAAAAGAAATTTTGCAAAAAGTTGCTTTTGGGAAAATATCATACTTTTCATGGGCAAAATGCAAGACTTGGGCTCGAACAATTTTAAAATGAAATTTACTCCGGCCCTATGACACCGATGTGCCTGAAATTTTGTACGTACGCTTAGAAAAATGGTCTGCACGTGAATCAAAAAGAAATTTTGCAAAAAGTTGCGTTTGGGAAAATATCATACTTTTCATGGGCATAATGCAAGACTTGGGCTCGAACAATTTTAAAATGAAATTTACTCCGGCCCTATGACACCGATGTGCCTGAAATTTTTTACGTACGCTTAGAATAGTGGCCTGCACGTGAATCAAAAAGAAATTTTGCAAAAATATGCGTTTGGGAAAATATCATACTTTTCATGGGCATAATGAAAGACTTGGGCTCGAACAATTTTAAAATGAAATTTTCTCCGGCCCTATGACACCAATGTGCCTGAAATTTTGTACATACGCTTAGAATAGTGACCTGCACGGGAATCAAAAAAAAATTTTGCAAAAAGTTGCGTTTGGGAAAATATCATACTTTTCATGGGCATAATGCAAGACTTGGGCTCGAACAATTTTAAAATTAAATTTTCTCCGACACCGATGTGCCTGAAATTTTGTACGTACGCTTAGAATTGTGGCCTGCACGGGAATCAAAAAGAACTTTGCAAAAAGTTGCGTTTGGGAAAATATCACACTTTTCATGGGCATAATGCAAGACTTGGGCTCGAACAATTTTAAAATTAAATTTTCTCTGGCCCTATGACACCGATGTGCCTGAAATTTTGTACGTACGCGCAGAATTGTGACCTGCACGGTAATCAAAAAGAAATTTTGCAAAAAGTTGCGTTTGGGAAAATATCATACTTTTCATGGGCATAATGCAAGACTTGGGCTCGAACAATTTTAAAATTAAATTTTCTCCGACACCGATGTGCCTGAAATTTTGTACGTACGCTTAGAATTGTGGCCTGCACGGGAATCAAAAAGAACTTTGCAAAAAGTTGCGTTTGGGAAAATATCACACTTTTCATGGGCATAATGCAAGACTTGGGCTCGAACAATTTTAAAATTAAATTTTCTCTGGCCCTATGACACCGATGTGCCTGAAATTTTGTACGTACGCGCAGAATTGTGGCCTGCACGGGAATCAAAAAGAACTTTGCAAAAATATGCGTTTGGGAAAATATCATACTTTTCATGGGCATTATGCAAGACTTGGGCTCGACAAATTTTAAAATGAAATTTTCTTCGGCCCTATGACACCGATGTGCCTGAAATTTTGTACGTACGCGCAGAATTGTGACCTGCACGGGAATCAAAAAGAAATTTTGCAAAAAGTTGCGTTTGGGAAAATATCATACTTTTCATGGGCATAATGCAAGACTTGGGCTCGAACAATTTTAACATTAAATTTTCTCCGGCCCTATGACACCGATGTGCCTGAAATTTTGTACGTACGCTTAGAATTGTGGCCTGCACGGGAATCAAAAAGAACTTTGCAAAAAGTTGCGTTTGGGAAAATATCACACTTTTCATGGGCATAATGCAAGACTTGGGCTCGAACAATTTCAAAATTAAATTTTCTCAGGCCCTATGACACCGATGTGCCTGAAATTTTGTACGTACGCTTAGAATAGTGGCTTGCACGGGAATCAAAAAGAAATTTTGCAAAAAGTTGCGTTTGGGAAAATATCATACTTTTCATGGGCATAATGCAAGACTTGGGCTCGAACAATTTTAAAATTAAATTTTCTCCAGCCCTATGACACCGATGTGCCTGAAATTTTGTACGTACGCTTAGAATTGTGGCCTGCACGGGAATCAAAAAGAACTTTGCAAAAAGTTGCTTTTGGGAAAATATCATACTTTTCATGGGCATAATGCAAGACTTGGGCTCGAACAATTTTAAAATGAAATTTTATCTGGCCCTATGACACCGATGTGCCTGAAATTTTGTACGTACGCTTAGAATAGTTGCCTGCACGTGAATCAAAAAGAAATTTTGCAAAAATATGCGTTTGGGAAAATATCATACTTTTCATGGGCATTATGCAAGACTTGGGCTCGACAAATTTTAAAATGAAATTTTCTCCGGCCCTATGACACCGATGTGCCTGAAATTTTGTACGTACGCGCAGAATTGTGACCTGCACGGGAATCAAAAAGAAATTTTGCAAAAAGTTGCGTTTGGGAAAATATCATACTTTTCATGGGCATAATGCAAGACTTGGGCTCGAACAATTTTAACATTAAATTTTCTCCGGCCCTATGACACCGATGTGCCTGAAATTTTGTACGTACGCTTAGAATTGTGGCCTGCACGGGAATCAAAAAGAACTTTGCAAAAAGTTGCGTTTGGGAAAATATCACACTTTTCATGGGCATAATGCAAGACTTGGGCTCGAACAATTTTAAAATTAAATTTTCTCTGGCCCTATGACACCGATGTGCCTGAAATTTTGTACGTACGCGCAGAATTGTGACCTGCACGGTAATCAAAAAGAAATTTTGCAAAAAGTTGCGTTTGGGAAAATATCATACTTTTCATGGGCATAATGCAAGACTTGGGCTCGAACAATTTTAAAATTAAATTTTCTCCGACACCGATGTGCCTGAAATTTTGTACGTACGCTTAGAATTGTGGCCTGCACGGGAATCAAAAAGAACTTTGCAAAAAGTTGCGTTTGGGAAAATATCACACTTTTCATGGGCATAATGCAAGACTTGGGCTCGAACAATTTTAAAATTAAATTTTCTCTGGCCCTATGACACCGATGTGCCTGAAATTTTGTACGTACGCGCAGAATTGTGGCCTGCACGGGAATCAAAAAGAACTTTGCAAAAATATGCGTTTGGGAAAATATCATACTTTTCATGGGCATTATGCAAGACTTGGGCTCGACAAATTTTAAAATGAAATTTTCTTCGGCCCTATGACACCGATGTGCCTGAAATTTTGTACGTACGCGCAGAATTGTGACCTGCACGGGAATCAAAAAGAAATTTTGCAAAAAGTTGCGTTTGGGAAAATATCATACTTTTCATGGGCATAATGCAAGACTTGGGCTCGAACAATTTTAACATTAAATTTTCTCCGGCCCTATGACACCGATGTGCCTGAAATTTTGTACGTACGCTTAGAATTGTGGCCTGCACGGGAATCAAAAAGAACTTTGCAAAAAGTTGCGTTTGGGAAAATATCACACTTTTCATGGGCATAATGCAAGACTTGGGCTCGAACAATTTCAAAATTAAATTTTCTCAGGCCCTATGACACCGATGTGCCTGAAATTTTGTACGTACGCTTAGAATAGTGGCCTGCACGGGAATCAAAAAGAAATTTTGCAAAAAGTTGCGTTTGGGAAAATATCATACTTTTCATGGGCATAATGCAAGACTTGGGCTCGAACAATTTTAAAATTAAATTTTCTCCAGCCCTATGACACCGATGTGCCTGAAATTTTGTACGTACGCTTAGAATTGTGGCCTGCACGGGAATCAAAAAGAACTTTGCAAAAAGTTGCTTTTGGGAAAATATCATACTTTTCATGGGCATAATGCAAGACTTGGGCTCGAACAATTTTAAAATGAAATTTTATCTGGCCCTATGACACCGATGTGCCTGAAATTTTGTACGTACGCTTAGAATAGTGGCCTGCACGTGAATCAAAAAGAAATTTTGCAAAAATATGCGTTTGGGAAAATATCATACTTTTCATGGGCATTATGCAAGACTTGGGCTCGACAAATTTTAAAATGAAATTTTCTCCGGCCCTATGACACCGATGTGCCTGAAATTTTGTACGTACGCGCAGAATTGTGACCTGCACGGGAATCAAAAAGAAATTTTGCAAAAAGTTGCGTTTGGGAAAATATCATACTTTTCGTGGGCATAATGCAAGACTTGGGCTCGAACAATTTTAACATTAAATTTTCTCCGGCCCTATGACACCGATGTGCCTGAAATTTTGTACGTACGCTTAGAATTGTGGCCTGCACGGGAATCAAAAAGAACTTTGCAAAAAGTTGCGTTTGGGAAAATATCACACTTTTCATGGGCATAATGCAAGACTTGGGCTCGAACAATTTTAAAATTAAATTTTCTCCGGCCCTATGACACCGATGTGCCTGAAATTTTGTACGTACGCGCAGAATTGTGACCTGCACGGTAATCAAAAAGAAATTTTGCAAAAAGTTGCGTTTGGGAAAATATCATACTTTTCATGGGCATAATGCAAGACTTGGGCTCGAACAATTTTAAAATTAAATTTTCTCCGACACCGATGTGCCTGAAATTTTGTACGTACGCTTAGAATTGTGGCCTGCACGGGAATCAAAAAGAACTTTGCAAAAAGTTGCGTTTGGGAAAATATCACACTTTTCATGGGCATAATGCAAGACTTGGGCTCGAACAATTTTAAAATTAAATTTTCTCTGGCCCTATGACACCGATGTGCCTGAAATTTTGTACGTACGCGCAGAATTGTGACCTGCACGGTAATCAAAAAGAAATTTTGCAAAAAGTTGCGTTTGGGAAAATATCATACTTTTCATGGGCATAATGCAAGACTTGGGCTCGAACAATTTTAAAATTAAATTTTCTCCGACACCGATGTGCCTGAAATATTGTACGTACGCTTAGAAAAATGGTCTGCACGTGAATCAAAAAGAAATTTTGCAAAAAGTTGCGTTCGGGAAAATATCATACTTTTCATGGTCATGATGCAAGACTTGGGCTCGAACAATTTTAAAATGAAATTTTCTCCGGCCCTATGACATCGATGTGCCTGAAATTTTGTACGTACGCTTAGAATAGTGGCCTGCACGGGAATCAAAAAGAAATTTTGCAAAAAGTTGCGTTTGGGAAAATATCATACTGTTCATGGGCATAATGCAAGACTTGGGCTCGAACAATTTTAAAATGAAATTTTATCCGGCCCTATGACACCGATGTGCCTGAAATTTTGTACGTACGCTTAGAATAGTGGCCTGCACGGGAATCAAAAAGAAATTTTGCAAAAAGTTGCGTTTGGGAAAATATCATACTTTTCATGGGCATAATGCAAGACTTGGGCTCGAACAATTTTAAAATGAAATTTTCTCCGGCCCTATGACACCGATGAGCCTGAAATTTTGTACGTACGCTTAGAATAGTGGCCTGCACGGGAATCAAAAAGAAATTTTGCAAAAAGTTGCTTTTGGGAAAATATCATACTTTTCATGGGCAAAATGCAAGACTTGGGCTCGAACAATTTTAAAATGAAATTTACTCCGGCCCTATGACACCGATGTGCCTGAAATTTTGTACGTACGCTTAGAAAAATGGTCTGCACGTGAATCAAAAAGAAATTTTGCAAAAAGTTGCGTTTGGGAAAATATCATACTTTTCATGGGCATAATGCAAGACTTGGGCTCGAACAATTTTAAAATGAAATTTACTCCGGCCCTATGACACCGATGTGCCTGAAATTTTTTACGTACGCTTAGAATAGTGGCCTGCACGTGAATCAAAAAGAAATTTTGCAAAAATATGCGTTTGGGAAAATATCATACTTTTCATGGGCATAATGAAAGACTTGGGCTCGAACAATTTTAAAATGAAATTTTCTCCGGCCCTATGACACCAATGTGCCTGAAATTTTGTACATACGCTTAGAATAGTGACCTGCACGGGAATCAAAAAAAAATTTTGCAAAAAGTTGCGTTTGGGAAAATATCATACTTTTCATGGGCATAATGCAAGACTTGGGCTCGAACAATTTTAAAATTAAATTTTCTCCGACACCGATGTGCCTGAAATTTTGTACGTACGCTTAGAATAGTGGCCTGCACGGTAATCAAAAAGTAATTTTGCAAAAAGTTGCGTTTGGGAAAATATCATACTTTTCATGGGCATAATGCAAGACTTGGGCTCGAACAATTTTAAAATGAAATTTTATCCGGCCCTATGACACCGATGTGCCTGAAATTTTGTACGTACGCTTAGAATAGTGGCCTGCACGGGAATCAAAAAGAAATTTTGCAAAAAGTTGCGTTTGGGAAAATATCATACTTTTCATGGGCATAATGCAAGACTTGGGCTCGAACAATTTTAAAATGAAATTTTATCCGGCCCTATGACACCGATGTGCCTGAAATTTTGTACGTACGCTTAGAATAGTGGCCTGCACGGGAATCAAAAAGAAATTTTGCAAAAAGTTGCGTTTGGGAAAATATCATACTTTTTATGGGCATAATGCAAGACTTGGGCTCGAACAATTTTAAAATGAAATTTACTCCGGCCCTATGACACCGATGTGCCTGAAATTTTGTACGTACGCTTAGAAAAATGGTCTGCACGTGAATCAAAAAGAAATTTTGCAAAAAGTTGCGTTCGGGAAAATATCATACTTTTCATGGTCATGATGCAAGACTTGGGCTCGAACAATTTTAAAATGAAATTTTCTCCGGCCCTATGACATCGATGTGCCTGAAATTTTGTACGTACGCTTAGAATAGTGGCCTGCACGGGAATCAAAAAGAAATTTTGCAAAAAGTTGCGTTTGGGAAAATATCATACTTTTCATGGGCATAATTCAAGACTTGGGCTCGAACAATTTTAAAATGAAATTTTCTCCGGCCCTATGACATCGATGTGCCTGAAATTTTGTACGTACGCTTAGAATAGTGGCCTGCACGGGAATCAAAAAGAAATTTTGCAAAAAGTTGCGTTTGGGAAAATATCATACTTTTCATGGGCATAATTCAAGACTTGGGCTCGAACAATTTTAAAATTAAATTTTCTCCAGCCCTATGACACCGATGTGCCTGAAATTTTGTACGTACGCTTAGAATTGTGGCCTGCACGGGAATCAAAAAGAACTTTGCAAAAGTTGCGTTTGGGAAAATATCATACTTTTCATGGGCATAATTCAAGACTTGGGCTCGAACAATTTTAAAATGAAATTTTCTCCGGCCCTATGACACCGATGTGCCTGAAATTTTGTACGTACGCTGAGAATAGTGGCCTGCACGGGAATCAAAAAGAAATTTTGCAAAAAGTTGCGTTTGGGAAAATATCATACTTTTCATGGGCATAATGCAAGACTTGGGCTCGAACAATTTTAAAATGAAATTTACTCCGGCCCTATGACACCGATGTGCCTGAAATTTTGTACGTACGCTTAGAAAAATGGTCTGCACGTGAATCAAAAAGAAATTTTGCAAAAAGTTGCGTTCGGGAAAATATCATACTTTTCATGGTCATGATGCAAGACTTGGGCTCGAACAATTTTTAAATGAAATTTTCTCCGGCCCTATGACATCGATGTGCCTGAAATTTTGTACGTACGCTTAGAATAGTGGCCTGCACGGGAATCAAAAAGAAATTTTGCAAAAAGTTGCGTTTGGGAAAATATCATACTGTTCGTGGGCATAATGCAAGACTTGGGCTCGAACAATTTTAAAATGAAATTTTATCCGGCCCTATGACACCGATGTGCCTGAAATTTTGTACGTACGCTTAGAATAGTGGCCTGCACGGGAATCAAAAAGAAATTTTGCAAAAAGTTGCGTTTGGGAAAATATCATACTTTTCATGGGCATAATGCAAGACTTGGGCTCGAACAATTTTAAAATGAAATTTTATCCGGCCCTATGACACCGATGTGCCTGAAATTTTGTACGTACGCCTAGAATAGTGGCCTGCACGGGAATCAAAAAGAAATTTTGCAAAAAGTTGCGTTTGGGAAAATATCATACTTTTCATGGGCATAATGCAAGACTTGGGCTCGAACAATTTTAAAATGAAATTTACTCCGGCCCTATGACACCGATGTGCCTGAAATTTTGTACGTACGCTTAGAAAAATGGTCTGCACGTGAATCAAAAAGAAATTTTGCAAAAAGTTGCGTTCGGGAAAATATCATACTTTTCATGGTCATGATGCAAGACTTGGGCTCGAACAATTATAAAATGAAATTTTCTCCGGCCCTATGACATCGATGTGCCTTAAATTTTGTACGTACGCTTAGAATAGTGGCCTGCACGGGAATCAAAAAGAAATTTTGCAAAAAGTTGCGTTTGGGAAAATATCATACTTTTCATGGGCATAATGCAAGACTTGGGCTCGAACAATTTTAAAATGAAATTTTATCCGGCCCTATGACACCGATGTGCCTGAAATTTTGTACGTACGCTTAGAATAGTGGCCTGCACGGGAATCAAAATGAAATTTTGCAAAAAGTTGCGTTTGGGAAAATATCATACTTTTCATGGGCATAATGCAAGACTTGGGCTCGAACAATTTTAAAATGAAATTTACTCCGGCCCTATGACACCGATGTGCCTGAAATTTTGTACGTACGGTTAGAATAATGGTCTGCACGTGAATCAAAAAGAAATTTTGCAAAAAGTTGCGTTCGGGAAAATATCATACTTTTCATGGTCATGATGCAAGACTTGGGCTCGAACAATTTTAAAATGAAATTTTCTCCGGCCCTATGACATCGATGTGCCTGAAATTTTGTACGTACGCTTAGAATAGTGGCCTGCACGGGAATCAAAAAGAACTTTGCAAAAGTTGCGTTTGGGAAAATATCATACTTTTCATGGGCATAATTCAAGACCTGGGCTCGAACAATTTTAAAATGAAATTTTCTCCGGCCCTATGACACCGATGAGCCTGAAATTTTGTACGTACGCTTAGAAAAATGGTCTGCACGTGAATCAAAAAGAAATTTTGCAAAAAGTTGCGTTCGGGAAAATATCATACTTTTCATGGTCATGATGCAAGACTTGGGCTCGAACAATTTTTAAATGAAATTTTCTCCGGCCCTATGACATCGATGTGCCTGAAATTTTGTACGTACGCTTAGAATAGTGGCCTGCACGGGAATCAAAAAGAAATTTTGCAAAAAGTTGCGTTTGGGAAAATATCATACTGTTCATGGGCATAATGCAAGACTTGGGCTCGAACAATTTTAAAATGAAATTTTATCCGGCCCTATGACACCGATGTGCCTGAAATTTTGTACGTACGCTTAGAATAGTGGCCTGCACGGGAATCAAAAAGAAATTTTGCAAAAAGTTGCGTTTGGGAAAATATCATACTTTTCATGGGCATAATGCAAGACTTGGGCTCGAACAATTTTAAAATGAAATTTTATCCGGCCCTATGACACCGATGTGCCTGAAATTTTGTACGTACGCCTAGAATAGTGGCCTGCACGGGAATCAAAAAGAAATTTTGCAAAAAGTTGCGTTTGGGAAAATATCATACTTTTCATGGGCATAATGCAAGACTTGGGCTCGAACAATTTTAAAATGAAATTTACTCCGGCCCTATGACACCGATGTGCCTGAAATTTTGTACGTACGCTTAGAAAAATGGTCTGCACGTGAATCAAAAAGAAATTTTGCAAAAAGTTGCGTTCGGGAAAATATCATACTTTTCATGGTCATGATGCAAGACTTGGGCTCGAACAATTATAAAATGAAATTTTCTCCGGCCCTATGACATCGATGTGCCTTAAATTTTGTACGTACGCTTAGAATAGTGGCCTGCACGGGAATCAAAAAGAAATTTTGCAAAAAGTTGCGTTTGGGAAAATATCATACTTTTCATGGGCATAATGCAAGACTTGGGCTCGAACAATTTTAAAATGAAATTTTATCCGGCCCTATGACACCGATGTGCCTGAAATTTTGTACGTACGCTTAGAATAGTGGCCTGCACGGGAATCAAAATGAAATTTTGCAAAAAGTTGCGTTTGGGAAAATATCATACTTTTCATGGGCATAATGCAAGACTTGGGCTCGAACAATTTTAAAATGAAATTTACTCCGGCCCTATGACACCGATGTGCCTGAAATTTTGTACGTACGGTTAGAATAATGGTCTGCACGTGAATCAAAAAGAAATTTTGCAAAAAGTTGCGTTCGGGAAAATATCACACTTTTCATGGTCATGATGCAAGACTTGGGCTCGAACAATTTTAAAATGAAATTTTCTCCGGCCCTATGACATCGATGTGCCTGAAATTTTGTACGTACGCTTAGAATAGTGGCCTGCACGGGAATCAAAAAGAACTTTGCAAAAGTTGCGTTTGGGAAAATATCATACTTTTCATGGGCATAATTCAAGACCTGGGCTCGAACAATTTTAAAATGAAATTTTCTCCGGCCCTATGACACCGATGAGCCTGAAATTTTGTACGTACGCATAGAAAAATGGTCTGCACGTGAATCAAAAAGAAATTTTGCAAAAAGTTGCTTTCGGTAAAATATCATACTTTTCATGGTCATGATGCAAGACTTGGGCTCGAACAATTTTAAAATGAAATTTTCTCCGACACCGATGTGCCTGAAATTTTGTACGTACGCTTAGAATAGTTGCCTGCACGTGAATCAAAAAGAAATTTTGCAAAAATATGCGTTTGGGAAAATATCTTACTTTTCATGGGCATTATGCGAGACTTGGGCTCGACAAATTTTAAAATGTAGTTTTCTCCGGCCCTATGACACCGATGTGCCTGAAATTTTGTACGTACGCTTAGAATAGTGGCCTGCACGGTAATCAAAAAGAAATTTTGCAAAAGTTGCGTTTAAGAAAATATCATACTTTTCATGGGCATAATTCAAGACTTGGGCTCGAACAATTTTAAAATTAAATTTTCTCCAGCCCTATGACACCGATGTGCCTGAAATTTTGTACGTACGCTTAGAATTGTGGCCTGCACGGGAATCAAAAAGAACTTTGCAAAAGTTGCGTTTGGGAAAATATCATACTTTTCATGGGCATAATTCAAGACCTGGGCTCGAACAATTTTAAAATGAAATTTTCTCCGGCCCTATGACACCGATGAGCCTGAAATTTTGTACGTACGCTTAGAAAAATGGTCTGCACGTGAATCAAAAAGAAATTTTGCAAAAAGTTGCTTTCGGTAAAATATCATACTTTTCATGGTCATGATGCAAGACTTGGGCTCGAACAATTTTAAAATGAAATTTTCTCCGACACCGATGTGCCTGAAATTTTGTACGTACGCTTAGAATAGTGGCCTGCACGTGAATCAAAAAGAAATTTTGCAAAAATATGCGTTTGGGAAAATATCATACTTTTCATGGGCATTATGCGAGACTTGGGCTCGACAAATTTTAAAATGTAGTTTTCTCCGGCCCTATGACACCGATGTGCCTGAAATTTTGTACGTACGCTTAGAATAGTGGCCTGCACGGTAATCAAAAAGAAATTTTGCAAAAGTTGCGTTTGGGAAAATATCATACTTTTCATGGGCATAATTCAAGACTTGGGCTCGAACAATTTTAAAATTAAATTTTCTCCAGCCCTATGACACCGATGTGCCTGAAATTTTGTACGTACGCTTAGAATTGTGGCCTGCACGGGAATCAAAAAGAACTTTGCAAAAGTTGCGTTTGGGAAAATATCATACTTTTCATGGGCATAATTCAAGACCTGGGCTCGAACAATTTTAAAATGAAATTTTCTCCGGCCCTATGACACCGATGAGCCTGAAATTTTGGACGTACGCTTAGAAAAATGGTCTGCACGTGAATCAAAAAGAAATTTTGCAAAAAGTTGCTTTCGGTAAAATATCATACTTTTCATGGTCATGATGCAAGACTTGGGCTCGAACAATTTTAAAATGAAATTTTCTCCGACACCGATGTGCCTGAAATTTTGTACGTACGCTTAGAATAGTGGCCTGCACGGTAATCAAAAAGAAATTTTGCAAAAGTTGCGTTTGGGAAAATATCATACTTTTCATGGGCATAATGCAAGACTTGGGCTCGAACAATTTTAAAATGAAATTTTATCCGGCCCTATGACACCGATGTGCCTGAAATTTTGTACGTACGCCTAGAATAGTGGCCTGCACGGGAATCAAAAAGAAATTTTGCAAAAAGTTGCGTTTGGGAAAATATCATACTTTTCATGGGCATAATGCAAGACTTGGGCTCGAACAATTTTAAAATGAAATTTACTCCGGCCCTATGACACCGATGTGCCTGAAATTTTGTACGTACGCTTAGAAAAATGGTCTGCACGTGAATCAAAAAGAAATTTTGCAAAAAGTTGCGTTCGGGAAAATATCATACTTTTCATGGTCATGATGCAAGACTTGGGCTCGAACAATTATAAAATGAAATTTTCTCCGGCCCTATGACATCGATGTGCCTGAAATTTTGTACGTACGCTTAGAATAGTGGCCTGCACGGGAATCAAAAAGAAATTTTGCAAAAAGTTGCGTTTGGGAAAATATCATACTTTTCATGGGCATAATGCAAGACTTGGGCTCGAACAATTTTAAAATGAAATTTTATCCGGCCCTATGACACCGATGTGCCTGAAATTTTGTACGTACGCTTAGAATAGTGGCCTGCAAGGGAATCAAAAAGAAATTTTGCAAAAAGTTGCTTTCGGTAAAATATCATACTTTTCATGGTCATGATGCAAGACTTGGGCTCGAACAATTTTAAAATGAAATTTTCTCCGACACCGATGTGCCTGAAATTTTGTACGTACGCTTAGAATAGTGGCCTGCACGGTAATCAAAAAGAAATTTTGCAAAAGTTGCGTTTGGGAAAATATCATACTTTTCATGGGCATAATGCAAGACTTGGGCTCGAACAATTTTAAAATGAAATTTTATCCGGCCCTATGACACCGATGTGCCTGAAATTTTGTACGTACGCCTAGAATAGTGGCCTGCACGGGAATCAAAAAGAAATTTTGCAAAAAGTTGCGTTTGGGAAAATATCATACTTTTCATGGGCATAATGCAAGACTTGGGCTCGAACAATTTTAAAATGAAATTTACTCCGGCCCTATGACACCGATGTGCCTGAAATTTTGTACGTACGCTTAGAAAAATGGTCTGCACGTGAATCAAAAAGAAATTTTGCAAAAAGTTGCGTTCGGGAAAATATCATACTTTTCATGGTCATGATGCAAGACTTGGGCTCGAACAATTATAAAATGAAATTTTCTCCGGCCCTATGACATCGATGTGCCTGAAATTTTGTACGTACGCTTAGAATAGTGGCCTGCACGGGAATCAAAAAGAAATTTTGCAAAAAGTTGCGTTTGGGAAAATATCATACTTTTCATGGGCATAATGCAAGACTTGGGCTCGAACAATTTTAAAATGAAATTTTATCCGGCCCTATGACACCGATGTGCCTGAAATTTTGTACGTACGCTTAGAATAGTGGCCTGCACGGGAATCAAAAAGAAATTTTGCAAAAAGTTGCGTTTGGGAAAATATCATACTTTTCATGGGCATAATGCAAGACTTGGGCTCGAACAATTTTAAAATGAAATTTACTCCGGCCCTATGACACCGATGTGCCTGAAATTTTGTACGTACGGTTAGAATAATGGTCTGCACGTGAATCAAAAAGAAATTTTGCAAAAAGTTGCGTTCGGGAAAATATCATACTTTTCATGGTCATGATGCAAGACTTGGGCTCGAACAATTTTAAAATGAAATTTTCTCCGGCCCTATGACATCGATGTGCCTGAAATTTTGTACGTACGCTTAGAATAGTGGCCTGCACGGGAATCAAAAAGAAATTTTGCAAAAAGTTGTGTTTGGGAAAATATCATACTTTTCATGGGCATAATTCAAGACTTGGGCTCGAACAATTTTAAAATTAAATTTTCTCCAGCCCTATGACACCGATGTGCCTGAAATTTTGTACGTACGCTTAGAATTGTGGCCTGCACGGGAATCAAAAAGAACTTTGCAAAAGTTGCGTTTGGGAAAATATCATACTTTTCATGGGCATAATTCAAGACCTGGGCTCGACAAATTTTAAAATGTAGTTTTCTCCGGCCCTATGACACCGATGTGCCTGAAATTTTGTACGTACGCTTAGAATAGTGGCCTGCACGGTAATCAAAAAGAAATTTTGCAAAAGTTGCGTTTAAGAAAATATCATACTTTTCATGGGCATAATTCAAGACTTGGGCTCGAACAATTTTAAAATTAAATTTTCTCCAGCCCTATGACACCGATGTGCCTGAAATTTTGTACGTACGCTTAGAATTGTGGCCTGCACGGGAATCAAAAAGAACTTTGCAAAAGTTGCGTTTGGGAAAATATCATACTTTTCATGGGCATAATTCAAGACCTGGGCTCGAACAATTTTAAAATGAAATTTTCTCCGGCCCTATGACACCGATGAGCCTGAAATTTTGTACGTACGCTTAGAAAAATGGTCTGCACGTGAATCAAAAAGAAATTTTGCAAAAAGTTGCTTTCGGTAAAATATCATACTTTTCATGGTCATGATGCAAGACTTGGGCTCGAACAATTTTAAAATGAAATTTTCTCCGACACCGATGTGCCTGAAATTTTGTACGTACGCTTAGAATAGTGGCCTGCACGGTAATCAAAAAGAAATTTTGCAAAAGTTGCGTTTGGGAAAATATCATACTTTTCATGGGCATCATGCAAGACTTGGGCTCGAACAATTTTAAAATGAAATTTTATCCGGCCCTATGACACCGATGTGCCTGAAATTTTGTACGTACGCCTAGAATAGTGGCCTGCACGGGAATCAAAAAGAAATTTTGCAAAAAGTTGCGTTTGGGAAAATATCATACTTTTCATGGGCATAATGCAAGACTTGGGCTCGAACAATTTTAAAATGAAATTTTATCCAGCCCTATGACACCGATGTGCCTGTAATTTTGTACGTACGCTTAGAATAGTGGCCTGCACGTGAATCAAAAAGAAATTTTGCAAAAATATGCGAATGGGAAAATATCATACTTTTCATGGGCATAATGCAAGACTTGGGCTCGAACAATTTTAAAATTAAATTTTCTCCAGCCCTATGACACCGATGTGCCTGAAATTTTGTACGTACGCTTAGAATTGTGGCCTGCACGGGAATCAAAAAGAACTTTGCAAAAAGTTGCTTTTGGGAAAATATCATACTTTTCATGGGCATAATGCAAGACTTGGGCTCGAACAATTTTAAAATGAAATTTTATCCGGCCCTATGACACCGATGTGCCTGAAATTTTGTACGTACGCTTAGAATAGTGGCCTGCACGGTAATCAAAAAGAAATTTTGCAAAAAGTTGCGTTTGGGAAAATATCATACATTTCATGGGCATAATGCAAGACTTGGGCTCGAACAATTTTAAAATGAAATTTTATCCGGCCCTATGACACCGATGTGCCTGAAATTTTGTACGTACGCCTAGAATAGTGGCCTGCACGGGAATCAAAAAGAAATTTTGCAAAAAGTTGCGTTTGGGAAAATATCAAACTTTTCATGGGCATAATGCAAGACTTGGGCTCGAACAATTTTAAAATGAAATTTACTCCGGCCCTATGACACCGATGTGCCTGAAATTTTGTACGTACGCTTAAAAAAATGGTCTGCACGTGAATCAAAAAGAAATTTTGCAAAAAGTTGCGTTCGGGAAAATATCATACTTTTCATGGTCATGATACAAGACTTGGGCTCAAACAATTTTTAAATTAAATTTTCTCCGACACCGATGTGCCTGAAATTTTGTACGTACGCTTAGAATTGTGGCCTGCACGGGAATCAAAATGAACTTTGCAAAAAGTTGCTTTTGGGAAAATATCATACTTTACATGGGCATATTGCAAGACTTGGGCTCGAACAATTTTAAAATGAAATTTTATCCGGCCCTATGACACCGATGTGCCTGAAATTTTGTACGTACGCTTTGAATAGTGGCCTGCACGTGAATCAAAAAGAAATTTTGCAAAAATATGCGTTTGGGAAAATATCATACTTTTCATGGGCATTATGCAAGACTTGGGCTCGACAAATTTTAAAATGAAATTTTCTCCGGCCCTATGACACCGATGTGCCTGAAATTTTGTACGTACGCTTAGAAAAATGGTCTGCACGTGAATCAAAAAGAAATTTTGCAAAAAGTTGCGTTTGGGAAAATATCATACTTTTCATGGGCATAATGCAAGACTTGGGCTCGAACAATTTTAAAATTAAATTTTCTCCGGCCCTATGACACCGATGTGCCTGAAATTTTGTACGTACGCTTAGAATAGTGGCCTGCACGGGAATCAAAAAGAAATTTTGCAAAAAGTTGCGTTTGGGAAAATATCATACTTTTCATGGGCATAATGCAAGACTTGGGCTCGAACAATTTTAAAATTAAATTTTCTCCGACACCGATGTGCCTGAAATTTTGTACGTACGCTTAGAATTGTGGCCTGCACGGGAATCAAAAAGAACTTTGCAAAAAGTTGCGTTTGGGAAAATATCATACTTTTCATGGGCATAATGCAAGACTTGGGCTCGAACAATTTTAAAATTAAATTTTCTCCGGCCCTATGCCACAGATGTGCCTGAAATTTTGTACGTACGCGCAGAATTGTGACCTGCACGGTAATCAAAAAGAAATTTTGCAAAAAGTTGCGTTTGGGAAAATATCATACTTTTCATGGACATAATGCAAGACTTGGGCTCGAACAATTTTAAAATTAAATTTTATCCGGCCCTATGACACCGATGTGCCTGAAATTTTGTTCGTACGCTTAGAATAGTGGCCTGTACGTGAATCAAAAAGAAATTTTGCAAAAATATGCGTTTGGGAAAATATCATACTTTTCATGGGCATAATGCAAGACTTGGGCTCGAACAATTTTAAAATGAAATTTTCTCCGGCCCTATGACACCGATGAGCCTGAAATTTTGTACGTACGCTTAGAATAGTGGCCTGCACGGGAATCAAAAAGAAATTTTGCAAAAAGTTGCGTTTGGGAAAATATCATACTTTTCATGGGCATAATGCAAGACTTGGGCTCGAACAATTTTAAAATTAAATTTTCTCCGGCCCTATGACACCGATGTGCCTGAAATTTTGTACGTACGCTTAGAATAGTGGCCTGCACGGGAATCAAAAAGAAATTTTGCAAAAAGTTGCGTTTGGGAAAATATCATACTTTTCATGGGCATAATGCAAGACTTGGGCTCGAACAATTTTAAAATTAAATTTTCTCCGGCCCTATGCCACAGATGTGCCTGAAATTTTGTACGTACGCGCAGAATTGTGACCTGCACGGTAATCAAAAAGAAATTTTGCAAAAAGTTGCGTTTGGGAAAATATCATACTTTTCATGGACATAATGCAAGACTTGGGCTCGAACAATTTTAAAATGAAATTTTCTCCGGCCCTATGACACCAATGTGCCTGAAATTTTGTACGTACGCTTAGAATAGTGGCCTGCACGTGAATCAAAAAGAAATTTTGCAAAAATATGCGTTTGGGAAAATATCATACTTTTCATGGGCATAATGCAAGACTTGGGCTCGAACAATTTTAAAATGAAATTTTCTCCGGCCCTATGACACCAATGTGCGTGAAATTTTGTACATAAGCTAAGAATAGTGGCCTGCACGGGAATCAAAAAGAAATTTTGCAAAAAGTTGCGTTTGGGAAAATATCATACTTTTCATGGGCATAATGCAAGACTTGGGCTCGAACAATTTTAAAATTAAATTTTCTCCGACACCGATGTGCCTGAAATTTTGTACGTACGCTTAGAATTGTGGCCTGCACGGGAATCAAAAAGATCTTTGCAAAAAGTTGCTTTTGGGAAAATATCATACTTTACATGGGCATAATGCAAGACTTGGGCTCGAACAATTTTAAAATGAAATTTTATCCAGCCCTATGACACCGATGTGCCTGTAATTTTGTACGTACGCTTAGAATAGTGGCCTGCACGTGAATCAAAAAGAAATTTTGCAAAAATATGCGAATGGGAAAATATCATACTTTTCATGGGCATAATGCAAGACTTGGGCTCGAACAATTTTAAAATTAAATTTTCTCCAGCCCTATGACACCGATGTGCCTGAAATTTTGTACGTACGCTTAGAATTGTGGCCTGCACGGGAATCAAAAAGAACTTTGCAAAAAGTTGCTTTTGGGAAAATATCATACTTTTCATGGGCATAATGCAAGACTTGGGCTCGAACAATTTTAAAATGAAATTTTATCCGGCCCTATGACACCGATGTGCCTGAAATTTTGTACGTACGCTTAGAATAGTGGCCTGCACGGTAATCAAAAAGAAATTTTGCAAAAAGTTGCGTTTGGGAAAATATCATACTTTTCATGGGCATAATGCAAGACTTGGGCTCGAACAATTTTAAAATGAAATTTTATCCGGCCCTATGACACCGATGTGCCTGAAATTTTGTACGTACGCCTAGAATAGTGGCCTGCACGGGAATCAAAAAGAAATTTTGCAAAAAGTTGCGTTTGGGAAAATATCAAACTTTTCATGGGCATAATGCAAGACTTGGGCTCGAACAATTTTAAAATGAAATTTACTCCGGCCCTATGACACCGATGTGCCTGAAATTTTGTACGTACGCTTAAAAAAATGGTCTGCACGTGAATCAAAAAGAAATTTTGCAAAAAGTTGCGTTCGGGAAAATATCATACTTTTCATGGTCATGATACAAGACTTGGGCTCAAACAATTTTTAAATTAAATTTTCTCCGACACCGATGTGCCTGAAATTTTGTACGTACGCTTAGAATTGTGGCCTGCACGGGAATCAAAATGAACTTTGCAAAAAGTTGCTTTTGGGAAAATATCATACTTTACATGGGCATAATGCAAGACTTGGGCTCGAACAATTTTAAAATTAAATTTTCTCCGGCCCTATGCCACAGATGTGCCTGAAATTTTGTACGTACGCGCAGAATTGTGACCTGCACGGTAATCAAAAAGAAATTTTGCAAAAAGTTGCGTTTGGGAAAATATCATACTTTTCATGGACATAATGCAAGACTTGGGCTCGAACAATTTTAAAATTAAATTTTATCCGGCCCTATGACACCCCTTGTGCCTGAAATTTTGTTCGTACGCTTAGAATAGTGGCCTGTACGTGAATCAAAAAGAAATTTTGCAAAAATATGCGTTTGGGAAAATATCATACTTTTCATGGGCATAATGCAAGACTTGGGCTCCAACAATTTTAAAATGAAATTTTCTCCGGCCCTATGACACCGATGAGCCTGAAATTTTGTACGTACGCTTAGAATAGTGGCCTGCACGGGAATCAAAAAGAAATTTTGCAAAAAGTTGCGTTTGGGAAAATATCATACTTTTCATGGGCATAATGCAAGACTTGGGCTCGAACAATTTTAAAATTAAATTTTCTCCGGCCCTATGACACCGATGTGCCTGAAATTTTGTACGTACGCTTAGAATAGTGGCCTGCACGGGAATCAAAAAGAAATTTTGCAAAAAGTTGCGTTTGGGAAAATATCATACTTTTCATGGGCATAATGCAAGACTTGGGCTCGAACAATTTTAAAATTAAATTTTCTCCGGCCCTATGCCACAGATGTGCCTGAAATTTTGTACGTACGCTTAGAATAGTGGCCTGCACGGGAATCAAAAAGAAATTTTGCAAAAAGTTGCGTTTGGGAAAATATCATACTTTTCATGGGCATAATGCAAGACTTGGGCTCGAACAATTTTAAAATTAAATTTTCTCCGGCCCTATGACACCGATGTGCCTGAAATTTTGTACGTACGCTTAGAATAGTGGCCTGCACGGGAATCAAAAAGAAATTTTGCAAAAAGTTGCGTTTGGGAAAATATCAAACTTTTCATGGGCATAATGCAAGACTTGGGCTCGAACAATTTTAAAATGAAATTTACTCCGGCCCTATGACACCGATGTGCCTGAAATTTTGTACGTACGCTTAAAAAAATGGTCTGCACGTGAATCAAAAAGAAATTTTGCAAAAAGTTGCGTTCGGGAAAATATCATACTTTTCATGGTCATGATACAAGACTTGGGCTCAAACAATTTTTAAATTAAATTTTCTCCGACACCGATGTGCCTGAAATTTTGTACGTACGCTTAGAATTGTGGCCTGCACGGGAATCAAAATGAACTTTGCAAAAAGTTGCTTTTGGGAAAATATCATACTTTACATGGGCATAATGCAAGACTTGGGCTCGAACAATTTTAAAATTAAATTTTCTCCGACACCGATGTGCCTGAAATTTTGTACGTACGCTTAGAATTGTGGCCTGCACGGGAATCAAAAAGATCTTTGCAAAAAGTTGCTTTTGGGAAAATATCATACTTTACATGGGCATAATGCAAGACTTGGGCTCGAACAATTTTAAAATGAAATTTTATCCAGCCCTATGACACCGATGTGCCTGTAATTTTGTACGTACGCTTAGAATAGTGGCCTGCACGTGAATCAAAAAGAAATTTTGCAAAAATATGCGAATGGGAAAATATCATACTTTTCATGGGCATAATGCAAGACTTGGGCTCGAACAATTTTAAAATTAAATTTTCTCCAGCCCTATGACACCGATGTGCCTGAAATTTTGTACGTACGCTTAGAATTGTGGCCTGCACGGGAATCAAAAAGAACTTTGCAAAAAGTTGCTTTTGGGAAAATATCATACTTTTCATGGGCATAATGCAAGACTTGGGCTCGAACAATTTTAAAATGAAATTTTATCCGGCCCTATGACACCGATGTGCCTGAAATTTTGTACGTACGCTTAGAATAGTGGCCTGCACGGTAATCAAAAAGAAATTTTGCAAAAAGTTGCGTTTGGGAAAATATCATACTTTTCATGGGCATAATGCAAGACTTGGGCTCGAACAATTTTAAAATGAAATTTTATCCGGCCCTATGACACCGATGTGCCTGAAATTTTGTACGTACGCCTAGAATAGTGGCCTGCACGGGAATCAAAAAGAAATTTTGCAAAAAGTTGCGTTTGGGAAAATATCAAACTTTTCATGGGCATAATGCAAGACTTGGGCTCGAACAATTTTAAAATGAAATTTACTCCGGCCCTATGACACCGATGTGCCTGAAATTTTGTACGTACGCTTAAAAAAATGGTCTGCACGTGAATCAAAAAGAAATTTTGCAAAAAGTTGCGTTCGGGAAAATATCATACTTTTCATGGTCATGATACAAGACTTGGGCTCAAACAATTTTTAAATTAAATTTTCTCCGACACCGATGTGCCTGAAATTTTGTACGTACGCTTAGAATTGTGGCCTGCACGGGAATCAAAATGAACTTTGCAAAAAGTTGCTTTTGGGAAAATATCATACTTTACATGGGCATAATGCAAGACTTGGGCTCGAACAATTTTAAAATGAAATTTTATCCGGCCCTATGACACCGATGTGCCTGAAATTTTGTACGTACGCTTTGAATAGTGGCCTGCACGTGAATCAAAAAGAAATTTTGCAAAAATATGCGTTTGGGAAAATATCATACTTTTCATGGGCATTATGCAAGACTTGGGCTCGACAAATTTTAAAATGAAATTTTCTCCGGCCCTATGACACCGATGTGCCTGAAATTTTGTACGTACGCTTAGAAAAATGGTCTGCACGTGAATCAAAAAGAAATTTTGCAAAAAGTTGCGTTTGGGAAAATATCATACTTTTCATGGGCATAATGCAAGACTTGGGCTCGAACAATTTTAAAATTAAATTTTCTCCGGCCCTATGACACCGATGTGCCTGAAATTTTGTACGTACGCTTAGAATAGTGGCCTGCACGGGAATCAAAAAGAAATTTTGCAAAAAGTTGCGTTTGGGAAAATATCATACTTTTCATGGGCATAATGCAAGACTTGGGCTCGAACAATTTTAAAATTAAATTTTCTCCGACACCGATGTGCCTGAAATTTTGTACGTACGCTTAGAATTGTGGCCTGCACGGGAATCAAAAAGAACTTTGCAAAAAGTTGCGTTTGGGAAAATATCATACTTTTCATGGGCATAATGCAAGACTTGGGCTCGAACAATTTTAAAATTAAATTTTCTCCGGCCCTATGCCACAGATGTGCCTGAAATTTTGTACGTACGCGCAGAATTGTGACCTGCACGGTAATCAAAAAGAAATTTTGCAAAAAGTTGCGTTTGGGAAAATATCATACTTTTCATGGACATAATGCAAGACTTGGGCTCGAACAATTTTAAAATTAAATTTTATCCGGCCCTATGACACCGATGTGCCTGAAATTTTGTTCGTACGCTTAGAATAGTGGCCTGTACGTGAATCAAAAAGAAATTTTGCAAAAATATGCGTTTGGGAAAATATCATACTTTTCATGGGCATAATGCAAGACTTGGGCTCGAACAATTTTAAAATGAAATTTTCTCCGGCCCTATGACACCAATGTGCCTGAAATTTTGTACATACGCTTAGAATAGTGACCTGCACGGGAATCAAAAAGAAATTTTGCAAAAAGTTGCGATTGGGAAAATATCATACTTTTCATGGGCATAATGCAAGACTTGGGCTCGAACAATTTTAAAATTAAATTTTCTCCGACACCGATGTGCCTGAAATTTTGTACGTACGCTTAGAATAGTGGCCTGCACGGTAATCAAAAAGTAATTTTGCAAAAAGTTGCGTTTGGGAAAATATCATACTTTTCATGGGCATAATGCAAGACTTGGGCTCGAACAATTTTAAAATGAAATTTTATCCGGCCCTATGACACCGATGTGCCTGAAATTTTGTACGTACGCTTAGAATAGTGGCCTGCACGGGAATCAAAAAGAAATTTTGCAAAAAGTTGCGTTTGGGAAAATATCATACTTTTCATGGGCATAATGCAAGACTTGGGCTCGAACAATTTTAAAATGAAATTTTATCCGGCCCTATGACACCGATGTGCCTGAAATTGTGTACGTACGCTTAGAATAGTGGCCTGCACGGGAATCAAAAAGAAATTTTGCAAAAAGTTGCGTTTGGGAAAATATCATACTTTTCATGGGCATAATTCAAGACTTGGGCTCGAACAATTTTAAAATGAAATTTTCTCCGGCCCTATGACACCGATGAGCCTGAAATTTTGTACGTACGCTTAGAATAGTGGCCTGCACGGGAATCAAAAAGAAATTTTGCAAAAAGTTGCGTTTGGGAAAATATCATACTTTTCATGGGCATAATGCAAGACTTGGGCTCGAACAATTTTAAAATGAAATTTACTCCGGCCCTATGACACCGATGTGCCTGAAATTTTGTACGTACGCTTAGAAAAATGGTCTGCACGTGAATCAAAAAGAAATTTTGCAAAAAGTTGCGTTCGGGAAAATATCATACTTTTCATGGTCATGATGCAAGACTTGGGCTCGAACAATTTTAAAATGAAATTTTCTCCGGCCCTATGACATCGATGTGCCTGAAATTTTGTACGTACGCTTAGAATAGTGGCCTGCACGGGAATCAAAAAGAACTTTGCAAAAGTTGCGTTTGGGAAAATATCATACTTTTCATGGGCATAATTCAAGACTTGGGCTCGAACAATTTTAAAATGAAATTTTCTCCGGCCCTTTGACACCGATGTGCCTGAAATTTTGTACGTACGCTTAGAATAGTGGCCTGCACGGGAATCCAAAAGAAATTTTGCAAAAAGTTGCGTTTGGGAAAATATCACACTTTTCATGGGCATAATTCAAGACTTGGGCTCGAACAATTTTAAAATGAAATTTTCTCCGGCCCTATGACATCGATGTGCCTGAAATTTTGTACGTACGCTTAGAATAGTGGCCTGCACGGGAATCAAAAAGAAATTTTGCAAAAAGTTGCGTTTGGGAAAATATCATACTTTTCATGGGCATAATTCAAGACTTGGGCTCGAACAATTTTAAAATTAAATTTTCTCCAGCCCTATGACACCGATGTGCCTGAAATTTTGTACGTACGCTTAGAATTGTGGCCTGCACGGGAATCAAAAAGAACTTTGCAAAAGTTGCGTTTGGGAAAATATCATACTTTTCATGGGCATAATTCAAGACTTGGGCTCGAACAATTTTAAAATGAAATTTTCTCCGGCCCTATGACACCGATGTGCCTGAAATTTTGTACGTACGCTTAGAAAAATGGTCTGCACGTGAATCAAAAAGAAATTTTGCAAAAAGTTGCGTTCGGGAAAATATCATACTTTTCATGGTCATGATGCAAGACTTGGGCTCGAACAATTTTAAAATGAAATTTTCTCCGGCCCTATGACATCGATGTGCCTGAAATTTTGTACGTACGCTTAGAATAGTGGCCTGCACGGGAATCAAAAAGAACTTTGCAAAAGTTGCGTTTGGGAAAATATCATACTTTTCATGGGCATAATTCAAGACTTGGGCTCGAACAATTTTAAAATGAAATTTTCTCCGGCCATTTGACACCGATGTGCCTGAAATTTTGTACGTACGCTTAGAATAGTGGCCTGCACGGGAATCAAAAAGAAATTTTGCAAAAAGTTGCGTTTGGGAAAATATCACACTTTTCATGGGCATAATTCAAGACTTGGGCTCGAACAATTTTAAAATGAAATTTTCTCCGGCCCTATGACATCGATGTGCCTGAAATTTTGTACGTACGCTTAGAATAGTGGCCTGCACGGGAATCAAAAAGAAATTTTGCAAAAAGTTGCGTTTGGGAAAATATCATACTTTTCATGGGCATTATTCAAGACTTGGGCTCGAACAATTTTAAAATTAAATTTTCTCCAGCCCTATGACACCGATGTGCCTGAAATTTTGTACGTACGCTTAGATTTGTGGCCTGCACGGGAATCAAAAAGAACTTTGCAAAAGTTGCGTTTGGGAAAATATCATACTTTTCATGGGCATAATTCAAGACTTGGGCTCGAACAATTTTAAAATGAAATTTTCTCCGGCCCTATGACACCGATGTGCCTGAAATTTTGTACGTACGCTTAGAAAAATGGTCTGCACGTGAATCAAAAAGAAATATTGCAAAAAGTTGCGTTCGGGAAAATATCATACTTTTCATGGTCATGATGCAAGACTTGGGCTCGAACAATTTTAAAATGAAATTTTCTCCGGCCCTATGACATCGATGTGCCTGAAATTTTGTACGTACGCTTAGAATAGTGGCCTGCACGGGAATCAAAAAGAAATTTTGCAAAAAGTTGCGTTTGGGAAAATATCATACTGTTCATGGGCATAATGCAAGACTTGGGCTCGAACAATTTTAAAATGAAATTTTATCCGGCCCTATGACACCGATGTGCCTGAAATTTTGTACGTACGCTTAGAATAGTGGCCTGCACGATAATCAAAAAGAAATTTTGCAAAAAGTTGCGTTTGGGAAAATATCATACTTTTCATGGGCATAATGCAAGACTTGGGCTCGAACAATTTTAAAATGAAATTTTCTCCGGCCCTATGACACCGATGAGCCTGAAATTTTGTACGTACGCTTAGAATAGTGGCCTGCACGGGAATCAAAAAGAAATTTTGCAAAAAGTTGCTTTTGGGAAAATATCATACTTTTCATGGGCAAAATGCAAGACTTGGGCTCGAACAATTTTAAAATGAAATTTACTCCGGCCCTATGACACCGATGTGCCTGAAATTTTGTACGTACGCTTAGAAAAATGGTCTGCACGTGAATCAAAAAGAAATTTTGCAAAAAGTTGCGTTTGGGAAAATATCATACTTTTCATGGGCATAATGCAAGACTTGGGCTCGAACAATTTTAAAATGAAATTTACTCCGGCCCTATGACACCGATGTGCCTGAAATTTTTTACGTACGCTTAGAATAGTGGCCTGCACGTGAATCAAAAAGAAATTTTGCAAAAATATGCGTTTGGGAAAATATCATACTTTTCATGGGCATAATGAAAGACTTGGGCTCGAACAATTTTAAAATGAAATTTTCTCCGGCCCTATGACACCAATGTGCCTGAAATTTTGTACATACGCTTAGAATAGTGACCTGCACGGGAATCAAGAAAAAATTTTGCAAAAAGTTGCGTTTGGGAAAATATCATACTTTTCATGGGCATAATGCAAGACTTGGGCTCGACCAATTTTAAAATTAAATTTTCTCCGACACCGATGTGCCTGAAATTTTGTACGTACGCTTAGAATAGTGGCCTGCACGGTAATCAAAAAGTAATTTTGCAAAAAGTTGCGTTTGGGAAAATATCATACTTTTCATGGGCATAATGCAAGACTTGGGCTCGAACAATTTTAAAATGAAATTTTATCCGGCCCTATGACACCGATGTGCCTGAAATTTTGTACGTACGCTTAGAATAGTGGCCTGCACGGGAATCAAAAAGAAATTTTGCAAAAAGTTGCGTTTGGGAAAATATCATACTTTTCATGGGCATAATGCAAGACTTGGGCTCGAACAATTTTAAAATGAAATTTTATCCGGCCCTATGACACCGATGTGCCTGAAATTTTGTACGTACGCTTAGAATAGTGGCCTGCACGGGAATCAAAAAGAAATTTTGCAAAAAGTTGCGTTTGCGAAAATATCATACTTTTCATGGGCATAATGCAAGACTTGGGCTCGAACAATTTTAAAATGAAATTTACTCCGGCCCTATGACACCGATGTGCCTGAAATTTTGTACGTACGCTTAGAAAAATGGTCTGCACGTGAATCAAAAAGAAATTTTGCAAAAAGTTGCGTTCGGGAAAATATCATACTTTTCATGGTCATGATGCAAGACTTGGGCTCGAACAATTTTAAAATGAAATTTTCTCCGGCCCTATGACATCGATGTGCCTGAAATTTTGTACGTACGCTTAGAATAGTGGCCTGCACGGGAATCAAAAAGAACTTTGCAAAAGTTGCGTTTGGGAAAATATCATACTTTTCATGGGCATAATTCAAGACTTGGGCTCGAACAATTTTAAAATGAAATTTTCTCCGGCCATTTGACACCGATGTGCCTGAAATTTTGTACGTACGCTTAGAATAGTGGCCTGCACGGGAATCAAAAAGAAATTTTGCAAAAAGTTGCGTTTGGGAAAATATCATACTTTTCATGGGCATAATTCAAGACTTGGGCTCGAACAATTTTAAAATGAAATTTTCTCCGGCCCTATGACATCGATGTGCCTGAAATTTTGTACGTACGCTTAGAATAGTGGCCTGCACGGGAATCAAAAAGAAATTTTGCAAAAAGTTGCGTTTGGGAAAATATCATACTTTTCATGGGCATAATTCAAGACTTGGGCTCGAACAATTTTAAAATTAAATTTTCTCCAGCCCTATGACACCGATGTGCCTGAAATTTTGTACGTACGCTTAGAATTGTGGCCTGCACGGGAATCAAAAAGAACTTTGCAAAAGTTGCGTTTGGGAAAATATCATACTTTTCATGGGCATAATTCAAGACTTGGGCTCGAACAATTTTAAAATGAAATTTTCTGCGGCCCTATGACACCGATGTGCCTGAAATTTTGTACGTACGCTTAGAATAGTGGCCTGCACGGGAATCAAAAAGATATTTTGCAAAAAGTTGCGTTTGGGAAAATATCATACTTTTCATGGGCATAATGCAAGACTTGGGCTCGAACAATTTTAAAATGAAATTTACTCCGGCCCTATGACACCGATGTGCCTGAAATTTTGTACGTACGCTTAGAAAAATGGTCTGCACGTGAATCAAAAAGAAATTTTGCAAAAAGTTGCGTTCGGGAAAATATCATACTTTTCATGGTCATGATGCAAGACTTGGGCTCGAACAATTTTAAAATGAAATTTTCTCCGGCCCTATGACATCGATGTGCCTGAAATTTTGTACGTACGCTTAGAATAGTGGCCTGCACGGGAATCAAAAAGAAATTTTGCAAAAAGTTGCGTTTGGGAAAATATCATACTGTTCATGGGCATAATGCAAGACTTGGGCTCGAACAATTTTAAAATGAAATTTTATCCGGCCCTATGACACCGATGTGCCTGAAATTTTGTACGTACGCTTAGAATAGTGGCCTGCACGGGAATCAAAAAGAAATTTTGCAAAAAGTTGCGTTTGGGAAAATATCATACTTTTCATGGGCATAATGCAAGACTTGGGCTCGAACAATTTTAAAATGAAATTTTCTCCGGCCCTATGCCACCGATGAGCCTGAAATTTTGTACGTACGCTTAGAATAGTGGCCTGCACGGGAATCAAAAAGAAATTTTGCAAAAAGTTGCGTTTGGGAAAATATCATACTTTTCATGGGCATAATGCAAGACTTGGGCTCAAACAATTTTAAAATGAAATTTACTCCGGCCCTATGACACCGATGTGCCTGAAATTTTGTACGTACGCTTAGAAAAATGGTCTGCACGTGAATCAAAAAGAAATTTTGCAAAAAGTTGCGTTCGGGAAAATATCATACTTTTCATGGTCATGATGCAAGACTTGGGCTCGAACAATTTTAAAATGATATTTTCTCCGGCCCTATGACATCGATGTGCCTGAAATTTTGTACGTACGCTTAGAATAGTGGCCTGCACGGGAATCAAAAAGAACTTTGCAAAAGTTGCGTTTGGGAAAATATCATACTTTTCATGGGCATAATTCAAGACTTGGGCTCGAACAATTTTAAAATGAAATTTTCTCCGGCCCTTTGACACCGATGTGCCTGAAATTTTGTACGTACGCTTAGAATAGTGGCCTGCACGGGAATCAAAATATCATACTTTTCATGGGCATAATGCAAGACTTGGGCTTGAACAATTTTAAAATGAAATTTTCTCCGGCCCTATGACATCGATGTGCCTGAAATTTTGTACGTACGCTTAGAATAGTAGCCTGCACGGAATCAAAAAGAAATTTTGCAAAAAGTTGCGTTTGGGAAAATATCATACTTTTCATGGGCATAATTCAAGACTTGGGCTCGAACAATTTTAAAATGAAATTTTCTCCGGCCCTATGACACCGATGTGCCTGAAATTTTGTACGTACGCTTAGAATAGTGGCCTGCACGGGAATCAAAAAGAAATTTTGCAAAAAGTTGCGTTTGGGAAAATATCATACTTTTCATGGGCATAATGCAAGACTTGGGCTCGAACAATTTTAAAATGAAATTTACTCCGGCCCTATGACACCGATGTGCCTGAAATTTTGTACGTACGCTTAGAAAAATGGTCTGCACGTGAATCAAAAAGAAATTTTGCAAAAAGTTGCGTTCGGGAAAATATCATACTTTTCATGGGCATAATGCAAGACTTGGGCTCGAACAATTTTAAAATGAAATTTACTCCGGCCCTATGACACCGATGTGCCTGAAATTTTGTACGTACGCTTAGAATTGTGGCCTGCACGGGAATCAAAAAGAAAATTTGCAAAAGTTGCGTTTGGGAAAATATCATACTTTTCATGGGCATAATGCAAGACTTGGGCTCGAACAATTTTAAAATGAAATTTACTCCGGCCCTATTGCACCGATGTGCCTGAAATTTTGTACGTACGCTTAGAATAGTGGCCTGCACGGAATCAAAAAGAAATTTTGCAAAAAGTTGCGTTTGGGAAAATATCATACTTTTCATGGGCGTAAGGCAAGACTTGGGCTCGAACAATTTTAAAATGAAATTTTCTCCGGCCCTATGACACCGATGTGCCTGAAATTTTGTACGTACGCTTAGAATAGTGGCCTGCACGGAATCAAAAAGAAATTTTGCAAAAAGTTGCGTTTGGGAAAATATCATACTTTTCATGGGCATAATGCAAGACTTGGGCTTGAACAATTTTAAAATGAAATTTTCTCCTGCCCTATGACACCGATGTGCCTGAAATTTTGTACGTACGCTTAGAATAGTGGCCTGCACGGAATCAAAAAGAAATTTTGCAAAAAGTTGCGTTTGGGAAAATATCATACTTTTCATGGGCATAATTCAAGACTTGGGCTCGAACAATTTTAAAATGAAATTTTCTCCTGCCCTATGACACCGATGTGCCTGAAATTTTGTACGTACGCTTAGAATAGTGGCCTGCACGGGAATCAAAAAGAAATTTTGCAAAAAGTTGCGTTTGGGAAAATATCATACTTTTCATGGGCATAATGCAAGACTTGGGCTCGAACAATTTTAAAATGAAATTTACTCCGGCCCTATGACACCGATGTGCCTGAAATTTTGTACGTACGCTTAGAAAAATGGTCTGCACGTGAATCAAAAAGAAATTTTGCAAAAAGTTGCGTTCGGGAAAATATCATACTTTTCATGGGCATAATGCAAGACTTGGGCTCGAACAATTTTAAAATGAAATTTACTCCGGCCCTATGACACCGATGTGCCTGAAATTTTGTACGTACGCTTAGAATTGTGGCCTGCACGGGAATCAAAAAGAAAATTTGCAAAAGTTGCGTTTGGGAAAATATCATACTTTTCATGGGCATAATGCAAGACTTGGGCTCGAACAATTTTAAAATGAAATTTACTCCGGCCCTATTGCACCGATGTGCCTGAAATTTTGTACGTACGCTTAGAATAGTGGCCTGCACGGAATCAAAAAGAAATTTTGCAAAAAGTTGCGTTTGGGAAAATATCATACTTTTCATGGGCGTAAGGCAAGACTTGGGCTCGAACAATTTTAAAATGAAATTTACTCCGGCCCTATGACACCGATGTGCCTGAAATTTTGTACGTACGCTTAGAATAGTGGCCTGCACGGAATCAAAAAGAAATTTTGCAAAAAGTTGCGTTTTGGAAAATATCATACTTTTCATGGGCATAATGCAAGACTTGGGCTTGAACAATTTTAAAATGAAATTTTCTCCTGCCCTATGACACCGATGTGCCTGAAATTTTGTACGTACGCTTAGAATAGTGGCCTGCACGGAATCAAAAAGAAATTTTGCAAAAAGTTGCGTTTGGGAAAATATCATACTTTTCATGGGCGTAATGCAAGACTTGGGCTCGAACAATTTTAAAATGAAATTTTCTCCGGCCCTATGACACCGATGTGCCTGAAATTTTGTACGTACGCTTAGAATAGTGGCCTGCACGGAATCAAAAAGAAATTTTGCAAAAAGTTGCGTTTGGGAAAATATCATACTTTTCATGGGCATAATGCAAGACTTGGGCTTGAACAATTTTAAAATGAAATTTTCTCCTGCCCTATGACACCGATGTGCCTGAAATTTTGTACGTACGCTTAGAATAGTGGCCTGCACGGAATCAAAAAGAAATTTTGCAAAAAGTTGCGTTTGGGAAAATATCATACTTTTCATGGGCGTAATGCAAGACTTGGGCTCGAACAATTTTAAAATGAAATTTTCTCCGGCCCTATGACACCGATGTGCCTGAAATTTTGTACGTACGCTTAGAATAGTGGCCTGCACGGAATCAAAAAGAAATTTTGCAAAAAGTTGCGTTTGGGAAAATATCATACTTTTCATGGGCATAATGCAAGACTTGGGCTTGAACAATTTTAAAATGAAATTTTCTCCTGCCCTATGACACCGATGTGCCTGAAATTTTGTACGTACGCTTAGAATAGTGGCCTGCACGGGAATCAAAAAGAAATTTTGCAAAAAGTTGCGTTTGGGAAAATATCATACTTTTCATGGGCATAATGCAAGACTTGGGCTCGAACAATTTTAAAATGAAATTTACTCCGGCCCTATGACACCGATGTGCCTGAAATTTTGTACGTACGCTTAGAAAAATGGTCTGCACGTGAATCAAAAAGAAATTTTGCAAAAAGTTGCGTTCGGGAAAATATCATACTTTTCATGGGCATAATGCAAGACTTGGGCTCGAACAATTTTAAAATGAAATTTACTCCGGCCCTATGACACCGATGTGCCTGAAATTTTGTACGTACGCTTAGAATTGTGGCCTGCACGGGAATCAAAAAGAAAATTTGCAAAAGTTGCGTTTGGGAAAATATCATACTTTTCATGGGCATAATGCAAGACTTGGGCTCGAACAATTTTAAAATGAAATTTACTCCGGCCCTATTGCACCGATGTGCCTGAAATTTTGTACGTACGCTTAGAATAGTGGCCTGCACGGAATCAAAAAGAAATTTTGCAAAAAGTTGCGTTTGGGAAAATATCATACTTTTCATGGGCGTAAGGCAAGACTTGGGCTCGAACAATTTTAAAATGAAATTTTCTCCGGCCCTATGACACCGATGTGCCTGAAATTTTGTACGTACGCTTAGAATAGTGGCCTGCACGGAATCAAAAAGAAATTTTGCAAAAAGTTGCGTTTTGGAAAATATCATACTTTTCATGGGCATAATGCAAGACTTGGGCTTGAACAATTTTAAAATGAAATTTTCTCCTGCCCTATGACACCGATGTGCCTGAAATTTTGTACGTACGCTTAGAATAGTGGCCTGCACGGAATCAAAAAGAAATTTTGCAAAAAGTTGCGTTTGGGAAAATATCATACTTTTCATGGGCGTAATGCAAGACTTGGGCTCGAACAATTTTAAAATGAAATTTTCTCCGGCCCTATGACACCGATGTGCCTGAAATTTTGTACGTACGCTTAGAATAGTGGCCTGCACGGAATCAAAAAGAAATTTTGCAAAAAGTTGCGTTTGGGAAAATATCATACTTTTCATGGGCATAATGCAAGACTTGGGCTTGAACAATTTTAAAATGAAATTTTCTCCTGCCCTATGACACCGATGTGCCTGAAATTTTGTACGTACGCTTAGAATAGTGGCCTGCACGGAATCAAAAAGAAATTTTGCAAAAAGTTGCGTTTGGGAAAATATCATACTTTTCATGGGCATAATGCAAGACTTGGGCTCGAACAATTTTAAAATGAAATTTACTCCGGCCCTATGACACCGATGTGCCTGAAATTTTGTACGTACGCTTAGAATAGTGGCCTGCACGGAATCAAAAAGAAATTTTGCAAAAAGTTGCGTTTGGGAAAATATCATACTTTTCATGGGCATAATGCAAGACTTGGGCTTGAACAATTTTAAAATGAAATTTTCTCCTGCCCTATGACACCGATGTGCCTGAAATTTTGTACGTACGCTTAGAATAGTGGCCTGCACGGGAATCAAAAAGAAATTTTGCAAAAAGTTACGTTTGGGAAAATATCATACTTTTCATGGGCATAATGCAAGACTTGGGCTCGAACAATTTTAAAATGAAATTTACTCCGGCCCTATGACACCGATGTGCCTGAAATTTTGTACGTACGCTTAGAATAATGGTCTGCACGTGAATCAAAAAGAAATTTTGCAAAAAGTTGCTTTCGGGAAAATATCATACTTTTCATGGTCATGATGCAAGACTTGGGCTCGAACAATTTTAAAATGAAATTTTCTCCGGCACTATGACATCGATGTGCCTGAAATTTTGTACGTACGCTTAGAATAGTGGCCTGCACGGGAATCAAAAAGAAATTTTGCAAAAAGTTGCGTTTGGGAAAATATCATACTTTTCATGGGCATAATTCAAGACTTGGGCTCGAACAATTTTAAAATGAAATATTCTCCGGCCCTTTGACACCGATGTGCCTGAAATTTTGTACGTACGCTTAGAATAGTGGCCTGCACGGGAATCAAAAAGAAATTTTGCAAAAAGTTGCGTTTGGGAAAATATCATACTTTTCATGTGCATAATGCAAGACTTGGGCTCGAATAATATTAAAATGTAATTTTCTCCGGCCCTATGACACCGATGTGCCTGAAATTTTGTACGTACGCTTAAAATAGTGGCCTGCACGGGAATCAAAAAGAAATTTTGCATAAAAGTTTTGTTTGGGAAAATATCATACTTTTCATGGGCGTAATGCAAGACTTGGGCTCGAACAATTTTAAAATGAAATTTTCTCCGGCCCTATGACACCGATGTGCCTGAAATTTTGTACCTACGCTTAGAATTGTGGCCTGCACGGGAATCAAAAAGAAATTTTGCAAAAAGTTGCGTTTGGGAAAATATCATACTTTTCATGGGCATAATGCAAGACTTGGGCTCGAACAATTTTAAAATGAAATTTACTCCGGCCCTATGACACCGATGTGCCTGAAATTTTGTACGTACGCTTAGAATAGTGGCCTGCACGGAATCAAAAAGAAATTTTGCAAAAAGTTGCGTTTGGGAAAATATCATACTTTTCATGGGCATGCAAGACTTGGGCTTGAACAATTATAAAATGAAATTTTCTCCTGCCCTATGACACCGATGTGCCTGAAATTTTGTACGTACGCTTAGAATAGTGGCCTGCACGGAATCAAAAAGAAATTTTGCAAAAAGTTGCGTTTGGGAAAATATCATACTTTTCATGGGCATAATGCAAGACTTGGGCTTGAACAATTTTAAAATGAAATTTTCTCCTGCCCTATGACACCGATGTGCCTGAAATTTTGTACGTACGCTTAGAATAGTGGCCTGCACGGAATCAAAAAGAAATTTTGCAAAAAGTTGCGTTTGGGAAAATATCATACTTTTCATGGGCATAATGCAAGACTTGGGCTCGAACAATTTTAAAATGAAATTTTCTCCGGCCCTATGACACCGATGTGCCTGAAATTTTGTACGTACGCTAAGAATAGTGGCCTGCACGGAATCAAAAAGAAATTTTGCAAAAAGTTGCGTTTGGGAAAATATCATACTTTTCATGGGCGTAATGCAAGACTTGGGCTCGAACAATTTTAAAATGAAATTTTCTCCGGCCCTATGACACCGATGTGCCTGAAATTTTGTACGTACGCTTAGAATAGTGGCCTGCACGGAATCAAAAAGAAATTTTGCAAAAAGTTGCGTTTGGGAAAATATCATACTTTTCATGGGCATAATGCAAGACTTGGGCTTGAACAATTTTAAAATGAAATTTTCTCCTGCCCTATGACACCGATGTGCCTGAAATTTTGTACGTACGCTTAGAATAGTGGCCTGCACGGAATCAAAAAGAAATTTTGCAAAAAGTTGCGTTTGGGAAAATATCATACTTTTCATGGGCGTAATGCAAGACTTGGGCTCGAACAATTTTAAAATGAAATTTTCTCCGGCCCTATGACACCACTGTGCCTGAAATTTTGTACGTACGCTTAGAATAGTGGCCTGCACGGGAATCAAAAAGAAATTTTGCAAAAAGTTGCGTTTGGGAAAATATCATACTTTTCATGGGCATAATGCAAGACTTGGGCTCGAACAATTTTAAAATGAAATTTACTCCGGCCCTATGACACCGATGTGCCTGAAATGTTGTACGTACGCTTAGAATAGTGGCCTGCACGGAATCAAAAAGAAATTTTGCAAAAAGTTGCGTTTGGGAAAATATCATACTTTTCATGGTCATGATGCAAGACTTGGGCTCGAACAATTTTAAAATGAAATTTTCTCCGGCACTATGACATCGATGTGCCTGAAATTTTGTACGTACGCTTAGAATAGTGGCCTGCACGGGAATCAAAAAGAAATTTTGCAAAAAGTTGCGTTTGGGAAAATATCATACTTTTCATGGGCATAATTCAAGACTTGGGCTCGAACAATTTTAAAATGAAATTTTCTCCGGCCCTTTGACACCGATGTGCCTGAAATTTTGTACGTACGCTTAGAATAGTGGCCTGCACGGGAATCAAAAAGAAATTTTGCAAAAAGTTGCGTTTGGGAAAATATCATACTTTTCATGGGCGTAATGCAAGACTTGGGCTCGAACAATTTTAAAATGAAATTTTCTCCGGCCCTATGACACCGATGTGCCTGAAATTTTGTACCTACGCTTAGAATTGTGGCCTGCACGGGAATCAAAAAGAAATTTTGCAAAAAGTTGCGTTTGGGAAAATATCATACTTTTCATGGGCATAATGCAAGACTTGGGCTCGAACAATTTTAAAATGAAATTTACTCCGGCCCTATGACACCGATGTGCCTGAAATTTTGTACGTACGCTTAGAATAGTGGCCTGCACGGAATCAAAAAGAAATTTTGCAAAAAGTTGCGTTTGGGAAAATATCATACTTTTCATGGGCTTGAACAATTATAAAATGAAATTTTCTCCTGCCCTATGACACCGATGTGCCTGAAATTTTGTACGTACGCTTAGAATAGTGGCCTGCACGGAATCAAAAAGAAATTTTGCAAAAAGTTGCGTTTGGGAAAATATCATACTTTTCATGGGCATAATGCAAGACTTGGGCTTGAACAATTTTAAAATGAAATTTTCTCCTGCCCTATGACATTGATGTGCCTGAAATTTTGTACGTACGCTTAGAATAGTGGCCTGCACGGGAATCAAAAAGAAATTTTGCAAAAAGTTGCGTTTGGGAAAATATCATACTTTTCATGGGCATAATGCAAGACTTGGGCTCGAATAATATTAAAATGTAATTTTCTCCGGCCCTATGACACCGATGGGCCTGAAATTTTGTACGTACGCTTAGAATAGTGGCCTGCACGGGAATCAAAAAGAAATTTTGCATAAAAGTTTTGTTTGGGAAAATATCATACTTTTCATGGGCGTAATGCAAGACTTGGGCTCGAACAATTTTAAAATGAAATTTTCTCCGGCCCTATGACACCGATGTGCCTGAAATTTTGTACCTACGCTTAGAATTGTGGCCTGCACGGGAATCAAAAAGAAATTTTGCAAAAAGTTGCGTTTGGGAAAATATCATACTTTTCATGGGCATAATGCAAGACTTGGGCTCGAACAATTTTAAAATGAAATTTACTCCGGCCCTATGACACCGATGTGCCTGAAATTTTGTACGTACGCTTAGAATAGTGGCCTGCACGGAATCAAAAAGAAATTTTGCAAAAAGTTGCGTTTGGGAAAATATCATACTTTTCATGGGCTTGAACAATTATAAAATGAAATTTTCTCCTGCCCTATGACACCGATGTGCCTGAAATTTTGTACGTACGCTTAGAATAGTGGCCTGCACGGAATCAAAAAGAAATTTTGCAAAAAGTTGCGTTTGGGAAAATATCATACTTTTCATGGGCATAATGCAAGACTTGGGCTTGAACAATTTTAAAATGAAATTTTCTCCTGCCCTATGACATTGATGTGCCTGAAATTTTGTACGTACGCTTAGAATAGTGGCCTGCACGGGAATCAAAAAGAAATTTTGCAAAAAGTTGCGTTTGGGAAAATATCATACTTTTCATGGGCATAATGCAAGACTTGGGCTCGAACAATTTTAAAATGAAATTTACTCCGGCCCTATGACACCGATGTGCCTGAAATTTTGTACGTACGCTTAGAATTGTGGCCTGCACGGGAATCAAAAAGAAAATTTGCAAAAGTTGCGTTTGGGAAAATATCATACTTTTCATGGGCATAATGCAAGACTTGGGCTCGAACAATTTTAAAATGAAATTTACTCCGGCCCTATTGCACCGATGTGCCTGAAATTTTGTACGTACGCTTAGAATAGTGGCCTGCACGGAATCAAAAAGAAATTTTGCAAAAAGTTGCGTTTGGGAAAATATCATACTTTTCATGGGCGTAAGGCAAGACTTGGGCTCGAACAATTTTAAAATGAAATTTTCTCCGGCCCTATGACACCGATGTGCCTGAAATTTTGTACGTACGCTTAGAATAGTGGCCTGCACTGAATCAAAAAGAAATTTTGCAAAAAGTTGCGTTTGGGAAAATATCATACTTTTCATGGGCATAATGCAAGACTTGGGCTTGAACAATTTTAAAATGAAATTTTCTCCTGCCCTATGACACCGATGTTCCTGAAATTTTGTACGTACGCTTAGAATAGTGGCCTGCACGGAATCAAAAAGAAATTTTGCAAAAAGTTGCGTTTGGGAAAATATCATACTTTTCATGGGCATAATGCAAGACTTGGGCTTGAACAATTTTAAAATGAAATTTTCTCCTGCCCTATGACACCGATGTGCCTGAAACTTTGTACGTAGGCTAAGAATTGTGGCCTGCACGGGATTCAAAAAGAAAATTTGCAAAAAGTTGCGTTTGGGAAAATATCATACTTTTCATGGGCATAATGCGAGACTTGGGTTCGAACAATTTTAAAATGAAATTTTCTCCGGCCCGATGACACCAATGTGCCTGAAAGTTTGTACGTACGCTTAGAATAGTGGCCTGCACGTGAATCAAAAAGAAATTTCTCAAAAAGTTGCGTTTGGGAAAATATTATACTTTTCATGGGCATAGCCTGCACGGGAATCAAAAAGAAAATTTGCAAAAAGTTGCGTTTGGGAAAATATCATACTTTTCATGGGCATAATGCAAGACTTGGGTTCGAACAATTTTAAAATGAAATTTTCTCCGGCCATATGACACCGATGTGCCTGAAAGTTGGTACGTACGCTTAGAATAGTGGCCTGCACGTGAATCAAAAAGAAATTTCTCAAAAAGTTGCGTTTGGGAAAATATCATACTTTTCATGGGCATAGCCTGCACGGGAATCAAAAAGAAATTTTGCAAAAAAGTTGAGTTTGGGAAAATATCATACTTTTCATGGGCGTAATGCAAGACTTGGGCTCGAACAATTTTAAAATGAAATTTTCTCCTGCCCTATGACACCGATGTGCCTGAAATTTTGTACGTACGCTTAGAATAGTGGCCTGCACGGGAATCAAAAAGAAATTTTGCATAAAAGTTGAGTTTGGGAAAATATCATACTTTTCATGGGCGTAATGCAAGACTTGGGCTCGAACAATTTTAAAATGAAATTTTCTCCGGCCCTATGACACCGATGTGCCTGAAATTTTGTACGTACGCTTAGAATTGTGGCCTGCACGGGAATCAAAAAGAAAATTTGCAAAAGTTGCGTTTGGGAAAATATCATACTTTTCATGGGCATAATGCAAGACTTGGGCTCGAACAATTTTAAAATGAAATTTACTCCGGCCCTATTGCACCGATGTGCCTGAAACTTTGTACGTAGGCTTAGAATTGTGGCCTGCACGGGATTCAAAAAGAAAATTTGCAAAAAGTTGCGTTTGGGAAAATATCATACTTTTCATGGGCATAGCCTGCACGGGAATCAAAAAGAAATTTCTCAAAAAGTTGCGTTTGGGAAAATATCATACTTTTCATGGGCATAGCCTGCACGGGAATCAAAAAGAAAATTTGCAAAAAGTTGCGTTTGGGAAAATATCATACTTTTCATGGGCATAATGCAAGACTTGGGTTCGAACAATTTTAAAATGAAATTTTCTCCGGCCATATGACACCGATGTGCCTGAAAGTTGGTACGTACGCTTAGAATAGTGGCCTGCACGGACTCAAAAAGAAATTTTGCAAAAAGTTGCGTTTGGGAAAATATCATACTTTTCATGGGCATAATGCAAGACTTGGGCTTGAACAATTTTAAAATGAAATTTTCTCCTGCCCTATGACACCGATGTGCCTGAAATTTTGTACGTACGCTTAGAATAGTGGCCTGCACGGGAATCAAAAAGAAATTTTGCAAAAAGTTGCGTTTGGGAAAATATCATACTTTTCATGGGCATAATGCAAGACTTGGTCTCGAACAATTTTAAAATGAAATTTTCTCCGGCCCGATGACACCAATGTGCCTGAAAGTTTGTACGTACGCTTAGAATAGTGGCCTGCACGTGAATCAAAAAGAAATTTCTCAAAAAGTTGCGTTTGGGAAAATATCATACTTTTCATGGGCATAGCCTGCACGGGAATCAAAAAGAAAATTTGCAAAAAGTTGCGTTTGGGAAAATATCATACTTTTCATGGGCATAATGCAAGACTTGGGTTCGAACAATTTTAAAATGAAATTTTCTCCGGCCATATGACACCGATGTGCCTGAAAGTTGGTACGTACGCTTAGAATAGTGGCCTGCACGTGAATCAAAAAGAAATTTCTCAAAAAGTTGCGTTTGGGAAAATATCATACTTTTCATGGGCATAGCCTGCACGGGAATCAAAAAGAAAATTTGCAAAAAGTTGCGTTTGGGAAAATATCATACTTTTCATGGGCATAATGCAAGACTTGGGTTCGAACAATTTTAAAATGAAATTTTCTCCGGCCCTATGACACCGATGTGCCTGAAATTTTGTACGTACGCTTAGAATTGTGGCCTGCACGGGAATCAAAAAGAAAATTTGCAAAAGTTGCGTTTGGGAAAATATCATACTTTTCATGGGCATAATGCAAGACTTGGGCTCGAACAATTTTAAAATGAAATTTACTCCGGCCCTATTGCACCGATGTGCCTGAAATTTTGTACGTACGCTTAGAATAGTGGCCTGCACGGAATCAAAAAGAAATTTTGCAAAAAGTTGCGTTTGGGAAAATATCATACTTTTCATGGGCGTAAGGCAAGACTTGGGCTCGAACAATTTTAAAATGAAATTTTCTCCGGCCCTATGACACCGATGTGCCTGAAATTTTGTACGTACGCTTAGAATAGTGGCCTGCACTGAATCAAAAAGAAATTTTGCAAAAAGTTGCGTTTGGGAAAATATCATACTTTTCATGGGCATAATGCAAGACTTGGGCTTGAACAATTTTAAAATGAAAATTTCTCCTGCCCTATGACACCGATGTTCCTGAAATTTTGTACCTACGCTTAGAATTGTGGCCTGCACGGGATTCAAAAAGAAAATTTGCAAAAAGTTGCGTTTGGGAAAATATCATACTTTTCATGGGCATAATGCGAGACTTGGGTTCGAACAATTTTAAAATGAAATTTTCTCCGGCCCGATGACACCAATGTGCCTGAAAGTTTGTACGTACGCTTAGAATAGTGGCCTGCACGTGAATCAAAAAGAAATTTCTCAAAAAGTTGCGTTTGGGAAAATATCATACTTTTCATGGGCATAGCCTGCACGGGAATCAAAAAGAAAATTTGCAAAAAGTTGCGTTTGGGAAAATATCATACTTTTCATGGGCATAATGCAAGACTTGGGTTCGAACAATTTTAAAATGAAATTTTCTCCGGCCATATGACACCGATGTGCCTCAAAGTTGGTACGTACGCTTAGAATAGTGGCCTGCACGTGAATCAAAAAGAAATTTCTCAAAAAGTTGCGTTTGGGAAAATATCATACTTTTCATGGGCATAGCCTGCACGGGAATCAAAAAGAAATTTTGCAAAATAGTTGAGTTTGGGAAAATATCATACTTTTCATGGGCGTAATGCAAGACTTGGGCTCGAACAATTTTAAAATGAAATTTTCTCCGGCCCTATGACACCGATGTGCCTGAAATTTTGTACGTACGCTTAGAATTGTGGCCTTCACGGGAATCAAAAAGAAAATTTGCAAAAGTTGCGTTTGGGAAAATATCATACTTTTCATGGGCATAATGCAAGACTTGGGCTCGAACAATTTTAAAATGAAATTTACTCCGGCCCTATTGCACCGATGTGCCTGAAACTTTGTACGTAGGCTTAGAATTGTGGCCTGCACGGGATTCAAAAAGAAATTTCTCAAAAAGTTGCGTTTGGGAAAATATCATACTTTTCATGGGCATAGCCTGCACGGGAATCAAAAAGAAAATTTGCAAAAAGTTGCGTTTGGGAAAATATCATACTTTTCATGGGCATAATGCAAGACTTGGGTTCGAACAATTTTAAAATGAAATTTTCTCCGGCCATATGACACCGATGTGCCTGAAAGTTGGTACGTACGCTTAGAATAGTGGCCTGCACGGACTCAAAAAGAAATTTTGCAAAAAGTTGCGTTTGGGAAAATATCATACTTTTCATGGGCATAATGCAAGACTTGGGCTTGAACAATTTTAAAATGAAATTTTCTCCTGCCCTATGACACCGATGTGCCTGAAATTTTGTACGTACGCTTAGAATAGTGGCCTGCACGGGAATCAAAAAGAAATTTTGCAAAAAGTTGCGTTTGGGAAAATATCATACTTTTCATGGGCATAATGCGAGACTTGGGTTCGAACAATTTTAAAATGAAATTTTCTCCGGCCCGATGACACCAATGTGCCTGAAAGTTTGTACGTACGCTTAGAATAGTGGCCTGCACGTGAATCAAAAAGAAATTTCTCAAAAAGTTGCGTTTGGGAAAATATCATACTTTTCATGGGCATAGCCTGCACGGGAATCAAAAAGAAAATTTGCAAAAAGTTGCGTTTGGGAAAATATCATACTTTTCATGGGCATAATGCAAGACTTGGGTTCGAACAATTTTAAAATGAAATTTTCTCCGGCCATATGACACCGATGTGCCTGAAAGTTGGTACGTACGCTTAGAATAGTGGCCTGCACGTGAATCAAAAAGAAATTTCTCAAAAAGTTGCGTTTGGGAAAATATCATACTTTTCATGGGCATAGCCTGCACGGGAATCAAAAAGAAATTTTGCAAAAAAGTTGAGTTTGGGAAAATATCATACTTTTCATGGGCGTAATGCAAGACTTGGGCTCGAACAATTTTAAAATGAAATTTTCTCCGGCCCTATGACACCGATGTGCCTGAAATTTTGTACGTACGCTTAGAATTGTGGCCTGCACGGGAATCAGAAAGAAATTTTGCAAAAAGTTGCGTTTGGGAAAATATCATACTTTTCATGGGCGTAATGCAAGACTTGGGCTCGAACAATTTTAAAATGAAATTTTCTCCGGCCCTATGACACCGATGTGCCTGAAATTTTGTACGTACGCTTAGAATTGTGGCCTGCACGGGAATCAAAAAGAAAATTTGCAAAAGTTGCGTTTGGGAAAATATCATACTTTTCATGGGCATAATGCAAGACTTGGGCTCGAACAATTTTAAAATGAAATTTACTCCGGCCCTATTGCACCGATGTGCCTGAAACTTTGTACGTAGGCTTAGAATTGTGGCCTGCACGGGATTCAAAAAGAAATTTCTCAAAAAGTTGCGTTTGAGAAAATATCATACTTTTCATGGGCATAGCCTGCACGGGAATCAAAAAGAAAATTTGCAAAAAGTTGCGTTTGGGAAAATATCATACTTTTCATGGGCATAATGCAAGACTTGGGTTCGAACAATTTTAAAATGAAATTTTCTCCGGCCATATGACACCGATGTGCCTGAAAGTTGGTAAGTACGCTTAGAATAGTGGCCTGCACGGACTCAAAAAGAAATTTTGCAAAAAGTTGCGTTTGGGAAAATATCATACTTTTCATGGGCATAATGCAAGACTTGGGCTTGAACAATTTTAAAATGAAATTTTCTCCTGCCCTATGACACCGATGTGCCTGAAATTTTGTACGTACGCTTAGAATAGTGGCCTGCACGGGAATCAAAAAGAAATTTTGCAAAAAGTTGCGTTTGGGAAAATATCATACTTTTCATGGGCATAATGCGAGACTTGGGTTCGAACAATTTTAAAATGAAATTTTCTCCGGCCATATGACACCGATGTGCCTGAAAGTTGGTACGTACGCTAAGAATAGTGGCCTGCACGGACTCAAAAAGAAATTTTGCAAAAAGTTGCGTTTGGGAAAATATCATACTTTTCATGGGCATAATGCAAGACTTGGGCTTGAACAATTTTAAAATGAAATTTTCTCCTGCCCTATGACACCGATGTGCCTGAAATTTTGTACGTACGCTTAGAATTGTGGCCTGCACGGGAATCAAAAAGAAAATTTGCAAAAGTTGCGTTTGGGAAAATATCATACTTTTCATGGGCATAATGCAAGACTTGGGCTCGAACAATTTTAAAATGAAATTTACTCCGGCCCTATTGCACCGATGTGCCTGAAACTTTGTACGTAGGCTAAGAATTGTGGCCTGCACGGGATTCAAAAAGAAATTTCTCAAAAAGTTGCGTTTGGGAAAATATCATACTTTTCATGGGCATAGCCTGCACGGGAATCAAAAAGAAAATTTGCAAAAAGTTGCGTTTGGGAAAATATCATACTTTTCATGGGCATAATGCAAGACTTGGGTTCGAACAATTTTAAAATGAAATTTTCTCCGGCCATATGACACCGATGTGCCTGAAAGTTGGTACGTACGCTTAGAATAGTGGCCTGCACGGACTCAAAAAGAAATTTTGCAAAAAGTTGCGTTTGGGAAAATATCATACTTTTCATGGGCGTAATGCAAGACTTGGGCTCGAACAATTTTAAAATGAAATTTTCTCCGGCCCTATGACACCGATGTGCCTGAAATTTTGTACGTACGCTTAGAATTGTGGCCTGCACGGGAATCAAAAAGAAAATTTGCAAAAGTTGCGTTTGGGAAAATATCATACTTTTCATGGGCATAATGCAAGACTTGGGCTCGAACAATTTTAAAATGAAATTTACTCCGTCCCTATTGCACCGATGTGCCTGAAACTTTGTACGTAGGCTTAGAATTGTGGCCTGCACGGGATTCAAAAAGAAATTTCTCAAAAAGTTGCGTTTGGGAAAATATCATACTTTTCATGGGCATAGCCTGCACGGGAATCAAAAAGAAAATTTGCAAAAAGTTGCGTTTGGGAAAATATCATACTTTTCATGGGCATAATGCAAGACTTGGGTTCGAACAATTTTAAAATGAAATTTTCTCCGGCCATATGACACCGATGTGCCTGAAAGTTGGTACGTACGCTTAGAATAGTGGCCTGCACGGACTCAAAAAGAAATTTTGCAAAAAGTTGCGTTTGGGAAAATATCATACTTTTCATGGGCATAATGCAAGACTTGGGTTCGAACAATTTTAAAATGAAATTTTCTCCGGCCATATGACACCGATGTGCCTGAAAGTTGGTACGTACGCTTAGAATAGTGGCCTGCACGGACTCAAAAAGAAATTTTGCAAAAAGTTGCGTTTGGGAAAATATCATACTTTTCATGGGCATAATGCAAGACTTGAGCTTGAACAATTTTAAAATGAAATTTTCTCCTGCCCTATGACACCGATGTGCCTGAAATTTTGTACGTACGCTTAGAATAGTGGCCTGCACGGGAATCAAAAAGAAATTTTGCAAAAAGTTGCGTTTGGGAAAATATCATACTTTTCATGGGCATAATGCGAGACTTGGGTTCGAACAATTTTAAAATGAAATTTTCTCCGGCCCGATGACACCAATGTGCCTGAAAGTTTGTACGTACGCTTAGAATAGTGGCCTGCACGTGAATCAAAAAGAAATTTCTCAAAAAGTTGCGTTTGGGAAAATATCATACTTTTCATGGGCATAGCCTGCACGGGAATCAAAAAGAAAATTTGCAAAAAGTTGCGTTTGGGAAAATATCATACTTTTCATGGGCATAATGCAAGACTTGGGTTCGAACAATTTTAAAATGAAATTTTCTCCGGCCATATGACACCGATGTGCCTGAAAGTTGGTACGTACGCTTAGAATAGTGGCCTGCACGTGAATCAAAAAGAAATTTCTCAAAAAGTTGCGTTTGGGAAAATATCATACTTTTCATGGGCATAGCCTGCACGGGAATCAAAAAGAAATTTTGCAAAAAAGTTGAGTTTGGGAAAATATCATACTTTTCATGGGCGTAATGCAAGACTTGGGCTCGAACAATTTTAAAATGAAATTTTCTCCGGCCCTATGACACCGATGTGCCTGAAATTTTGTACCTACGCTTAGAATTGTGGCCTGCACGGGAATCAGAAAGAAAATTTGCAAAAGTTGCGTTTGGGAAAATATCATACTTTTCATGGGCATAATGCAAGACTTGGGCTCGAACAATTTTAAAATGAAATTTACTCCGGCCCTATTGCACCGATGTGCCTGAAATTTTGTACGTACGCTTAGAATAGTGGCCTGCACGGGAATCAAAAAGAAATTTTGCAAAAAGTTGCGTTTGGGAAAATATCATACTTTTCATGGGCGTAAGGCAAGACTTGGGCTCGAACAATTTTAAAATGAAATTTTCTCCGGCCCTATGACACCGATGTGCCTGAAATTTTGTACGTACGCTTAGAATAGTGGCCTGCACGGACTCAAAAAGAAATTTTGCAAAAAGTTGCGTTTGGGAAAATATCATACTTTTCATGGGCATAATGCGAGACTTGGGTTCGAACAATTTTAAAATGAAATTTTCTCCGGCCCGATGACACCAATGTGCCTGAAAGTTTGTACGTACGCTTAGAATAGTGGCCTGCACGGGAATCAAAAAGAAAATTTGCAAAAAGTTGCGTTTGGGAAAATATCATACTTTTCATGGGCATAATGCGAGACTTGGGTTCGAACAATTTTAAAATGAAATTTTCTCCGGCCCGATGACACCAATGTGCCTGAAAGTTTGTACGTACGCTTAGAATAGTGGCCTGCACGTGAATCAAAAAGAAATTTCTCAAAAAGTTGCGTTTGGGAAAATATCATACTTTTCATGGGCATAGCCTGCACGGGAATCAAAAAGAAATTTTGCAAAAAGTTGCGTTTGGGAAAATATCATACTTTTCATGGGCATAATGCAAGACTTGGGCTTGAACAATTTTAAAATGAAATTTTCTCCTGCCCTATGACACCGATGTGCCTGAAATTTTGTACGTACGCTTAGAATAGTGGCCTGCACGGGAATCAAAAAGAAATTTTGCAAAAAGTTGCGTTTGGGAAAATATCATACTTTTCATGGGCATAATGCGAGACTTGGGTTCGAACAATTTTAAAATGAAATTTTCTCCGGCCCGATGACACCAATGTGCCTGAAAGTTTGTATGTACGCTTAGAATAGTGGCCTGCACGGGAATCAAAAAGAAAATTTGCAAAAAGTTGCGTTTGGGAAAATATCATACTTTTCATGGGCATAATGCGAGACTTGGGTTCGAACAATTTTAAAATGAAATTTTCTCCGGCCCGATGACACCAATGTGCCTGAAAGTTTGTACGTACGCTTAGAATAGTGGCCTGCACGTGAATCAAAAAGAAATTTCTCAAAAAGTTGCGTTTGGGAAAATATCATACTTTTCATGGGCATAGCCTGCACGGGAATCAAAAAGAAAATTTGCAAAAAGTTGCGTTTGGGAAAATATCATACTTTTCATGGGCATAATGCAAGACTTGGGTTCGAACAATTTTAAAATGAAATTTTCTCCGGCCATATGACACCGATGTGCCTGAACGTTGGTACGTACGCTTAGAATAGTGGCCTGCACGGACTCAAAAAGAAATTTTGCAAAAAGTTGCGTTTGGGAAAATATCATACTTTTCATGGGCATAATGCAAGACTTGGGCTTGAACAATTTTAAAATGAAATTTTCTCCTGCCCTATGACACCGATGTGCCTGAAATTTTGTACGTACGCTTAGAATAGTGGCCTGCACGGGAATCAAAAAGAAATTTTGCAAAAAGTTGCGTTTGGGAAAATATCATACTTTTCATGGGCATAATGCGAGACTTGGGTTCGAACAATTTTAAAATGAAATTTTCTCCGGCCCGATGACACCAATGTGCCTGAAAGTTTGTACGTACGCTTAGAATAGTGGCCTGCACGTGAATCAAAAAGAAATTTCTCAAAAAGTTGCGTTTGGGAAAATATCATACTTTTCATGGGCATAGCCTGCACGGGAATCAAAAAGAAAATTTGCAAAAAGTTGCGTTTGGGAAAATATCATACTTTTCATGGGCATAATGCAAGACTTGGGTTCGAACAATTTTAAAATGAAATTTTCTCCGGCCATATGACACCGATGTGCCTGAAAGTTGGTACGTACGCTTAGAATAGTGGCCTGCACGTGAATCAAAAAGAAATTTCTCAAAAAGTTGCGTTTGGGAAAATATCATACTTTTCATGGGCATAGCCTGCACGGGAATCAAAAAGAAATTTTGCAAAAAAGTTGAGTTTGGGAAAATATCATACTTTTCATGGGCGTAATGCAAGACTTGGGCTCGAACAATTTTAAAATGAAATTTTCTCCGGCCCTATGACACCGATGTGCCTGAAATTTTGTACCTACGCTTAGAATTGTGGCCTGCACGGGAATCAGAAAGAAAATTTGCAAAAGTTGCGTTTGGGAAAATATCATACTTTTCATGGGCATAATGCAAGACTTGGGCTCGAACAATTTTAAAATGAAATTTACTCCGGCCCTATTGCACCGATGTGCCTGAAATTTTGTACGTACGCTTAGAATAGTGGCCTGCACGGGAATCAAAAAGAAATTTTGCAAAAAGTTGCGTTTGGGAAAATATCATACTTTTCATGGGCGTAAGGCAAGACTTGGGCTCGAACAATTTTAAAATGAAATTTTCTCCGGCCCTATGACACCGATGTGCCTGAAATTTAGTACGTACGCTTAGAATAGTGGCCTGCACGGACTCAAAAAGAAATTTTGCAAAAAGTTGCGTTTGGGAAAATATCATACTTTTCATGGGCATAATGCAAGACTTGGGCTTGAACAATTTTAAAATGAAATTTTCTCCTGCCCTATGACACCGATGTGCCTGAAATTTTGTACGTACGCTTAAAATAGTGGCCTGCACGGAATCAAAAAGAAATTTTGCAAAAAGTTGCTTTCGGGAAAATATCATACTTTTCATGGTCATGATGCAAGACTTGGGCTCGAACAATTTTAAAATGAAATTTTCTCCGGCACTATGACATCGATGTGCCTGAAATTTTGTACGTACGCTTAGAATAGTGGCCTGCACGGGAATCAAAAAGAAATTTTGCAAAAAGTTGCGTTTGGGAAAATATCATACTTTTCATGGGCATAATTCAAGACTTGGGCTCGAACAATTTTAAAATGAAATTTTCTCCGGCCCTTTGACACCGATGTGCCTGAAATTTTGTACGTACGCTTAGAATAGTGGCCTGCACGGGAATCAAAAAGAAATTTTGCAAAAAGTTGCGTTTGGGAAAATATCATACTTTTCATGGGCATAATGCAAGACTTGGGCTCGAATAATATTAAAATGTAATTTTCTCCGGCCCTATGACACCGATGTGCCTGAAATTTTGTATGTACGCTTAGAATAGTGGCCTGCACGGGAATCAAAAAGAAATTTTGCAAAAAGTTGCGTTTGGGAAAATATCATACTTTTCATGGGCATAATGCGAGACTTGGGTTCGAACAATTTTAAAATGAAATTTTCTCCTGCCCTATGACACCGATGTGCCTGAAATTTTGTACGTACGCTTAGAATAGTGGCCTGCACGGGAATCAAAAAGAAAATTTGCAAAAGTTGCGTTTGGGAAAATATCATACTTTTCATGGGCATAATGCAAGACTTGGGCTCGAACAATTTTAAAATGAAATTTACTCCGGCCCTATTGCACCGATGTGCCTGAAACTTTGTACGTAGGCTTAGAATTGTGGCCTGCACGGGATTCAAAAAGAAATTTTGCAAAAAGTTGCGTTTGGGAAAATATCATACTTTTCATGGGCATAATGCAAGACTTGGGCTCGAACAATTTTAAAATGAAATTTACTCCGGCCCTATTGCACCGATGTGCCTGAAATTTTGTACGTACGCTTAGAATAGTGGCCTGCACGGGAATCAAAAAGAAATTTTGCAAAAAGTTGCGTTTGGGAAAATATCATACTTTTCATGGGCGTAAGGCAAGACTTGGGCTCGAACAATTTTAAAATGAAATTTTCTCCGGCCCTATGACACCGATGTGCCTGAAATTTTGTACGTACGCTTAGAATAGTGGCCTGCACGGACTCAAAAAGAAATTTTGCAAAAAGTTGCGTTTGGGAAAATATCATACTTTTCATGGGCATAATGCAAGACTTGGGCTTGAACAATTTTAAAATGAAATTTTCTCCTGCCCTATGACACCGATGTGCCTGAAATTTTGTACGTACGCTTAGAATAGTGGCCTGCACGGGAATCAAAAAATAAATTTTGCAAAAAGTTGCGTTTGGGAAAATATCATACTTTTCATGGGCATTATGCAAGACTTGGGCTCGAATAATATTAAAATGTAATTTTCTCCGGCCCTATGACACCGATGTGCCTGAAATTTTGTACGTACGCTTAGAATAGTGGCCTGCACGGGAATCAAAAAGAAATTTTGCAAAAAGTTGCGTTTGGGAAAATATCATACTTTTCATGGGCATAATGCGAGACTTGGGTTCGAACAATTTTAAAATGAAATTTTCTCCGGCCCGATGACACCAATGTGCCTGAAAGTTTGTACGTACGCTTAGAATAGTGTCCTGCACGTGAATCAAAAAGAAATTTCTCAAAAAGTTGCGTTTGGGAAAATATCATACTTTTCATGGGCATAGCCTGCACGGGAATCAAAAAGAAAATTTGCAAAAAGTTGCGTTTGGGAAAATATCATACTTTTCATGGGCATAGCCTGCACGGGAATCAAAAAGAAATTTTGCACCGATGTGCCTGAAAGTTGGTACGTACGCTTAGAATAGTGGCCTGCACGTGAATCAAAAAGAAATTTCTCAAAAAGTTGCGTTTGGGAAAATATCATACTTTTCATGGGCATAGCTTGCACGGGAATCAAAAAGAAATTTTGCAAAAAAGTTGAGTTTGGGAAAATATCATACTTTTCATGGGCGTAATGCAAGACTTGGGCTCGAACAATTTTAAAATGAAATTTTCTCCGGCCCTATGACACCGATGTGCCTGAAATTTTGTACGTACGCTTAGAATTGTGGCCTGCACGGGAATCAGAAAGAAAATTTGCAAAAGTTGCGTTTGGGAAAATATCATACTTTTCATGGGCATAATGCAAGACTTGGGCTCGAACAATTTTAAAATGAAATTTACTCCGGCCCTATTGCACCGATGTGCCTGAAATTTTGTACGTACGCTTAGAATAGTGGCCTGCACGGGAATCAAAAAGAAATTTTGCAAAAAGTTGCGTTTGGGAAAATATCATACTTTTCATGGGCGTAAGGCAAGACTTGGGCTCGAACAATTTTAAAATGAAATTTTCTCCGGCCCTATGACACCGATGTGCCTGAAATTTTGTACGTACGCTTAGAATAGTGGCCTGCACGGACTCAAAAAGAAATTTTGCAAAAAGTTGCGTTTGGGAAAATATCATACTTTTCATGGGCATAATGCAAGACTTGGGCTTGAACAATTTTAAAATGAAATTTTCTCCTGCCCTATGACACCGATGTGCCTGAAATTTTGTACGTACGCTTAGAATAGTGGCCTGCACGGGAATCAAAAAGAAATTTTGCAAAAAGTTGCGTTTGGGAAAATATCATACTTTTCATGGGCATAATGCAAGACTTGGGCTCGAACAATTTTAAAATGAAATTTACTCCGGCCCTATGACACCGATGTGCCTGAAATTTTGTACGTACGCTTAAAATAGTGGCCTGCACGGAATCAAAAAGAAATTTTGCAAAAAGTTGCTTTCGGGAAAATATCATACTTTTCATGGTCATGATGCAAGACTTGGGCTCGAACAATTTTAAAATGAAATTTTCTCCGGCACTATGACATCGATGTGCCTGAAATTTTGTACGTACGCTTAGAATAGTGGCCTGCACGGGAATCAAAAAGAAATTTTGCAAAAAGTTGCGTTTGGGAAAATATCATACTTTTCATGGGCATTATTCAAGACTTGGGCTCGAACAATTTTAAAATGAAATTTTCTCCGGCCCTTTGACACCGATGTGCCTGAAATTTTGTACTTACGCTTAGAATAGTGGCCTGCACGGGAATCAAAAAGAAATTTTGCAAAAAGTTGAGTTTGGGAAATATCATACTTTTCATGGGCGTAATGCAAGACTTGGGCTCGAACAATTTTAAAATGAAATTTTCTCCGGCCCTATGACACCGATGTGCCTGAAATTTTGTACGTACGCTTAGAATAGTGGCCTGCACGGAATCAAAAAGAAATTTTGCAAAAAGTTGCGTTTGGGAAAAAATCATACTTTTCATGGGCATAATGCAAGACTTGGGCTTGAACAATTTTAAAATGAAATTTTCTCCTGCCCTATGACACCGATGTGCCTGAAATTTTGTACGTACGCTTAGAATTGTGGCCTGCACGGGAATCAAAAAGAAAATTTGCAAAAGTTGCGTTTGGGAAAATATCATACTTTTCATGGGCATAATGCAAGACTTGGGCTCGAACAATTTTAAAATGAAATTTTCTCCGGCCCTTTGACACCGATGTGCCTGAAATTTTGTACGTACGCTTAGAATAATGGTCTGCATGTGAATCAAAAAGAAATTTTGCAAAAAGTTGCTTTCGGGAAAATATCATACTTTTCATGGTCATGATGCAAGACTTGGGCTCGAACAATTTTAAAATGAAATTTTCTCCGGCCCTATGACATCGATGTGCCTGAAATTTTGTACGTACGCTTAGAATAGTGGCCTGCACGGGAATCAAAAAGAAATTTTGCAAAAAGTTGCGTTTGGGAAAATATCATACTTTTCATGGGCATAATTCAAGACCTGGGCTCGAATAATTTTAAAATGAAATTTTCTCCGGCCCTTTGACACCGATGTGCCTGAAATTTTGTACGTACGCTTAGAATAGTGGCCTGCAGGGGAATCAAAAAGAAATTTTGCAAAAAGTTGCGTTTGGGAAAATATCATACTTTTCATGGGCATAATGCAAGACTTGGGCTCGAATAATATTAAAATGTAATTTTCTCCGGCCATATGACACCGATGTGCCTGAAATTTTGTACGTTCGCTTAGAATAGTGGCCTGCACGGGAATCAAAAAGAAATTTTGCAAAAAGTTGAGTTTGGGAAAATATCATACTTTTCATGGGCATAATTCAAGACTTGGGCTCGAACAATTTTAAAATGAAATTTTCTCCGGCCCTTTGACACCGATGTGCCTGAAATTTTGTACGTACGCTTAGAATAGTGGCCTGCACGGGAATCAAAAAGAAATTTTGCAAAAAGTTGCGTTTGGGAAAATATCATACTTTTCATGGGCATAATGCGAGACTTGGGTTCGAACAATTTTAAAATGAAATTTTCTCCGGCCCGATGACACCAATGTGCCTGAAAGTTTGTACGTACGCTTAGAATAGTGGCCTGCACGTGAATCAAAAAGAAATTTCTCAAAAAGTTGCGTTTGGGAAAATATCATACTTTTCATGGGCATAGCCTGCACGGGAATCAAAAAGAAAATTTGCAAAAAGTTGCGTTTGGGAAAATATCATACTTTTCATGGGCATAGCCTGCACGGGAATCAAAAAGAAATTTTGCACCGATGTGCCTGAAAGTTGGTACGTACGCTTAGAATAGTGGCCTGCACGTGAATCAAAAAGAAATTTCTCAAAAAGTTGCGTTTGGGAAAATATCATACTTTTCATGGGCATAGCTTGCACGGGAATCAAAAAGAAATTTTGCAAAAAAGTTGAGTTTGGGAAAATATCATACTTTTCATGGGCGTAATGCAAGACTTGGGCTCGAACAATTTTAAAATGAAATTTTCTCCGGCCCTATGACACCGATGTGCCTGAAATTTTGTACGTACGCTTAGAATTGTGGCCTGCACGGGAATCAAAAAGAAATTTTGCAAAAAGTTGCGTTTGGGAAAATATCATACTTTTCATGGGCGTAAGGCAAGACTTGGGCTCGAACAATTTTAAAATGAAATTTACTCCGGCCCTATGACACCGATGTGCCTGAAATTTTGTACGTACGCTTAAAATAGTGGCCTGCACGGAATCAAAAAGAAATTTTGCAAAAAGTTGCTTTCGGGAAAATATCATATCTTAGAATAGTGGCCTGCACGGACTCAAAAAGAAATTTTGCAAAAAGTTGCGTTTGGGAAAATATCATACTTTTCATGGGCATAATGCAAGACTTGGGCTTGAACAATTTTAAAATGAAATTTTCTCCTGCCCTATGACACCGATGTGCCTGAAATTTTGTACGTACGCTTAGAATAGTGGCCTGCACGGGAATCAAAAAGAAATTTTGCAAAAAGTTGCGTTTGGGAAAATATCATACTTTTCATGGGCGTAATGCAAGACTTGGGCTCGAACAATTTTAAAATGAAATTTACTCCGGCCCTATGACACCGATGTGCCTGAAATTTTGTACGTACGCTTAAAATAGTGGCCTGCACGGAATCAAAAAGAAATTTTGCAAAAAGTTGCTTTCGGGAAAATATCATACTTTTCATGGTCATGATGCAAGACTTGGGCTCGAACAATTTTAAAATGAAATTTTCTCCGGCACTATGACATCGATGTGCCTGATATTTTGTACGTACGCTTAGAATAGTGGCCTGCACGGGAATCAAAAAGAAATTTTGCAAAAAGTTGCGTTTGGGAAAATATCATACTTTTCATGGGCATTATTCAAGACTTGGGCTCGAACAATTTTAAAATGAAATTTTCTCCGGCCCTTTGACACCGATGTGCCTGAAATTTTGTACGTACGCTTAGAATAGTGGCCTGCACGGGAATCAAAAAGAAATTTTGCAAAAAGTTGCGTTTGGGAAAATATCATACTTTTCATGGGCATAATGCAAGACTTGGGCTCGAATAATATTAAAATGTAATTTTCTCCGGCCCTATGACACCGATGTGCCTGAAATTTTTTACGTACGCTTAGAATAGTGGCCTGCACGGGAATCAAAAAGAAATTTTGCAAAAAGTTGAGTTTGGGAAATATCATACTTTTCATGTGCGTAATGCAAGACTTGGGCTCGAACAATTTTAAAATGAAATTTTCTCCGGCCCTATGACACCGATGTGCCTGAAATTTTGTACGTACGCTTAGAATAGTGGCCTGCACGGAATCAAAAAGAAATTTTGCAAAAAGTTGCGTTTGGGAAAAAATCATACTTTTCATGGGCATAATGCAAGACTTGGGCTTGAACAATTTTAAAATGAAATTTTCTCCTGCCCTATGACACCGATGTGCCTGAAATTTTGTACGTACGCTTAGAATTGTGGCCTGCACGGGAATCAAAAAGAAAATTTGCAAAAGTTGCGATTGGGAAAATATCATACTTTTCATGGGCATAATGCAAGACTTGGGCTCGAACAATTTTAAAATGAAATTTTCTCCGGCCCTTTGACACCGATGTGCCTGAAATTTTGTACGTACGCTTAGAATAATGGTCTGCACGTGAATCAAAAAGAAATTTTGCAAAAAGTTGCTTTCGGGAAAATATCATACTTTTCATGGTCATGATGCAAGACTTGGGCTCGAACAATTTTAAAATGAAATTTTCTCCGGCCCTATGACACCGATGTGCCTGAAATTTTGTACGTACGCTTAGAATAGTGGCCTGCACGGAATCAAAAAGAAATTTTGCAAAAAGTTGCGTTTGGGAAAATATCATACTTTTCATGGGCATAATTCAAGACTTGGGCTCGAATAATTTTAAAATGAAATTTTCTCCGGCCCTTTGACACCGATGTGCCTGAAATTTTGTACGTACGCTTAGAATAGTGGCCTGCAGGGGAATCAAAAAGAAATTTTGCAAAAAGTTGCGTTTGGGAAAATATCATACTTTTCATGGGCATAATGCAAGACTTGGGCTCGAATAATATTAAAATGTAATTTTCTCCGGCCATATGACACCGATGTGCCTGAAATTTTGTACGTTCGCTTAGAATAGTGGCCTGCACGGGAATCAAAAAGAAATTTTGCAAAAAGTTGAGTTTGGGAAAATATCATACTTTTCATGGGCGTAATGCAAGACTTGGGCTCGAACAATTTTAAAATGAAATTTTCTCCGGCTCTATGACACCGATGTGCCTGAAATTTTGTACGTACGCTTAGAATAGTGGCCTGCACGGAATCAAAAAGAAATTTTGCAAAAAGTTGCGTTTGGGAAAAAATCATACTTTTCATGGGCATAATGCAAGACTTGGGCTTGAACAATTTTAAAATGAAATTTTCTCCTGCCCTATGACACCGATGTGCCTGAAATTTTGTACGTACGCTTAGAATTGTGGCCTGCACGGGAATCAAAAAGAAAATTTGCAAAAGTTGCGTTTGGGAAAATATCATACTTTTCATGGGCATAATGCAAGACTTGGGCTCGAACAATTTTAAAATGAAATTTTCTCCGGCCCTTTGACACCGATGTGCCTGAAATTTTGTACGTACGCTTAGAATAATGGTCTGCACGTGAATCAAAAAGAAATTTTGCAAAAAGGTGCTTTCGGGAAAATATCATACTTTTCATGGTCATGATGCAAGACTTGGGCTCGAACAATTTTAAAATGAAATTTTCTCCGGCCCTATGACATCGATGTGCCTGAAATTTTGTACGTACGCTTAGAATAGTGGCCTGCACGGGAATCAAAAAGAAATTTTGCAAAAAGTTGCGTTTGGGAAAATATCATACTTTTCATGGGCATAATTCAAGACTTGGGCTCGAATAATTTTAAAATGAAATTTTCTCCGGCCCTTTGACACCGATGTGCCTGAAATTTTGTACGTACGCTTAGAATAGTGGCCTGCACGGGAATCAAAAAGAAATTTTGCAAAAAGTTGCGTTTGGGAAAATATCATACTTTTCATGGGCATAATGCAAGACTTGGGCTCGAATAATATTAAAATGTAATTTTCTCCGGCCATATGACACCGATGTGCCTGAAATTTTGTACGTTCGCTTAGAATAGTGGCCTGCACGGGAATCAAAAAGAAATTTTGCAAAAAGTTGAGTTTGGGAAAATATCATACTTTTCATGGGCGTAATGCAAGACTTGGGCTCGAACAATTTTAAAATGAAATTTTCTCCGGCTCTATGACACCGATGTGCCTGAAATTTTGTACGTACGCTTAGAATAGTGGCCTGCACGGAATCAAAAAGAAATTTTGCAAAAAGTTGCGTTTGGGAAAAAATCATACTTTTCATGGGCGTTAGGCAAGACTTGGGCTCGAACAATTTTAAAATGAAATTTTCTCCGGCCCTATGACACCGATATGCCTGAAATTTTGTACGTACGCTTAGAATAGTGGCCTGCACGGAATCAAAAAGAAATTTTGCAAAAAGTTGCGTTTGGGAAAATATCATACTTTTCATGGGCATAATGCAAGACTTGGGCTTGAACAATTTTAAAATGAAATTTTCTCCTGCCCTATGACACCGATGTGCCTGAAATTTTGTACGTACGCTTAGAATTGTGGCCTGCACGGGAATCAAAAAGAAAATTTGCAAAAAGTTGCGTTTGGGAAAATATCATACTTTTCATGGGCATAATGCGAGACTTGGGTTCGAACAATTTGAAAATGAAATTTTCTCCGGCCCTATGACACCGATGTGCCTGAAAGTTTGTACGTACGCTTAGAAATGTGGCCTGCACGTGAATCAAAAAGAAAATTTCTCAAAAAGTTGCGTTTGGGAAAATATCATACTTTTCATGGGCATAATGCAAGATTTGGGTTCGAACAATTTTAAAATGAAATTTTCTCCGGCCATATGACACCGATGTGCCTGAAAGTTGGTACGTACGCTTAGAATAGTGGCCTGCACGTGAATCAAAAAGAAATTTCTCAAAAAGTTGCGTTTGGGAAAATATCATACTTTTCATGGGCATAGCCTGCACGGGAATCAAAAAGAAAATTTGCAAAAAGTTGCGTTTGGGAAAATATCATACTTTTCATGGGCATAATGCGAGACTTGGGTTCAAACAATTTTAAAATGAAATTTACTCCGGCCCTATGACACCGATGTGCCTGAAATTTTGTACGTACGCTTAGAATAGTGGCCTGCACGTGAATCAAAAAGAAATTTCTCAAAAAGTTGCGTTTGGGAAAATATCATACTTTTCATGGGCATAGCCTGCACGGGAATCAAAAAGAAAATTTGCAAAAAGTTGCGTTTGGGAAAATATCATACTTTTCATGGGCATAATGCGAGACTTGGGTTCAAACAATTTTAAAATGAAATTTACTCCGGCCCTATGACACCGATGTGCCTGAAATTTTGTACGTACGCTTAGAATAGTGGCCTGCACGGGAATCAAAAAGAAATTTTGCAAAAAGTTGCGTTTGGGAAAATATCATTCTTTTCATGGGCATAGCCTGCACGGGAATCAAAAAGAAAATTTGCAAAAAGTTGCGTTTGGGAAAATATCATACTTTTCATGGGCATAATGCAAGATTTGGGTTCGAACAATTTTAAAATGAAATTTTCTCCGGCCCTTTGACACCGATGTGCCTGAAATTTTGTACGTACGCTTAGAATAGTGGCCTGCACGGGTATCAAAAAGAAATTTTGCAAAAAAGTTGAGTTTGGGAAAATATCATACTTTTCATGGGCGTAATGCAAGACTTGGGCTCGAACAATTTTAAAATGAAATTTTCTCCGGCCCTATGACACCGATGTGCCTGAAATTTTGTACGTACGCTTAGAATTGTGGCCTGCACGGGAATCAAAAAGAAAATTTGCAAAAGTTGCGTTTGGGAAAATATCATACTTTTCATGGGCATAATGCAAGACTTGGGCTCGAACAATTTTAAAATGAAATTTACTCCGGCCCTATTGCACCGATGTGCCTGAAATTTTGTACGTACGCTTAGAATAGTGGCCTGCACGGAATCAAAAAGAAATTTTGCAAAAAGTTGCGTTTGGGAAAATATCATACTTTTCATGGGCATAATGCAAGACTTGGGCTTGAACAATTTTAAAATGAAATTTTCTCCTGCCCTATGACACCGATGTGCCTGAAATTTTGTACGTACGCTTAGAATACTGGCCTGCACGGGAATCAAAAAGAAATTTTGCAAAAAGTTGCGTTTGGGAAAATATCATACTTTTCATGGGCATAATGCAAGACTTGGGCTCGAACAATTTTAAAATGAAATTTACTCCGGCCCTATGACACCGATGTGCCTGAAATTTTGTACGTACGCTTAGAATAATGGTCTGCACGTGAATCAAAAAGAAATTTTAAAAAAAAGTTGCTTTCGGGAAAATATCATACTTTTCATGGTCATGATGCAAGACTTGGGCTCGAACAATTTTAAAATGAAATTTTCTCCGGCCCTATGACATCGATGTGCCTGAAATTTTGTACGTACGCTTAGAATAGTGGCCTGCACGGGAATCAAAAAGAAATTTTGCAAAAAGTTGAGTTTGGGAAAATATCATACTTTTCATGGGCGTAATGCAAGACTTGGGCTCGAACAATTTTAAAATGAAATTTTCTCCGGCCCTATGACACCGATGTGCCTGAAATTTTGTACGTACGCTGAGAATAGTGGCCTGCACGGAATCAAAAAGAAATTTTGCAAAAAGTCGCGTTTGGGAAAATATCATACTTTTCATGGGCGTAATGCAAGACTTGGGCTTGAACAATTTTAAAATGAAATTTTCTCCTGCCCTATGACACCGATGTGCCTGAAATTTTGTACGTACGCTTAGAATAGTGGCCTGCACGGAATCAAAAAGAAATTTTGCAAAAAGTTGCGTTTGGGAAAATATCATACTTTTCATGGGCATAATGCAAGACTTGGGCTTGAACAATTTTAAAATGAAATTTTCTCCTGCCCTATGACACCGATGTGCCTGAAATTTTGTACGTACGCTTAGAATAGTGGCCTGCACGGGAATCAAAAAGAAATTTTGCAAAAAGTTGCGTTTGGGAAAATATCATACTTTTCATGGGCATAATGCAAGACTTGGGCTCGAACAATTTTAAAATGAAATTTACTCTTTGCAAAAAGTTGCTTTCGGGAAAATATCATACTTTTCATGGTCATGATGCAAGACTTGGGCTCGAACAATTTTAAAATGAAATTTTCTCCGGCCCTATGACATCGATGTGCCTGAAATTTTGTACGTACGCTTAGAATAGTGGCCTGCACGGGAATCAAAAAGAAATTTTGCAAAAAGTTGAGTTTGGGAAAATATCATACTTTTCATGGGCGTAAGGCAAGACTTGGGCTCGAACAATTTTAAAATGAAATTTTCTCCGGCCCTATGACACCGATGTGCCTGAAATTTTGTACGTACGCTTAGAATAGTGGCCTGCACGGAATCAAAAAGAAAATTTGCAAAAGTTGCGTTTGGGAAAATATCATACTTTTCATGGGCATAATGCAAGACTTGGGCTCGAACAATTTTAAAATGAAATTTACTCCGGCCCTATTGCACCGATGTGCCTGAAATTTTGTACGTACGCTTAGAATAGTGGCCTGCACGGAATCAAAAAGAAATTTTGCAAAAAGTTGCGTTTGGGAAAATATCATACTTTTCATGGGCGTAAGGCAAGACTTGGGCTCGAACAATTTTAAAATGAAATTTTCTCCGGCCCTATGACACCGATGTGCCTGAAATTTTGTACGTACGCTTAGAATAGTGGCCTGCACGGAATCAAAAAGAAATTTTGCAAAAAGTTGCGTTTGGGAAAATATCATACTTTTCATGGGCATAATGCGAGACTTGGGTTCGAACAATTTTAAAATGAAATTTTCTCCGGCCCGATGACACCAATGTGCCTGAAAGTTTTTACGTACGCTTAGAAGAGTGGCCTGCACGTTAATCAAAAAGAAATTTCTCAAAAAGTTGCGTTTGGGAAAATATCATTCTTTTCATGGGCATAGCCTGCACGGGAATCAAAAAGAAAATTTGCAAAAAGTTGCGTTTGGGAAAATATCATACTTTTCATGGGCATAATGCAAGATTTGGGTTCGAACAATTTTAAAATGAAATTTTCTCCGGCCATATGACACCGATGTGCCTGAAAGTTGGTACGTACGCTTAGAATTGTGGCCTGCACGGGAATCAAAAAGAAAATTTGCAAAAGTTGCGTTTGGGAAAATATCATACTTTTCATGGGCATAATGCAAGACTTGGGCTCGAACAATTTTAAAATGAAATTTACTCCGGCCCTATTGCACCGATGTGCCTGAAATTTTGTACGTACGCTTAGAATAGTGGCCTGGACGGGAATCAAAAAGAAATTTTGCAAAAAGTTGCGTTTGGGAAAATATCATACTTTTCATGGGCGTAAGGCAAGACTTGGGCTCGAACAATTTTAAAATGAAATTTTCTCCGGCCCTATGACATCGATGTGCCTGAAATTTTGTACGTACGCTGAGAATAGTGGCCTGCACGGGAATCAAAAAGAAATTTTGCAAAAAAGTTGAGTTTGGGAAAATATCATACTTTTCATGGGCGTAATGCAAGACTTGGGCTCGAACAATTTTAAAATGAAATTTTCTCCGGCCCTATGACACCGATGTGCCTGAAATTTTGTACGTACGCTTAGAATAGTGGCCTGCACGGAATCAAAAAGAAATTTTGCAAAAAGTTGCGTTTGGGAAAAAATCATACTTTTCATGGGCATAATGCAAGACTTGGGCTTGAACAATTTTAAAATGAAATTTTCTCCTGCCCTATGACACCGATGTGCCTGAAATTTTGTACGTACGCTTAGAATTGTGGCCTGCACGGGAATCAAAAAGAAAATTTGCAAAAGTTGCGTTTGGGAAAATATCATACTTTTCATGGGCATAATGCAAGACTTGGGCTCGAACAATTTTAAAATGAAATTTTCTCCGGCCCTTTGACACCGATGTGCCTGAAATTTTGTACGTACGCTTAGAATAATGGTCTGCACGTGAATCAAAAAGAAATTTTGCAAAAAGTTGCTTTCGGGAAAATATCATACTTTTCATGGTCATGATGCAAGACTTGGGCTCGAACAATTTTAAAATGAAATTTTCTCCGGCCCTATGACATCGATGTGCCTGAAATTTTGTACGTACGCTTAGAATAGTGGCCTGCACGGGAATCAAAAAGAAATTTTGCAAAAAGTTGCGTTTGGGAAAATATCATACTTTTCATGGGCATAATGCAAGACTTGGGCTCGAACAATTTTAAAATGAAATTTTCTCCGGCCCTTTGACACCGATGTGCCTGAAATTTTGTACGTAGGCTTAGAATAATGGTCTGCACGTGAATCAAAAAGAAATTTTGCAAAAAGTTGCTTTCGGGAAAATATCATACTTTTCATGGTCATGATGCAAGACTTGGGCTCGAACAATTTTAAAATGAAATTTTCTCCGGCCCTATGACATCGATGTGCCTGAAATTTTGTACGTACGCTTAGAATAGTGGCCTGCACGGGAATCAAAAAGAAATTTTGCAAAAAGTTGAGTTTGGGAAAATATCATACTTTTCATGGGCGTAATGCAAGACTTGGGCTCGAACAATTTTAAAATGAAATTTTCTCCGGCCCTTTGACACCGATGTGCCTGAAATTTTGTACGTACGCTTAGAATAGTGGCCTGCACGGGAATCAAAAAGAAATTTTGCAAAAAGTTGCGTTTGGGAAAATATCATACTTTTCATGGGCATAATGCAAGACTTGGGCTCGAATAATATTAAAATGTAATTTTCTCCGGCCATATGACACCGATGTGCCTGAAATTTTGTACGTTCGCTTAGAATAGTGGCCTGCACGGGAATCAAAAAGAAATTTTGCAAAAAGTTGAGTTTGGGAAAATATCATACTTTTCATGGGCGTAATGCAAGACTTGGGCTCGAACAATTTTAAAATGAAATTTTCTCCGGCTCTATGACACCGATGTGCCTGAAATTTTGTACGTACGCTTAGAATAGTGGCCTGCACGGAATCAAAAAGAAATTTTGCAAAAAGTTGCGTTTGGGAAAAAATCATACTTTTCATGGGCATAATGCAAGACTTGGGCTTGAACAATTTTAAAATGAAATTTTCTCCTGCCCTATGACACCGATGTGCCTGAAATTTTGTACGTACGCTTAGAATTGTGGCCTGCACGGGAATCAAAAAGAAAATTTGCAAAAGTTGCGTTTGGGAAAATATCATACTTTTCATGGGCATAATGCAAGACTTGGGCTCGAACAATTTTAAAATGAAATTTTCTCCGGCCCTTTGACACCGATGTGCCTGAAATTTTGTACGTACGCTTAGAATAATCGTCTGCACGTGAATCAAAAAGAAATTTTGCAAAAAGTTGCTTTCGGGAAAATATCATACTTTTCATGGTCATGATGCAAGACTTGGGCTCGAACAATTTTAAAATGAAATTTTCTCCGGCCCTATGACATCGATGTGCCTGAAATTTTGTACGTACGCTTAGAATAGTGGCCTGCACGGGAATCAAAAAGAAATTTTGCAAAAAGTTGCGTTTGGGAAAATATCATACTTTTCATGGGCATAATTCAAGACTTGGGCTCGAATAATTTTAAAATGAAATTTTCTCCGGCCCTTTGACACCGATGTGCCTGAAATTTTGTACGTACGCTTAGAATAGTGGCCTGCACGGGAATCAAAAAGAAATTTTGCAAAAAGTTGCGTTTGGGAAAATATCATACTTTTCATGGGCATAATGCAAGACTTGGGCTCGAATAATATTAAAATGTAATTTTCTCCGGCCATATGACACCGATGTGCCTGAAATTTTGTACGTTCGCTTAGAATAGTGGCCTGCACGGGAATCAAAAAGAAATTTTGCAAAAAGTTGAGTTTGGGAAAATATCATACTTTTCATGGGCGTAATGCAAGACTTGGGCTCGAACAATTTTAAAATGAAATTTTCTCCGGCTCTATGACACCGATGTGCCTGAAATTTTGTACGTACGCTTAGAATAGTGGCCTGCACGGAATCAAAAAGAAATTTTGCAAAAAGTTGCGTTTGGGAAAAAATCATACTTTTCATGGGCGTTAGGCAAGACTTGGGCTCGAACAATTTTAAAATGAAATTTTCTCCGGCCCTATGACACCGATATGCCTGAAATTTTGTACGTACGCTTAGAATAGTGGCCTGCACGGAATCAAAAAGAAATTTTGCAAAAAGTTGCGTTTGGGAAAATATCATACTTTTCATGGGCATAATGCAAGACTTGGGCTTGAACAATTTTAAAATGAAATTTTCTCCTGCCCTATGACACCGATGTGCCTGAAATTTTGTACGTACGCTTAGAATTGTGGCCTGCACGGGAATCAAAAAGAAAATTTGCAAAAAGTTGCGTTTGGGAAAATATCATACTTTTCATGGGCATAATGCGAGACTTGGGTTCGAACAATTTGAAAATGAAATTTTCTCCGGCCCTATGACACCGATGTGCCTGAAAGTTTGTACGTACGCTTAGAAATGTGGCCTGCACGTGAATCAAAAAGAAAATTTCTCAAAAAGTTGCGTTTGGGAAAATATCATACTTTTCATGGGCGTAATGCAAGACTTGGGCTCGAACAATTTTAAAATGAAATTTTCTCCGGACCTATGACACCGATGTGCCTGAAATTTTGTACGTACGCTTAGAATTGTGGCCTGCACGGGAATCAAAAAGAAAATTTGCAAAAGTTGCGTTTGGGAAAATATCATACTTTTCATGGGCATAATGCAAGACTTGGGCTCGAACAATTTTAAAATGAAATTTACTCCGGCCCTATTGCACCGATGTGCCTGAAATTTTGTACGTACGCTTAGAATAGTGGCCTGCACGGAATCAAAAAGAAATTTTGCAAAAAGTTGCGTTTGGGAAAATATCATACTTTTCATGGGCGTAAGGCAAGACTTGGGCTCGAACAATTTTAAAATGAAATTTTCTCCGGCCCTATGACACCGATGTGCCTGAAATTTTGTACGTACGCTTAGAATAGTGGCCTGCACGGAATCAAAAAGAAATTTTGCAAAAAGTTGCGTTTGGGAAAATATCATACTTTTCATGGGCATAATGCAAGACTTGGGCTTGAACAATTTTAAAATGAAATTTTCTCCTGCCCTATGACACCGATGTGCCTGAAATTTTGTACGTTCGCTTAGAATAGTGGCCTGCACGGGAATCAAAAAGAAAATTTGCAAAAAGTTGCGTTTGGGAAAATATCATACTTTTCATGGGCATAATGCGAGACTTGGGTTCGAACAATTTTAAAATGAAATTTTCTCCGGCCCGATGACACCAATGTGCCTGAAAGTTTGTACGTACGCTTAGAATAGTGGCCTGCACGTTAATCAAAAAGAAATTTCTCAAAAAGTTGCGTTTGGGAAAATATCATTCTTTTCATGGGCATAGCCTGCACGGGAATCAAAAAGAAAATTTGCAAAAAGTTGCGTTTGGGAAAATATCATACTTTTCATGGGCATAATGCAAGATTTGGGTTCGAACAATTTTAAAATGAAATTTTCTCCGGCCATATGACACCGATGTGCCTGAAAGTTGGTACGTACGCTTAGAATTGTGGCCTGCACGGGAATCAAAAAGAAAATTTGCAAAAGTTGCGTTTGGGAAAATATCATACTTTTCATGGGCATAATGCAAGACTTGGGCTCGAACAATTTTAAAATGAAATTTTCTCCGGCCCTATGACATCGATGTGCCTGAAATTTTGTACGTACGCTGAGAATAGTGGCCTGCACGGGAATCAAAAAGAAATTTTGCAAAAAAGTTGAGTTTGGGAAAATATCATACTTTTCATGGGCGTAATGCAAGACTTGGGCTCGAACAATTTTAAAATGAAATTTTCTCCGGCCCTATGACACCGATGTGCCTGAAATTTTGTACGTACGCTTAGAATAGTGGCCTGCACGGAATCAAAAAGAAATTTTGCAAAAAGTTGCGTTTGGGAAAAAATCATACTTTTCATGGGCATAATGCAAGACTTGGGCTTAAACAATTTTAAAATGAAATTTTCTCCTGCCCTATGACACCGATGTGCCTGAAATTTTGTACGTACGCTTAGAATTGTGGCCTGCACGGGAATCAAAAAGAAAATTTGCAAAAGTTGCGTTTGGGAAAATATCATACTTTTCATGGGCATAATGCAAGACTTGGGCTCGAACAATTTTAAAATGAAATTTTCTCCGGCCCTTTGACACCGATGTGCCTGAAATTTTGTACGTACGCTTAGAATAATGGTCTGCACGTGAATCAAAAAGAAATTTTGCAAAAAGTTGCTTTCGGGAAAATATCATACTTTTCATGGTCATGATGCAAGACTTGGGCTCGAACAATTTTAAAATGAAATTTTCTCCGGCCCTATGACATCGATGTGCCTGAAATTTTGTACGTACGCTTAGAATAGTGGCCTGCACGGGAATCAAAAAGAAATTTTGCAAAAAGTTGAGTTTGGGAAAATATCATACTTTTCATGGGCGTAATGCAAGACTTGGGCTCGAACAATTTTAAAATGAAATTTTCTCCGGCCCTTTGACACCGATGTGCCTGAAATTTTGTACGTACGCTTAGAATAGTGGCCTGCACGGGAATCAAAAAGAAATTTTGCAAAAAGTTGCGTTTGGGAAAATATCATACTTTTCATGGGCATAATGCAAGACTTGGGCTCGAATAATATTAAAATGTAATTTTCTCCGGCCATATGACACCGATGTGCCTGAAATTTTGTACGTTCGCTTAGAATAGTGGCCTGCACGGGAATCAAAAAGAAATTTTGCAAAAAGTTGAGTTTGGGAAAATATCATACTTTTCATGGGCGTAATGCAAGACTTGGGCTCGAACAATTTTAAAATGAAATTTTCTCCGGCTCTATGACACCGATGTGCCTGAAATTTTGTACGTACGCTTAGAATTGTGGCCTGCACGGGAATCAAAAAGAAAATTTGCAAAAGTTGCGTTTGGGAAAATATCATACTTTTCATGGGCATAATGCAAGACTTGGGCTCGAACAATTTTAAAATGAAATTTTCTCCGGCCCTTTGACACCGATGTGCCTGAAATTTTGTACGTACGCTTAGAATAATGGTCTGCACGTGAATCAAAAAGAAATTTTGCAAAAAGTTGCTTTCGGGAAAATATCATACTTTTCATGGTCATGATGCAAGACTTGGGCTCGAACAATTTTAAAATGAAATTTTCTCCGGCCCTATGACATCGATGTGCCTGAAATTTTGTACGTACGCTTAGAATAGTGGCCTGCACGGGAATCAAAAAGAAATTTTGCAAAAAGTTGCGTTTGGGAAAATATCATACTTTTCATGGGCATAATTCAAGACTTGGGCTCGAATAATTTTAAAATGAAATTTTCTCCGGCCCTTTGACACCGATGTGCCTGAAATTTTGTACGTACGCTTAGAATAGTGGCCTGCACGGGAATCAAAAAGAAATTTTGCAAAAAGTTGCGTTTGGGAAAATATCATACTTTTCATGGGCATAATGCAAGACTTGGGCTCGAATAATATTAAAATGTAATTTTCTCCGGCCATATGACACCGATGTGCCTGAAATTTTGTACGTTCGCTTAGAATAGTGGCCTGCACGGGAATCAAAAAGAAATTTTGCAAAAAGTTGAGTTTGGGAAAATATCATACTTTTCATGGGCATAATGCAAGACTTGGGCTCGAATAATATTAAAATGTAATTTTCTCCGGCCATATGACACCGATGTGCCTGAAATTTTGTACGTTCGCTGAGAATAGTGGCCTGCACGGGAATCAAAAAGAAATTTTGCAAAAAAGTTGAGTTTGGGAAAATATCATACTTTTCATGGGCGTAATGCAAGACTTGGGCTCGAACAATTTTAAAATGAAATTTTCTCCGGCCCTATGACACCGATGTGCCTGAAATTTTGTACGTACGCTTAGAATAGTGGCCTGCACGGAATCAAAAAGAAATTTTGCAAAAAGTTGCGTTTGGGAAAAAATCATACTTTTCATGGGCATAATGCAAGACTTGGGCTTGAACAATTTTAAAATGAAATTTTCTCCTGCCCTATGACACCGATGTGCCTGAAATTTTGTACGTACGCTTAGAATTGTGGCCTGCACGGGAATCAAAAAGAAAATTTGCAAAAGTTGCGTTTGGGAAAATATCATACTTTTCATGGGCATAATGCAAGACTTGGGCTCGAACAATTTTAAAATGAAATTTTCTCCGGCCCTTTGACACCGATGTGCCTGAAATTTTGTACGTACGCTTAGAATAATGGTCTGCACGTGAATCAAAAAGAAATTTTGCAAAAAGTTGCTTTCGGGAAAATATCATACTTTTCATGGTCATGATGCAAGACTTGGGCTCGAACAATTTTAAAATGAAATTTTCTCCGGCCCTATGACATCGATGTGCCTGAAATTTTGTACGTACGCTTAGAATAGTGGCCTGCACGGGAATCAAAAAGAAATTTTGCAAAAAGTTGAGTTTGGGAAAATATCATACTTTTCATGGGCGTAATGCAAGACTTGGGCTCGAACAATTTTAAAATGAAATTTTCTCCGGCCCTTTGACACCGATGTGCCTGAAATTTTGTACGTACGCTTAGAATAGTGGCCTGCACGGGAATCAAAAAGAAATTTTGCAAAAAGTTGCGTTTGGGAAAATATCATACTTTTCATGGGCATAATGCAAGACTTGGGCTCGAATAATATTAAAATGTAATTTTCTCCGGCCATATGACACCGATGTGCCTGAAATTTTGTACGTTCGCTTAGAATAGTGGCCTGCACGGGAATCAAAAAGAAATTTTGCAAAAAGTTGAGTTTGGGAAAATATCATACTTTTCATGGGCGTAATGCAAGACTTGGGCTCGAACAATTTTAAAATGAAATTTTCTCCGGCTCTATGACACCGATGTGCCTGAAATTTTGTACGTACGCTTAGAATAGTGGCCTGCACGGAATCAAAAAGAAATTTTGCAAAAAGTTGCGTTTGGGAAAAAATCATACTTTTCATGGGCATAATGCAAGACTTGGGCTTGAACAATTTTAAAATGAAATTTTCTCCTGCCCTATGACACCGATGTGCCTGAAATTTTGTACGTACGCTTAGAATTGTGGCCTGCACGGGAATCAAAAAGAAAATTTGCAAAAGTTGCGTTTGGGAAAATATCATACTTTTCATGGGCATAATGCAAGACTTGGGCTCGAACAATTTTAAAATGAAATTTTCTCCGGCCCTTTGACACCGATGTGCCTGAAATTTTGTACGTACGCTTAGAATAATGGTCTGCACGTGAATCAAAAAGAAATTTTGCAAAAAGTTGCTTTCGGGAAAATATCATACTTTTCATGGTCATGATGCAAGACTTGGGCTCGAACAATTTTAAAATGAAATTTTCTCCGGCCCTATGACATCGATGTGCCTGAAATTTTGTACGTACGCTTAGAATAGTGGCCTGCACGGGAATCAAAAAGAAATTTTGCAAAAAGTTGCGTTTGGGAAAATATCATACTTTTCATGGGCATAATTCAAGACTTGGGCTCGAATAATTTTAAAATGAAATTTTCTCCGGCCCTTTGACACCGATGTGCCTGAAATTTTGTACGTACGCTTAGAATAGTGGCCTGCACGGGAATCAAAAAGAAATTTTGCAAAAAGTTGCGTTTGGGAAAATATCATACTTTTCATGGGCATAATGCAAGACTTGGGCTCGAATAATATTAAAATGTAATTTTCTCCGGCCATATGACACCGATGTGCCTGAAATTTTGTACGTTCGCTTAGAATAGTGGCCTGCACGGGAATCAAAAAGAAATTTTGCAAAAAGTTGAGTTTGGGAAAATATCATACTTTTCATGGGCGTAATGCAAGACTTGGGCTCGAACAATTTTAAAATGAAATTTTCTCCGGCTCTATGACACCGATGTGCCTGAAATTTTGTACGTACGCTTAGAATAGTGGCCTGCACGGAATCAAAAAGAAATTTTGCAAAAAGTTGCGTTTGGGAAAAAATCATACTTTTCATGGGCGTTAGGCAAGACTTGGGCTCGAACAATTTTAAAATGAAATTTTCTCCGGCCCTATGACACCGATATGCCTGAAATTTTGTACGTACGCTTAGAATAGTGGCCTGCACGGAATCAAAAAGAAATTTTGCAAAAAGTTGCGTTTGGGAAAATATCATACTTTTCATGGGCATAATGCAAGACTTGGGCTTGAACAATTTTAAAATGAAATTTTCTCCTGCCCTATGACACCGATGTGCCTGAAATTTTGTACGTACGCTTAGAATTGTGGCCTGCACGGGAATCAAAAAGAAAATTTGCAAAAGTTGCGTTTGGGAAAATATCATACTTTTCATGGGCATAATGCAAGACTTGGGCTCGAACAATTTTAAAATGAAATTTTCTCCGGCCCTTTGACACCGATGTGCCTGAAATTTTGTACGTACGCTTAGAATAATGGTCTGCACGTGAATCAAAAAGAAATTTTGCAAAAAGTTGCTTTAGGGAAAATATCATACTTTTCATGGTCATGATGCAAGACTTGGGCTCGAACAATTTTAAAATGAAATTTTCTCCGGCCCTATGACATCGATGTGCCTGAAATTTTGTACGTACGCTTAGAATAGTGGCCTGCACGGGAATCAAAAAGAAATTTTGCAAAAAGTTGAGTTTGGGAAAATATCATACTTTTCATGGGCGTAATGCAAGACTTGGGCTCGAACAATTTTAAAATGAAATTTTCTCCGGCCCTTTGACACCGATGTGCCTGAAATTTTGTACGTACGCTTAGAATAGTGGCCTGCACGGGAATCAAAAAGAAATTTTGCAAAAAGTTGCGTTTGGGAAAATATCATACTTTTCATGGGCATAATGCAAGACTTGGGCTCGAATAATATTAAAATGTAATTTTCTCCGGCCATATGACACCGATGTGCCTGAAATTTTGTACGTTCGCTTAGAATAGTGGCCTGCACGGGAATCAAAAAGAAATTTTGCAAAAAGTTGAGTTTGGGAAAATATCATACTTTTCATGGGCGTAATGCAAGACTTGGGCTCGAACAATTTTAAAATGAAATTTTCTCCGGCTCTATGACACCGATGTGCCTGAAATTTTGTACGTACGCTTAGAATAGTGGCCTGCACGGAATCAAAAAGAAATTTTGCAAAAAGTTGCGTTTGGGAAAAAATCATACTTTTCATGGGCATAATGCAAGACTTGGGCTTGAACAATTTTAAAATGAAATTTTCTCCTGCCCTATGACACCGATGTGCCTGAAATTTTGTACGTACGCTTAGAATTGTGGCCTGCACGGGAATCAAAAAGAAAATTTGCAAAAGTTGCGTTTGGGAAAATATCATACTTTTCATGGGCATAATGCAAGACTTGGGCTCGAACAATTTTAAAATGAAATTTTCTCGGGCCCTTTGACACCGATGTGCCTGAAATTTTGTACGTACGCTTAGAATAATGGTCTGCACGTGAATCAAAAAGAAATTTTGCAAAAAGTTGCTTTCGGGAAAATATCATACTTTTCATGGTCATGATGCAAGACTTGGGCTCGAACAATTTTAAAATGAAATTTTCTCCGGCCCTATGACATCGATGTGCCTGAAATTTTGTACGTACGCTTAGAATAGTGGCCTGCACGGGAATCAAAAAGAAATTTTGCAAAAAGTTGCGTTTGGGAAAATATCATACTTTTCATGGGCATAATTCAAGACTTGGGCTCGAATAATTTTAAAATGAAATTTTCTCCGGCCCTTTGACACCGATGTGCCTGAAATTTTGTACGTACGCTTAGAATAGTGGCCTGCACGGGAATCAAAAAGAAATTTTGCAAAAAGTTGCGTTTGGGAAAATATCATACTTTTCATGGGCATAATGCAAGACTTGGGCTCGAATAATATTAAAATGTAATTTTCTCCGGCCATATGACACCGATGTGCCTGAAATTTTGTACGTTCGCTTAGAATAGTGGCCTGCACGGGAATCAAAAAGAAATTTTGCAAAAAGTTGAGTTTGGGAAAATATCATACTTTTCATGGGCGTAATGCAAGACTTGGGCTCGAACAATTTTAAAATGAAATTTTCTCCGGCTCTATGACACCGATGTGCCTGAAATTTTGTACGTACGCTTAGAATAGTGGCCTGCACGGAATCAAAAAGAAATTTTGCAAAAAGTTGCGTTTGGGAAAAAATCATACTTTTCATGGGCGTTAGGCAAGACTTGGGCTCGAACAATTTTAAAATGAAATTTTCTCCGGCCCTATGACACCGATATGCCTGAAATTTTGTACGTACGCTTAGAATAGTGGCCTGCACGGAATCAAAAAGAAATTTTGCAAAAAGTTGCGTTTGGGAAAATATCATACTTTTCATGGGCATAATGCAAGACTTGGGCTTGAACAATTTTAAAATGAAATTTTCTCCTGCCCTATGACACCGATGTGCCTGAAATTTTGTACGTACGCTTAGAATTGTGGCCTGCACGGGAATCAAAAAGAAAATTTGCAAAAAGTTGCGTTTGGGAAAATATCATACTTTTCATGGGCATAATGCGAGACTTGGGTTCGAACAATTTGAAAATGAAATTTTCTCCGGCCCTATGACACCGATGTGCCTGAAAGTTTGTACGTACGCTTAGAAATGTGGCCTGCACGTGAATCAAAAAGAAAATTTCTCAAAAAGTTGCGTTTGGGAAAATATCATACTTTTCATGGGCGTAATGCAAGACTTGGGCTCGAACAATTTTAAAATGAAATTTTCTCCGGACCTATGACACCGATGTGCCTGAAATTTTGTACGTACGCTTAGAATTGTGGCCTGCACGGGAATCAAAAAGAAAATTTGCAAAAGTTGCGTTTGGGAAAATATCATACTTTTCATGGGCATAATGCAAGACTTGGGCTCGAACAATTTTAAAATGAAATTTACTCCGGCCCTATTGCACCGATGTGCCTGAAATTTTGTACGTACGCTTAGAATAGTGGCCTGCACGGAATCAAAAAGAAATTTTGCAAAAAGTTGCGTTTGGGAAAATATCATACTTTTCATGGGCGTAAGGCAAGACTTGGGCTCGAACAATTTTAAAATGAAATTTTCTCCGGCCCTATGACACCGATGTGCCTGAAATTTTGTACGTACGCTTAGAATAGTGGCCTGCACGGAATCAAAAAGAAATTTTGCAAAAAGTTGCGTTTGGGAAAATATCATACTTTTCATGGGCATAATGCAAGACTTGGGCTTGAACAATTTTAAAATGAAATTTTCTCCTGCCCTATGACACCGATGTGCCTGAAATTTTGTACGTTCGCTTAGAATAGTGGCCTGCACGGGAATCAAAAAGAAATTTTGCAAAAAGTTGCGTTTGGGAAAATATCATACTTTTCATGGGCATAATGCGAGACTTGGGTTCGAACAATTTTAAAATGAAATTTTCTCCGGCCCGATGACACCAATGTGCCTGAAAGTTTGTACGTACGCTTAGAATAGTGGCCTGCACGTGAATCAAAAAGAAATATCTCAAAAAGTTGCGTTTGGGAAAATATCATTCTTTTCATGGGCATAGCCTGCACGGGAATCAAAAAGAAAATTTGCAAAAAGTTGCGTTTGGGAAAATATCATACTTTTCATGGGCATAATGCAAGATTTGGGTTCGAACAATTTTAAAATGAAATTTTCTCCGGCCATATGACACCGATGTGCCTGAAAATTTGTACGTACGCTTAGAATTGTGGCCTGCACGGGAATCAAAAAGAAATTTTGCAAAAAGTTGCGTTTGGGAAAATATCATACTTTTCATGGGCATAATGCAAGACTTGGGCTTGAACAATTTTAAAATGAAATTTTCTCCTGCCCTATGACACCGATGTGCCTGAAAATTTGTACGTACGCTTAGAATTGTGGCCTGCACGGGAATCAAAAAGAAAATTTGCAAAAGTTGCGTTTGGGAAAATATCATACTTTTCATGGGCATAATGCAAGACTTGGGCTCGAACAATTTTAAAATGAAATTTTCTCCGGCCCTTTGACACCGATGTGCCTGAAATTTTGTACGTACGCTTAGAATAATGGTCTGCACGTGAATCAAAAAGAAATTTTGCAAAAAGTTGCTTTCGGGAAAATATCATACTTTTCATGGTCATGATGCAAGACTTGGGCTCGAACAATTTTAAAATGAAATTTTCTCCGGCCCTATGACATCGATGTGCCTGAAATTTTGTACGTACGCTTAGAATAGTGGCCTGCACGGGAATCAAAAAGAAATTTTGCAAAAAGTTGCGTTTGGGAAAATATCATACTTTTCATGGGCATAATTCAAGACTTGGGCTCGAATAATTTTAAAATGAAATTTTCTCCGGCCCTTTGACACCGATGTGCCTGAAATTTTGTACGTACGCTTAGAATAGTGGCCTGCACGGGAATCAAAAAGAAATTTTGCAAAAAGTTGCGTTTGGGAAAATATCATACTTTTCATGGGCATAATGCAAGACTTGGGCTCGAATAATATTAAAATGTAATTTTCTCCGGCCATATGACACCGATGTGCCTGAAATTTTGTACGTTCGCTTAGAATAGTGGCCTGCACGGGAATCAAAAAGAAATTTTGCAAAAAGTTGAGTTTGGGAAAATATCATACTTTTCATGGGCGTAATGCAAGACTTGGGCTCGAACAATTTTAAAATGAAATTTTCTCCGGCTCTATGACACCGATGTGCCTGAAATTTTGTACGTACGCTTAGAATAGTGGCCTGCACGGAATCAAAAAGAAATTTTGCAAAAAGTTGCGTTTGGGAAAAAATCATACTTTTCATTGGCATAATGCAAGACTTGGGCTTGAACAATTTTAAAATGAAATTTTCTCCTGCCCTATGACACCGATGTGCCTGAAATTTTGTACGTACGCTTAGAATTGTGGCCTGCACGGGAATCAAAAAGAAAATTTGCAAAAGTTGCGTTTGGGAAAATATCATACTTTTCATGGGCATAATGCAAGACTTGGGCTCGAACAATTTTAAAATGAAATTTTCTCCGGCCCTTTGACACCGATGTGCCTGAAATTTTGTACGTACGCTTAGAATAATGGTCTGCACGTGAATCAAAAAGAAATTTTGCAAAAAGTTGCTTTCGGGAAAATATCATACTTTTCATGGTCATGATGCAAGACTTGGGCTCGAACAATTTTAAAATGAAATTTTCTCCGGCCCTATGACATCGATGTGCCTGAAATTTTGTACGTACGCTTAGAATAGTGGCCTGCACGGGAATCAAAAAGAAATTTTGCAAAAAGTTGCGTTTGGGAAAATATCATACTTTTCATGGGCATAATTCAAGACTTGGGCTCGAATAATTTTAAAATGAAATTTTCTCCGGCCCTTTGACACCGATGTGCCTGAAATTTTGTACGTACGCTTAGAATAGTGGCCTGCACGGGAATCAAAAAGAAATTTTGCAAAAAGTTGCGTTTGGGAAAATATCATACTTTTCATGGGCATAATGCAAGACTTGGGCTCGAATAATATTAAAATGTAATTTTCTCCGGCCATATGACACCGATGTGCCTGAAATTTTGTACGTTCGCTTAGAATAGTGGCCTGCACGGGAATCAAAAAGAAATTTTGCAAAAAGTTGAGTTTGGGAAAATATCATACTTTTCATGGGCGTAATGCAAGACTTGGGCTCGAACAATTTTAAAATGAAATTTTCTCCGGCTCTATGACACCGATGTGCCTGAAATTTTGTACGTACGCTTAGAATAGTGGCCTGCACGGAATCAAAAAGAAATTTTGCAAAAAGTTGCGTTTGGGAAAAAATCATACTTTTCATGGGCGTTAGGCAAGACTTGGGCTCGAACAATTTTAAAATGAAATTTTCTCCGGCCCTATGACACCGATATGCCTGAAATTTTGTACGTACGCTTAGAATAGTGGCCTGCACGGAATCAAAAAGAAATTTTGCAAAAAGTTGCGTTTGGGAAAATATCATACTTTTCATGGGCATAATGCAAGACTTGGGCTTGAACAATTTTAAAATGAAATTTTCTCCTGCCCTATGACACCGATGTGCCTGAAATTTTGTACGTACGCTTAGAATTGTGGCCTGCACGGGAATCAAAAAGAAAATTTGCAAAAAGTTGCGTTTGGGAAAATATCATACTTTTCATGGGCATAATGCGAGACTTGGGTTCGAACAATTTGAAAATGAAATTTTCTCCGGCCCTATGACACCGATGTGCCTGAAAGTTTGTACGTACGCTTAGAAATGTGGCCTGCACGTGAATCAAAAAGAAAATTTCTCAAAAAGTTGCGTTTGGGAAAATATCATACTTTTCATGGGCGTAATGCAAGACTTGGGCTCGAACAATTTTAAAATGAAATTTTCTCCGGACCTATGACACCGATGTGCCTGAAATTTTGTACGTACGCTTAGAATTGTGGCCTGCACGGGAATCAAAAAGAAAATTTGCAAAAGTTGCGTTTGGGAAAATATCATACTTTTCATGGGCATAATGCAAGACTTGGGCTCGAACAATTTTAAAATGAAATTTACTCCGGCCCTATTGCACCGATGTGCCTGAAATTTTGTACGTACGCTTAGAATAGTGGCCTGCACGGAATCAAAAAGAAATTTTGCAAAAAGTTGCGTTTGGGAAAATATCATACTTTTCATGGGCGTAAGGCAAGACTTGGGCTCGAACAATTTTAAAATGAAATTTTCTCCGGCCCTATGACACCGATGTGCCTGAAATTTTGTACGTACGCTTAGAATAGTGGCCTGCACGGAATCAAAAAGAAATTTTGCAAAAAGTTGCGTTTGGGAAAATATCATACTTTTCATGGGCATAATGCAAGACTTGGGCTTGAACAATTTTAAAATGAAATTTTCTCCTGCCCTATGACACCGATGTGCCTGAAATTTTGTACGTTCGCTTAGAATAGTGGCCTGCACGGGAATCAAAAAGAAATTTTGCAAAAAGTTGCGTTTGGGAAAATATCATACTTTTCATGGGCATAATGCGAGACTTGGGTTCGAACAATTTTAAAATGAAATTTTCTCCGGCCCGATGACACCAATGTGCCTGAAAGTTTGTACGTACGCTTAGAATAGTGGCCTGCACGTGAATCAAAAAGAAATTTCTCAAAAAGTTGCGTTTGGGAAAATATCATTCTTTTCATGGGCATAGCCTGCACGGGAATCAAAAAGAAAATTTGCAAAAAGTTGCGTTTGGGAAAATATCATACTTTTCATGGGCATAATGCAAGATTTGGGTTCGAACAATTTTAAAATGAAATTTTCTCCGGCCATATGACACCGATGTGCCTGAAAGTTGGTACGTACGCTTAGAATAGTGGCCTGCACGGGAATCAAAAAGAAATTTTGCAAAAAGTTGCGTTTGGGAAAATATCATACTTTTCATGGGCATAATGCGAGACTTGGGTTCGAACAATTTTAAAATGAAATTTTCTCCGGCCCTATGACACCGATGTGCCTGAAAGTTTGTACGTACGCTTAGAATAGTGGCCTGCACGTGAATCAAAAAGAAATTTCTCAAAAAGTTGCGTTTGGGAAAATATCATACTTTTCATGGGCATAGCCTGCACGGGAATCAAAAAGAAAATTTGCAAAAAGTTGCGTTTGGGAAAATATCATACTTTTCATGGGCATAATGCGAGTCTTGGGTTCAAACAATTTTAAAATGAAATTTACTCCGGCCCTATGACACCGATGTGCCTGAAATTTTGTAAGTACGCTTAGAATAGTGGCCTGCACGGGAATCAAAAAGAAATTTTGCAAAAAGTTGCGTTTGGGAAAATATCATTCTTTTCATGGGCATATCCTGCACGGGAATCAAAAAGAAAATTTGCAAAAAGTAGCGTTTGGGAAAATATCATACTTTTCATGGGCATAATGCAAGATTTGGGTTCGAACAATTTTAAAATGAAATTTTCTCCGGCCCTTTGACACCGATGTGCCTGAAATTTTGTACGTACGCTTAGAATAGTGGCCTGCACGGGTATCAAAAAGAAATTTTGCAAAAAAGTTGAGTTTGGGAAAATATCATACTTTTCATGGGCGTAATGCAAGACTTGGGCTCGAACAATTTTAAAATGAAATTTTCTCCGGCCCTATGACACCGATGTGCCTGAAATTTTGTACGTACGCTTAGAATAGTGGCCTGCACGGGAATCAAAAAGAAATTTTGCAAAAAAGTTGAGTTTGGGAAAATATCATACTTTTCATGGGCGTAATGCAAGACTTGGGCTCGAACAATTTTAAAATGAAATTTTCTCCGGCCCTATGACACCGATGTGCCTGAAATTTTGTACGTACGCTTAGAATTGTGGCCTGCACGGGAATCAAAAAGAAAATTTGCAAAAGTTGCGTTTGGGAAAATATCATACTTTTCATGGGCATAATGCAAGACTTGGGCTCGAACAATTTTAAAATGAAATTTACTCCGGCCCTATTGCACCGAAGTGCCTGAAATTTTGTACGTACGCTTAGAATAGTGGCCTGCACGGAATCAAAAAGAAATTTTGCAAAAAGTTGCGTTTGGGAAAATATCATACTTTTCATGGGCATAATGCAAGACTTGGGCTTGAACAATTTTAAAATGAAATTTTCTCCTGCCCTATGACACCGATGTGCCTGAAATTTTGTACGTACGCTTAGAATAGTGGCCTGCACGGAATCAAAAAGAAATTTTGCAAAAAGTTGCGTTTGGGAAAATATCATACTTTTCATGGGCATAATGCAAGACTTGGGCTTGAACAATTTTAAAATGAAATTTTCTCCTGCTTTATGACACCGATGTGCCTGAAATTTTGTACGTACGCTTAGAATACTGGCCTGCACGGGAATCAAAAAGAAATTTTGCAAAAAGTTGCGTTTGGGAAAATATCATACTTTTCATGGGCATAATGCAAGACTTGGGCTCGAACAATTTTAAAATGAAATATACTCCGGCCCTATGACACCGATGTGCCTGAAATTTTGTACGTACGCTTAGAATAATGGTCTGCACGTGAATCAAAAAGAAATTTTGCAAAAAGTTGCTTTCGGGAAAATATCATACTTTTCATGGTCATGATGCAAGACTTGGGCTCGAACAATTTTAAAATGAAATTTTCTCCGGCCCTATGACATCGATGTGCCTGAAATTTTGTACGTACGCTTAGAATAGTGGCCTGCACGGGAATCAAAAAGAAATTTTGCAAAAAGTTGAGTTTGGGAAAATATCATACTTTTCATGGGCGTAATGCAAGACTTGGGCTCGAACAATTTTAAAATGAAATTTTCTCCGGCCCTATGACACCGATGTGCCTGAAATTTTGTACGTACGCTGAGAATAGTGGCCTGCACGGAATCAAAAAGAAATTTTGCAAAAAGTCGCGTTTGGGAAAATATCATACTTTTCATGGGCGTAATGCAAGACTTGGGCTTGAACAATTTTAAAATGAAATTTTCTCCTGCCCTATGACACCGATGTGCCTGAAATTTTGTACGTACGCTTAGAATAGTGGCCTGCACGGAATCAAAAAGAAATTTTGCAAAAAGTTGCGTTTGGGAAAATATCATACTTTTCATGGGCATAATGCAAGACTTGGGCTCGAACAATTTTAAAATGAAATATACTCCGGCCCTATGACACCGATGTGCCTGAAATTTTGTACGTACGCTTAGAATAATGGTCTGCACGTGAATCAAAAAGAAATTTTGCAAAAAGTTGCTTTCGGGAAAATATCATACTTTTCATGGTCATGATGCAAGACTTGGGCTCGAACAATTTTAAAATGAAATTTTCTCCGGCCCTATGACATCGATGTGCCTGAAATTTTGTACGTACGCTTAGAATAGTGGCCTGCACGGGAATCAAAAAGAAATTTTGCAAAAAGTTGAGTTTGGGAAAATATCATACTTTTCATGGGCGTAATGCAAGACTTGGGCTCGAACAATTTTAAAATGAAATTTTCTCCGGCCCTATGACACCGATGTGCCTGAAATTTTGTACGTACGCTGAGAATAGTGGCCTGCACGGAATCAAAAAGAAATTTTGCAAAAAGTCGCGTTTGGGAAAATATCATACTTTTCATGGGCGTAATGCAAGACTTGGGCTTGAACAATTTTAAAATGAAATTTTCTCCTGCCCTATGACACCGATGTGCCTGAAATTTTGTACGTACGCTTAGAATAGTGGCCTGCACGGAATCAAAAAGAAATTTTGCAAAAAGTTGCGTTTGGGAAAATATCATACTTTTCATGGGCATAATGCAAGACTTGGGCTCGAACAATTTTAAAATGAAATTTACTCTTTGCAAAAAGTTGCTTTCGGGAAAATATCATACTTTTCATGGTCATGATGCAAGACTTGGGCTCGAACAATTTTAAAATGAAATTTTCTCCGGCCCTATGACATCGATGTGCCTGAAATTTTGTACGTACGCTTAGAATAGTGGCCTGCACGGGAATCAAAAAGAAATTTTGCAAAAAGTTGAGTTTGGGAAAATATCATACTTTTCATGGGCGTAAGGCAAGACTTGGGCTCGAACAATTTTAAAATGAAATTTTCTCCGGCCCTATGACACCGATGTGCCTGAAATTTTGTACGTACGCTTAGAATAGTGGCCTGCACGGAATCAAAAAGAGATTTTGCAAAAAGTTGCGTTTGGGAAAATATCATACTTTTCATGGGCATAATGCAAGACTTGGGCTTGAACAATTTTAAAATGAAATTTTCTCCTGCCCTATGACACCGATGTGCCTGAAATTTTGTACGTACGCTTAGAATTGTGGCCTGCACGGGAATCAAAAAGAAAATTTGCAAAAGTTGCGTTTGGGAAAATATCATACTTTTCATGGGCATAATGCCAGACTTGGGCTCGAACAATTTTAAAATGAAATTTACTCCGGCCCTATTGCACCGATGTGCCTGAAATTTTGTACGTACGCTTAGAATAGTGGCCTGGACGGGAATCAAAAAGAAAATTTGCAAAAGTTGCGTTTGGGAAAATATCATACTTTTCATGGGCATAATGCAAGACTTGGGCTCGAACAATTTTAAAATGAAATTTACTCCGGCCCTATTGCACCGAAGTGCCTGAAATTTTGTACGTACGCTTAGAATAGTGGCCTGCACGGAATCAAAAAGAAATTTTGCAAAAAGTTGCGTTTGGGAAAATATCATACTTTTCATGGGCATAATGCAAGACTTGGGCTTGAACAATTTTAAAATGAAATTTTCTCCTGCCCTATGACACCGATGTGCCTGAAATTTTGTACGTACGCTTAGAATAGTGGCCTGCACGGAATCAAAAAGAAATTTTGCAAAAAGTTGCGTTTGGGAAAATATCATACTTTTCATGGGCATAATGCAAGACTTGGGCTTGAACAATTTTAAAATGAAATTTTCTCCTGCTTTATGACACCGATGTGCCTGAAATTTTGTACGTACGCTTAGAATACTGGCCTGCACGGGAATCAAAAAGAAATTTTGCAAAAAGTTGCGTTTGGGAAAATATCATACTTTTCATGGGCATAATGCAAGACTTGGGCTCGAACAATTTTAAAATGAAATATACTCCGGCCCTATGACACCGATGTGCCTGAAATTTTGTACGTACGCTTAGAATAATGGTCTGCACGTGAATCAAAAAGAAATTTTGCAAAAAGTTGCTTTCGGGAAAATATCATACTTTTCATGGTCATGATGCAAGACTTGGGCTCGAACAATTTTAAAATGAAATTTTCTCCGGCCCTATGACATCGATGTGCCTGAAATTTTGTACGTACGCTTAGAATAGTGGCCTGCACGGGAATCAAAAAGAAATTTTGCAAAAAGTTGAGTTTGGGAAAATATCATACTTTTCATGGGCATAATGCAAGACTTGGGCTCGAACAATTTTAAAATGAAATTTTCTCCGGCCCTATGACACCGATGTGCCTGAAATTTTGTACGTACGCTGAGAATAGTGGCCTGCACGGAATCAAAAAGAAATTTTGCAAAAAGTCGCGTTTGGGAAAATATCATACTTTTCATGGGCGTAATGCAAGACTTGGGCTTGAACAATTTTAAAATGAAATTTTCTCCTGCCCTATGACACCGATGTGCCTGAAATTTTGTACGTACGCTTAGAATAGTGGCCTGCACGGAATCAAAAAGAAATTTTGCAAAAAGTTGCGTTTGGGAAAATATCATACTTTTCATGGGCATAATGCAAGACTTGGGCTTGAACAATTTTAAAATGAAATTTTCTCCTGCCCTATGACACCGATGTGCCTGAAATTTTGTACGTACGCTAAGAATAGTGGCCTGCACGGGAATCAAAAAGAAATTTTGCAAAAAGTTGCGTTTGGGAAAATATCATACTTTTCATGGGCATAATGCAAGACTTGGGCTCGAACAATTTTAAAATGAAATTTACTTTTTGCAAAAAGTTGCTTTCGGGAAAATATCATACTTTTCATGGTCATGATGCAAGACTTGGGCTCGAACAATTTTAAAATGAAATTTACTCCGGCCGTTTTGCACCGATGTGCCTGAAATTTTGTACGTACGCTTAGAATAGTGGCCTGGACGGGAATCAAAAAGAAATTTTGCAAAAAGTTGCGTTTGGGAAAATATCATACTTTTCATGGGCGTAAGGCAAGACTTGGGCTCGAACAATTTTAAAATGAAATTTTCTCCGGCCCTATGACATCGATGTGCCTGAAATTTTGTACGTACGCTGAGAATAGTGGCCTGCACGGGAATCAAAAAGAAATTTTGCAAAAAAGTTGAGTTTGGGAAAATATCATACTTTTCATGGGCGTAATGCAAGACTTGGGCTCGAACAATTTTAAAATGAAATTTTCTCCGGCCCTATGACACCGATGTGCCTGAAATTTTGTACGTACGCTTAGAATTGTGGCCTGCACGGGAATCAAAAAGAAAATTTGCAAAAGTTGCGTTTGGGAAAATATCATACTTTTCATGGGCATAATGCAAGACTTGGGTTCGAACAATTTTAAAATGAAATTTACTCCGGCCCTATTGCACCGATGTGCCTGAAATTTTGTACGTACGCTTAGAATAGTGGCCTGGACGGGAATCAAAAAGAAATTTTGCAAAAAGTTGCGTTTGGGAAAATATCATACTTTTCATGGGCGTAAGGCAAGACTTGGGCTCGAACAATTTTAAAATGAAATTTTCTCCGGCCCTATGACACCGATGTGCCTGAAATTTTGTACGTACGCTTAGAATAGTGGCCTGCACGAAATCAAAAAGAAATTTTGCAAAAAGTTGCGTTTGGGAAAATATCATACTTTTCATGGGCATAATGCAAGACTTGGGCTTGAACAATTTTAAAATGAAATTTTCTCCTCCCCTATGACACCGATGTGCCTGAAATTTTGTACGTACGCTTAGAATAGTGGCCTGCACGGAATCAAAAAGAAATTTTGCAAAAAGTTGCGTTTGGGAAAATATCATACTTTTCATGGGCATAATGCAAGACTTGGGCTTGAACAATTTTAAAATGAAATTTTCTCCTGCCCTATGACACCGATGTGCCTGAAATTTTGTACGTACGCTTAGAATAGTGGCCTGCACGGGAATCAAAAAGAAATTTTGCAAAAAGTTGCGTTTGGGAAAATATCATACTTTTCATGGGCATAATGCAAGACTTGGGCTCGAACAATTTTAAAATGAAATTTTCTCCGGCCCTATGACACCGATGTGCCTGAAATTTTGTACGTACGCTTAGAATAGTGGCCTGCACGGGAATCAAAAATAAATTTTGCATAAAAGTTGAGTTTGGGAAAATATCATACTTTTCATGGGCGTAATGCAAGACTTGGGCTCGAACAATTTTAAAATGAAATTTTCTCCGGCCCTATGACACCGATGTGCCTGAAATTTTGTACGTACGCTTAGAATTGTGGCCTGCACGGGAATCAAAAAGAAAATTTGCAAAAGTTGCGTTTGGGAAAATATCATACTTTTCATGGGCATAACCTCGGCCACCATAACACGGGCATGTGCCTAGTATGGCGGCCATAAATTCCACAATTGTTATATATTTACTATTCAAAGAATAAAGAAACATTAAAAAAAAAAATGCAAGACTTGGGCTCGAACAATTTTAAAATGAAATTTACTCCGGCCCTATTAGACCGATGTGCCTGAAATTTTGTACGTACGCTTAGAATAGTGGCCTGCACGGGAATCAAAAAGAAATTTTGCAAAAAGTTGCGTTTGGGAAAATATCATACTTTTCATGGTCATGATGCAAGACTTGGGCTCGAACAATTTTAAAATGAAATTTTCTCCGGCCCTATGACATCGATGTGCCTGAAATTTTGTACGTACGCTTAGAATAGTGGCCTGCACGGGAATCAAAAAGAAATTTTGCAAAAAGTTGAGTTTGGGAAAATATCATACTTTTCATGGGCGTAATGCAAGACTTGGGCTCGAACAATTTTAAAATGAAATTTTCTCCGGCCCTATGACACCGATGTGCCTGAAATTTTGTACGTACGCTGAGAATAGTGGCCTGCACGGAATCAAAAAGAAATTTTGCAAAAAGTCGCGTTTGGGAAAATATCATACTTTTCATGGGCGTAATGCAAGACTTGGGCTTGAACAATTTTAAAATGAAATTTTCTCCTGCCCTATGACACCGATGTGCCTGAAATTTTGTACGTACGCTTAGAATAGTGGCCTGCACGGAATCAAAAAGAAATTTTGCAAAAAGTTGCGTTTGGGAAAATATCATACTTTTCATGGGCATAATGCAAGACTTGGGCTCGAACAATTTTAAAATGAAATTTACTCTTTGCAAAAAGTTGCTTTCGGGAAAATATCATACTTTTCATGGTCATGATGCAAGACTTGGGCTCGAACAATTTTAAAATGAAATTTTCTCCGGCCCTATGACATCGATGTGCCTGAAATTTTGTACGTACGCTTAGAATAGTGGCCTGCACGGGAATCAAAAAGAAATTTTGCAAAAAGTTGCGTTTGGGAAAATATCATACTTTTCATGGGCATAATGCAAGACTTGGGCTTGAACAATTTTAAAATGAAATTTTCTCCTGCCCTATGACACCGATGTGCCTGAAATTTTGTACGTACGCTTAGAATTGTGGCCTGCACGGGAATCAAAAAGAAAATTTGCAAAAGTTGCGTTTGGGAAAATATCATACTTTTCATGGGCATAATGCAAGACTTGGGCTCGAACAATTTTAAAATGAAATTTACTCCGGCCCTATTGCACCGATGTGCCTGAAATTTTGTACGTACGCTTAGAATAGTGGCCTGGACGGGAATCAAAAAGAAATTTTGCAAAAAGTTGCGTTTGGGAAAATATCATACTTTTCATGGGCGTAAGGCAAGACTTGGGCTCGAACAATTTTAAAATGAAATTTTCTCCGGCCCTATGACATCGATGTGCCTGAAATTTTGTACGTACGCTGAGAATAGTGGCCTGCACGGGAATCAAAAAGAAATTTTGCAAAAAAGTTGAGTTTGGGAAAATATCATACTTTTCATGGGCGTAATGCAAGACTTGGGCTCGAACAATTTTAAAATGAAATTTTCTCCGGCCCTATGACACCGATGTGCCTGAAATTTTGTACGTACGCTTAGAATTGTGGCCTGCACGGGAATCAAAAAGAAAATTTGCAAAAGTTGCGTTTGGGAAAATATCATACTTTTCATGGGCATAATGCAAGACTTGGGCTCGAACAATTTTAAAATGAAATTTACTCCGGCCCTATTGCACCGATGTGCCTGAAATTTTGTACGTACGCTTAGAATAGTGGCCTGGACGGGAATCAAAAAGAAATTTTGCAAAAAGTTGCGTTTGGGAAAATATCATACTTTTCATGGGCGTAAGGCAAGACTTGGGCTCGAACAATTTTAAAATGAAATTTTCTCCGGCCCTATGACACCGATGTGCCTGAAATTTTGTACGTACGCTTAGAATAGTGGCCTGCACGAAATCAAAAAGAAATTTTGCAAAAAGTTGCGTTTGGGAAAATATCATACTTTTCATGGGCATAATGCAAGACTTGGGCTTGAACAATTTTAAAATGAAATTTTCTCCTGCCCTATGACACCGATGTGCCTGAAATTTTGTACGTACGCTTAGAATAGTGGCCTGCACGGAATCAAAAAGAAATTTTGCAAAAAGTTGCGTTTGGGAAAATATCATACTTTTCATGGGCATAATGCAAGACTTGGGCTTGAACAATTTTAAAATGAAATTTTCTCCTGCCCTATGACACCGATGTGCCTGAAATTTTGTACGTACGCTTAGAATAGTGGCCTGCACGGGAATCAAAAAGAAATTTTGCAAAAAGTTGCGTTTGGGAAAATATCATACTTTTCATGGGCATAATGCAAGACTTGGGCTCGAACAATTTTAAAATGAAATTTTCTCCGGCCCTATGACACCGATGTGCCTGAAATTTTGTACGTACGCTTAGAATAGTGGCCTGCACGGGAATCAAAAAGAAATTTTGCATAAAAGTTGAGTTTGGGAAAATATCATACTTTTCATGGGCGTAATGCAAGACTTGGGCTCGAACAATTTTAAAATGAAATTTTCTCCGGCCCTATGACACCGATGTGCCTGAAATTTTGTACGTACGCTTAGAATTGTGGCCTGCACGGGAATCAAAAAGAAAATTTGCAAAAGTTGCGTTTGGGAAAATATCATACTTTTCATGGGCATAATGCAAGACTTGGGCTCGAACAATTTTAAAATGAAATTTACTCCGGCCCTATTAGACCGATGTGCCTGAAATTTTGTACGTACGCTTAGAATAGTGGCCTGCACGGGAATCAAAAAGAAATTTTGCAAAAAGTTGCGTTTGGGAAAATATCATACTTTTCATGGGCGTAAGGCAAGACTTGGGCTCGAACAATTTTAAAATGAAATTTTCTCCGGCCCTATGACACCGATGTGCCTGAAATTTTGTACGTACGCTTAGAATAGTGGCCTGCACGGAATCAAAAAGAAATTTTGCAAAAAGTTGCGTTTGGGAAAATATCATACTTTTCATGGGCATAATGCAAGACTTGGGCTTGAACAATTTTAAAATGAAATTTTCTCCTGCCCTATGACACCGATGTGCCTGAAATTTTGTACGTACGCTTAGAATTGTGGCCTGCACGGAATCAAAAAGAAATTTTGCAAAAAGTTGCGTTTGGGAAAATATCATACTTTTCATGGGCATAATGCAAGACTTGGGCTCGAACAATTTTAAAATGAAATTTACTCCGGCCCTATGACACCGATGTGCCTGAAATTTTGTACGTACGCTTAGAATAGTGGCCTGCACGGAATCAAAAAGAAATTTTGCAAAAAGTTGCGTTTGGGAAAATATCATACTTTTCATGGGCATAATGCAAGACTTGGGCTCGAACAATTTTAAAATGAAATTTACTCCGGCCCTATGACACCGATGTGCCTGAAATTTTGTACGTACGCTTAGAATAGTGGCCTGCACGGGAATCAAAAAGAAATTTTGCAAAAAGTTGCGTTTGGGAAAATATCATACTTTTCATGGGCGTAAGGCAAGACTTGGGCTCGAACAATTTTAAAATGAAATTTTCTCCGGCCCTATGACACCGATGTGCCTGAAATTTTTACGTACGCTTAGAATAGTGGCCTGCACGGGAATCAAAAAGAAATTTTGCAAAAAGTTGCGTTTGGGAAAATATCATACTTTTCATGGGCATAATGCAAGACTTGGGCTCGAACAATTTTAAAATGAAATTTACTCCGGCACTATGACACCGATGTGCCTGAAATTTTGTACGTACGCTTAGAATAGTGGCCTGCACGGAATCAAAAAGAAATTTTGCAAAAAGTTGCGTTTGGGAAAATATCATACTTTTCATGGGCATAATGCAAGACTTGGGCTTGAACAATTTTAAAATGAAATTTTCTCCTGCCCTATGACACCGATGTGCCTGAAATTTTGTACGTACGCTTAGAATAGTGGCCTGCACGGGAATCAAAAAGAAATTTTGCAAAAAGTTACGTTTGGGAAAATATCATACTTTTCAAGGGCATAATGCAAGACTTGGGCTCGAACAATTTTAAAATGAAATTTACTCCGGCCCTATGACACCGATGTGCCTGAAATTTTGTACGTACGCTTAGAATAATGGTCTGCACGTGAATCAAAAAGAAATTTTGCAAAAAGTTGCTTTCGGGAAAATATCATACGTTTCATGGTCATGATGCAAGACTTGGGCTCGAACAATTTTAAAATGAAATTTTCTCCGGCCCTATGACATCGATGTGCCTGAAATTTTGTACGTACGCTTAGAATAGTGGCCTGCACGGGAATCAAAAATAAATTTTGCGAAAAGTTGCGTTTGGGAAAATATCATACTTTTCATGGGCATAATTCAAGACTTGGGCTCGAACAATTTTAAAATGAAATTTTCTCCGGCCCTTTGAAACCGATGTGCCTGAAATTTTGTACGTACGCTTAGAATAGTGGTCTGCACGGGAATCAAAAAGAAATTTTGCAAAAAACGTGCGTTTGGGAAAATATCATACTTTTCATGGGCATAATGCAAGACTTGGGCTCGAATAATATTAAAATGTAATTTTCTCCGGCCCTATGACACCGATGTGCCTGAAATTTTGTACGTACGCTTAGAATAGTGGCCTGCACGGAATCAAAAAGAAATTTTGCAAAAAGTTGCGTTTGGGAAAATATCATACTTTTCATGGGCGTAAGGCAAGACTTGGGCTCGAACAATTTTAAAATGTAATTTTCTCCGGCCCTATGACACCGATGTGACTGAAATTTTGTACGTACGCTTAGAATAGTGGCCTGCACGGAATCAAAAAGAAATTTTGCAAAAAGTTGCGTTTGGGAAAATATCATACTTTTCATGGGCATAATGCAAGACTTGGGCTTGAACAATTTTAAAATGAAATTTTCTCCTGCCCTATGACACCGATGTGCCTGAAATTTTGTACGTACGCTTAGAATAGTGGCCTGCACGGGAATCAAAAAGAAATTTTGCAAAAAGTTGCGTTTGGGAAAATATCATACTTTTCATGGGCATAATGCAAGACTTGGGCTCGAACAATTTTAAAATGAAATTTACTCCGGCCCTATGACACCGATGTGCCTGATATTTTGTACGTACGCTTAGAATAGTGGCCTGCACGGAATCAAAAAGAAATTTTGCAAAAAGTTGCGTTTGGGAAAATATCATACTTTTCATGGGTATAATGCAAGACTTGGGCTTGAACAATTTTAAAATGAAATTTTCTCCTGCCCTATGACACCGATGTGCCTGAAATTTTGTACGTACGCTTAGAATAGTGGCCTGCACGGGAATCAAAAAGAAATTTTGCAAAAAGTTACGTTTGGGAAAATATCATACTTTTCATGGTCATGATGCAAGACTTGGGCTCGAACAATTTTAAAATGAAATTTTCTCCGGCACTATGACATCGGTGTGCCTGAAATTTTGTACGTACGCTTAGAATAGTGGCCTGCACGGGAATCAAAAAGAAATTTTGCAAAAAGTTGCGTTTGGGAAAATATCATACTTTTCATGGGCATAATTCAAGACTTGGGCTCGAACAATATTAAAATGTAATTTTCTCCGGCCCTATGACACCGATGTGCCTGAAATTTTGTACGTACGCTTAGAATAGTGGCCTGCACGGGAATCAAAAAGAAATTTTGCAAAAAGTTGAGTTTGGGAAAATATCATACTTTTCATGGGCGTAATGCAAGACTTGGGCTCGAACAATTTTAAAATGAAATTTTCTCCGGCCCTATGACACCGATGTGCCTGAAATTTTGTACGTACGCTTAGAATAGTGGCCTGCACGGAATCAAAAAGAAATTTTGCAAAAAGTTGCGTTTGGGAAAATATCATACTTTTCATGGGCATAATGCAAGACTTGGGCTTGAACAATTTTAAAATGAAATTTTCTCCTGCCCTATGACACCGATGTGCCTGAAATTTTGTACGTACGCTTAGAATTGTGGCCTGCACGGGAATCAAAAAGAAAATTTGCAAAAGTTGCGTTTGGGAAAATATCATACTTTTCATGGGCATAATGCAAGACTTGGGCTCGAACAATTTTAAAATGAAATTTACTCCGGCCCTATTGCACCGATGTGCCTGAAATTTTGTACGTACGCTTAGAATAGTGGCCTGGACGGGAATCAAAAAGAAATTTTGCAAAAAGTTGCGTTTGGGAAAATATCATACTTTTCATGGGCGTAAGGCAAGACTTGGGCTCGAACAATTTTAAAATGAAATTTTCTCCGGCCCTATGACACCGATGTGCCTGAAATTTTGTACGTACGCTGAGAATAGTGGCCTGCACGGGAATCAAAAAGAAATTTTGCAAAAAAGTTGAGTTTGGGAAAATATCATACTTTTCATGGGCGTAATGCAAGACTTGGGCTCGAACAATTTTAAAATGAAATTTTCTCCGGCCCTATGACACCGATGTGCCTGAAATTTTGTACGTACGCTTAGAATTGTGGCCTGCACGGGAATCAAAAAGAAAATTTGCAAAAGTTGCGTTTGGGAAAATATCATACTTTTCATGGGCATAATGCAAGACTTGGGCTCGAACAATTTTAAAATGAAATTTACTCCGGCCCTATTGCACCGATGTGCCTGAAATTTTGTACGTACGCTTAGAATAGTGGCCTGGACGGGAATCAAAAAGAAATTTTGCAAAAAGTTGCGTTTGGGAAAATATCATACTTTTCATGGGCGTAAGGCAAGACTTGGGCTCGAACAATTTTAAAATGAAATTTTCTCCGGCCCTATGACACCGATGTGCCTGAAATTTTGTACGTACGCTTAGAATAGTGGCCTGCACGGAATCAAAAAGAAATTTTGCAAAAAGTTGCGTTTGGGAAAATATCATACTTTTCATGGGCATAATGCAAGACTTGGGCTTGAACAATTTTAAAATGAAATTTTCTCCTGCCCTATGACACCGATGTGCCTGAAATTTTGTACGTACGCTTAGAATAGTGGCCTGCACGGAATCAAAAATAAATTTTGCAAAAAGTTGCGTTTGGGAAAATATCATACTTTTCATGGGCATAATGCAAGACTTGGGCTTGAACAATTTTAAAATGAAATTTTCTCCTGCCCTATGACACCGATGTGCCTGAAATTTTGTACGTACGCTTAGAATAGTGGCCTGCACGGGAATCAAAAAGAAATTTTGCAAAAAGTTGCGTTTGGGAAAATATCATACTTTTCATGGGCATAATGCAAGACTTGGGCTCGAACAATTTTAAAATGAAATTTTCTCCGGCCCTATGACACCGATGTGCCTGAAATTTTGTACGTACGCTTAGAATAATGGTCTGCACGTGAATCAAAAAGAAATTTTGCAAAAAGTTGCTTTCGGGAAAATATCATACTTTTCATGGTCATGATGCAAGACTTGGGCTCGAACAATTTTAAAATGAAATTTTCTCCGGCCCTATGACATCGATGTGCCTGAAATTTTGTACGTACGCTTAGAATAGTGGCCTGCACGGGAATCAAAAAGAAATTTTGCAAAAAGTTGCGTTTGGGAAAATATCATACTTTTCATGGGCATAATTCAAAACTTGGGCTCGAACAATTTTAAAATGAAATTTTCTCCGGCCCTTTGACACCGATGTGCCTGAAATTTTGTACGTACGCTTAAGTAGTGGCCTGCACGGGAATCAAAAAGAAATTTTGCAAAAAGTTGCGTTTGGGAAAATATCATACTTTTCATGGGCATAATGCAAGACTTGGGCTCGAATAATATTAAAATGTAATTTTCTCCGGCCCTATGACACCGATGTGCCTGAAATTTTGTACGTACGCTTAGAATAGTGGCCTGCACGGGAATCAAAAAGAAATTTTGCAAAAAGTTGAGTTTGGGAAAATATCATACTTTTCATGGGCATAATGCAAGACTTGGGCTTGAACAATTTTAAAATGAAATTTTCTCCTGCCCTATGACACCGATGTGCCTGAAATTTTGTACGTACGCTTAGAATTGTGGCCTGCACGGAATCAAAAAGAAATTTTGCAAAAAGTTGCGTTTGGGAAAATATCATACTTTTCATGGGCATAATGCAAGACTTGGGCTTGAACAATTTTAAAATGAAATTTTCTCCTGCCCTATGACACCGATGTGCCTTGAAATTTTGTACGTACGCTTAGAATAGTGGCCTGCACGGGAATCAAAAAGAAATTTTGCAAAAAGTTGCGTTTGGGAAAATATCATACTTTTCATGGGCATAATGCAAGACTTGGGCTCGAACAATTTTAAAATGAAATTTACTCCGGCCCTATGACACCGATGTGCCTGAAATTTTGTACGTACGCTTAGAATAGTGGCCTGCACGGGAATCAAAAATAAATTTTGCAAAAAGTTGCGTTTGGGAAAATATCATACTTTTCATGGGCATAATTCAAGACTTGGGCTCGAACAATTTTAAAATGAAATTTTCTCCGGCCCTTTGAAACCGATGTGCCTGAAATTTTGTACGTACGCTTAGAATAGTGGTCTGCACGGGAATCAAAAAGAAATTTTGCAAAAAGTTGCGTTTGGGAAAATATCATACTTTTCATGGGCATAATGCAAGACTTGGGCTCGAATAATATTAAAATGTAATTTTCTCCGGCCCTATGACACCGATGTGCCTGAAATTTTGTACGTACGCTTAGAATAGTGGCCTGCACGGAATCAAAAAGAAATTTTGCAAAAAGTTGCGTTTGGGAAAATATCATACTTTTCATGGGCGTAAGGCAAGACTTGGGCTCGAACAATTTTAAAATGAAATTTTCTCCGGCCCTATGACACCGATGTGCCTGAAATTTTGTACGTACGCTTAGAATAGTGGCCTGCACGGAATCAAAAAGAAATTTTGCAAAAAGTTGCGTTTGGGAAAATATCATACTTTTCATGGGCATAATGCAAGACTTGGGCTTGAACAATTTTAAAATGAAATTTTCTCCTGCCCTATGACACCGATGTGCCTGAAATTTTGTACGTACGCTTAGAATTGTGGCCTGCACGGAATCAAAAAGAAATTTTGCAAAAAGTTGCGTTTGGGAAAATATCATACTTTTCATGGGCATAATGCAAGACTTGGGCTTGAACAATTTTAAAATGAAATTTTCTCCTGCCCTATGACACCGATGTGCCTTGAAATTTTGTACGTACGCTTAGAATAGTGGCCTGCACGGGAATCAAAAAGAAATTTTGCAAAAAGTTGCGTTTGGGAAAATATCATACTTTTCATGGGCATAATGCAAGACTTGGGCTCGAACAATTTTAAAATGAAATTTACTCCGGCCCTATGACACCGATGTGCCTGAAATTTTGTACGTACGCTTAGAATAGTGGCCTGCACGGGAATCAAAAATAAATTTTGCAAAAAGTTGCGTTTGGGAAAATATCATACTTTTCATGGGCATAATTCAAGACTTGGGCTCGAACAATTTTAAAATGAAATTTTCTCCGGCCCTTTGAAACCGATGTGCCTGAAATTTTGTACGTACGCTTAGAATAGTGGTCTGCACGGGAATCAAAAAGAAATTTTGCAAAAAGTTGCGTTTGGGAAAATATCATACTTTTCATGGGCATAATGCAAGACTTGGGCTCGAATAATATTAAAATGTAATTTTCTCCGGCCCTATGACACCGATGTGCCTGAAATTTTGTACGTACGCTTAGAATAGTGGCCTGCACGGGAATCAAAAAGAAATTTTGCAAAAAGTTGAGTTTGGGAAAATATCATACTTTTCATGGGCGTAATGCAAGACTTGGGCTCGAACAATTTTAAAATGAAATTTTCTCCGGCCCTATGACACCGATGTGCCTGAAATTTTGTACTTACGCTTAGAATAGTGGCCTGCACGGAATCAAAAAGAAATTTTGCAAAAAGTTGCGTTTGGGAAAATATCATACTTTTCATGGGCATAATGCGAGACTTGGGTTCGAACAATTTTAAAATGAAATTTTCTCCGGCCCGATGACACCAATGTGCCTGAAAGTTTGTACGTACGCTTAGAATAGTGGCCTGCACGTGAATCAAAAAGAAATTTCTCAAAAAGTTGCGTTTGGGAAAATATCATACTTTTCATGGGCATAGCCTGCACGGGAATCAAAAAGAAAATTTGCAAAAAGTTGCGTTTGGGAAAATATCATACTTTTCATGGGCATAATGCAAGACTTGGGTTCGAACAAATTTAAAATGAAATTTTCTCCGGCCATATGACACCGATGTGCCTGAAAGTTGGTACGTACGCTTAGAATAGTGGCCTGCACGTGAATCAAAAAGAAATTTCTCAAAAAGTTGCGTTTGGGAAAATATCATACTTTTCATGGGCAAAGCCTGCACGGGAATCAAAAAGAAATTTTGCAAAAAAGTTGAGTTTGGGAAAATATCATACTTTTCATGGGCGTAATGCAAGAGTTGGGCTCGAACAATTTTAAAATGAAAGTTTCTTCGGCCCTATGACACCGATGTGCCTGAAATTTTGTACGTACGCTTAGAATTGTGGCCTGCACGGGAATCAAAAAGAAAATTTGCAAAAGTTGCGTTTGGGAAAATATCATACTTTTCATGGGCATAATGCAAGACTTGGGCTCGAACAATTTTAAAATGAAATTTACTCCGGCCCTATTGCACCGATGTGCCTGAAATTTTGTACGTACGCTTAGAATAGTGGCCTGCACGGGAATCAAAAATAAATTTTGCAAAAAGTTGCGTTTGGGAAAATATCATACTTTTCATGGGCATAATTCAAGACTTGGGCTCGAACAATTTTAAAATGAAATTTTCTCCGGCCCTTTGAAACCGATGTGCCTGAAATTTTGTACGTACGCTTAGAATAGTGGTCTGCACGGGAATCAAAAAGAAATTTTGCAAAAAGTTGCGTTTGGGAAAATATCATACTTTTCATGGGCATAATGCAAGACTTGGGCTCGAATAATATTAAAATGAAATTTTCTCCGGCCCTATGACATCGATGTGCCTGAAATTTTGTACGTACGCTTAGAATAGTGGCCTGCACGGGAATCAAAAATTAATTTTGCAAAAAGTTGCGTTTGGGAAAATATCATACTTTTCATGGGCATAATTCAAGACTTGGGCTCGAACAATTTTAAAATGAAATTTTCTCCGGCCCTTTGAAACCGATGTGCCTTAAATTTTGTACGTACGCTTAGAATAGTGGTCTGCACGGGAATCAAAAAGAAATTTTGCAAAAAGTTGCGTTTGGGAAAATATCATACTTTTCATGGGCATAATGCAAGAATTGGGCTCGAATAATATTAAAATGTAATTTTCTCCGGCCCTATGACACCGATGTGCCTGAAATTTTGTACGTACGCTTAGAATAGTGGCCTGCACGGGAATCAAAAAGAAATTTTGCAAAAAGTTGAGTTTGGGAAAATATCATACTTTTCATGGGCGTAATGCAAGACTTGGGCTCGAACAATTTTAAAATGAAATTTTCTCCGGCCCTATGACACCGATGTGCCTGAAATTTTGTACGTACGCTTAGAATAGTGGCCTGCACGGAATCAAAAAGAAATTTTGCAAAAAGTTGCGTTTGGGAAAATATCATACTTTTCATGGGCGTAAGGCAAGACTTGGGCTCGAACAATTTTAAAATGAAATTTTCTCCGGCCCTATGACACCGATGTGCCTGAAATTTTGTACGTACGCTTAGAATAGTGGCCTGCACGGAATCAAAAAGAAATTTTGCAAAAAGTTGCGTTTGGGAAAATATCATACTTTTCATGGGCATAATGCAAGACTTGGGCTTGAACAATTTTAAAATGAAATTTTCTCCTGCCCTATGACACCGATGTGCCTGAAATTTTGTACGTACGCTTAGAATTGTGGCCTGCACGGAATCAAAAAGAAAATTTGCAAAAAGTTGCGTTTGGGAAAATATCATACTTTTCATGGGCATAATGCAAGACTTGGGCTTGAACAATTTTAAAATGAAATTTTCTCCTGCCCTATGACACCGATGTGCCTGAAATTTTGTACGTACGCTTAGAATAGTGGCCTGCACGGGAATCAAAAAGAAATTTTGCAAAAAGTTGCGTTTGGGAAAATATCATACTTTTCATGGGCATAATGCAAGACTTGGGCTCGAACAATTTTAAAATGAAATTTACTCCGGCCCTATGACACCGATGTGCCTGAAATTTTGTACGTACGCTTAGAATAGTGGCCTGCACGGGAATCAAAAATAAATTTTGCAAAAAGTTGCGTTTGGGAAAATATCATACTTTTCATGGGCATAATTCAAGACTTGGGCTCGAACAATTTTAAAATGAAATTTTCTCCGGCCCTTTGAAACCGATGTGCCTGAAATTTTGTACGTACGCTTAGAATAGTGGTCTGCACGGGAATCAAAAAGAAATTTTGCAAAAAGTTGCGTTTGGGAAAATATCATACTTTTCATGGGCATAATGCAAGACTTGGGCTCGAATAATATTAAAATGAAATTTTCTCCGGCCCTATGACATCGATGTGCCTGAAATTTTGTACGTACGCTTAGAATAGTGGCCTGCACGGGAATCAAAAATAAATTTTGCAAAAAGTTGCGTTTGGGAAAATATCATACTTTTCATGGGCATAATTCAAGACTTGGGCTCGAACAATTTTAAAATGAAATTTTCTCCGGCCCTTTGAAACCGATGTGCCTGAAATTTTGTTCGTACGCTTAGAATAGTGGTCTGCACGGGAATCAAAAAGAAATTTTGCAAAAAGTTGCGTTTGGGAAAATATCATACTTTTCATGGGCATAATGCAAGAATTGGGCTCGAATAATATTAAAATGTAATTTTCTCCGGCCCTATGACACCGATGTGCCTGAAATTTTGTACGTACGCTTAGAATAGTGGCCTGCACGGGAATCAAAAAGAAATTTTGCAAAAAGTTTAGTTTGGGAAAATATCATACTTTTCATGGGCGTAATGCAAGACTTGGGCTCGAACAATTTTAAAATGAAATTTTCTCCGGCCCTATGACACCGATGTGCCTGAAATTTTGTACGTACGCTTAGAATAGTGGCCTGCACGGAATCAAAAAGAAATTTTGCAAAAAGTTGCGTTTGGGAAAATATCATACTTTTCATGGGCGTAAGGCAAGACTTGGGCTCGAACAATTTTAAAATGAAATTTTCTCCGGCCCTATGACACCGATGTGCCTGAAATTTTGTACGTACGCTTAGAATAGTGGCCTGCACGGAATCAAAAAGAAATTTTGCAAAAAGTTGCGTTTGGGAAAATATCATACTTTTCATGGGCATAATGCAAGACTTGGGCTTGAACAATTTTAAAATGAAATTTTCTCCTGCCCTATGACACCGATGTGCCTGAAATTTTGTACGTACGCTTAGAATTGTGGCCTGCACGGAATCAAAAAGAAATTTTGCAAAAAATTGCGTTTGGGAAAATATCATACTTTTCATGGGCATAATGCAAGACTTGGGCTCGAATAATATTAAAATGTAATTTTCTCCGGCCCTATGACACCGATGTGCCTGAAATTTTGTACGTACGCTTAGAATAGTGGCCTGCACGGAATCAAAAAGAAATTTTGCAAAAAGTTGCGTTTGGGAAAATATCATACTTTTCATGGGCATAATGCAAGACTTGGGCTCGAACAATTTTAAAATGAAATTTACTCCGGCCCTATGACACCGATGTGCCTGAAATTTTGTACGTACGCTTAGAATAGTGGCCTGCACGGGAATCAAAAAGAAAATTTGCAAAAAGTTGCGTTTGGGAAAATATCATACTTTTCATGGGCATAATGCGAGACTTGGGTTCGAACAATTTTAAAATGAAATTTTCTCCGGCCCGATGACACCAATGTGCCTGAAAGTTTGTACGTACGCTTAGAATAGTGGCCTGCACGTGAATCAAAAAGAAATTTCTCAAAAAGTTGCGTTTGGGAAAATATCATACTTTTCATGGGCATAGCCTGCACGGGAATCAAAAAGAAAATTTGCAAAAAGTTGCGTTTGGGAAAATATCATACTTTTCATGGGCATAATGCAAGACTTGGGTTCGAACAAATTTAAAATGAAATTTTCTCCGGCCATATGACACCGATGTGCCTGAAATTTTGTACGTACGCTTAGAATTGTGGCCTGCACGGGAATCAAAAAGAAAATTTGCAAAAGTTGCGTTTGGGAAAATATCATACTTTTCATGGGCATAATGCAAGACTTGGGCTCGAACAATTTTAAAATGAAATTTACTCCGGCCCTTTTGCACCGATGTGCCTGAAATTTTGTACGTACGCTTAGAATAGTGGCCTGCACGGGAATCAAAAATAAATTTTGCAAAAAGTTGCGTTTGGGAAAATATCATACTTTTCATGGGCATAATTCAAGACTTGGGCTCGAACAATTTTAAAATGAAGTTTTCTCCGGCCCTTTGAAACCGATGTGCCTGAAATTTTGTACGTACGCTTAGAATAGTGGTCTGCACGGGAATCAAAAAGAAATTTTGCAAAAAGTTGCGTTTGGGAAAATATCATACTTTTCATGGGCATAATGCAAGACTTGGGCTCGAATAATATTAAAATGAAATTTTCTCCGGCCCTATGACATCGATGTGCCTGAAATTTTGTACGTACGCTTAGAATAGTGGCCTGCACGGGAATCAAAAAGAAAATTTGCAAAAAAGTTGAGTTTGGGAAAATATCATACTTTTCATGGGCGTAATGCAAGACTTGGGCTCGAACAATTTTAAAATGAAATTTTCTCCGGCCCTATGACACCGATGTGCCTGAAATTTTGTACGTACGCTTAGAATAGTGGCCTGCACGGAATCAAAAAGAAATTTTGCAAAAAGTTGCGTTTGGGAAAATATCATACTTTTCATGGGCATAATGCGAGACTTGGGTTCGAACAATTTTAAAATGAAATTTTCTCCGGCCCGATGACACCAATGTGCCTGAAAGTTTGTACGTACGCTTAGAATAGTGGCCTGCACGTGAATCAAAAAGAAATTTCTCAAAAAGTTGCGTTTGGGAAAATATCATACTTTTCATGGGCATAGCCTGCACGGGAATCAAAAAGAAAATTTGCAAAAAGTTGCGTTTGGGAAAATATCATACTTTTCATGGGCATAATGCAAGACTTGGGTTCGAACAATTTTAAAATGAAATTTTCTCCGGCCATATGACACCGATGTGCCTGAAAGTTGGTACGTACGCTTAGAATAGTGGCCTGCACGTGAATCAAAAAGAAATTTCTCAAAAAGTTGCGTTTGGGAAAATATCATACTTTTCATGGGCATAGCCTGCACGGGAATCAAAAAGAAATTTTGCAAAAAAGTTGAGTTTGGGAAAATATCATACTTTTCATGGGCGTAATGCAAGACTTGGGCTCGAACAATTTTAAAATGAAAGTTTCTCCGGCCCTATGACACCGATGTGCCTGAAATTTTGTACGTACGCTTAGAATTGTGGCCTGCACGGGAATCATAAAGAAAATTTGCAAAAAGTTGCGTTTGGGAAAATATCATACTTATCATGGGCATAATGCAAGACTTGGGCTTGAACAATTTTAAAATGAAATTTTCTCCTGCCCTATGACACCGATGTGCCTGAAATTTTGTACGTACGCTTAGAATAGTGGCCTGCACGTGAATCAAAAAGAAATTTCTCAAAAAGTTGCGTTTGGGAAAATATCATACTTTTCATGGGCATAGCCTGCACGGGAATCAAAAAGAAATTTTGCAAAAAAGTTGAGTTTGGGAAAATATCATACTTTTCATGGGCGTAATGCAAGACTTGGGCTCGAACAATTTTAAAATGAAAGTTTCTCCGGCCCTATGACACCGATGTGCCTGAAATTTTGTACGTACGTTTAGAATTGTGGCCTGCACGGGAATCAAAAAGAAATTTTGCAAAAAGTTACGTTTGGGAAAATATCATACTTTTCAAGGGCATAATGCAAGACTTGGGCTCGAACAATTTTAAAATGAAATTTACTCCGGCCCTATGACACCGATGTGCCTGAAATTTTGTACGTACGCTTAGAATAATGGTCTGCACGTGAATCAAAAAGAAATTTTGCAAAAAGTTGCTTTCGGGAAAATATCATACTTTTCATGGTCATGATGCAAGACTTGGGCTCGAACAATTTTAAAATGAAATTTTCTCCGGCCCTATGACATCGATGTGCCTGAAATTTTGTACGTACGCTTAGAATAGTGGCCTGCACGGGAATCAAAAATAAATTTTGCAAAAAGTTGCGTTTGGGAAAATATCATACTTTTCATGGGCATAATTCAAGACTTGGGCTCGAACAATTTTAAAATGAAATTTTCTCCGGCCCTTTGAAACCGATGTGCCTGAAATTTTGTACGTACGCTTAGAATAGTGGTCTGCACGGGAATCAAAAAGAAATTTTGCAAAAAACGTGCGTTTGGGAAAATATCATACTTTTCATGGGCATAATGCAAGACTTGGGCTCGAATAATATTAAAATGTAATTTTCTCCGGCCCTATGACACCGATGTGCCTGAAATTTTGTACGTACGCTTAGAATAGTGGCCTGCACGGAATCAAAAAGAAATTTTGCAAAAAGTTGCGTTTGGGAAAATATCATACTTTTCATGGGCGTAAGGCAAGACTTGGGCTCGAACAATTTTAAAATGAAATTTTCTCCGGCCCTATGACACCGATGTGACTGAAATTTTGTACGTACGCTTAGAATAGTGGCCTGCACGGAATCAAAAAGAAATTTTGCAAAAAGTTGTGTTTGGGAAAATATCATACTTTTCATGGGCATAATGCAAGACTTGGGCTTGAACAATTTTAAAATGAAATTTTCTCCTGCCCTATGACACCGATGTGCCTGAAATTTTGTACGTACGCTTAGAATAGTGGCCTGCACGGGAATCAAAAAGAAATTTTGCAAAAAGTTGCGTTTGGGAAAATATCATACTTTTCATGGGCATAATGCAAGACTTGGGCTCGAACAATTTTAAAATGAAATTTACTCCGGCCCTATGACACCGATGTGCCTGAAATTTTGTACGTACGCTTAGAATAGTGGCCTGCACGGAATCAAAAAGAAATTTTGCAAAAAGTTGCGTTTGGGAAAATATCATACTTTTCATGGGTATAATGCAAGACTTGGGCTTGAACAATTTTAAAATGAAATTTTCTCCTGCCCTATGACACCGATGTGCCTGAAATTTTGTACGTACGCTTAGAATAGTGGCCTGCACGGGAATCAAAAAGAAATTTTGCAAAAAGTTACGTTTGGGAAAATATCATACTTTTCATGGTCATGATGCAAGACTTGGGCTCGAACAATTTTAAAATGAAATTTTCTCCGGCACTATGACATCGGTGTGCCTGAAATTTTGTACGTACGCTTAGAATAGTGGCCTGCACGGGAATCAAAAAGAAATTTTGCAAAAAGTTGCGTTTGGGAAAATATCATACTTTTCATGGGCATAATTCAAGACTTGGGCTCGAACAATATTAAAATGTAATTTTCTCCGGCCCTATGACACCGATGTGCCTGAAATTTTGTACGTACGCTTAGAATAGTGGCCTGCACGGGAATCAAAAAGAAATTTTGCAAAAAGTTGAGTTTGGGAAAATATCATACTTTTCATGGGCGTAATGCAAGACTTGGGCTCGAACAATTTTAAAATGAAATTTTCTCCGGCCCTATGACACCGATGTGCCTGAAATTTTGTACGTACGCTTAGAATAGTGGCCTGCACGGAATCAAAAAGAAATTTTGCAAAAAGTTGCGTTTGGGAAAATATCATACTTTTCATGGGCATAATGCAAGACTTGGGCTTGAACAATTTTAAAATGAAATTTTCTCCTGCCCTATGACACCGATGTGCCTGAAATTTTGTACGTACGCTTAGAATTGTGGCCTGCACGGGAATCAAAAAGAAAATTTGCAAAAGTTGCGTTTGGGAAAATATCATACTTTTCATGGGCATAATGCAAGACTTGGGCTCGAACAATTTTAAAATGAAATTTACTCCGGCCCTATTGCACCGATGTGCCTGAAATTTTGTACGTACGCTTAGAATAGTGGCCTGGACGGGAATCAAAAAGAAATTTTGCAAAAAGTTGCGTTTGGGAAAATATCATACTTTTCATGGGCGTAAGGCAAGACTTGGGCTCGAACAATTTTAAAATGAAATTTTCTCCGGCCCTATGACACCGATGTGCCTGAAATTTTGTACGTACGCTGAGAATAGTGGCCTGCACGGGAATCAAAAAGAAATTTTGCAAAAAAGTTGAGTTTGGGAAAATATCATACTTTTCATGGGCGTAATGCAAGACTTGGGCTCGAACAATTTTAAAATGAAATTTTCTCCGGCCCTATGACACCGATGTGCCTGAAATTTTGTACGTACGCTTAGAATTGTGGCCTGCACGGGAATCAAAAAGAAAATTTGCAAAAGTTGCGTTTGGGAAAATATCATACTTTTCATGGGCATAATGCAAGACTTGGGCTCGAAATATTTTAAAATGAAATTTACTCCGGCCCTATTGCACCGATGTGCCTGAAATTTTGTACGTACGCTTAGAATAGTGGCCTGGACGGGAATCAAAAAGAAATTTTGCAAAAAGTTGCGTTTGGGAAAATATCATACTTTTCATGGGCGTAAGGCAAGACTTGGGCTCGAACAATTTTAAAATGAAATTTTCTCCGGCCCTATGACACCGATGTGCCTGAAATTTTGTACGTACGCTTAGAATAGTGGCCTGCACGGAATCAAAAAGAAATTTTGCAAAAAGTTGCGTTTGGGAAAATATCATACTTTTCATGGGCATAATGCAAGACTTGGGCTTGAACAATTTTAAAATGAAATTTTCTCCTGCCCTATGACACCGATGTGCCTGAAATTTTGTACGTACGCTTAGAATAGTGGCCTGCACGGAATCAAAAATAAATTTTGCAAAAAGTTGCGTTTGGGAAAATATCATACTTTTCATGGGCATAATGCAAGACTTGGGCTTGAACAATTTTAAAATGAAATTTTCTCCTGCCCTATGACACCGATGTGCCTGAAATTTTGTACGTACGCTTAGAATAGTGGCCTGCACGGGAATCAAAAAGAAATTTTGCAAAAAGTTGCGTTTGGGAAAATATCATACTTTTCATGGGCATAATGCAAGACTTGGGCTCGAACAATTTTAAAATGAAATTTTCTCCGGCCCTATGACACCGATGTGCCTGAAATTTTGTACGTACGCTTAGAATAATGGTCTGCACGTGAATCAAAAAGAAATTTTGCAAAAAGTTGCTTTCGGGAAAATATCATACTTTTCATGGTCATGATGCAAGACTTGGGCTCGAACAATTTTAAAATGAAATTTTCTCCGGCCCTATGACATCGATGTGCCTGAAATTTTGTACGTACGCTTAGAATAGTGGCCTGCACGGGAATCAAAAAGAAATTTTGCAAAAAGTTGCGTTTGGGAAAATATCATACTTTTCATGGGCATAATTCAATACTTGGGCTCGAACAATTTTAAAATGAAATTTTCTCCGGCCCTTTGACACCGATGTGCCTGAAATTTTGTACGTACGCTTAGAATAGTGGCCTGCACGGGAATCAAAAAGAAATTTTGCAAAAAGTTGCGTTTGGGAAAATATCATACTTTTCATGGGCATAATGCAAGACTTGGGCTCGAATAATATTAAAATGTAATTTTCTCCGGCCCTATGACACCGATGTGCCTGAAATTTTGTACGTACGCTTAGAATAGTGGCCTGCACGGGAATCAAAAAGAAATTTTGCAAAAAGTTGAGTTTGGGAAAATATCATACTTTTCATGGGCGTAATGCAAGACTTGGGCTCGAACAATTTTAAAATGAAATTTTCTCCGGCCCTATGACACCGATGTGCCTGAAATTTTGTACGTACGCTTAGAATAGTGGCCTGCACGGAATCAAAAAGAAATTTTGCAAAAAGTTGCGTTTGGGAAAATATCATACTTTTCATGGGCGTAAGGCAAGACTTGGGCTCGAACAATTTTAAAATGAAATTTTCTCCGGCCCTATGACACCGATGTGCCTGAAATTTTGTACGTACGCTTAGAATAGTGGCCTGCACGGAATCAAAAAGAAATTTTGCAAAAAGTTGCGTTTGGGAAAATATCATACTTTTCATGGGCATAATGCAAGACTTGGGCTTGAACAATTTTAAAATGAAATTTTCTCCTGCCCTATGACACCGATGTGCCTGAAATTTTGTACGTACGCTTAGAATTGTGGCCTGCACGGAATCAAAAAGAAATTTTGCAAAAAGTTGCGTTTGGGAAAATATCATACTTTTCATGGGCATAATGCAAGACTTGGGCTTGAACAATTTTAAAATGAAATTTTCTCCTGCCCTATGACACCGATGTGCCTTGAAATTTTGTACGTACGCTTAGAATAGTGGCCTGCACGGGAATCAAAAAGAAATTTTGCAAAAAGTTGCGTTTGGGAAAATATCATACTTTTCATGGGCATAATGCAAGACTTGGGCTCGAACAATTTTAAAATGAAATTTACTCCGGCCCTATGACACCGATGTGCCTGAAATTTTGTACGTACGCTTAGAATAGTGGCCTGCACGGGAATCAAAAATAAATTTTGCAAAAAGTTGCGTTTGGGAAAATATCATACTTTTCATGGGCATAATTCAAGACTTGGGCTCGAACAATTTTAAAATGAAATTTTCTCCGGCCCTTTGAAACCGATGTGCCTGAAATTTTGTACGTACGCTTAGAATAGTGGTCTGCACGGGAATCAAAAAGAAATTTTGCAAAAAGTTGCGTTTGGGAAAATATCATACTTTTCATGGGCATAATGCAAGACTTGGGCTCGAATAATATTAAAATGTAATTTTCTCCGGCCCTATGACACCGATGTGCCTGAAATTTTGTACGTACGCTTAGAATAGTGGCCTGCACGGGAATCAAAAAGAAATTTTGCAAAAAGTTGAGTTTGGGAAAATATCATACTTTTCATGGGCGTAATGCAAGACTTGGGCTCGAACAATTTTAAAATGAAATTTTCTCCGGCCCTATGACACCGATGTGCCTGAAATTTTGTACGTACGCTTAGAATAGTGGCCTGCACGGAATCAAAAAGAAATTTTGCAAAAAGTTGCGTTTGGGAAAATATCATACTTTTCATGGGCATAATGCAAGACTTGGGCTCGAACAATTTTAAAATGAAATTTACTCCGGCCCTATGACACCGATGTGCCTGAAATTTTGTACGTACGCTTAGAATAGTGGCCTGCACGGAATCAAAAAGAAATTTTGCAAAAAGTTGCGTTTGGGAAAATATCATACTTTTCATGGGCGTAAGGCAAGACTTGGGCTCGAACAATTTTAAAATGAAATTTTCTCCGGCCCTATGACACCGATGTGCCTGAAATTTTGTACGTACGCTTAGAATAGTGGCCTGCACGGAATCAAAAAGAAATTTTGCAAAAAGTTGCGTTTGGGAAAATATCATACTTTTCATGGGCATAATGCAAGACTTGGGCTTGAACAATTTTAAAATGAAATTTTCTCCTGCCCTATGACACCGATGTGCCTGAAATTTTGTACGTACGCTTAGAATTGTGGCCTGCACGGAATCAAAAAGAAATTTTGCAAAAAGTTGCGTTTGGGAAAATATCATACTTTTCATGGGCATAATGCAAGACTTGGGCTTGAACAATTTTAAAATGAAATTTTCTCCTGCCCTATGACACCGATGTGCCTTGAAATTTTGTACGTACGCTTAGAATAGTGGCCTGCACGGGAATCAAAAAGAAATTTTGCAAAAAGTTGCGTTTGGGAAAATATCATACTTTTCATGGGCATAATGCAAGACTTGGGCTCGAACAATTTTAAAATGAAATTTACTCCGGCCCTATGACACCGATGTGCCTGAAATTTTGTACGTACGCTTAGAATAGTGGCCTGCACGGGAATCAAAAATAAATTTTGCAAAAAGTTGCGTTTGGGAAAATATCATACTTTTCATGGGCATAATTCAAGACTTGGGCTCGAACAATTTTAAAATGAAATTTTCTCCGGCCCTTTGAAACCGATGTGCCTGAAATTTTGTACGTACGCTTAGAATAGTGGTCTGCACGGGAATCAAAAAGAAATTTTGCAAAAAAGTTGAGTTTGGGAAAATATCATACTTTTCATGGGCGTAATGCAAGACTTGGGCTCGAACAATTTTAAAATGAAATTTTCTCCGGCCCTATGACACCGATGTGCCTGAAATTTTGTACGTACGCTTAGAATTGTGGCCTGCACGGGAATCAAAAAGAAAATTTGCAAAAGTTGCGTTTGGGAAAATATCATACTTTTCATGGGCATAATGCAAGACTTGGGCTCGAAATATTTTAAAATGAAATTTACTCCGGCCCTATTGCACCGATGTGCCTGAAATTTTGTACGTACGCTTAGAATAGTGGCCTGGACGGGAATCAAAAAGAAATTTTGCAAAAAGTTGCGTTTGGGAAAATATCATACTTTTCATGGGCGTAAGGCAAGACTTGGGCTCGAACAATTTTAAAATGAAATTTTCTCCGGCCCTATGACACCGATGTGCCTGAAATTTTGTACGTACGCTTAGAATAGTGGCCTGCACGGAATCAAAAAGAAATTTTGCAAAAAGTTGCGTTTGGGAAAATATCATACTTTTCATGGGCATAATGCAAGACTTGGGCTTGAACAATTTTAAAATGAAATTTTCTCCTGCCCTATGACACCGATGTGCCTGAAATTTTGTACGTACGCTTAGAATAGTGGCCTGCACGGAATCAAAAATAAATTTTGCAAAAAGTTGCGTTTGGGAAAATATCATACTTTTCATGGGCATAATGCAAGACTTGGGCTTGAACAATTTTAAAATGAAATTTTCTCCTGCCCTATGACACCGATGTGCCTGAAATTTTGTACGTACGCTTAGAATAGTGGCCTGCACGGGAATCAAAAAGAAATTTTGCAAAAAGTTGCGTTTGGGAAAATATCATACTTTTCATGGGCATAATGCAAGACTTGGGCTCGAACAATTTTAAAATGAAATTTTCTCCGGCCCTATGACACCGATGTGCCTGAAATTTTGTACGTACGCTTAGAATAATGGTCTGCACGTGAATCAAAAAGAAATTTTGCAAAAAGTTGCTTTCGGGAAAATATCATACTTTTCATGGTCATGATGCAAGACTTGGGCTCGAACAATTTTAAAATGAAATTTTCTCCGGCCCTATGACATCGATGTGCCTGAAATTTTGTACGTACGCTTAGAATAGTGGCCTGCACGGGAATCAAAAAGAAATTTTGCAAAAAGTTGCGTTTGGGAAAATATCATACTTTTCATGGGCATAATTCAATACTTGGGCTCGAACAATTTTAAAATGAAATTTTCTCCGGCCCTTTGACACCGATGTGCCTGAAATTTTGTACGTACGCTTAGAATAGTGGCCTGCACGGGAATCAAAAAGAAATTTTGCAAAAAGTTGCGTTTGGGAAAATATCATACTTTTCATGGGCATAATGCAAGACTTGGGCTCGAATAATATTAAAATGTAATTTTCTCCGGCCCTATGACACCGATGTGCCTGAAATTTTGTACGTACGCTTAGAATAGTGGCCTGCACGGGAATCAAAAAGAAATTTTGCAAAAAGTTGAGTTTGGGAAAATATCATACTTTTCATGGGCGTAATGCAAGACTTGGGCTCGAACAATTTTAAAATGAAATTTTCTCCGGCCCTATGACACCGATGTGCCTGAAATTTTGTACGTACGCTTAGAATAGTGGCCTGCACGGAATCAAAAAGAAATTTTGCAAAAAGTTGCGTTTGGGAAAATATCATACTTTTCATGGGCGTAAGGCAAGACTTGGGCTCGAACAATTTTAAAATGAAATTTTCTCCGGCCCTATGACACCGATGTGCCTGAAATTTTGTACGTACGCTTAGAATAGTGGCCTGCACGGAATCAAAAAGAAATTTTGCAAAAAGTTGCGTTTGGGAAAATATCATACTTTTCATGGGCATAATGCAAGACTTGGGCTTGAACAATTTTAAAATGAAATTTTCTCCTGCCCTATGACACCGATGTGCCTGAAATTTTGTACGTACGCTTAGAATTGTGGCCTGCACGGAATCAAAAAGAAATTTTGCAAAAAGTTGCGTTTGGGAAAATATCATACTTTTCATGGGCATAATGCAAGACTTGGGCTTGAACAATTTTAAAATGAAATTTTCTCCTGCCCTATGACACCGATGTGCCTTGAAATTTTGTACGTACGCTTAGAATAGTGGCCTGCACGGGAATCAAAAAGAAATTTTGCAAAAAGTTGCGTTTGGGAAAATATCATACTTTTCATGGGCATAATGCAAGACTTGGGCTCGAACAATTTTAAAATGAAATTTACTCCGGCCCTATGACACCGATGTGCCTGAAATTTTGTACGTACGCTTAGAATAGTGGCCTGCACGGGAATCAAAAATAAATTTTGCAAAAAGTTGCGTTTGGGAAAATATCATACTTTTCATGGGCATAATTCAAGACTTGGGCTCGAACAATTTTAAAATGAAATTTTCTCCGGCCCTTTGAAACCGATGTGCCTGAAATTTTGTACGTACGCTTAGAATAGTGGTCTGCACGGGAATCAAAAAGAAATTTTGCAAAAAGTTGCGTTTGGGAAAATATCATACTTTTCATGGGCATAATGCAAGACTTGGGCTCGAATAATATTAAAATGTAATTTTCTCCGGCCCTATGACACCGATGTGCCTGAAATTTTGTACGTACGCTTAGAATAGTGGCCTGCACGGGAATCAAAAAGAAATTTTGCAAAAAGTTGAGTTTGGGAAAATATCATACTTTTCATGGGCGTAATGCAAGACTTGGGCTCGAACAATTTTAAAATGAAATTTTCTCCGGCCCTATGACACCGATGTGCCTGAAATTTTGTACGTACGCTTAGAATAGTGGCCTGCACGGAATCAAAAAGAAATTTTGCAAAAAGTTGCGTTTGGGAAAATATCATACTTTTCATGGGCATAATGCAAGACTTGGGCTCGAACAATTTTAAAATGAAATTTACTCCGGCCCTATGACACCGATGTGCCTGAAATTTTGTACGTACGCTTAGAATAGTGGCCTGCACGGAATCAAAAAGAAATTTTGCAAAAAGTTGCGTTTGGGAAAATATCATACTTTTCATGGGCGTAAGGCAAGACTTGGGCTCGAACAATTTTAAAATGAAATTTTCTCCGGCCCTATGACACCGATGTGCCTGAAATTTTGTACGTACGCTTAGAATAGTGGCCTGCACGGAATCAAAAAGAAATTTTGCAAAAAGTTGCGTTTGGGAAAATATCATACTTTTCATGGGCATAATGCAAGACTTGGGCTTGAACAATTTTAAAATGAAATTTTCTCCTGCCCTATGACACCGATGTGCCTGAAATTTTGTACGTACGCTTAGAATTGTGGCCTGCACGGAATCAAAAAGAAATTTTGCAAAAAGTTGCGTTTGGGAAAATATCATACTTTTCATGGGCATAATGCAAGACTTGGGCTTGAACAATTTTAAAATGAAATTTTCTCCTGCCCTATGACACCGATGTGCCTTGAAATTTTGTACGTACGCTTAGAATAGTGGCCTGCACGGGAATCAAAAAGAAATTTTGCAAAAAGTTGCGTTTGGGAAAATATCATACTTTTCATGGGCATAATGCAAGACTTGGGCTCGAACAATTTTAAAATGAAATTTACTCCGGCCCTATGACACCGATGTGCCTGAAATTTTGTACGTACGCTTAGAATAGTGGCCTGCACGGGAATCAAAAATAAATTTTGCAAAAAGTTGCGTTTGGGAAAATATCATACTTTTCATGGGCATAATTCAAGACTTGGGCTCGAACAATTTTAAAATGAAATTTTCTCCGGCCCTTTGAAACCGATGTGCCTGAAATTTTGTACGTACGCTTAGAATAGTGGTCTGCACGGGAATCAAAAAGAAATTTTGCAAAAAGTTGAGTTTGGGAAAATATCATACTTTTCATGGGCGTAATGCAAGACTTGGGCTCGAACAATTTTAAAATGAAATTTTCTCCGGCCCTATGACACCGATGTGCCTGAAATTTTGTACGTACGCTTAGAATAGTGGCCTGCACGGAATCAAAAAGAAATTTTGCAAAAAGTTGCGTTTGGGAAAATATCATACTTTTCATGGGCATAGTGCAAGACTTGGGCTCGAACAATTTTAAAATGAAATTTACTCCGGCCCTATGACACCGATGTGCCTGAAATTTTGTACGTACGCTTAGAATAGTGGCCTGCACGGGAATCAAAAAGAAAATTTGCAAAAAGTTGCGTTTGGGAAAATATCATAATTTTCATGGGCATAATGCGAGACTTGGGTTCGAACAATTTTAAAATGAAATTTTCTCCGGCCCGATGACACCAATGTGCCTGAAAGTTTGTACGTACGATTAGAATAGTGGCCTGCACGTGAATCAAAAAGAAATTTCTCAAAAAGTTGCGTTTGGGAAAATATCATACTTTTCATGGGCATAGCCTGCACGGGAATCAAAAAGAAAATTTGCAAAAAGTTGCGTTTGGGAAAATATCATACTTTTCATGGGCATAATGCAAGACTTGGGTTCGAACAAATTTAAAATGAAATTTTCTCCGGCCATATGACACCGATGTGCCTGAAAGTTGGTACGTACGCTTAGAATAGTGGCCTGCACGTGAATCAAAAAGAAATTTCTCAAAAAGTTGCGTTTGGGAAAATATCATACTTTTCATGGGCAAAGCCTGCACGGGAATCAAAAAGAAATTTTGCAAAAAAGTTGAGTTTGGGAAAATATCATACTTTTCATGGGCGTAATGCAAGAGTTGGGCTCGAACAATTTTAAAATGAAAGTTTCTCCGGCCCTATGACACCGATGTGCCTGAAATTTTGTACGTACGCTTAGAATTGTGGCCTGCACGGGAATCAAAAAGAAAATTTGCAAAAGTTGCGTTTGGGAAAATATCATACTTTTCATGGGCATAATGCAAGACTTGGGCTCGAACAATTTTAAAATGAAATTTACTCCGGCCCTATTGCACCGATGTGCCTGAAATTTTGTACGTACGCTTAGAATAGTGGCCTGCACGGGAATCAAAAATAAATTTTGCAAAAAGTTGCGTTTGGGAAAATATCATACTTTTCATGGGCATAATTCAAGACTTGGGCTCGAACAATTTTAAAATGAAATTTACTCCGGCCCTATGACACCGATGTGCCTGAAATTTTGTACGTACGCTTAGAATAGTGGCCTGCACGGGAATCAAAAATAAATTTTGCAAAAAGTTGCGTTTGGGAAAATATCATACTTTTCATGGGCATAATTCAAGACTTGGGCTCGAACAATTTTAAAATGAAATTTTCTCCGGCCCTTTGAAACCGATGTGCCTGAAATTTTGTACGTACGCTTAGAATAGTGGTCTGCACGGGAATCAAAAAGAAATTTTGCAAAAAGTTGCGTTTGGGAAAATATCATACTTTTCATGGGCATAATGCAAGACTTGGGCTCGAATAATATTAAAATGTAATTTTCTCCGGCCCTATGACACCGATGTGCCTGAAATTTTGTACGTACGCTTAGAATAGTGGCCTGCACGGAATCAAAAAGAAATTTTGCAAAAAGTTGCGTTTGGGAAAATATCATACTTTTCATGGGCGTAAGGCAAGACTTGGGCTCGAACAATTTTAAAATGAAATTTTCTCCGGCCCTATGACACCGATGTGCCTGAAATTTTGTACGTACGCTTAGAATAGTGGCCTGCACGGAATCAAAAAGAAATTTTGCAAAAAGTTGCGTTTGGGAAAATATCATACTTTTCATGGGCATAATGCAAGACTTGGGCTTGAACAATTTTAAAATGAAATTTTCTCCTGCCCTATGACACCGATGTGCCTGAAATTTTGTACGTACGCTTAGAATTGTGGCCTGCACGGAATCAAAAAGAAATTTTGCAAAAAGTTGCGTTTGGGAAAATATCATACTTTTCATGGGCATAATGCAAGACTTGGGCTTGAACAATTTTAAAATGAAATTTTCTCCTGCCCTATGACACCGATGTGCCTTGAAATTTTGTACGTACGCTTAGAATAGTGGCCTGCACGGGAATCAAAAAGAAATTTTGCAAAAAGTTGCGTTTGGGAAAATATCATACTTTTCATGGGCATAATGCAAGACTTGGGCTCGAACAATTTTAAAATGAAATTTACTCCGGCCCTATGACACCGATGTGCCTGAAATTTTGTACGTACGCTTAGAATAGTGGCCTGCACGGGAATCAAAAATAAATTTTGCAAAAAGTTGCGTTTGGGAAAATATCATACTTTTCATGGGCATAATTCAAGACTTGGGCTCGAACAATTTTAAAATGAAATTTTCTCCGGCCCTTTGAAACCGATGTGCCTGAAATTTTGTACGTACGCTTAGAATAGTGGTCTGCACGGGAATCAAAAAGAAATTTTGCAAAAAGTTGCGTTTGGGAAAATATCATACTTTTCATGGGCATAATGCAAGACTTGGGCTCGAATAATATTAAAATGTAATTTTCTCCGGCCCTATGACACCGATGTGCCTGAAATTTTGTACGTACGCTTAGAATAGTGGCTTGCACGGGAATCAAAAAGAAATTTTGCAAAAAGTTGAGTTTGGGAAAATATCATACTTTTCATGGGCGTAATGCAAGACTTGGGCTCGAACAATTTTAAAATGAAATTTTCTCCGGCCCTATGACACCGATGTGCCTGAAATTTTGTACGTACGCTTAGAATAGTGGCCTGCACGGAATCAAAAAGAAATTTTGCAAAAAGTTGCGTTTGGGAAAATATCATACTTTTCATGGGCATAATGCAAGACTTGGGCTCGAACAATTTTAAAATGAAATTTACTCCGGCCCTATGACACCGATGTGCCTGAAATTTTGTACGTACGCTTAGAATAGTGGCCTGCACGGGAATCAAAAAGAAAATTTGCAAAAAGTTGCGTTTGGGAAAATATCATACTTTTCATGGGCATAATGCGAGACTTGGGTTCGAACAATTTTAAAATGAAATTTTCTCCGGCCCGATGACACCAATGTGCCTGAAAGTTTGTACGTACGCTTAGAATAGTGGCCTGCACGTGAATCAAAAAGAAATTTCTCAAAAAGTTGCGTTTGGGAAAATATCATACTTTTCATGGGCATAGCCTGCACGGGAATCAAAAAGAAAATTTGCAAAAAGTTGCGTTTGGGAAAATATCATACTTTTCATGGGCATAATGCAAGACTTGGGTTCGAACAAATTTAAAATGAAATTTTCTCCGGCCATATGACACCGATGTGCCTGAAAGTTGGTACGTACGCTTAGAATAGTGGCCTGCACGTGAATCAAAAAGAAATTTCTCAAAAAGTTGCGTTTGGGAAAATATCATACTTTTCATGGGCAAAGCCTGCACGGGAATCAAAAAGAAATTTTGCAAAAAAGTTGAGTTTGGGAAAATATCATACTTTTCATGGGCGTAATGCAAGAGTTGGGCTCGAACAATTTTAAAATGAAAGTTTCTCCGGCCCTATGACACCAATGTGCCTGAAATTTTGTACGTACGCTTAGAATTGTGGCCTGCACGGGAATCAAAAAGAAAATTTGCAAAAGTTGCGTTTGGGAAAATATCATACTTTTCATGGGCATAATGCAAGACTTGGGCTCGAACAATTTTAAAATGAAATTTACTCCGGCCCTATTGCACCGATGTGCCTGAAATTTTGTACGTACGCTTAGAATAGTGGCCTGCACGGGAATCAAAAATTAATTTTTCAAAAAGTTGCGTTTGGGAAAATATCATACTTTTCATGGGCATAATTCAAGACTTGGGCTCGAACAATTTTAAAATGAAATTTTCTCCGGCCCTTTGAAACCGATGTGCCTGAAATTTTGTACGTACGCTTAGAATAGTGGCCTGCACGTGAATCAAAAATAAATTTTGCAAAAAGTTGCGTTTGGGAAAATATCATACTTTTCATGGGCATAATTCAAGACTTGGGCTCGAACAATTTTAAAATGAAATTTTCTCCGGCCCTTTGAAACCGATGTGCCTGAAATTTTGTACGTACGCTTAGAATAGTGGTCTGCACGGGAATCAAAAAGAAATTTTGCAAAAAGTTGCGTTTGGGAAAATATCATACTTTTCATGGGCATAATGCAAGACTTGGGCTCGAATAATATTAAAATGAAATTTTCTCCGGCCCTATGACATCGATGTGCCTGAAATTTTGTACGTACGCTTAGAATAGTGGCCTGCACGGGAATCAAAAATTAATTTTTCAAAAAGTTGCGTTTGGGAAAATATCATACTTTTCATGGGCATAATTCAAGACTTGGGCTCGAACAATTTTAAAATGAAATTTTCTCCGGCCCTTTGAAACCGATGTGCCTGAAATTTTGTACGTACGCTTAGAATAGTGGTCTGCACGGGAATCAAAAAGAAATTTTGCAAAAAGTTGCGTTTGGGAAAATATCATACTTTTCATGGGCATAATGCAAGAATTGGGCTCGAATAATATTAAAATGTAATTTTCTCCGGCCCTATGACACCGATGTGCCTGAAATTTTGTACGTACGCTTAGAATAGTGGCCTGCACGGGAATCAAAAAGAAATTTTGCAAAAAGTTGAGTTTGGGAAAATATCATACTTTTCATGGGCGTAATGCAAGACTTGGGCTCGAACAATTTTAAAATGAAATTTTCTCCGGCCCTATGACACCGATGTGCCTGAAATTTTGTACGTACGCTTAGAATAGTGGCCTGCACGGAATCAAAAAGAAATTTTGCAAAAAGTTGCGTTTGGGAAAATATCATACTTTTCATGGGCGTAAGGCAAGACTTGGGCTCGAACAATTTTAAAATGAAATTTTCTCCGGCCCTATGACACCGATGTGCCTGAAATTTTGTACGTACGCTTAGAATAGTGGCCTGCACGGAATCAAAAAGAAATTTTGCAAAAAGTTGCGTTTGGGAAAATATCATACTTTTCATGGGCATAATGCAAGACTTGGGCTTGAACAATTTTAAAATGAAATTTTCTCCTGCCCTATGACACCGATGTGCCTGAAATTTTGTACGTACGCTTAGAATTGTGGCCTGCACGGAATCAAAAAGAAAATTTGCAAAAAGTTGCGTTTGGGAAAATATCATACTTTTCATGGGCATAATGCAAGACTTGGGCTTGAACAATTTTAAAATGAAATTTTCTCCTGCCCTATGACACCGATGTGCCTGAAATTTTGTACGTACGCTTAGAATAGTGGCCTGCACGGGAATCAAAAAGAAATTTTGCAAAAAGTTGCGTTTGGGAAAATATCATACTTTTCATGGGCATAATGCAAGACTTGGGCTCGAACAATTTTAAAATGAAATTTACTCCGGCCCTATGACACCGATGTGCCTGAAATTTTGTACGTACGCTTAGAATAGTGGCCTGCACGGGAATCAAAAATAAATTTTGCAAAAAGTTGCGTTTGGGAAAATATCATACTTTTCATGGGCATAATTCAAGACTTGGGCTCGAACAATTTTAAAATGAAATTTTCTCCGGCCCTTTGAAACCGATGTGCCTGAAATTTTGTACGTACGCTTAGAATAGTGGTCTGCACGGGAATCAAAAAGAAATTTTGCAAAAAGTTGCGTTTGGGAAAATATCATACTTTTCATGGGCATAATGCAAGACTTGGGCTCGAATAATATTAAAATGTAATTTTCTCCGGCCCTATGACACCGATGTGCCTGAAATTTTGTACGTACGCTTAGAATAGTGGCTTGCACGGGAATCAAAAAGAAATTTTGCAAAAAGTTGAGTTTGGGAAAATATCATACTTTTCATGGGCGTAATGCAAGACTTGGGCTCGAACAATTTTAAAATGAAATTTTCTCCGGCCCTATGACACCGATGTGCCTGAAATTTTGTACGTACGCTTAGAATAGTGGCCTGCACGGAATCAAAAAGAAATTTTGCAAAAAGTTGCGTTTGGGAAAATATCATACTTTTCATGGGCATAATGCGAGACTTGGGTTCGAACAATTTTAAAATGAAATTTTCTCCGGCCCGATGACACCAATGTGCCTGAAAGTTTGTACGTACGCTTAGAATAGTGGCCTGCACGTGAATCAAAAAGAAATTTCTCAAAAAGTTGCGTTTGGGAAAATATCATACTTTTCATGGGCATAGCCTGCACGGGAATCAAAAAGAAAATTTGCAAAAAGTTGCGTTTGGGAAAATATCATACTTTTCATGGGCATAATGCAAGACTTGGGTTCGAACAAATTTAAAATGAAATTTTCTCCGGCCATATGACACCGATGTGCCTGAAAGTTGGTACGTACGCTTAGAATAGTGGCCTGCACGTGAATCAAAAAGAAATTTCTCAAAAAGTTGCGTTTGGGAAAATATCATACTTTTCATGGGCAAAGCCTGCACGGGAATCAAAAAGAAATTTTGCAAAAAAGTTGAGTTTGGGAAAATATCATACTTTTCATGGGCGTAATGCAAGAGTTGGGCTCGAACAATTTTAAAATGAAAGTTTCTCCGGCCCTATGACACCAATGTGCCTGAAATTTTGTACGTACGCTTAGAATTGTGGCCTGCACGGGAATCAAAAAGAAAATTTGCAAAAGTTGCGTTTGGGAAAATATCATACTTTTCATGGGCATAATGCAAGACTTGGGCTCGAACAATTTTAAAATGAAATTTACTCCGGCCCTATTGCACCGATGTGCCTGAAATTTTGTACGTACGCTTAGAATAGTGGCCTGCACGTGAATCAAAAATAAATTTTGCAAAAAGTTGCGTTTGGGAAAATATCATACTTTTCATGGGCATAATTCAAGACTTGGGCTCGAACAATTTTAAAATGAAATTTTCTCCGGCCCTTTGAAACCGATGTGCCTGAAATTTTGTACGTACGCTTAGAATAGTGGTCTGCACGGGAATCAAAAAGAAATTTTGCAAAAAGTTGCGTTTGGGAAAATATCATACTTTTCATGGGCATAATGCAAGACTTGGGCTCGAATAATATTAAAATGAAATTTTCTCCGGCCCTATGACATCGATGTGCCTGAAATTTTGTACGTACGCTTAGAATAGTGGCCTGCACGGGAATCAAAAATTAATTTTTCAAAAAGTTGCGTTTGGGAAAATATCATACTTTTCATGGGCATAATTCAAGACTTGGGCTCGAACAATTTTAAAATGAAATTTTCTCCGGCCCTTTGAAACCGATGTGCCTGAAATTTTGTACGTACGCTTAGAATAGTGGTCTGCACGGGAATCAAAAAGAAATTTTGCAAAAAGTTGCGTTTGGGAAAATATCATACTTTTCATGGGCATAATGCAAGAATTGGGCTCGAATAATATTAAAATGTAATTTTCTCCGGCCCTATGACACCGATGTGCCTGAAATTTTGTACGTACGCTTAGAATAGTGGCCTGCACGGGAATCAAAAAGAAATTTTGCAAAAAGTTGAGTTTGGGAAAATATCATACTTTTCATGGGCGTAATGCAAGACTTGGGCTCGAACAATTTTAAAATGAAATTTTCTCCGGCCCTATGACACCGATGTGCCTGAAATTTTGTACGTACGCTTAGAATAGTGGCCTGCACGGAATCAAAAAGAAATTTTGCAAAAAGTTGCGTTTGGGAAAATATCATACTTTTCATGGGCGTAAGGCAAGACTTGGGCTCGAACAATTTTAAAATGAAATTTTCTCCGGCCCTATGACACCGATGTGCCTGAAATTTTGTACGTACGCTTAGAATAGTGGCCTGCACGGAATCAAAAAGAAATTTTGCAAAAAGTTGCGTTTGGGAAAATATCATACTTTTCATGGGCATAATGCAAGACTTGGGCTTGAACAATTTTAAAATGAAATTTTCTCCTGCCCTATGACACCGATGTGCCTGAAATTTTGTACGTACGCTTAGAATAGTGGCCTGCACGGGAATCAAAAAGAAATTTTGCAAAAAGTTGCGTTTGGGAAAATATCATACTTTTCATGGGCATAATGCAAGACTTGGGCTCGAACAATTTTAAAATGAAATTTACTCCGGCCCTATGACACCGATGTGCCTGAAATTTTGTACGTACGCTTAGAATAGTGGCCTGCACGGGAATCAAAAATAAATTTTGCAAAAAGTTGCGTTTGGGAAAATATCATACTTTTCATGGGCATAATTCAAGACTTGGGCTCGAACAATTTTAAAATGAAATTTTCTCCGGCCCTTTGAAACCGATGTGCCTGAAATTTTGTACGTACGCTTAGAATAGTGGTCTGCACGGGAATCAAAAAGAAATTTTGCAAAAAGTTGCGTTTGGGAAAATATCATACTTTTCATGGGCATAATGCAAGACTTGGGCTCGAATAATATTAAAATGAAATTTTCTCCGGCCCTATGACATCGATGTGCCTGAAATTTTGTACGTACGCTTAGAATAGTGGCCTGCACGGGAATCAAAAATAAATTTTGCAAAAAGTTGCGTTTGGGAAAATATCATACTTTTCATGGGCATAATTCAAGACTTGGGCTCGAACAATTTTAAAATGAAATTTTCTCCGGCCCTTTGAAACCGATGTGCCTGAAATTTTGTTCGTACGCTTAGAATAGTGGTCTGCACGGGAATCAAAAAGAAATTTTGCAAAAAGTTGCGTTTGGGAAAATATCATACTTTTCATGGGCATAATGCAAGAATTGGGCTCGAATAATATTAAAATGTAATTTTCTCCGGCCCTATGACACCGATGTGCCTGAAATTTTGTACGTACGCTTAGAATAGTGGCCTGCACGGGAATCAAAAAGAAATTTTGCAAAAAGTTTAGTTTGGGAAAATATCATACTTTTCATGGGCGTAATGCAAGACTTGGGCTCGAACAATTTTAAAATGAAATTTTCTCCGGCCCTATGACACCGATGTGCCTGAAATTTTGTACGTACGCTTAGAATAGTGGCCTGCACGGAATCAAAAAGAAATTTTGCAAAAAGTTGCGTTTGGGAAAATATCATACTTTTCATGGGCGTAAGGCAAGACTTGGGCTCGAACAATTTTAAAATGAAATTTTCTCCGGTCCTATGACACCGATGTGCCTGAAATTTTGTACGTACGCTTAGAATAGTGGCCTGCACGGAATCAAAAAGAAATTTTGCAAAAAGTTGCGTTTGGGAAAATATCATACTTTTCATGGGCATAATGCAAGACTTGGGCTTGAACAATTTTAAAATGAAATTTTCTCCTGCCCTATGACACCGATGTGCCTGAAATTTTGTACGTACGCTTAGAATTGTGGCCTGCACGGAATCAAAAAGAAATTTTGCAAAAAATTGCGTTTGGGAAAATATCATACTTTTCATGGGCATAATGCAAGACTTGGGCTTGAACAATTTTAAAATGAAATTTTCTCCTGCCCTATGACACCGATGTGCCTGAAATTTTGTACGTACGCTTAGAATAGTGGCCTGCACGGGAATCAAAAAGAAATTTTGCAAAAAGTTGCGTTTGGGAAAATATCATACTTTTCATCGGCATAATGCAAGACTTGGGCTCGAACAATTTTAAAATGAAATTTACTCCGGCCCTATGACACCGATGTGCCTGAAATTTTGTACGTACGCTTAGAATAGTGGCCTGCACGGGAATCAAAAATAAATTTTGCAAAAAGTTGCGTTTGGGAAAATATCATACTTTTCATGGGCATAATTCAAGACTTGGGCTCGAACAATTTTAAAATGAAATTTTCTCCGGCCCTTTGAAACCGATGTGCCTGAAATTTTGTACGTACGCTTAGAATAGTGGTCTGCACGGGAATCAAAAAGAAATTTTGCAAAAAGTTGCGTTTGGGAAAATATCATACTTTTCATGGGCATAATGCAAGACTTGGGCTCGAATAATATTAAAATGTAATTTTCTCCGGCCCTATGACACCGATGTGCCTTAAATTTTGTACGTACGCTGAGAATAGTGGCCTGCACGGGAATCAAAAAGAAATTTTGCAAAAAGTTGAGTTTGGGAAAATATCATACTTTTCATGGGCGTAATGCAAGACTTGGGCTCGAACAATTTTAAAATGAAATTTTCTCCGGCCCTATGACACCGATGTGCCTGAAATTTTGTACGTACGCTTAGAATAGTGGCCTGCACGGAATCAAAAAGAAATTTTGCAAAAAGTTGCGTTTGGGAAAATATCATACTTTTCATGGGCATAATGCAAGACTTGGGCTCGAACAATTTTAAAATGAAATTTACTCCGGCCCTATGACACCGATGTGCCTGAAATTTTGTACGTACGCTTAGAATAGTGGCCTGCACGGGAATCAAAAAGAAAATTTGCAAAAAGTTGCGTTTGGGAAAATATCATACTTTTCATGGGCATAATGCGAGACTTGGGTTCGAACAATTTTAAAATGAAATTTTCTCCGGCCCGATGACACCAATGTGCCTGAAAGTTTGTACGTACGCTTAGAATAGTGGCCTGCACGTGAATCAAAAAGAAATTTCTCAAAAAGTTGCGTTTGGGAAAATATCATACTTTTCATGGGCATAGCCTGCACGGGAATCAAAAAGAAAATTTGCAAAAAGTTGCGTTTGGGAAAATATCATACTTTTCATGGGCATAATGCAAGACTTGGGTTCGAACAAATTTAAAATGAAATTTTCTCCGGCCATATGACACCGATGTGCCTGAAAGTTGGTACGTACGCTTAGAATAGTGGCCTGCACGTGAATCAAAAAGAAATTTCTCAAAAAGTTGCGTTTGGGAAAATATCATACTTTTCATGGGCATAGCCTGCACGGGAATCAAAAAGAAATTTTGCAAAAAAGTTGAGTTTGGGAAAATATCATACTTTTCATGGGCGTAATGCAAGACTTGGGCTCGAACAATTTTAAAATGAAAGTTTCTCCGGCCCTATGACACCGATGTGCCTGAAATTTTGTACGTACGCTTAGAATAGTGGCCTGCACGGGAATCAAAAATAAATTTTGCAAAAAGTTGCGTTTGGGAAAATATCATACTTTTCATGGGCATAATTCAAGACTTGGGCTCGAACAATTTTAAAATGAAATTTTCTCCGGCCCTTTGAAACCGATGTGCCTGAAATTTTGTACGTACGCTTAGAATAGTGGTCTGCACGGGAATCAAAAAGAAATTTTGCAAAAAGTTGCGTTTGGGAAAATATCATACTTTTCATGGGCATAATGCAAGACTTGGGCTCGAATAATATTAAAATGTAATTTTCTCCGGCCCTATGACACCGATGTGCCTTAAATTTTGTACGTACGCTGAGAATAGTGGCCTGCACGGGAATCAAAAAGAAATTTTGCAAAAAGTTGAGTTTGGGAAAATATCATACTTTTCATGGGCGTAATGCAAGACTTGGGCTCGAACAATTTTAAAATGAAATTTTCTCCGGCCCTATGACACCGATGTGCCTGAAATTTTGTACGTACGCTTAGAATAGTGGCCTGCACGGAATCAAAAAGAAATTTTGCAAAAAGTTGCGTTTGGGAAAATATCATACTTTTCATGGGCATAATGCAAGACTTGGGCTCGAACAATTTTAAAATGAAATTTACTCCGGCCCTATGACACCGATGTGCCTGAAATTTTGTACGTACGCTTAGAATAGTGGCCTGCACGGGAATCAAAAAGAAAATTTGCAAAAAGTTGCGTTTGGGAAAATATCATACTTTTCATGGGCATAATGCGAGACTTGGGTTCGAACAATTTTAAAATGAAATTTTCTCCGGCCCGATGACACCAATGTGCCTGAAAGTTTGTACGTACGCTTAGAATAGTGGCCTGCACGTGAATCAAAAAGAAATTTCTCAAAAAGTTGCGTTTGGGAAAATATCATACTTTTCATGGGCATAGCCTGCACGGGAATCAAAAAGAAAATTTGCAAAAAGTTGCGTTTGGGAAAATATCATACTTTTCATGGGCATAATGCAAGACTTGGGTTCGAACAAATTTAAAATGAAATTTTCTCCGGCCATATGACACCGATGTGCCTGAAAGTTGGTACGTACGCTTAGAATAGTGGCCTGCACGTGAATCAAAAAGAAATTTCTCAAAAAGTTGCGTTTGGGAAAATATCATACTTTTCATGGGCATAGCCTGCACGGGAATCAAAAAGAAATTTTGCAAAAAAGTTGAGTTTGGGAAAATATCATACTTTTCATGGGCGTAATGCAAGACTTGGGCTCGAACAATTTTAAAATGAAAGTTTCTCCGGCCCTATGACACCGATGTGCCTGAAATTTTGTACGTACGCTTAGAATTGTGGCCTGCACGGGAATCAAAAAGAAAATTTGCAAAAGTTGCGTTTGGGAAAATATCATACTTTTCATGGGCATAATGCAAGACTTGGGCTCGAAAAATTTTAAAATGAAATTTACTCCGGCCCTATTGCACCGATGTGCCTGAAATTTTGTACGTACGCTTAGAATAGTGGCCTGCACGGGAATCAAAAATAAATTTTGCAAAAAGTTGCGTTTGGGAAAATATCATACTTTTCATGGGCATAATTCAAGACTTGGGCTCGAACAATTTTAAAATGAAGTTTTCTCCGGCCCTTTGAAACCGATGTGCCTGAAATTTTGTACGTACGCTTAGAATAGTGGTCTGCACGGGAATCAAAAAGAAATTTTGCAAAAAGTTGCGTTTGGGAAAATATCATACTTTTCATGGGCATAATGCAAGACTTGGGCTCGAATAATATTAAAATGAAATTTTCTCCGGCCCTATGACATCGATGTGCCTGAAATTTTGTACGTACGCTTAGAATAGTGGCCTGCACGGGAATCAAAAAGAAAATTTGCAAAAAAGTTGAGTTTGGGAAAATATCATACTTTTCATGGGCGTAATGCAAGACTTGGGCTCGAACAATTTTAAAATGAAATTTTCTCCGGCCCTATGACACCGATGTGCCTAAAATTTTGTACGTACGCTTAGAATAGTGGCCTGCACGGAATCAAAAAGAAATTTTGCAAAAAGTTGCGTTTGGGAAAATATCATACTTTTCATGGGCATAATGCAAGACTTGGGCTCGAACAATTTTAAAATGAAATTTACTCCGGCCCTATGACACCGATGTGCCTGAAATTTTGTACGTACGCTTAGAATAGTGGCCTGCACGGGAATCAAAAAGAAAATTTGCAAAAAGTTGCGTTTGGGAAAATATCATACTTTTCATGGGCATAATGCGAGACTTGGGTTCGAACAATTTTAAAATGAAATTTTCTCCGGCCCGATGACACCAATGTGCCTGAAAGTTTGTACGTACGCTTAGAATAGTGGCCTGCACGTGAATCAAAAAGAAATTTCTCAAAAAGTTGCGTTTGGGAAAATATCATACTTTTCATGGGCATAGCCTGCACGGGAATCAAAAAGAAAATTTGCAAAAAGTTGCGTTTGGGAAAATATCATACTTTTCATGGGCATAATGCAAGACTTGGGTTCGAACAATTTTAAAATGAAATTTTCTCCGGCCATATGACACCGATGTGCCTGAAAGTTGGTACGTACGCTTAGAATAGTGGCCTGCACGTGAATCAAAAAGAAATTTCTCAAAAAGTTGCGTTTGGGAAAATATCATACTTTTCATGGGCATAGCCTGCACGGGAATCAAAAAGAAATTTTGCAAAAAAGTTGAGTTTGGGAAAATATCATACTTTTCATGGGCGTAATGCAAGACTTGGGCTCGAACAATTTTAAAATGAAAGTTTCTCCGGCCCTATGACACCGATGTGCCTGAAATTTTGTACGTACGCTTAGAATTGTGGCCTGCACGGGAATCAAAAAGAAAATTTGCAAAAAGTTGCGTTTGGGAAAATATCATACTTATCATGGGCATAATGCAAGACTTGGGCTTGAACAATTTTAAAATGAAATTTTCTCCTGCCCTATGACACCGATGTGCCTGAAATTTTGTACGTACGCTTAGAATAGTGGCCTGCACGTGAATCAAAAAGAAATTTCTCAAAAAGTTGCGTTTGGGAAAATATCATACTTTTCATGGGCATAGCCTGCACGGGAATCAAAAAGAAATTTTGCAAAAAAGTTGAGTTTGGGAAAATATCATACTTTTCATGGGCGTAATGCAAGACTTGGGCTCGAACAATTTTAAAATGAAAGTTTCTCCGGCCCTATGACACCGATGTGCCTGAAATTTTGTACGTACGTTTAGAATTGTGGCCTGCACGGGAATCAAAAAGAAAATTTGCAAAAAGTTGCGTTTGGGAAAATATCATACTTTTCATGGGCATAATGCAAGACTTGGGCTTGAACAATTTTAAAATGAAATTTTCTCCTGCCCTATGACACCGATGTGCCTGAAATTTTGTACGTACGCTTAGAATAGTGGCCTGCACGGGAATCAAAAAGAAATTTTGCAAAAAGTTGCGTTTGGGAAAATATCATACTTTTCATGGGCATAATGCAAGACTTGGGCTCGAACAATTTTAAAATGAAATTTTCTCCGGCCCTATGACACCGATGTGCCTGAAATTTTGTACGTACGCTTAGAATAATGGTCTGCACGTGAATCAAAAAGAAATTTTGCAAAAAGTTGCTTTCGGGAAAATATCATACTTTTCATGGTCATGATGCAAGACTTGGGCTCGAACAATTTTAAAATGAAATTTTCTCCGGCCCTATGACATCGATGTGCCTGAAATTTTGTACGTATGCTTAGAATAGTGGCCTGCACGGGAATCAAAAAGAAATTTTGCAAAAAGTTGCGTTTGGGAAAATATCATACTTTTCATGGGCATAATTCAAGACTTGGGCTCGAACAATTTTAAAATGAAATTTACTCCGGCCCTATGACACCGATGTGCCTGAAATTTTGTACGTACGCTTAGAATAGTGGCCTGCACGGGAATCAAAAATAAATTTTGCAAAAAGTTGCGTTTGGGAAAATATCATACTTTTCATGGGCATAATTCAAGACTTGGGCTCGAACAATTTTAAAATGAAATTTTCTCCGGCCCTTTGAAACCGATGTGCATGAAATTTTGTACGTACGCTTAGAATAGTGGTCTGCACGGGAATCAAAAAGAAATTTTGCAAAAAGTTGCGTTTGGGAAAATATCATACTTTTCATGGGCATAATGCAAGACTTGGGCTCGAATAATATTAAAATGTAATTTTCTCCGGCCCTATGACACCGATGTGCCTGAAATTTTGTACGTACGCTTAGAATAGTGGCCTGCACGGGAATCAAAAAGAAATTTTGCAAAAAGTTGAGTTTGGGAAAATATCATACTTTTCATGGGCGTAATGCAAGACTTGGGCTCGAACAATTTTAAAATGAAATTTTCTCCGGCCCTATGACACCGATGTGCCTGAAATTTTGTACGTACGCTTAGAATAGTGGCCTGCACGGGAATCAAAAAGAAAATTTGCAAAAAGTTGCGTTTGGGAAAATATCATACTTTTCATGGGCATAATGCGAGACTTGGGTTCGAACAATTTTAAAATGAAATTTTCTCCGGCCCGATGACACCAATGTGCCTGAAAGTTTGTACGTACGCTTAGAATAGTGGCCTGCACGTGAATCAAAAAGAAATTTCTCAAAAAGTTGCGTTTGGGAAAATATCATACTTTTCATGGGCATAGCCTGCACGGGAATCAAAAAGAAAATTTGCAAAAAGTTGCGTTTGGGAAAATATCATACTTTTCATGGGCATAATGCAAGACTTGGGTTCGAACAAATTTAAAATGAAATTTTCTCCGGCCCTTTGACACCGATGTGCCTGAAATTTTGTACGTACGCTTAGAATAGTGGCCTGCACGGGAATCAAAAAGAAATTTTGCAAAAAGTTGCGTTTGGGAAAATATCATACTTTTCATGGGCATAATACAAGACTTGGGCTCGAATAATATTAAAATGTAATTTTCTCCGGCCCTATGACACCGATGTGACTGAAATTTTGTACGTACGCTTAGAATAGTGGCCTGCACGGGAATCAAAAAGATATTTTGAAAAAAATTGCGTTTGGGAAAATATCATACTTTTCATGGGCATAATGCAAGACTTGGGCTCGAATACTATTAAAATGTAATTTTCTCCGGCCATATGACACCGATGTGCCTGAAATTTTGTACGTACGCTTAGAATAGTGGCCTGCACGGGAATGAAAAAGAAATTTTGCAAAAAGTTGCGTTTGGGAAAATATCATACTTTTCATGGGCGTAATGCAAGACTTGGGCTCGAACAATTTTAAAATGAAATTTTCTCCGGCCCTATGACACCGATGTGCCTGAAATTTTGTACGTACGCTTAGAATAGTGGCCTGCACGGAATCAAAAAGAAATTTTGCAAAAAGTTGCGTTTGGGAAAATATCATACTTTTCATGGGCATAATGCAAAACTTGGGCTTGAACAATTTTAAAATGAAATTTTCTCCTGCCCTATGACACCGATGTGCCTGAAATTTTGTACGTACGCTTAGAATTGTGGCCTGCACGGGAATCAAAAAGAAAATTTGCAAAAAGTTGCGTTTGGGAAAATATCATACTTTTCATGGGCATAATGCAAGACTTGGGGTCGAACAATTTTAAAATTAAATTTTCTCCGGCCCTATGACACCGATGTGCCTGAAATTTTGTACGTACGCTTAGAATAGTGGCCTGCACGGAATCAAAAAGAAAATTTGCAAAAAGTTGCGTTTGGGAAAATATCATACTTTTCATGGGCATAATGCAAGACTTGGGGTCGAACAATTTTAAAATTAAATTTTCTCCGGCCCTATGACACCGATGTGCCTGAAATTTTGTACGTACGCTTAGAATAGTGGCCTGCACGGAATCAAAAAGAAATTTTGCAAAAAGTTGCGTTTGGGAAAATATCATAATTTTCATGGGCATAATGCAAGACTGGGGCTTGAACAATTTTAAAATGAAATTTTCTCCTGCCCTATGACACCGATGTGCCTGAAATTTTGTACGTACGCTTAGAATTGTGGCCTGCACGGGAATCAAAAAGAAATTTTGCAAAAAGTTGCGTTTGGGAAAATATCATACTTTTCATGGGCATAATGCAAGACTTGGGCTCGAATAATATTAAAATGTAATTTTCTCCGGCCATATGACACCGATGTGCCTGAAATTTTGTACGTACGCTTAGAATAGTGGCCTGCACGGGAATCAAAAAGAAATTTTGCAAAAAGTTGCGTTTGGGAAAATATCATACTTTTCATGGGCATAATGCAACACTTGGGATCGAACAATTTTAAAATGAAATTTACTCCGGCCCTATGACACCGATGTGCCTGAAATTTTGTACGTACGCTTAGAATAATGGTCTGCACGTGAATCAAAAAGAAATTTTGCAAAAAGTTGCTTTCGGGAAAATATCATACTTTTCATGGTCATGATGCAAGACTTGGGCTCGAACAATTTTAAAATGAAATTTTCTCCGGCCCTATGACATCGATGTGCCTGAAATTTTGTACGTACGCTTAGAATAGTGGCCTGCACGGAATCAAAAAGAAATTTTGCAAAAAGTTGCGTTTGGGAAAAAATCATAATTTTCATGGGCATAATGCAAGACTTATGCTTGAACAATTTTAAAATGAAATTTTCTCCTGCCCTATGACACCGATGTGCCTGAAATTTTGTACGTACGCTTAGAATAGTGGCCTGCACGGGAATCAAAAAGAAATTTTGCAAAAAGTTGCGTTTGGGAAAATATCATACTTTTCATGGGCATAATTCAAGACTTGGGCTCGAACAATTTTAAAATGAAATTTTCTCCGGCCCTTTGACACCGATGTGCCTGAAATTTTGTACGTACGCTTAGAATAGTGGCCTGCACGGGAATCAAAAAGAAATTTTGCAAAAAGTTGCGTTTGGGAAAATATCATACTTTTCATGGTCATGATGCAAGACTTGGGCTCGAACAATTTTAAAATGAAATTTTCTCCGGCCCTATGACATCGATGTGCCTGAAATTTTGTACGTACGCTTAGAATAGTGGCCTGCACGGGAATCAAAAAGAAATTTTGCAAAAAGTTGCGTTTGGGAAAATATCATACTTTTCATGGGCATAATGCAAGACTTGGGCTCGAATAATATTAAAATGTAATTTTCTCCGGCCCTATGACACCGATGTGCCTGAAATTTTGTACGTACGCTTAGAATAGTGGCCTGCACGGAATCAAAAAGAAATTTTGCAAAAAGTTGCGTTTGGGAAAAAATCATACTTTTCATGGGCATAATGCAAGACTTGGGCATGAACAATTTTAAAATGAAATTTTCTCCTGCCCTATGACACCGATGTGCCTGAAATTTTGTACGTACGCTTAGAATAGTGGCCTGCACGGGAATCAAAAAGAAATTTTGCAAAAAGTTGCGTTTGGGAAAATATCATACTTTTCATGGGCATAATGCAAGACTTGGGGTCGAACAATTTTAAAATTAAATTTTCTCCGGCCCTATGACACCGATGTGCCTGAAATTTTGTACGTACGCTTAGAATAGTGGCCTGCACGGAATCAAAAAGAAATTTTGCAAAAAGTTGCGTTTGGGAAAAAATCATAATTTTCATGGGCATAATGCAAGACTTATGCTTGAACAATTTTAAAATGAAATTTTCTCCTGCCCTATGACACCGATGTGCCTGAAATTTTGTACGTACGCTTAGAATAGTGGCCTGCACGGGAATCAAAAAGAAATTTTGCAAAAAGTTGCGTTTGGGAAAATATCATACTTTTCATGGGCATAATTCAAGACTTGGGCTCGAACAATTTTAAAATGAAATTTTCTCCGGCCCTTTGACACCGATGTGCCTGAAATTTTGTACGTACGCTTAGAATAGTGGCCTGCACGGGAATCAAAAAGAAATTTTGCAAAAAGTTGCTTTCGGGAAAATATCATACTTTTCATGGTCATGATGCAAGACTTGGGCTCGAACAATTTTAAAATGAAATTTTCTCCGGCCCTATGACATCGATGTGCCTGAAATTTTGTACGTATGCTTAGAATAGTGGCCTGCACGGGAATCAAAAAGAAATTTTGCAAAAAGTTGCGTTTGGGAAAATATCATACTTTTCATGGGCATAATTCAAGACTTGGGCTCGAACAATTTTAAAATGAAATTTACTCCGGCCCTATGACACCGATGTGCCTGAAATTTTGTACGTACGCTTAGAATAGTGGCCTGCACGGGAATCAAAAATAAATTTTGCAAAAAGTTGCGTTTGGGAAAATATCATACTTTTCATGGGCATAATTCAAGACTTGGGCTCGAACAATTTTAAAATGAAATTTTCTCCGGCCCTTTGAAACCGATGTGCCTGAAATTTTGTACGTACGCTTAGAATAGTGGTCTGCACGGGAATCAAAAAGAAATTTTGCAAAAAGTTGCGTTTGGGAAAATATCATACTTTTCATGGGCATAATGCAAGACTTGGGCTCGAATAATATTAAAATGTAATTTTCTCCGGCCCTATGACACCGATGTGCCTGAAATTTTGTACGTACGCTTAGAATAGTGGCCTGCACGGGAATCAAAAAGAAATTTTGCAAAAAGTTGAGTTTGGGAAAATATCATACTTTTCATGGGCGTAATGCAAGACTTGGGCTCGAACAATTTTAAAATGAAATTTTCTCCGGCCCTATGACACCGATGTGCCTGAAATTTTGTACGTACGCTTAGAATAGTGGCCTGCACGGAATCAAAAAGAAATTTTGCAAAAAGTTGCGTTTGGGAAAATATCATACTTTTCATGGGCATAATGCAAGACTTGGGCTCGAACAATTTTAAAATGAAATTTACTCCGGCCCTATGACACCGATGTGCCTGAAATTTTGTACGTACGCTTAGAATAGTGGCCTGCACGGGAATCAAAAAGAAAATTTGCAAAAAGTTGCGTTTGGGAAAATATCATACTTTTCATGGGCATAATGCGAGACTTGGGTTCGAACAATTTTAAAATGAAATTTTCTCCGGCCCGATGACACCAATGTGCCTGAAAGTTTGTACGTACGCTTAGAATAGTGGCCTGCACGTGAATCAAAAAGAAATTTCTCAAAAAGTTGCGTTTGGGAAAATATCATACTTTTCATGGGCATAGCCTGCACGGGAATCAAAAAGAAAATTTGCAAAAAGTTGCGTTTGGGAAAATATCATACTTTTCATGGGCATAATGCAAGACTTGGGTTCGAACAAATTTAAAATGAAATTTTCTCCGGCCCTTTGACACCGATGTGCCTGAAATTTTGTACGTACGCTTAGAATAGTGGCCTGCACGGGAATCAAAAAGAAATTTTGCAAAAAGTTGCGTTTGGGAAAATATCATACTTTTCATGGGCATAATACAAGACTTGGGCTCGAATAATATTAAAATGTAATTTTCTCCGGCCCTATGACACCGATGTGACTGAAATTTTGTACGTACGCTTAGAATAGTGGCCTGCACGGGAATCAAAAAGATATTTTGAAAAAAATTGCGTTTGGGAAAATATCATACTTTTCATGGGCATAATGCAAGACTTGGGCTCGAATACTATTAAAATGTAATTTTCTCCGGCCATATGACACCGATGTGCCTGAAATTTTGTACGTACGCTTAGAATAGTGGCCTGCACGGGAATGAAAAAGAAATTTTGCAAAAAGTTGCGTTTGGGAAAATATCATACTTTTCATGGGCGTAATGCAAGACTTGGGCTCGAACAATTTTAAAATGAAATTTTCTCCGGCCCTATGACACCGATGTGCCTGAAATTTTGTACGTACGCTTAGAATAGTGGCCTGCACGGAATCAAAAAGAAATTTTGCAAAAAGTTGCGTTTGGGAAAATATCATTCTTTTCATGGGCATAATGCAAAACTTGGGCTTGAACAATTTTAAAATGAAATTTTCTCCTGCCCTATGACACCGATGTGCCTGAAATTTTGTACGTACGCTTAGAATTGTGGCCTGCACGGGAATCAAAAAGAAAATTTGCAAAAAGTTGCGTTTGGGAAAATATCATACTTTTCATGGGCATAATGCAAGACTTGGGGTCGAACAATTTTAAAATTAAATTTTCTCCGGCCCTATGACACCGATGTGCCTGAAATTTTGTACGTACGCTTAGAATAGTGGCCTGCACGGAATCAAAAAGAAAATTTGCAAAAAGTTGCGTTTGGGAAAATATCATACTTTTCATGGGCATAATGCAAGACTTGGGCTCGAACAATTTTAAAATGAAATTTACTCCGGCCCTATGACACCGATGTGCCTGAAATTTTGTACGTACGCTTAGAATAGTGGCCTGCACGGGAATCAAAAATAAATTTTGCAAAAAGTTGCGTTTGGGAAAATATCATACTTTTCATGGGCATAATTCAAGACTTGGGCTCGAACAATTTTAAAATGAAATTTTCTCCGGCCCTTTGAAACCGATGTGCCTGAAATTTTGTACGTACGCTTAGAATAGTGGTCTGCACGGGAATCAAAAAGAAATTTTGCAAAAAGTTGCGTTTGGGAAAATATCATACTTTTCATGGGCATAATGCAAGACTTGGGCTCGAATAATATTAAAATGTAATTTTCTCCGGCCCTATGACACCGATGTGCCTGAAATTTTGTACGTACGCTTAGAATAGTGGCCTGCACGGGAATCAAAAAGAAATTTTGCAAAAAGTTGAGTTTGGGAAAATATCATACTTTTCATGGGCGTAATGCAAGACTTGGGCTCGAACAATTTTAAAATGAAATTTTCTCCGGCCCTATGACACCGATGTGCCTGAAATTTTGTACGTACGCTTAGAATAGTGGCCTGCACGGAATCAAAAAGAAATTTTGCAAAAAGTTGCGTTTGGGAAAATATCATACTTTTCATGGGCATAATGCAAGACTTGGGCTCGAACAATTTTAAAATGAAATTTACTCCGGCCCTATGACACCGATGTGCCTGAAATTTTGTACGTACGCTTAGAATAGTGGCCTGCACGGGAATCAAAAAGAAAATTTGCAAAAAGTTGCGTTTGGGAAAATATCATACTTTTCATGGGCATAATGCGAGACTTGGGTTCGAACAATTTTAAAATGAAATTTTCTCCGGCCCGATGACACCAATGTGCCTGAAAGTTTGTACGTACGCTTAGAATAGTGGCCTGCACGTGAATCAAAAAGAAATTTCTCAAAAAGTTGCGTTTGGGAAAATATCATACTTTTCATGGGCATAGCCTGCACGGGAATCAAAAAGAAAATTTGCAAAAAGTTGCGTTTGGGAAAATATCATACTTTTCATGGGCATAATGCAAGACTTGGGTTCGAACAAATTTAAAATGAAATTTTCTCCGGCCCTTTGACACCGATGTGCCTGAAATTTTGTACGTACGCTTAGAATAGTGGCCTGCACGGGAATCAAAAAGAAATTTTGCAAAAAGTTGCGTTTGGGAAAATATCATACTTTTCATGGGCATAATACAAGACTTGGGCTCGAATAATATTAAAATGTAATTTTCTCCGGCCCTATGACACCGATGTGACTGAAATTTTGTACGTACGCTTAGAATAGTGGCCTGCACGGGAATCAAAAAGATATTTTGAAAAAAATTGCGTTTGGGAAAATATCATACTTTTCATGGGCATAATGCAAGACTTGGGCTCGAATACTATTAAAATGTAATTTTCTCCGGCCATATGACACCGATGTGCCTGAAATTTTGTACGTACGCTTAGAATAGTGGCCTGCACGGGAATGAAAAAGAAATTTTGCAAAAAGTTGCGTTTGGGAAAATATCATACTTTTCATGGGCGTAATGCAAGACTTGGGCTCGAACAATTTTAAAATGAAATTTTCTCCGGCCCTATGACACCGATGTGCCTGAAATTTTGTACGTACGCTTAGAATAGTGGCCTGCACGGAATCAAAAAGAAATTTTGCAAAAAGTTGCGTTTGGGAAAATATCATTCTTTTCATGGGCATAATGCAAAACTTGGGCTTGAACAATTTTAAAATGAAATTTTCTCCTGCCCTATGACACCGATGTGCCTGAAATTTTGTACGTACGCTTAGAATTGTGGCCTGCACGGGAATCAAAAAGAAAATTTGCAAAAAGTTGCGTTTGGGAAAATATCATACTTTTCATGGGCATAATGCAAGACTTGGGGTCGAACAATTTTAAAATTAAATTTTCTCCGGCCCTATGACACCGATGTGCCTGAAATTTTGTACGTACGCTTAGAATAGTGGCCTGCACGGAATCAAAAAGAAAATTTGCAAAAAGTTGCGTTTGGGAAAATATCATACTTTTCATGGGCATAATGCAAGACTTGGGGTCGAACAATTTTAAAATTAAATTTTCTCCGGCCCTATGACACCGATGTGCCTGAAATTTTGTACGTACGCTTAGAATAGTGGCCTGCACGGAATCAAAAAGAAATTTTGCAAAAAGTTGCGTTTGGGAAAATATCATAATTTTCATGGGCATAATGCAAGACTGGGGCTTGAACAATTTTAAAATGAAATTTTCTCCTGCCCTATGACACCGATGTGCCTGAAATTTTGTACGTACGCTTAGAATTGTGGCCTGCACGGGAATCAATAAGAAATTTTGCAAAAAGTTGCGTTTGGGAAAATATCATACTTTTCATGGGCATAATGCAAGACTTGGGCTCGAATAATATTAAAATGTAATTTTCTCCGGCCATATGACACCGATGTGCCTGAAATTTTGTACGTACGCTTAGAATAGTGGCCTGCACGGGAATCAAAAAGAAATTTTGCAAAAAGTTGCGTTTGGGAAAATATCATACTTTTCATGGGCATAATGCAACACTTGGGATCGAACAATTTTAAAATGAAATTTACTCCGGCCCTATGACACCGATGTGCCTGAAATTTTGTACGTACGCTTAGAATAATGGTCTGCACGTGAATCAAAAAGAAATTTTGCAAAAAGTTGCTTTCGGGAAAATATCATACTTTTCATGGTCATGATGCAAGACTTGGGCTCGAACAATTTTAAAATGAAATTTTCTCCGGCCCTATGACATCGATGTGCCTGAAATTTTGTACGTACGCTTAGAATAGTGGCCTGCACGGAATCAAAAAGAAATTTTGCAAAAAGTTGCGTTTGGGAAAAAATCATAATTTTCATGGGCATAATGCAAGACTTATGCTTGAACAATTTTAAAATGAAATTTTCTCCTGCCCTATGACACCGATGTGCCTGAAATTTTGTACGTACGCTTAGAATAGTGGCCTGCACGGGAATCAAAAAGAAATTTTGCAAAAAGTTGCGTTTGGGAAAATATCATACTTTTCATGGGCATAATTCAAGACTTGGGCTCGAACAATTTTAAAATGAAATTTTCTCCGGCCCTTTGACACCGATGTGCCTGAAATTTTGTACGTACGCTTAGAATAGTGGCCTGCACGGGAATCAAAAAGAAATTTTGCAAAAAGTTGCGTTTGGGAAAATATCATACTTTTCATGGTCATGATGCAAGACTTGGGCTCGAACAATTTTAAAATGAAATTTTCTCCGGCCCTATGACATCGATGTGCCTGAAATTTTGTACGTACGCTTAGAATAGTGGCCTGCACGGGAATCAAAAAGAAATTTTGCAAAAAGTTGCGTTTGGGAAAATATCATACTTTTCATGGGCATAATGCAAGACTTGGGCTCGAATAATATTAAAATGTAATTTTCTCCGGCCCTATGACACCGATGTGCCTGAAATTTTGTACGTACGCTTAGAATAGTGGCCTGCACGGAATCAAAAAGAAATTTTGCAAAAAGTTGCGTTTGGGAAAAAATCATACTTTTCATGGGCATAATGCAAGACTTGGGCATGAACAATTTTAAAATGAAATTTTCTCCTGCCCTATGACACCGATGTGCCTGAAATTTTGTACGTACGCTAAGAATAGTGGCCTGCACGGGAATCAAAAAGAAATTTTGCAAAAAGTTGCGTTTGGGAAAATATCATACTTTTCATGGGCATAATGCAAGACTTGGGCTCGAATAATATTAAAATGTAATTTTCTCCGGCCCTATGACACCGATGTGCCTTAAATTTTGTACGTACGCTTAGAATAGTGGCCTGCACGGAATCAAAAAGAAATTTTGCAAAAAGTTGCGTTTGGGAAAAAATCATACTTTTCATGGGCATAATGCAAGACTTGGGCATGAACAATTTTAAAATGAAATTTTCTCCTGCCCTATGACACCGATGTGCCTGAAATTTTGTACGTACGCTTAGAAAAGTGGCCTGCACGGAATCACAAAGAAATTTTGCAAAAAGTTGCGTTTGGGAAAAAATCATACTTTTCATGGGCATAATGCAAGACTTGGGCATGAACAATTTTAAAATGAAATTTTCTCCTGCCCTATGACACCGATGTGCCTGAAATTTTGTACGTACGCTTAGAATAGTGGCCTGCACGGGAATGAAAAAGAAATTTTGCAAAAAGTTGCGTTTGGGAAAATATCATACTTTTCATGGGCGTAATGCAAGACTTGGGCTCGAACAATTTTAAAATGAAATTTTCTCCGGCCCTATGACACCGATGTGCCTGAAATTTTGTACGTACGCTTAGAATAGTGGCCTGCACGGAATCAAAAAGAAATTTTGCAAAAAGTTGCGTTTGGGAAAATATCATACTTTTCATGGGCATAATGCAAAACTTGGGCTTGAACAATTTTAAAATGAAATTTTCTCCTGCCCTATGACACCGATGTGCCTGAAATTTTGTACGTACGCTTAGAATTGTGGCCTGCACGGGAATCAAAAAGAAAATTTGCAAAAAGTTGCGTTTGGGAAAATATCATACTTTTCATGGGCATAATGCAAGACTTGGGGTCGAACAATTTTAAAATTAAATTTTCTCCGGCCATATGACACCGATGTGCCTGAAATTTTGTACGTACGCTTAGAATAGTGGCCTGCACGGGAATCAAAAAGAAATTTTGCAAAAAGTTGCGTTTGGGAAAATATCATACTTTTCATGGGCATAATGCAACACTTGGGATCGAACAATTTTAAAATGAAATTTACTCCGGCCCTATGACACCGATGTGCCTGAAATTTTGTACGTACGCTTAGAATAATGGTCTGCACGTGAATCAAAAAGAAATTTTGCAAAAAGTTGCTTTCGGGAAAATATCATACTTTTCATGGTCATGATGCAAGACTTGGGCTCGAACAATTTTAAAATGAAATTTTCTCCGGCCCTATGACATCGATGTGCCTGAAATTTTGTACGTACGCTTAGAATAGTGGCCTGCACGGAATCAAAAAGAAATTTTGCAAAAAGTTGCGTTTGGGAAAAAATCATAATTTTCATGGGCATAATGCAAGACTTATGCTTGAACAATTTTAAAATGAAATTTTCTCCTGCCCTATGACACCGATGTGCCTGAAATTGTGTACGTACGCTTAGAATAGTGGCCTGCACGGGAATCAAAAAGAAATTTTGCAAAAAGTTGCGTTTGGGAAAATATCATACTTTTCATGGGCATAATTCAAGACTTGGGCTCGAACAATTTTAAAATGAAATTTTCTCCGGCCCTTTGACACCGATGTGCCTGAAATTTTGTACGTACGCTTAGAATAGTGGCCTGCACGGGAATCAAAAAGAAATTTTGCAAAAAGTTGCGTTTGGGAAAAAATCATACTTTTCATGGGCATAATGCAAGACTTGGGCATGAACAATTTTAAAATGAAATTTTCTCCTGCCCTATGACACCGATGTGCCTGAAATTTTGTACGTACGCTTAGAATAGTGGCCTGCACGGGAATCAAAAAGAAATTTTGCAAAAAGTTGCGTTTGGGAAAATATCATACTTTTCATGGGCATAATGCAAGACTTGGGCTCGAACAATTTTAAAATGAAATTTACTCCGGCCCTATGACACCGATGTGCCTGAAATTTTGTACGTACGATAAGAATAGTGGCCTGCACGGGAATCAAAAAGAAATTTTGCAAAAAGTTGCGTTTGGGAAAATATCATACTTTTCATGGGCATAATGCAAGACTTGGGCTCGAATAATATTAAAATGTAATTTTCTCCGGCCCTATGACACCGATGTGCCTGAAATTTTGTACGTACGCTTAGAATAGTGGCCTGCACGGGAATGAAAAAGAAATTTTGCAAAAAGTTGCGTTTGGGAAAATATCATACTTTTCATGGGCGTAATGCAAGACTTGGGCTCGAACAATTTTAAAATGAAATTTTCTCCGGCCCTATGACACCGATGTGCCTGAAATTTTGTACGTACGCTTAGAATAGTGGCCTGCACGGAATCAAAAAGAAATTTTGCAAAAAGTTGCGTTTGGGAAAATATCATACTTTTCATGGGCATAATGCAAAACTTGGGCTTGAACAATTTTAAAATGAAATTTTCTCCTGCCCTATGACACCGATGTGCCTGAAATTTTGTACGTACGCTTAGAATTGTGGCCTGCACGGGAATCAAAAAGAAAATTTGCAAAAAGTTGCGTTTGGGAAAATATCATACTTTTCATGGGCATAATGCAAGACTTGGGGTCGAACAATTTTAAAATTAAATTTTCTCCGGCCATATGACACCGATGTGCCTGAAATTTTGTACGTACGCTTAGAATAGTGGCCTGCACGGGAATCAAAAATAAATTTTGCAAAAAGTTGCGTTTGGGAAAATATCATACTTTTCATGGGCATAATGCAACACTTGGGATCGAACAATTTTAAAATGAAATTTACTCCGGCCCTATGACACCGATGTGCCTGAAATTTTGTACGTACGCTTAGAATAATGGTCTGCACGTGAATCAAAAAGAAATTTTGCAAAAAGTTGCTTTCGGGAAAATATCATACTTTTCATGGTCATGATGCAAGACTTGGGCTCGAACAATTTTAAAATGAAATTTTCTCCGGCCCTATGACATCGATGTGCCTGAAATTTTGTACGTACGCTTAGAATAGTGGCCTGCACGGAATCAAAAAGAAATTTTGCAAAAAGTTGCGTTTGGGAAAAAATCATAATTTTCATGGGCATAATGCAAGACTTATGCTTGAACAATTTTAAAATGAAATTTTCTCCTGCCCTATGACACCGATGTGCCTGAAATTGTGTACGTACGCTTAGAATAGTGGCCTGCACGGGAATCAAAAAGAAATTTTGCAAAAAGTTGCGTTTGGGAAAATATCATACTTTTCATGGGCATAATTCAAGACTTGGGCTCGAACAATTTTAAAATGAAATTTTCTCCGGCCCTTTGACACCGATGTGCCTGAAATTTTGTACGTACGCTTAGAATAGTGGCCTGCACGGGAATCAAAAAGAAATTTTGCAAAAAGTTGCGTTTGGGAAAATATCATACTTTTCATGGTCATGATGCAAGACTTGGGCTCGAACAATTTTAAAATGAAATTTTCTCCGGCCCTATGACATCGATGTGCCTGAAATTTTGTACGTACGCTTAGAATAGTGGCCTGCACGGGAATCAAAAAGAAATTTTGCAAAAAGTTGCGTTTGGGAAAATATCATACTTTTCATGGGCATAATGCAAGACTTGGGCTCGAATAATATTAAAATGTAATTTTCTCCGGCCCTATGACACCGATGTGCCTGAAATTTTGTACGTACGCTTAGAATAGTGGCCTGCACGGAATCAAAAAGAAATTTTGCAAAAAGTTGCGTTTGGGAAAAAATCATACTTTTCATGGGCATAATGCAAGACTTGGGCATGAACAATTTTAAAATGAAATTTTCTCCTGCCCTATGACACCGATGTGCCTGAAATTTTGTACGTACGCTTAGAATAGTGGCCTGCACGGGAATCAAAAAGAAATTTTGCAAAAAGTTGCGTTTGGGAAAATATCATACTTTTCATGGGCATAATGCAAGACTTGGGCTCGAATAATATTAAAATGTAATTTTCTCCGGCCCTATGACACCGATGTGCCTTAAATTTTGTACGTACGCTTAGAATAGTGGCCTGCACGGAATCAAAAAGAAATTTTGCAAAAAGTTGCGTTTGGGAAAAAATCATACTTTTCATGGGCATAATGCAAGACTTGGGCATGAACAATTTTAAAATGAAATTTTCTCCTGCCCTATGACACCGATGTGCCTGAAATTTTGTACGTACGCTTAGAATAGTGGCCTGCACGGGAATCAAAAAGAAATTTTGCAAAAAGTTGCGTTTGGGAAAATATCATACTTTTCATGGGCATAATGCAAGACTTGGGCTCGAACAATTTTAAAATGAAATTTACTCCGGCCCTATGACACCGATGTGCCTGAAATTTTGTACGTACGATAAGAATAGTGGCCTGCACGGGAATCAAAAAGAAATTTTGCAAAAAGTTGCGTTTGGGAAAATATCATACTTTTCATGGGCATAATGCAAGACTTGGGCTCGAATAATATTAAAATGTAATTTTCTCCGGCCCTATGACACCGATGTGCCTGAAATTTTGTACGTACGCTTAGAATAATGGTCTGCACGTGAATCAAAAAGAAATTTTGCAAAAAGTTGCTTTCGGGAAAATATCATACTTTTCATGGTCATGATGCAAGACTTGGGCTCGAACAATTTTAAAATGAAATTTTGTCCGGCCCTATGACATCGATGTGCCTGAAATTTTGTACGTACGCTTAGAATAGTGGCCTGCACGGGAATCAAAAAGAAATTTTGCAAAAAGTTGCGTTTGGGAAAATATCATACTTTTCATGGGCATAATTCAAGACTTGGGCTCGAACAATTTTAAAATGAAATTTACTCCGGCCCTATGACACCGATGTGCCTGAAATTTTGTACGTACGCTTAGAATAATGGTCTGCACGTGAATCAAAAAGAAATTTTGCAAAAAGTTGCTTTCGGGAAAATATCATACTTTTCATGGTCATGATGCAAGACTTGGGCTCGAACAATTTTAAAATGAAATTTTCTCCGGCCCTATGACATCGATGTGCCTGAAATTTTGTACGTACGCTTAGAATAGTGGCCTGCACGGGAATCAAAAAGAAATTTTGCAAAAAGTTGCGTTTGGGAAAATATCATACTTTTCATGGGCATAATTCAAGACTTGGGCTCGAACAATTTTAAAATGAAATTTTCTCCGGCCCTTTGACACCGATGTGCCTGAAATTTTGTACGTACGCTTAGAATAGTGGCCTGCACGGGAATCAAAAAGAAATTTTGCAAAAAGTTGCGTTTGGGAAAATATCATACTTTTCATGGGCATAATGCAAGACTTGGGCTCGAATAATATTAAAATGTAATTTTCTCCGGCCCTATGACACCGATGTGCCTGAAATTTTGTACGTACGCTTAGAATAGTGGCCTGCACGGAATCAAAAAGAAATTTTGCAAAAAGTTGCGTTTGGGAAAAAATCATACTTTTCATGGGCATAATGCAAGACTTGGGCTTGAACAATTTTAAAATGAAATTTTCTCCTGCCCTATGACACCGAGGTGCCTTAAATTTTGTACGTACGCTTAGAATAGTGGCCTGCACGGGAATCAAAAAGAAATTTTGCAAAAAGTTGCGTTTGGGAAAATATCACACTTTTCATGGGCATAATGCAAGACTTGGGCTCGAACAATTTTAAAATGAAATTTACTCCGGCCCTATGACACCGATGTGCCTGAAATTTTGTACGTACGCTTAGAATAGTGGCCTGCACGGGAATCAAAAAGAAATTTTGCAAAAAGTTGCGTTTGGGAAAATATCATACTTTTCATGGGCATAATTCAAGACTTGGGCTCGAACAATTTTAAAATGAAATTTTCTCCGGCCCTTTGACACCGATGTGCCTGAAATTTTGTACGTACGCTTAGAATAGTGGCCTGCACGGGAATCAAAAAGAAATTTTGCAAAAAGTTGCGTTTGGGAAAATATCATACTTTTCATGGGCATAATGCAAGACTTGGGCTCGAATAATATTAAAATGTAATTTTCTCCGGCCCTATGACACCGATGTGCCTGAAATTTTGTACGTACGCTTAGAATAGTGGCCTGCACGGAATCAAAAAGAAATTTTGCAAAAAGTTGCGTTTGGGAAAAAATCATACTTTTCATGGGCATAATGCAAGACTTGGGCTTGAACAATTTTAAAATGAAATTTTCTCCTGCCCTATGACACCGATGTGCCTGAAATTTTGTACGTACGCTTAGAATTGTGGCCTGCACGGGAATCAAAAAGAAATTTTGCAAAAAGTTGCGTTTGGGAAAATATCACACTTTTCATGGGCATAATGCAAGACTTGGGCTCGAACAATTTTAAAATGAAATTTACTCCGGCCCTATGACACCGATGTGCCTGAAATTTTGTACGTACGCTTAGAATAGTGGCCTGCACGGGAATCAAAAAGAAATTTTGCAAAAAGTTGCGTTTGGGAAAATATCATACTTTTCATGGGCATAATTCAAGACTTGGGCTCGAACAATTTTAAAATGAAATTTTCTCCGGCCCTTTGACACCGATGTGCCTGAAATTTTGTACGTACGCTTAGAATAGTGGCCTGCACGGGAATCAAAAAGAAATTTTGCAAAAAGTTGCGTTTGGGAAAATATCATACTTTTCATGGGCATAATGCAAGACTTGGGCTCGAATAATATTAAAATGTAATTTTCTCCGGCCCTATGACACCGATGTGCCTGAAATTTTGTACGTACGCTTAGAATAGTGGCCTGCACGGAATCAAAAAGAAATTTTGCAAAAAGTTGCGTTTGGGAAAAAATCATACTTTTCATGGGCATAATGCAAGACTTGGGCTTGAACAATTTTAAAATGAAATTTTCTCCTGCCCTATGACACCGATGTGCCTGAAATTGTGTACGTACGCTTAGAATAGTGGCCTGCACGGGAATCAAAAAGAAATTTTGCAAAAAGTTGCGTTTGGGAAAATATCATACTTTTCATGGGCATAATGCAAGACTTGGGCTTGAACAATTTTAAAATGAAATTTTCTCCTGCCCTATGACACCGATGTGCCTGAAATTTTGTACGTACGCTTAGAATTGTGGCCTGCACGGGAATCAAAAAGAAAATTTGCAAAAAGTTGCTTTCGGGAAAATATCATACTTTTCATGGTCATGATGCAAGACTTGGGCTCGAACAATTTTAAAATGAAATTTTCTCCGGCCCTATGACATCGATGTGCCTGAAATTTTGTACGTACGCTTAGAATAGTGGCCTGCACGGGAATCAAAAAGAAATTTTGCAAAAAGTTGCGTTTGGGAAAATATCATACTTTTCATGGGCATAATGCAAGACTTGGGCTCGAATAATATTAAAATGTAATTTTCTCCGGCCCTATGACACCGATGTGCCTGAAATTTTGTACGTACGCTTAGAATAGTGGCCTGCACGGAATCAAAAAGAAATTTTGCAAAAAGTTGCGTTTGGGAAAAAATCATACTTTTCATGGGCATAATGCAAGACTTGGGCTTGAACAATTTTAAAATGAAATTTTCTCCTGCCCTATGACACCGATGTGCCTGAAATTTTGTACGTACGCTTAGAATTGTGGCCTGCACGGGAATCAAAAAGAAAATTTGCAAAAAGTTGCTTTCGGGAAAATATCATACTTTTCATGGTCATGATGCAAGACTTGGGCTCGAACAATTTTAAAATGAAATTTTCTCCGGCCCTATGACATCGATGTGCCTGAAATTTTGTACGTACGCTTAGAATAGTGGCCTGCACGGAATCAAAAAGAAATTTTGCAAAAAGTTGCGTTTGGGAAAAAATCATAATTTTCATGGGCATAATGCAAGACTTATGCTTGAACAATTTTAAAATGAAATTTTCTCCTGCCCTATGACACCGATGTGCCTGAAATTGTGTACGTACGCTTAGAATAGTGGCCTGCACGGGAATCAAAAAGAAATTTTGCAAAAAGTTGCGTTTGGGAAAATATCATACTTTTCATGGGCATAATTCAAGACTTGGGCTCGAACAATTTTAAAATGAAATTTTCTCCGGCCCTTTGACACCGATGTGCCTGAAATTTTGTACGTACGCTTAGAATAGTGGCCTGCACGGGAATCAAAAAGAAATTTTGCAAAAAGTTGCGTTTGGGAAAATATCATACTTTTCATGGTCATGATGCAAGACTTGGGCTCGAACAATTTTAAAATGAAATTTTCTCCGGCCCTATGACATCGATGTGCCTGAAATTTTGTACGTACGCTTAGAATAGTGGCCTGCACGGGAATCAAAAAGAAATTTTGCAAAAAGTTGCGTTTGGGAAAATATCATACTTTTCATGGGCATAATGCAAGACTTGGGCTCGAATAATATTAAAATGTAATTTTCTCCGGCCCTATGACACCGATGTGCCTGAAATTTTGTACGTACGCTTAGAATAGTGGCCTGCACGGAATCAAAAAGAAATTTTGCAAAAAGTTGCGTTTGGGAAAAAATCATACTTTTCATGGGCATAATGCAAGACTTGGGCATGAACAATTTTAAAATGAAATTTTCTCCTGCCCTATGACACCGATGTGCCTGAAATTTTGTACGTACGCTTAGAATAGTGGCCTGCACGGGAATCAAAAAGAAATTTTGCAAAAAGTTGCGTTTGGGAAAATATCATACTTTTCATGGGCATAATGCAAGACTTGGGCTCGAATAATATTAAAATGTAATTTTCTCCGGCCCTATGACACCGATGTGCCTTAAATTTTGTACGTACGCTTAGAATAGTGGCCTGCACGGAATCAAAAAGAAATTTTGCAAAAAGTTGCGTTTGGGAAAAAATCATACTTTTCATGGGCATAATGCAAGACTTGGGCATGAACAATTTTAAAATGAAATTTTCTCCTGCCCTATGACACCGATGTGCCTGAAATTTTGTACGTACGCTTAGAATAGTGGCCTGCACGGGAATCAAAAAGAAATTTTGCAAAAAGTTGCGTTTGGGAAAATATCATACTTTTCATGGGCATAATGCAAGACTTGGGCTCGAACAATTTTAAAATGAAATTTACTCCGGCCCTATGACACCGATGTGCCTGAAATTTTGTACGTACGATAAGAATAGTGGCCTGCACGGGAATCAAAAAGAAATTTTGCAAAAAGTTGCGTTTGGGAAAATATCATACTTTTCATGGGCATAATGCAAGACTTGGGCTCGAATAATATTAAAATGTAATTTTCTCCGGCCCTATGACACCGATGTGCCTGAAATTTTGTACGTACGCTTAGAATAATGGTCTGCATGTGAATCAAAAAGAAATTTTGCAAAAAGTTGCTTTCGGGAAAATATCATACTTTTCATGGTCATGATGCAAGACTTGGGCTCGAACAATTTTAAAATGAAATTTTCTCCGGCCCTATGACATCGATGTGCCTGAAATTTTGTACGTACGCTTAGAATAGTGGCCTGCACGGGAATCAAAAAGAAATTTTGCAAAAAGTTGCGTTTGGGAAAATATCATACTTTTCATGGGCATAATTCAAGACTTGGGCTCGAACAATTTTAAAATGAAATTTTCTCCGGCCCTTTGACACCGATGTGCCTGAAATTTTGTACGTACGCTTAGAATAGTGGCCTGCACGGGAATCAAAAAGAAATTTTGCAAAAAGTTGCGTTTGGGAAAATATCATATTTTTCATGGGCATAATGCAAGACTTATGCTTGAACAATTTTAAAATGAAATTTTCTCCTGCCCTATGACACCGATGTGCCTGAAATTGTGTACGTACGCTTAGAATAGTGGCCTGCACGGGAATCAAAAAGAAATTTTGCAAAAAGTTGCGTTTGGGAAAATATCATACTTTTCATGGGCATAATTCAAGACTTGGGCTCGAACAATTTTAAAATGAAATTTTCTCCGGCCCTTTGACACCGATGTGCCTGAAATTTTGTACGTACGCTTAGAATAGTGGCCTGCACGGGAATCAAAAAGAAATTTTGCAAAAAGTTGCGTTTGGGAAAATATCATACTTTTCATGGTCATGATGCAAGACTTGGGCTCGAACAATTTTAAAATGAAATTTTCTCCGGCCCTTTGACATCGATGTGCCTGAAATTTTGTACGTACGCTTAGAATAGTGGCCTGCACGGGAATCAAAAAGAAATTTTGCAAAAAGTTGCGTTTGGGAAAATATCATACTTTTCATGGGCATAATGCAAGACTTGGGCTCGAATAATATTAAAATGTAATTTTCTCCGGCCCTATGACACCGATGTGCCTGAAATTTTGTACGTACGCTTAGAATAGTGGCCTGCACGGAATCAAAAAGAAATTTTGCAAAAAGTTGCGTTTGGGAAAAAATCATACTTTTCATGGGCATAATGCAAGACTTGGGCATGAACAATTTTAAAATGAAATTTTCTCCTGCCCTATGACACCGATGTGCCTGAAATTTTGTACGTACGCTTAGAATAGTGGCCTGCACGGGAATCAAAAAGAAATTTTGCAAAAAGTTGCGTTTGGGAAAATATCATACTTTTCATGGGCATAATGCAAGACTTGGGCTCGAATAATATTAAAATGTAATTTTCTCCGGCCCTATGACACCGATGTGCCTTAAATTTTGTACGTACGCTTAGAATAGTGGCCTGCACGGAATCAAAAAGAAATTTTGCAAAAAGTTGCGTTTGGGAAAAAATCATACTTTTCATGGGCATAATGCAAGACTTGGGCATGAACAATTTTAAAATGAAATTTTCTCCTGCCCTATGACACCGATGTGCCTGAAATTTTGTACGTACGCTTAGAATAGTGGCCTGCACGGGAATCAAAAAGAAATTTTGCAAAAAGTTGCGTTTGGGAAAATATCATACTTTTCATGGGCATAATGCAAGACTTGGGCTCGAACAATTTTAAAATGAAATTTACTCCGGCCCTATGACACCGATGTGCCTGAAATTTTGTACGTACGATAAGAATAGTGGCCTGCACGGGAATCAAAAAGAAATTTTGCAAAAAGTTGCGTTTGGGAAAATATCATACTTTTCATGGGCATAATGCAAGACTTGGGCTCGAATAATATTAAAATGTAATTTTCTCCGGCCCTATGACACCGATGTGCCTGAAATTTTGTACGTACGCTTAGAATAATGGTCTGCATGTGAATCAAAAAGAAATTTTGCAAAAAGTTGCTTTCGGGAAAATATCATACTTTTCATGGTCATGATGCAAGACTTGGGCTCGAACAATTTTAAAATGAAATTTTCTCCGGCCCTATGACATCGATGTGCCTGAAATTTTGTACGTACGCTTAGAATAGTGGCCTGCACGGGAATCAAAAAGAAATTTTGCAAAAAGTTGCGTTTGGGAAAATATCATACTTTTCATGGGCATAATTCAAGACTTGGGCTCGAACAATTTTAAAATGAAATTTTCTCCGGCCCTTTGACACCGATGTGCCTGAAATTTTGTACGTACGCTTAGAATAGTGGCCTGCACGGGAATCAAAAAGAAATTTTGCAAAAAGTTGCGTTTGGGAAAATATCATACTTTTCATGGGCATAATGCAAGACTTGGGCTCGAATAATATTAAAATGTAATTTTCTCCGGCCCTATGACACCGATGTGCCTGAAATTTTGTACGTACGCTTAGAATAGTGGCCTGCACGGAATCAAAAAGAAATTTTGCAAAAAGTTGCGTTTGGGAAAAAATCATACTTTTCATGGGCATAATGCAAGACTTGGGCTTGAACAATTTTAAAATGAAATTTTCTCCTGCCCTATGACACCGATGTGCCTTAAATTTTGTACGTACGCTTAGAATAGTGGCCTGCACGGGAATCAAAAAGAAATTTTGCAAAAAGTTGCGTTTGGGAAAATATCACACTTTTCATGGGCATAATGCAAGACTTGGGCTCGAACAATTTTAAAATGAAATTTACTCCGGCCCTATGACACCGATGTGCCTGAAATTTTGTACGTACGCTTAGAATAGTGGCCTGCACGGGAATCAAAAAGAAATTTTGCAAAAAGTTGCGTTTGGGAAAATATCATACTTTTCATGGGCATAATTCAAGACTTGGGCTCGAACAATTTTAAAATGAAATTTTCTCCGGCCCTTTGACACCGATGTGCCTGAAATTTTGTACGTACGCTTAGAATAGTGGCCTGCACGGGAATCAAAAAGAAATTTTGCAAAAAGTTGCGTTTGGGAAAATATCATACTTTTCATGGGCATAATGCAAGACTTGGGCTCGAATAATATTAAAATGTAATTTTCTCCGGCCCTATGACACCGATGTGCCTGAAATTTTGTACGTACGCTTAGAATAGTGGCCTGCACGGAATCAAAAAGAAATTTTGCAAAAAGTTGCGTTTGGGAAAAAATCATACTTTTCATGGGCATAATGCAAGACTTGGGCTTGAACAATTTTAAAATGAAATTTTCTCCTGCCCTATGACACCGATGTGCCTGAAATTTTGTACGTACGCTTAGAATTGTGGCCTGCACGGGAATCAAAAAGAAAATTTGCAAAAAGTTGCTTTCGGGAAAATATCATACTTTTCATGGTCATGATGCAAGACTTGGGCTCGAACAATTTTAAAATGAAATTTTCTCCGGCCCTATGACATCGATGTGCCTGAAATTTTGTACGTACGCTTAGAATAGTGGCCTGCACGGAATCAAAAAGAAATTTTGCAAAAAGTTGCGTTTGGGAAAAAATCATAATTTTCATGGGCATAATGCAAGACTTATGCTTGAACAATTTTAAAATGAAATTTTCTCCTGCCCTATGACACCGATGTGCCTGAAATTGTGTACGTACGCTTAGAATAGTGGCCTGCACGGGAATCAAAAAGAAATTTTGCAAAAAGTTGCGTTTGGGAAAATATCATACTTTTCATGGGCATAATGCAAGACTTGGGCTCGAATAATATTAAAATGTAATTTTCTCCGGCCCTATGACACCGATGTGCCTGAAATTTTGTACGTACGCTTAGAATAGTGGCCTGCACGGAATCAAAAAGAAATTTTGCAAAAAGTTGCGTTTGGGAAAAAATCATACTTTTCATGGGCATAATGCAAGACTTGGGCATGAACAATTTTAAAATGAAATTTTCTCCTGCCCTATGACACCGATGTGCCTGAAATTTTGTACGTACGCTTAGAATAGTGGCCTGCACGGGAATCAAAAAGAAATTTTGCAAAAAGTTGCGTTTGGGAAAATATCATACTTTTCATGGGCATAATGCAAGACTTGGGCTCGAATAATATTAAAATGTAATTTTCTCCGGCCCTATGACACCGATGTGCCTTAAATTTTGTACGTACGCTTAGAATAGTGGCCTGCACGGAATCAAAAAGAAATTTTGCAAAAAGTTGCGTTTGGGAAAAAATCATACTTTTCATGGGCATAATGCAAGACTTGGGCATGAACAATTTTAAAATGAAATTTTCTCCTGCCCTATGACACCGATGTGCCTGAAATTTTGTACGTACGCTTAGAATAGTGGCCTGCACGGGAATCAAAAAGAAATTTTGCAAAAAGTTGCGTTTGGGAAAATATCATACTTTTCATGGGCATAATGCAAGACTTGGGCTCGAACAATTTTAAAATGAAATTTACTCCGGCCCTATGACACCGATGTGCCTGAAATTTTGTACGTACGATAAGAATAGTGGCCTGCACGGGAATCAAAAAGAAATTTTGCAAAAAGTTGCGTTTGGGAAAATATCATACTTTTCATGGGCATAATGCAAGACTTGGGCACGAATAATATTAAAATGTAATTTTCTCCGGCCCTATGACACCGATGTGCCTGAAATTTTGTACGTACGCTTAGAATAATGGTCTGCACGTGAATCAAAAAGAAATTTTGCAAAAAGTTGCTTTCGGGAAAATATCATACTTTTCATGGTCATGATGCAAGACTTGGGCTCGAACAATTTTAAAATGAAATTTTCTCCGGCCCTATGACATCGATGTGCCTGAAATTTTGTACGTACGCTTAGAATAGTGGCCTGCACGGGAATCAAAAAGAAATTTTGCAAAAAGTTGCGTTTGGGAAAATATCATACTTTTCATGGGCATAATTCAAGACTTGGGCTCGAACAATTTTAAAATGAAATTTACTCCGGCCCTATGACACCGATGTGCCTGAAATTTTGTACGTACGCTTAGAATAATGGTCTGCACGTGAATCAAAAAGAAATTTTGCAAAAAGTTGCTTTCGGGAAAATATCATACTTTTCATGGTCATGATGCAAGACTTGGGCTCGAACAATTTTAAAATGAAATTTTCTCCGGCCCTATGACATCGATGTGCCTGAAATTTTGTACGTACGCTTAGAATAGTGGCCTGCACGGGAATCAAAAAGAAATTTTGCAAAAAGTTGCGTTTGGGAAAATATCATACTTTTCATGGGCATAATTCAAGACTTGGGCTCGAACAATTTTAAAATGAAATTTTCTCCGGCCCTTTGACACCGATGTGCCTGAAATTTTGTACGTACGCTTAGAATAGTGGCCTGCACGGGAATCAAAAAGAAATTTTGCAAAAAGTTGCGTTTGGGAAAATATCATACTTTTCATGGGCATAATGCAAGACTTGGGCTCGAATAATATTAAAATGTAATTTTCTCCGGCCCTATGACACCGATGTGCCTGAAATTTTGTACGTACGCTTAGAATAGTGGCCTGCACGGAATCAAAAAGAAATTTTCCAAAAAGTTGCGGTTGGGAAAAAATCATACTTTTCATGGACATAATGCAAGACTTGGGCTTGAACAATTTTAAAATGAAATTTTCTCCTGCCCTATGACACCGATGTGCCTTAAATTTTGTACGTACGCTTAGAATAGTGGCCTGCACGGGAATCAAAAAGAAATTTTGCAAAAAGTTGCGTTTGGGAAAATATCACACTTTTCATGGGCATAATGCAAGACTTGGGCTCGAACAATTTTAAAATGAAATTTACTCCGGCCCTATGACACCGATGTGCCTGAAATTTTGTACGTACGCTTAGAATAGTGGCCTGCACGGGAATCAAAAAGAAATTTTGCAAAAAGTTGCGTTTGGGAAAATATCATACTTTTCATGGGCATAATTCAAGACTTGGGCTCGAACAATTTTAAAATGAAATTTTCTCCGGCCCTTTGACACCGATGTGCCTGAAATTTTGTACGTACGCTTAGAATAGTGGCCTGCACGGGAATCAAAAAGAAATTTTGCAAAAAGTTGCGTTTGGGAAAATATCATACTTTTCATGGGCATAATGCAAGACTTGGGCTTGAATAATATTAAAATGTAATTTTCTCCGGCCCTATGACACCGATGTGCCTGAAATTTTGTACGTACGCTTAGAATAGTGGCCTGCACGGGAATCAAAAAGATATTTTGAAAAAAATTGCGTTTGGGAAAATATCATACTTTTCATGGGCATAATGCAAGACTTGGGCTCGAATACTATTAAAATGTAATTTTCTCCGGCCCTATGACACCGATGTGCCTGAAATTTTGTACGTACGCTTAGAATAGTGGCCTGCACGGGAATGAAAAAGAAATTTTGCAAAAAGTTGCGTTTGGGAAAATATCATACTTTTCATGGGCGTAATGCAAGACTTGGGCTCGAACAATTTTAAAATGAAATTTTCTCCGGCCCTATGACACCGATGTGCCTGAAATTTTGTACGTACGCTTAGAATAGTGGCCTGCACGGAATCAAAAAGAAATTTTGCAAAAAGTTGCGTTTGGGAAAATATCATACTTTTCATGGGCATAATGCAAGACTTGGGCTTGAACAATTTTAAAATGAAATTTTCTCCTGCCCTATGACACCGATGTGCCTGAAATTTTGTACGTACGCTTAGAATTGTGGCCTGCACGGGAATCAAAAAGAAATTTTGCAAAAAGTTGCGTTTGGGAAAATATCATACTTTTCATGGGCATAATGCAAGACTTGGGGTCGAACAATTTTAAAATTAAATTTTCTCCGGCCCTATGACACCGATGTGCCTGAAATTTTGTACGTACGCTTAGAATAATGGTCTGCACGTGAATCAAAAAGAAATTTTGCAAAAAGTTGCTTTCGGGAAAATATCATACTTTTCATGGTCATGATGCAAGACTTGGGCTCGAACAATTTTAAAATGAAATTTTCTCCGGCCCTATGACATCGATGTGCCTGAAATTTTGTACGTACGCTTAGAATAGTGGCCTGCACGGGAATCAAAAAGAAATTTTGCAAAAAGTTGCGTTTGGGAAAATATCATACTTTTCATGGGCATAATTCAAGACTTGGGCTCGAACAATTTTAAAATGCAATTTTCTCCGGCCCTTTGACACCGATGTGCCTGAAATTTTGTACGTACGCTTAGAATAATGGTCTGCACGTGAATCAAAAAGAAATTTTGCAAAAAGTTGCTTTCGGGAAAATATCATACTTTTCATGGTCATGATGCAAGACTTGGGCTCGAACAATTTTAAAATGAAATTTTCTCCGGCCCTATGACATCGATGTGCCTGAAATTTTGTACGTACGCTTAGAATAGTGGCCTGCACGGGAATCAAAAAGAAATTTTGCAAAAAGTTGCGTTTGGGAAAATATCATACTTTTCATGGGCATAATTCAAGACTTGGGCTCGAACAATTTTAAAATGAAATTTTCTCCGGCCCTTTGACACCGATGTGCCTGAAATTTTGTACGTACGCTTAGAATAGTGGCCTGCACGGGAATCAAAAAGAAATTTTGCAAAAAGTTGCGTTTGGGAAAATATCATACTTTTCATGGGCATAATGCAAGACTTGGGCTCGAATAATATTAAAATGTAATTTTCTCCGGCCCTATGACACCGATGTGCCTGAAATTTTGTACGTACGCTTAGAATAGTGGCCTGCACGGAATCAAAAAGAAATTTTGCAAAAAGTTGCGTTTGGGAAAAAATCATACTTTTCATGGGCATAATGCAAGACTTGGGCTTGAACAATTTTAAAATGAAATTTTCTCCTGCCCTATGACACCGATGTGCCTTAAATTTTGTACGTACGCTTAGAATAGTGGCCTGCACGGGAATCAAAAAGAAATTTTGCAAAAAGTTGCGTTTGGGAAAATATCACACTTTTCATGGGCATAATGCAAGACTTGGGCTCGAACAATTTTAAAATGAAATTTACTCCGGCCCTATGACTCCGATGTGCCTGAAATTTTGTACGTACGCTTAGAATAGTGGCCTGCACGGGAATCAAAAAGAAATTTTGCAAAAAGTTGCGTTTGGGAAAATATCATACTTTTCATGGGCATAATTCAAGACTTGTGCTCGAACAATTTTAAAATGTAATTTTCTCCGGCCATATGACACCGATGTGCCTGAAATTTTGTACGTACGCTTAGAATAGTGGCCTGCACGGGAATGAAAAAGAAATTTTGCAAAAAGTTGCGTTTGGGAAAATATCATACTTTTCATGGGCGTAATGCAAGACTTGGGCTCGAACAATTTTAAAATGAAATTTTCTCCGGCCCTATGACACCGATGTGCCTGAAATTTTGTACGTACGCTTAGAATAGTGGCCTGCACGGAATCAAAAAGAAATTTTGCAAAAAGTTGCGTTTGGGAAAATATCATACTTTTCATGGGCATAATGCAAGACTTGGGCTTGAACAATTTTAAAATGAAATTTTCTCCTGCCCTATTACACCGATGTGCCTGAAATTTTGTACGTACGCTTAGAATTGTGGCCTGCACGGGAATCAAAAAGAAAATTTGCAAAAAGTTGCGTTTGGGAAAATATCATACTTTTCATGGGCATAATGCAAGACTTGGGGTCGAACAATTTTAAAATTAAATTTTCTCCGGCCCTATGACACCGATGTGCCTGAAATTTTGTACGTACGCTTAGAATAGTGGCCTGCACGGAATCAAAAAGAAATTTTGCAAAAAGTTGCGTTTGGGAAAATATCATAATTTTCATGGGCATAATGCAAGACTGGGGCTTGAACAATTTTAAAATGAAATTTTCTCCTGCCCTATGACACCGATGTGCCTGAAATTTTGTACGTACGCTTAGAATTGTGGCCTGCACGGGAATCAAAAAGAAATTTTGCAAAAAGTTGCGTTTGGGAAAATATCATACTTTTCATGGGCATAATGCAAGACTTGGGCTCGAATAATATTAAAATGTAATTTTCTCCGGCCATATGACACCGATGTGCCTGAAATTTTGTACGTACGCTTAGAATAGTGGCCTGCACGGGAATCAAAAAGAAATTTTGCAAAAAGTTGCGTTTGGGAAAATATCATACTTTTCATGGGCATAATGCAAGACTTGGGCTTGAACAATTTTAAAATGAAATTTTCTCCTGCCCTATGACACCGATGTGCCTGAAATTTTGTACGTACGCTTAGAATTGTGGCCTGCACGGGAATCAAAAAGAAAATTTGCAAAAAGTTGCTTTCGGGAAAATATCATACTTTTCATGGTCATGATGCAAGACTTGGGCTCGAACAATTTTAAAATGAAATTTTCTCCGGCCCTATGACATCGATGTGCCTGAAATTTTGTACGTACGCTTAGAATAGTGGCCTGCACGGGAATCAAAAAGAAATTTTACAAAAAGTTGCGTTTGGGAAAATATCATACATTTCATGGGCATAATTCAAGACTTGGGCTCGAACAATTTTAAAATGAAATTTTCTCCGGCCCTTTGACACCGATGTGCCTGAAATTTTGTACGTACGCTTAGAATAGTGGCCTGCACGGAATCAAAAAGAAATTTTGCAAAAAGTTGCGTTTGGGAAAAAATCATAATTTTCATGGGCATAATGCAAGACTTGGGCTTGAACAATTTTAAAATGAAATTTTCTCCTGCTCTATGACACCGATGTGCCTGAAATTTTGTACGTACGCTTAGAATTGTGGCCTGCACGGGAATCAAAAAGAAAATTTGCAAAAAGTTGCGTTTGGGAAAATATCATACTTTTCATGGGCATAATGCAAGACTTGGGCTCGAACAATTTTAAAATGAAATTTACTCCGGCCCTATGATACCGATGTGCCTGAAATTTTGTACGTACGCTTAGAATAATGGTCTGCACGTGAATCAAAAAGAAATTTTGCAAAAAGTTGCTTTCGGGAAAATATCATACTTTTCATGGTCATGATGCAAGACTTGGGCTCGAACAATTTTAAAATGAAATTTTCTCCGGCCCTATGACATCGATGTGCCTGAAATTTTGTACGTACGCTTAGAATAGTGGCCTGCACGGGAATCAAAAAGAAATTTTGCAAAAAGTTGCGTTTGGGAAAATATCATACTTTTCATGGGCATAATTCAAGACTTGGGCTCGAACAATTTTAAAATGAAATTTTCTCCGGCCCTTTGACACCGATGTGCCTGAAATTTTGTACGTACGCTTAGAATAGTGGCCTGCACGGGAATCAAAAAGAAATTTTGCAAAAAGTTGCGTTTGGGAAAATATCATACTTTTCATGGGCATAATGCAAGACTTGGGCTCGAATAATATTAAAATGAAATTTTCTCCGGCCCTATGACACCGATGTGCCTGAAATTTTGTACGTACGCTTAGAATAGTGGCCTGCACGGGAATCAAAAAGAAATTTTGCAAAAAGTTGCGTTTGGGAAAATATCATACATTTCATGGGCATAATTCAAGACTTGGGCTCGAACAATTTTAAAATGAAATTTTCTCCGGCCCTTTGACACCGATGTGCCTGAAATTTTGTACGTACGCTTAGAATTGTGGCCTGCACGGGAATCAAAAAGAAAATTTGCAAAAAGTTGCGTTTGGGAAAATATCATACTTTTCATGGGCATAATGCAACACTTGGGATCGAACAATTTTAAAATGAAATTTACTCCGGCCCTATGACACCGATGTGCCTGAAATTTTGTACGTACGCTTAGAATAATGGTCTGCACGTGAATCAAAAAGAAATTTTGCAAAAAGTTGCTTTCGGGAAAATATCATACTTTTCATGGTCATGATGCAAGACTTGGGCTCGAACAATTTTAAAATGAAATTTTCTCCGGCCCTATGACATCGATGTGCCTGAAATTTTGTACGTACGCTTAGAATAGTGGCCTGCACGGGAATCAAAAAGAAATTTTGCAAAAAGTTGCGTTTGGGAAAATATCATACTTTTCATGGGCATAATGCATGACTTGGGCTTGAACAATTTTAAAATGAAATTTTCTCCTGCCCTTTGACACCGATGTGCCTGAAATTTTGTACGTACGCTTAGAATAGTGGCCTGCACGGAATCAAAAAGAAATTTTGCAAAAAGTTGCGTTTGGGAAAAAATCATAATTTTCATGGGCATAATGCAAGACTTGGGCTTGAACAATTTTAAAATGAAATTTTCTCCTGCTCTATGACACCGATGTGCCTGAAATTTTGTACGTACGCTTAGAATAGTGGCCTGCACGGGAATCAAAAAGAAATTTTGCAAAAAGTTGCGTTTGGGAAAATATCATACTTTTCATGGGCATAATGCATGACTTGGGCTTGAACAATTTTAAAATGAAATTTTCTCCTGCCCTTTGACACCGATGTGCCTGAAATTTTGTACGTACGCTTAGAATAATGGTCTGCACGTGAATCAAAAAGAAATTTTGCAAAAAGTTGCTTTCGGGAAAATATCATACTTTTCATGGTCATGATGCAAGACTTGGGCTCGAACAATTTTAAAATGAAATTTTCTCCGGCCCTATGACATCGATGTGCCTGAAATTTTGTACGTACGCTTAGAATAGTGGCCTGCATGGGAATCAAAAAGAAATTTTGCAAAAAGTTGCGTTTGGGAAAATATCATACTTTTCATGGGCATAATTCAAGACTTGGGCTCGAACAATTTTAAAATGAAATTTTCTCCGGCCCTTTGACACCGATGTGCCTGAAATTTTGTACGTACGCTTAGAATAGTGGCCTGCACGGGAATCAAAAAGAAATTTTGCAAAAAGTTGCGTTTGGGAAAATATCATACTTTTCATGGGCATAATGCATGACTTGGGCTTGAACAATTTTAAAATGAAATTTTCTCCTGCCCTTTGACACCGATGTGCCTGAAATTTTGTACGTACGCTTAGAATAGTGGCCTGCACGGAATCAAAAAGAAATTTTGCAAAAAGTTGCGTTTGGGAAAAAATCATAATTTTCATGGGCATAATGCAAGACTTGGGCTTGAACAATTTTAAAATGAAATTTTCTCCTGCTCTATGACACCGATGTGCCTGAAATTTTGTACGTACGCTTAGAATTGTGGCCTGCACGGGAATCAAAAAGAAAATTTGCAAAAAGTTGCGTTTGGGAAAATATCATACTTTTCATGGGCATAATGCAAGACTTGGGCTCGAACAATTTTAAAATGAAATTTACTCCGGCCCTATGACACCGATGTGCCTGAAATTTTGTACGTACGCTTAGAATAATGGTCTGCACGTGAATAAAAAAGAAATTTTGCAAAAAATTGCATTTGGGAAAAAAAAACAATTTTCATGGGCATAATGCAAGACTTGGGCTTGAACAATTTTAAAATGAAATTTTCTCCTGCCCTTTGACACCGATGTGCCTGAAATTTTGTACGTACGCTTAGAATTGTGGCCTGCACGGGAATCAAAAAGAAAATTTGCAAAAAGTTGCGTTTGGGAAAATATCATACTTTTCATGGGCATAATGCAAGACTTGGGCTCGAACAATTTTAAAATGAAATTTACTCCGGCCCTATGACACCGATGTGCCTGAAATTTTGTACGTACGCTTAGAATAATGGTCTGCACGTGAATCAAAAAGATATTTTGCAAAAAGTTGCTTTCGGGAAAATATCATACTTTTCATGGTCATGATGCAAGACTTGGGCTCGAACAATTTTAAAATGAAATTTTCTCCGGCCCTATGACATCGATGTGCCTGAAATTTTGTACGTACGCTTAGAATAGTGGCCTGCACGGGAATCAAAAAGAAAATTTGCAAAAAGTTGCGTTTGGGAAAATATCATACTTTTCATGGGCATAATGCAAGACTTGGGCTCGAACAATTTTAAAATGAAATTTACTCCAGCCCTATGACACCGATGTGCCTGAAATTTTGTACGTACGCTTAGAATAATGGTCTGCACGTGAATCAAAAAGAAATTTTGCAAAAAGTTGCTTTCGGGAAAATATCATACTTTTCATGGTCATGATGCAAGACTTGGGCTCGAACAATTTTAAAATGAAATTTTCTCCGGCCCTATGACATCGATGTGCCTGAAATTTTGTACGTACGCTTAGAATAGTGGCCTGCACGGGAATCAAAAAGAAATTTTGCAAAAAGTTGCGTTTGGGAAAATATCATACTTTTCATGGGCATAATGCATGACTTGGGCTTGAACAATTTTAAAATGAAATTTTCTCCTGCCCTTTGACACCGATGTGCCTGAAATTTTGTACGTACGCTTAGAATAGTGGTCTGCACGTGAATCAAAAAGAAATTTTGCAAAAAGTTGCGTTTGGGAAAATATCATACTTTTCATGGGCATAATGCAAGACTTGGGCTCGAATAATATTAAAATGTAATTTTCTCCGGCCCTATGACACCGATGTGCCTGAAATTTTGTACGTACGCTTAGAATAGTGGCCTGCACGGGAATCAAAAAGAAATTTTGCAAAAAATTGCGTTTGGGAAAAAAAAACAATTTTCATGGGCATAATGCAAGACTTGGGCTTGAACAATTTTAAAATGAAATTTTCTCCTGCCCTTTGACACCGATGTGCCTGAAATTTTGTACGTACGCTTAGAATTGTGGCCTGCACGGGAATCAAAAAGAAAATTTGCAAAAAGTTGCGTTTGGGAAAATATCATACTTTTCATGGGCATAATGCAAGACTTGGGCTCGAACAATTTTAAAATGAAATTTACTCCGGCCCTATGACACCGATGTGCCTGAAATTTTGTACGTACGCTTAGAATAATGGTCTGCACGTGAATCAAAAAGAAATTTTGAAAAATGTTGCTTTCGGGAAAATATCATACTTTTCATGGTCATGATGCAAGACTTGGGCTCGAACAATTTTAAAATGAAATTTTCTCCGGCCCTATGACATCGATGTGCCTGAAATTTTGTACGTACGCTTAGAATAGTGGCCTGCACGGGAATCAAAAAGAAATTTTGCAAAAAGTTGCGTTTGGGAAAATATCATACTTTTCATGGGCATAATGCAAGACTTGGGCTTGAACAATTTTAAAATGAAATTTTCTCCTGCCCTATGACACCGATGTGCCTGAAATTTTGTACGTACGCTTAGAATTGTGGCCTGCACGGGAATCAAAAAGAAAATTTGCAAAAAGTTGCTTTCGGGAAAATATCATACTTTTCATGGTCATGATGCAAGACTTGGGCTCGAACAATTTTAAAATGAAATTTTCTCCGGCCCTATGACATCGATGTGCCTAAAATTTTGTACGTACGCTTAGAATAGTGGCCTGCACGGGAATCAAAAAGAAATTTTGCAAAAAGTTGCGTTTGGGAAAATATCATACTTTTCATGGGCATAATTCAAGACTTGGGCTCGAACAATTTTAAAATGAAATTTTCTCCGGCCCTTTGACACCGATGTGCCTGAAATTTTGTACGTACGCTTAGAATAGTGGCCTGCACGGGAATCAAAAAGAAATTTTGCAAAAAGTTGCGTTTGGGAAAATATCATACTTTTCATGGGCATAATGCAAGACTTGGGCTTGAACAATTTTAAAATGAAATTTTCTCCTGCCCTATGACACCGATGTGCCTGAAATTTTGTACGTACGCTTAGAATTGTGGCCTGCACGGGAATCAAAAAGAAAATTTGCAAAAAGTTGCTTTCGGGAAAATATCATACTTTTCATGGTCATGATGCAAGACTTGGGCTCGAACAATTTTAAAATGAAATTTTCTCCGGCCCTATGACATCGATGTGCCTGAAATTTTGTACGTACGCTTAGAATAGTGGCCTGCACGGGAATCAAAAAGAAATTTTGCAAAAAGTTGCGTTTGGGAAAATATCATACATTTCATGGGCATAATTCAAGACTTGGGCTCGAACAATTTTAAAATGAAATTTTCTCCGGCCCTTTGACACCGATGTGCCTGAAATTTTGTACGTACGCTTAGAATAGTGGCCTGCACGGAATCAAAAAGAAATTTTGCAAAAAGTTGCGTTTGGGAAAAAATCATAATTTTCATGGGCATAATGCAAGACTTATGCTTGAACAATTTTAAAATGAAATTTTCTCCTGCCCTATGACACCGATGTGCCTGAAATTTTGTACGTACGCTTAGAATAGTGGCCTGCACGGAATCAAAAAGAAATTTTGCAAAAAGTTGCGTTTGGGAAAATATCATAATTTTCATGGGCATAATGCAAGACTTGGGCTTGAACAATTTTAAAATGAAATTTACTCCTGCCCTATGAAACCGATGTGCCTGAAATTTTGTACGTACGCTTAGAATTGTGGCCTGCACGGGAATCAAAAAGAAAATTTGCAAAAAGTTGCGTTTGGGAAAATATCATACTTTTCATGGGCATAATTCAAGACTTGGGCTCGAACAATTTTAAAATGAAATTTTCTCCGGCCCTTTTACACCGATGTGCCTGAAATTTTGTACGTACGCTTAGAATAGTGGCCTGCACGGGAATCAAAAAGAAATTTTGCAAAAAGTTGCGTTTGGGAAAATATCATACTTTTCATGGGCATAATGCAAGACTTGGGCTCGAATAATATTAAAATGTAATTTTCTCCGGCCCTATGACACCGATGTGCCTGAAATTTTGTACGTACGCTTAGAATAGTGGCCTGCACGGGAATCAAAAAGAAATTTTGCAAAAAGTTGCGTTTGGGAAAATATCATACTTTTCATGGGCATAATTCAAGACTTGGGCTCGAACAATTTTAAAATGAAATTTTCTCCGGCCCTTTGACACCGATGTGCCTGAAATTTTGTACGTACGCTTAGAATAGTGGCCTGCACGGGAATCAAAAAGAAATTTTGCAAAAAGTTGCGTTTGGGAAAATATCATACTTTTCATGGTCATGATGCAAGACTTGGGCTCGAACAATTTTAAAATGAAATTTTCTCCGGCCCTATGACATCGATGTGCCTGAAATTTTGTACGTACGCTTAGAATAGTGGCCTGCACGGGAATCAAAAAGAAATTTTGCAAAAAGTTGCGTTTGGGAAAATATCATACTTTTCATGGGCATAATTCAAGACTTGGGCTCGAACAATTTTAAAATGAAATTTTCTCCGGCCCTTTGACACCGATGTGCCTGAAATTTTGTACGTACGCTTAGAATAGTGGCCTGCACGGGAATCACAAAAGAAATTTTGCAAAAAGTTGCGTTTGGGAAAATATCATACTTTTCATGGGCATAATGCAAGACTTGGGCTCGAATAATATTAAAATGTAATTTTCTCCGGCCCTATGACACCGATGTGCCTGAAATTTTGTACGTACGCTTAGAATAGTGGCCTGCACGGGAATCAAAAAGAAATTTTGCAAAAAATTGCGTTTGGGAAAAAAAAATAATTTTCATGGGCATAATGCAAGACTTGGGCTTGAACAATTTTAAAATGAAATTTTCTCCTGCCCTTTGACACCGATGTGCCTGAAATTTTGTACGTACGCTTAGAATTGTGGCCTGCACGGGAATCAAAAAGAAAATTTGCAAAAAGTTGCGTTTGGGAAAATATCATACTTTTCATGGGCATAATGCAAGACTTGGGCTCGAACAATTTTAAAATGAAATTTACTCCGGCCCTATGACACCGATGTGCCTGAAATTTTGTACGTACGCTTAGAATAATGGTCTGCACGTGAATCAAAAAGAAATTTTGCAAAAAGTTGCTTTCGGGAAAATATCATACTTTTCATGGTCATGATGCAAGACTTGGGCTCGAACAATTTTAAAATGAAATTTTCTCCGGCCCTATGACATCGATGTGCCTGAAATTTTGTACGTACGCTTAGAATAGTGGCCTGCACGGGAATCAAAAAGAAATTTTGCAAAAAGTTGCGTTTGGGAAAATATCATACTTTTCATGGGCATAATGCAAGACTTGGGCTTGAACAATTTTAAAATGAAATTTTCTCCTGCCCTATGACACCGATGTGCCTGAAATTTTGTACGTACGCTTAGAATTGTGGCCTGCACGGGAATCAAAAAGAAAATTTGCAAAAAGTTGCTTTCGGGAAAATATCATACTTTTCATGGTCATGATGCAAGACTTGGGCTCGAACAATTTTAAAATGAAATTTTCTCCGGCCCTATGACATCGATGTGCCTGAAATTTTGTACGTACGCTTAGAATAGTGGCCTGCACGGGAATCAAAAAGAAATTTTGCAAAAAGTTGCGTTTGGGAAAATATCATACTTTTCATGGGCATAATTCAAGACTTGGGCTCGAACAATTTTAAAATGAAATTTTCTCCGGCCCTTTGACACCGATGTGCCTGAAATTTTGTACGTACGCTTAGAATAGTGGCCTGCACGGGAATCAAAAAGAAATTTTGCAAAAAGTTGCGTTTGGGAAAATATCATACTTTTCATGGGCATAATGCAAGACTTGGGCTCGAATAATATTAAAATGTAATTTTCTCCGGCCCTATGACACCGATGTGCCTGAAATTTTGTACGTACGCTTAGAATAGTGGCCTGCACGGGAATCAAAAAGAAATTTTGCAAAAAATTGCGTTTGGGAAAAAATCATAATTTTCATGGGCATAATGCAAGACTTGGGCTTGAACAATTTTAAAATGAAATTTTCTCCTGCCCTTTGACACCGATGTGCCTGAAATTTTGTACGTACGCTTAGAATTGTGGCCTGCACGGGAATCAAAAAGAAAATTTGCAAAAAGTTGCGTTTGGGAAAATATCATACTTTTCATGGGCATAATGCAAGACTTGGGCTCGAACAATTTTAAAATGAAATTTACTCCGGCCCTATGACACCGATGTGCCTGAAATTTTGTACGTACGCTTAGAATAATGGTCTGCACGTGAATCAAAAAGAAATTTTGCAAAAAGTTGCTTTCGGGAAAATATCATACTTTTCATGGTCATGATGCAAGACTTGGGCTCGAACAATTTTAAAATGAAATTTTCTCCGGCCCTATGACATCGATGTGCCTGAAATTTTGTACGTACGCTTAGAATAGTGGCCTGCACGGGAATCAAAAAGAAATTTTGCAAAAAGTTGCGTTTGGGAAAATATCATACTTTTCATGGGCATAATGCAAGACTTGGGCTTGAACAATTTTAAAATGAAATTTTCTCCTGCCCTATGACACCGATGTGCCTGAAATTTTGTACGTACGCTTAGAATTGTGGCCTGCACGGGAATCAAAAAGAAAATTTGCAAAAAGTTGCTTTCGGGAAAATATCATACTTTTCATGGTCATGATGCAAGACTTGGGCTCGAACAATTTTAAAATGAAATTTTCTCCGGCCCTATGACATCGATGTGCCTGAAATTTTGTACGTACGCTTAGAATAGTGGCCTGCACGGGAATCAAAAAGAAATTTTGCAAAAAGTTGCGTTTGGGAAAATATCATACATTTCATGGGCATAATTCAAGACTTGGGCTCGAACAATTTTAAAATGAAATTTTCTCCGGCCCTTTGACACCGATGTGCCTGAAATTTTGTACGTACGCTTAGAATAGTGGCCTGCACGGAATCAAAAAGAAATTTTGCAAAAAGTTGCGTTTGGGAAAAAATGATAATTTTCATGGGCATAATGCAAGACTTGGGCTTGAACAATTTTAAAATGAAATTTACTCCTGCCCTATGAAACCGATGTGCCTGAAATTTTGTACGTACGCTTAGAATTGTGGCCTGCACGGGAATCAAAAAGAAAATTTGCAAAAAGTTGCTTTCGGGAAAATATCATACTTTTCATGGTCATGATGCAAGACTTGGGCTCGAACAATTTTAAAATGAAATTTACTCCTGCCCTATGAAACCGATGTGCCTGAAATTTTGTACGTACGCTTAGAATAGTGGACTGCACGGAATCAAAAAGAAATTTTGCAAAAAGTTGCGTTTGGGAAAAAATCATAATTTTCATGGGCATAATGCAAGACTTGGGCTTGAACAATTTTAAAATGAAATTTTCTCCGGCCCTTTTACACCGATGTGCCTGAAATTTTGTACGTACGCTTAGAATAGTGGACTGCACGGAATCAAAAAGAAATTTTGCAAAAAGTTGCGTTTGGGAAAAAATCATAATTTTCATGGGCATAATGCAAGACTTGGGCTTGAACAATTTTAAAATGAAATTTTCTCCTGCTCTATGACACCGATGTGCCTGAAATTTTGTACGTACGCTTAGAATTGTGGCCTGCACGGGAATCAAAAAGAAAATTTGCAAAAAGTTGCGTTTGGGAAAATATCATACTTTTCATGGGCATAATTCAAGACTTGGGCTCGAACAATTTTAAAATGAAATTTTCTCCGGCCCTTTTACACCGATGTGCCTGAAATTTTGTACGTACGCTTAGAATAGTGGCCTGCACGGGAATCAAAAAGAAATTTTGCTAAAAGTTGCGTTTGGGAAAATATCATACTTTTCATGGGCATAATGCAAGACTTGGGCTCGAATAATATTAAAATGTAATTTTCTCCGGCCCTATGACACCGATGTGCCTGAAATTTTGTACGTACGCTTAGAATAGTGGCCTGCACGGGAATCAAAAAGAAATTTTGCAAAAAATTGCGTTTGGGAAAAAATCATAATTTTCATGGGCATAATGCAAGACTTGGGCTTGAACAATTTTAAAATGAAATTTTCTCCTGCCCTTTGACACCGATGTGCCTGAAATTTTGTACGTACGCTTAGAATTGTGGCCTGCACGGGAATCAAAAAGAAAATTTGCAAAAAGTTGCGTTTGGGAAAATATCATACTTTTCATGGGCATAATGCAAGACTTGGGCTCGAACAATTTTAAAATGAAATTTACTCCGGCCCTATGACACCGATGTGCCTGAAATTTTGTACGTACGCTTAGAATAATGGTCTGCACGTGAATCAAAAAGAAATTTTGCAAAAAGTTGCTTTCGGGAAAATATCATACTTTTCATGGTCATGATGCAAGACTTGGGCTCGAACAATTTTAAAATGAAATTTTCTCCGGCCCTATGACATCGATGTGCCTGAAATTTTGTACGTACGCTTAGAATAGTGGCCTGCACGGGAATCAAAAAGAAATTTTGCAAAAAGTTGCGTTTGGGAAAATATCATACTTTTCATGGGCATAATTCAAGACTTGGGCTCGAACAATTTTAAAATGAAATTTTCTCCGGCCCTTTTACACCGATGTGCCTGAAATTTTGTACGTACGCTTAGAATAGTGGCCTGCATGGGAATCAAAAAGAAATTTTGCAAAAAGTTGCGTTTGGGAAAATATCATACTTTTCATGGGCATAATGCAAGACTTGGGCTCGAATAATATTAAAATGTAATTTTCTCCGGCCCTATGACACCGATGTGCCTGAAATTTTGTACGTACGCTTAGAATAGTGGCCTGCACGGGAATCAAAAAGAAATTTTGCAAAAAATTGCGTTTGGGAAAAAATCATAATTTTCATGGGCATAATGCAAGACTTGGGCTTGAACAATTTTAAAATGAAATTTTCTCCTGCCCTTTGACACCGATGTGCCTGAAATTTTGTACGTACGCTTAGAATTGTGGCCTGCACGGGAATCAAAAAGAAAATTTGCAAAAAGTTGCGTTTGGGAAAATATCATACTTTTCATGGGCATAATGCAAGACTTGGGCTCGAATAATATTAAAATGTAATTTTCTCCGGCCCTATGACACCGATGTGCCTGAAATTTTGTACGTACGCTTAGAATAGTGGCCTGCACGGGAATCAAAAAGAAATTTTGCAAAAAATTGCGTTTGGGAAAAAATCATAATTTTCATGGGCATAATGCAAGACTTGGGCTTGAACAATTTTAAAATGAAATTTTCTCCTGCCCTTTGACACCGATGTGCCTGAAATTTTGTACGTACGCTTAGAATTGTGGCCTGCACGGGAATCAAAAAGAAAATTTGCAAAAAGTTGCGTTTGGGAAAATATCATACTTTTCATGGGCATAATGCAAGACTTGGGCTCGAACAATTTTAAAATGAAATTTACTCCGGCCCTATGACACCGATGTGCCTGAAATTTTGTACGTACGCTTAGAATAATGGTCTGCACGTGAATCAAAAAGAAATTTTGCAAAAAGTTGCTTTCGGGAAAATATCATACTTTTCAAGGTCATGATGCAAGACTTGGGCTCGAACAATTTTAAAATGAAATTTTCTCCGGCCCTATGACATCGATGTGCCTGAAATTTTGTACGTACGCTTAGAATAGTGGCCTGCACGGGAATCAAAAAGAAATTTTGCAAAAAGTTGCGTTTGGGAAAATATCATACTTTTCATGGGCATAATGCAAGACTTGGGCTTGAACAATTTTAAAATGAAATTTTCTCCTGCCCTATGACACCTATGTGCCTGAAATTTTGTACGTACGCTTAGAATTGTGGCCTGCACGGGAATCAAAAAGAAAATTTGCAAAAAGTTGCTTTCGGGAAAATATCATACTTTTCATGGTCATGATGCAAGACTTGGGCTCGAACAATTTTAAAATGAAATTTTCTCCGGCCCTATGACATCGATGTGCCTGAAATTTTGTACGTACGCTTAGAATAATGGTCTGCACGTGAATCAAAAAGAAATTTTGCAAAAAGTTGCGTTTGGGAAAAAATCATAATTTTCATGGGCATAATGCAAGACTTGGGCTTGAACAATTTTAAAATGAAATTTTCTCCTGCTCTATGACACCGATGTGCCTGAAATTTTGTACGTACGCTTAGAATTGTGGCCTGCACGGGAATCAAAAAGAAAATTTGCAAAAAGTTGCGTTTGGGAAAATATCATACTTTTCATGGGCATAATGCAAGACTTGGGCTTGAACAATTTTAAAATGAAATTTTCTCCTGCCCTTTGACACCGATGTGCCTGAAATTTTGTACGTACGCTTAGAATTGTGGCCTGCACGGGAATCAAAAAGAAAATTTGCAAAAAGTTGCGTTTGGGAAAATATCATACTTTTCATGGGCATAATGCAAGACTTGGGCTTGAACAATTTTAAAATGAAATTTTCTCCTGCCCTATGACACCTATGTGCCTGAAATTTTGTACGTACGCTTAGAATTGTGGCCTGCACGGGAATCAAAAAGAAAATTTGCAAAAAGTTGCTTTCGGGAAAATATCATACTTTTCATGGTCATGATGCAAGACTTGGGCTCGAACAATTTTAAAATGAAATTTTCTCCGGCCCTATGACATCGATGTGCCTGAAATTTTGTACGTACGCTTAGAATAATGGTCTGCACGTGAATCAAAAAGAAATTTTGCAAAAAGTTGCGTTTGGGAAAAAATCATAATTTTCATGGGCATAATGCAAGACTTGGGCTTGAACAATTTTAAAATGAAATTTTCTCCTGCTCTATGACACCGATGTGCCTGAAATTTTGTACGTACGCTTAGAATTGTGGCCTGCACGGGAATCAAAAAGAAAATTTGCAAAAAGTTGCGTTTGGGAAAATATCATACTTTTCATGGGCATAATGCAAGACTTGGGCTTGAACAATTTTAAAATGAAATTTTCTCCTGCCCTTTGACACCGATGTGCCTGAAATTTTGTACGTACGCTTAGAATTGTGGCCTGCACGGGAATCAAAAAGAAAATTTGCAAAAAGTTGCGTTTGGGAAAATATCATACTTTTCATGGGCATAATGCAAGACTTGGGCTCGAACAATTTTAAAATGAAATTTACTCCGGCCCTATGACACCGATGTGCCTGAAATTTTGTACGTACGCTTAGAATAATGGTCTGCACGTGAATCAAAAAGAAATTTTGCAAAAAGTTGCTTTCGGGAAAATATCATACTTTTCATGGTCATGATGCAAGACTTGGGCTCGAACAATTTTAAAATGAAATTTTCTCCGGCCCTATGACATCGATGTGCCTGAAATTTTGTACGTACGCTTAGAATAGTGGCCTGCACGGGAATCAAAAAGAAATTTTGCAAAAAGTTGCGTTTGGGAAAATATCATACTTTTCATGGGCATAATTCAAGACTTGGGCTCGAACAATTTTAAAATGAAATTTTCTCCGGCCCTTTTACACCGATGTGCCTGAAATTTTGTACGTACGCTTAGAATAGTGGCCTGCATGGGAATCAAAAAGAAATTTTGCAAAAAGTTGCGTTTGGGAAAATATCATACTTTTCATGGGCATAATGCAAGACTTGGGCTCGAATAATATTAAAATGTAATTTTCTCCGGCCCTATGACACCGATGTGCCTGAAATTTTGTACGTACGCTTAGAATAGTGGCCTGCACGGGAATCAAAAAGAAATTTTGCAAAAAATTGCGTTTGGGAAAAAATCATAATTTTCATGGGCATAATGCAAGACTTGGGCTTGAACAATTTTAAAATGAAATTTTCTCCTGCCCTTTGACACCGATGTGCCTGAAATTTTGTACGTACGCTTAGAATTGTGGCCTGCACGGGAATCAAAAAGAAAATTTGCAAAAAGTTGCTTTCGGGAAAATATCATACTTTTCATGGTCATGATGCAAGACTTGGGCTCGAACAATTTTAAAATGAAATTTACTCCGGCCCTATGACACCGATGTGCCTGAAATTTTGTACGTACGCTTAGAATAATGGTCTGCACGTGAATCAAAAAGAAATTTTGCAAAAAGTTGCTTTCGGGAAAATATCATACTTTTCAAGGTCATGATGCAAGACTTGGGCTCGAACAATTTTAAAATGAAATTTTCTCCGGCCCTATGACATCGATGTGCCTGAAATTTTGTACGTACGCTTAGAATAGTGGCCTGCACGGGAATCAAAAAGAAATTTTGCAAAAAGTTGCGTTTGGGAAAATATCATACTTTTCATGGGCATAATGCAAGACTTGGGCTTGAACAATTTTAAAATGTAATTTTCTCCGGCCCTATGACACCGATGTGCCTGAAATTTTGTACGTACGCTTAGAATAGTGGCCTGCACGGGAATCAAAAAGAAATTTTGCAAAAAGTTGCTTTCGGGAAAATATCATACTTTTCATGGTCATGATGCAAGACTTGGGCTCGAACAATTTTAAAATGAAATTTTCTCCGGCCCTATGACATCGATGTGCCTGAAATTTTGTACGTACGCTTAGAATAGTGGCCTGCACGGGAATCAAAAAGAAATTTTGCAAAAAGTTGCGTTTGGGAAAATATCATACTTTTCATGGGCATAATTCAAGACTTGGGCTCGAACAATTTTAAAATGAAATTTTCTCCGGCCCTTTTACACCGATGTGCCTGAAATTTTGTACGTACGCTTAGAATAGTGGCCTGCATGGGAATCAAAAAGAAATTTTGCAAAAAGTTGCGTTTGGGAAAATATCATACTTTTCATGGGCATAATGCAAGACTTGGGCTCGAATAATATTAAAATGTAATTTTCTCCGGCCCTATGACACCGATGTGCCTGAAATTTTGTACGTACGCTTAGAATAGTGGCCTGCACGGGAATCAAAAAGAAATTTTGCAAAAAATTGCGTTTGGGAAAAAATCATAATTTTCATGGGCATAATGCAAGACTTGGGCTTGAACAATTTTAAAATGAAATTTTCTCCTGCCCTTTGACACCGATGTGCCTGAAATTTTGTACGTACGCTTAGAATTGTGGCCTGCACGGGAATCAAAAAGAAAATTTGCAAAAAGTTGCTTTCGGGAAAATATCATACTTTTCATGGTCATGATGCAAGACTTGGGCTCGAACAATTTTAAAATGAAATTTACTCCGGCCCTATGACACCGATGTGCCTGAAATTTTGTACGTACGCTTAGAATAATGGTCTGCACGTGAATCAAAAAGAAATTTTGCAAAAAGTTGCTTTCGGGAAAATATCATACTTTTCAAGGTCATGATGCAAGACTTGGGCTCGAACAATTTTAAAATGAAATTTTCTCCGGCCCTATGACATCGATGTGCCTGAAATTTTGTACGTACGCTTAGAATAGTGGCCTGCACGGGAATCAAAAAGAAATTTTGCAAAAAGTTGCGTTTGGGAAAATATCATACTTTTCATGGGCATAATGCAAGACTTGGGCTTGAACAATTTTAAAATGTAATTTTCTCCGGCCCTATGACACCGATGTGCCTGAAATTTTGTACGTACGCTTAGAATAGTGGCCTGCACGGGAATCAAAAAGAAATTTTGCAAAAAGTTGCTTTCGGGAAAATATCATACTTTTCATGGTCATGATGCAAGACTTGGGCTCGAACAATTTTAAAATGAAATTTTCTCCGGCCCTATGACATCGATGTGCCTGAAATTTTGTACGTACGCTTAGAATAGTGGCCTGCACGGGAATCAAAAAGAAATTTTGCAAAAAGTTGCGTTTGGGAAAATATCATACTTTTCATGGGCATAATTCAAGACTTGGGCTCGAACAATTTTAAAATGAAATTTTCTCCGGCCCTTTTACACCGATGTGCCTGAAATTTTGTACGTACGCTTAGAATAGTGGCCTGCATGGGAATCAAAAAGAAATTTTGCAAAAAGTTGCGTTTGGGAAAATATCATACTTTTCATGGGCATAATGCAAGACTTGGGCTCGAATAATATTAAAATGTAATTTTCTCCGGCCCTATGACACCGATGTGCCTGAAATTTTGTACGTACGCTTAGAATAGTGGCCTGCACGGGAATCAAAAAGAAATTTTGCAAAAAATTGCGTTTGGGAAAAAATCATAATTTTCATGGGCATAATGCAAGACTTGGGCTTGAACAATTTTAAAATGAAATTTTCTCCTGCCCTTTGACACCGATGTGCCTGAAATTTTGTACGTACGCTTAGAATTGTGGCCTGCACGGGAATCAAAAAGAAAATTTGCAAAAAGTTGCTTTCGGGAAAATATCATACTTTTCATGGTCATGATGCAAGACTTGGGCTCGAACAATTTTAAAATGAAATTTACTCCGGCCCTATGACACCGATGTGCCTGAAATTTTGTACGTACGCTTAGAATAATGGTCTGCACGTGAATCAAAAAGAAATTTTGCAAAAAGTTGCTTTCGGGAAAATATCATACTTTTCAAGGTCATGATGCAAGACTTGGGCTCGAACAATTTTAAAATGAAATTTTCTCCGGCCCTATGACATCGATGTGCCTGAAATTTTGTACGTACGCTTAGAATAGTGGCCTGCACGGGAATCAAAAAGAAATTTTGCAAAAAGTTGCGTTTGGGAAAATATCATACTTTTCATGGGCATAATGCAAGACTTGGGCTTGAACAATTTTAAAATGTAATTTTCTCCGGCCCTATGACACCGATGTGCCTGAAATTTTGTACGTACGCTTAGAATAGTGGCCTGCACGGGAATCAAAAAGAAATTTTGCAAAAAATTGCGTTTGGGAAAAAATCATAATTTTCATGGGCATAATGCAAGACTTGGGCTTGAACAATTTTAAAATGAAATTTTCTCCTGCCCTTTGACACCGATGTGCCTGAAATTTTGTACGTACGCTTAGAATTGTGGCCTGCACGGGAATCAAAAAGAAAATTTGCAAAAAGTTGCGTTTGGGAAAATATCATACTTTTCATGGGCATAATGCAAGACTTGGGCTCGAACAATTTTAAAATGAAATTTACTCCGGCCCTTTGACACCGATGTGCCTGAAATTTTGTACGTACGCTTAGAATAGTGGCCTGCACGGATTCAAAAAGAAATTTTGCAAAAAGTTGCGTTTGGGAAAAAATCATAATTTTCATGGGCATAATGCAAGACTTATGCTTGAACAATTTTAAAATGAAATTTTCTCCCGCCCTATGACACCGATGTGCCTGAAATTTTGTACGTACGCTTAGAATAGTGGCCTGCACGGGAATCAAAAAGAAATTTTGCAAAAAGTTGCGTTTGGGAAAATATCATACTTTTCATGGGCATAATGCAAGACTTGGGCTCGAACAATTTTAAAATGAAATTTTCTCCGGCCCTATGACACCAATGTGCCTGAAATTTTGTACGTACGCTTAGAATTGTGGCCTGCACGGGAATCAAAAAGAAATTTTGCAAAAAGTTGCGTTTGGGAAAATATCATACTTTTCATGGGCATAATGCAAGACTTATGCTTGAACAATTTTAAAATGAAATTTTCTCCCGCCCTATGACACCGATGTGCCTGAAATTTTGTACGTACGCTTAGAATAGTGGCCTGCACGGGAATCAAAAAGAAATTTTGCAAAAAGTTGCGTTTGGGAAAATATCATACTTTTCATGGGCATAATGCAAGACTTGGGCTCGAACAATTTTAAAATGAAATTTTCTCCGGCCCTATGACACCAATGTGCCTGAAATTTTGTACGTACGCTTAGAATTGTGGCCTGCACGGGAATCAAAAAGAAATTTTGCAAAAAGTTGCGTTTGGGAAAATATCATACTTTTCATGGGCATAATGCAAGACTTGGGCTTGAACAATTTTAAAATGAAATTTTCTCCTGCCCTATGACACCGATGTGCCTGAAATTTTGTACGTACGCTTAGAATAGTGGCCTGCACGGGAATCAAAAAGAAATTTTGCAAAAAATTGCGTTTGGGAAAAAATCATAATTTTCATGGGCATAATGCAAGACTTGGGCTTGAACAATTTTAAAATGAAATTTTCTCCTGCCCTTTGACACCGATGTGCCTGAAATTTTGTACGTACGCTTAGAATTGTGGCCTGCACGGGAATCAAAAAGAAAATTTGCAAAAAGTTGCGTTTGGGAAAATATCATACTTTTCATGGGCATAATGCAAGACTTGGGCTCGAACAATTTTAAAATGAAATTTACTCCGGCCCTATGACACCGATGTGCCTGAAATTTTGTACGTACGCTTAGAATAATGGTCTGCACGTGAATCAAAAAGAAATTTTGCAAAAAGTTGCTTTCGGGAAAATATCATACTTTTCAAGGTCATGATGCAAGACTTGGGCTCGAACAATTTTAAAATGAAATTTTCTCCGGCCCTATGACATCGATGTGCCTGAAATTTTGTACGTACGCTTAGAATAGTGGCCTGCACGGGAATCAAAAAGAAATTTTGCAAAAAATTGCGTTTGGGAAAAAATCATAATTTTCATGGGCATAATGCAAGACTTGGGCTTGAACAATTTTAAAATGAAATTTTCTCCTGCCCTTTGACACCGATGTGCCTGAAATTTTGTACGTACGCTTAGAATTGTGGCCTGCACGGGAATCAAAAAGAAAATTTGCAAAAAGTTGCGTTTGGGAAAATATCATACTTTTCATGGGCATAATGCAAGACTTGGGCTCGAACAATTTTAAAATGAAATTTACTCCGGCCCTATGACACCGATGTGCCTGAAATTTTGTACGTACGCTTAGAATAATGGTCTGCACGTGAATCAAAAAGAAATTTTGCAAAAAGTTGCTTTCGGGAAAATATCATACTTTTCATGGTCATGATGCAAGACTTGGGCTCGAACAATTTTAAAATGAAATTTTCTCCGGCCCTATGACATCGATGTGCCTGAAATTTTGTACGTACGCTTAGAATAGTGGCCTGCACGGGAATCAAAAAGAAATTTTGCAAAAAGTTGCGTTTGGGAAAATATCATACATTTCATGGGCATAATTCAAGACTTGGGCTCGAATAATATTAAAATGTAATTTTCTCCGGCCCTATGACACCGATGTGCCTGAAATTTTGTACGTACGCTTAGAATAGTGGCCTGCACGGGAATCAAAAAGAAATTTTGCAAAAAATTGCGTTTGGGAAAAAATCATAATTTTCATGGGCATAATGCAAGACTTGGGCTTGAACAATTTTAAAATGAAATTTTCTCCTGCCCTTTGACACCGATGTGCCTGAAATTTTGTACGTACGCTTAGAATTGTGGCCTGCACGGGAATCAAAAAGAAAATTTGCAAAAAGTTGCGTTTGGGAAAATATCATACTTTTCATGGGCATAATGCAAGACTTGGGCTCGAACAATTTTAAAATGAAATTTACTCCGGCCCTATGACACCGATGTGCCTGAAATTTTGTACGTACGCTTAGAATAATGGTCTGCACGTGAATCAAAAAGAAATTTTGCAAAAAGTTGCTTTCGGGAAAATATCATACTTTTCATGGTCATGATGCAAGACTTGGGCTCGAACAATTTTAAAATGAAATTTTCTCCGGCCCTATGACATCGATGTGCCTGAAATTTTGTACGTACGCTTAGAATAGTGGCCTGCACGGGAATCAAAAAGAAATTTTGCAAAAAGTTGCGTTTGGGAAAATATCATACATTTCATGGGCATAATTCAAGACTTGGGCTCGAACAATTTTAAAATGAAATTTTCTCCGGCCCTTTGACACCGATGTGCCTGAAATTTTGTACGTACGCTTAGAATAGTGGCCTGCACGGATTCAAAAAGAAATTTTGCAAAAAGTTGCGTTTGGGAAAAAATCATAATTTTCATGGGCATAATGCAAGACTTATGCTTGAACAATTTTAAAATGAAATTTTCTCCCGCCCTATGACACCGATGTGCCTGAAATTTTGTACGTACGCTTAGAATAGTGGCCTGCACGGGAATCAAAAAGAAATTTTGCAAAAAGTTGCGTTTGGGAAAATATCATACTTTTCATGGGCATAATGCAAGACTTGGGCTCGAACAATTTTAAAATGAAATTTTCTCCGGCCCTATGACACCAATGTGCCTGAAATTTTGTACGTACGCTTAGAATTGTGGCCTGCACGGGAATCAAAAAGAAATTTTGCAAAAAGTTGCGTTTGGGAAAATATCATACTTTTCATGGGCATAATGCAAGACTTGGGCTTGAACAATTTTAAAATGAAATTTTCTCCTGCCCTATGACACCGATGTGCCTGAAATTTTGTACGTACGCTTAGAATAGTGGCCTGCACGGGAATCAAAAAGAAATTTTGCAAAAAATTGCGTTTGGGAAAAAATCATAATTTTCATGGGCATAATGCAAGACTTGGGCTTGAACAATTTTAAAATGAAATTTTCTCCTGCCCTTTGACACCGATGTGCCTGAAATTTTGTACGTACGCTTAGAATTGTGGCCTGCACGGGAATCAAAAAGAAAATTTGCAAAAAGTTGCGTTTGGGAAAATATCATACTTTTCATGGGCATAATGCAAGACTTGGGCTCGAACAATTTTAAAATGAAATTTACTCCGGCCCTATGACACCGATGTGCCTGAAATTTTGTACGTACGCTTAGAATAATGGTCTGCACGTGAATCAAAAAGAAATTTTGCAAAAAGTTGCTTTCGGGAAAATATCATACTTTTCATGGTCATGATGCAAGACTTGGGCTCGAACAATTTTAAAATGAAATTTTCTCCGGCCCTATGACATCGATGTGCCTGAAATTTTGTACGTACGCTTAGAATAGTGGCCTGCACGGGAATCAAAAAGAAATTTTGCAAAAAGTTGCGTTTGGGAAAATATCATACTTTTCATGGGCATAATTCAAGACTTGGGCTCGAATAATATTAAAATGTAATTTTCTCCGGCCCTATGACACCGATGTGCCTGAAATTTTGTACGTACGCTTAGAATAGTGGCCTGCACGGGAATCAAAAAGAAATTTTGCAAAAAATTGCGTTTGGGAAAAAATCATAATTTTCATGGGCATAATGCAAGACTTGGGCTTGAACAATTTTAAAATGAAATTTTCTCCTGCCCTTTGACACCGATGTGCCTGAAATTTTGTACGTACGCTTAGAATTGTGGCCTGCACGGGAATCAAAAAGAAAATTTGCAAAAAGTTGCGTTTGGGAAAATATCATACTTTTCATGGGCATAATGCAAGACTTGGGCTCGAACAATTTTAAAATGAAATTTTCTCCGGCCCTATGACACCGATGTGCCTGAAATTTTGTACGTACGCTTAGAATAATGGTCTGCACGTGAATCAAAAAGAAATTTTGCAAAAAGTTGCTTTCGGGAAAATATCATACTTTTCATGGTCATGATGCAAGACTTGGGCTCGAACAATTTTAAAATGAAATTTTCTCCGGCCCTATGACATCGATGTGCCTGAAATTTTGTACGTACGCTTAGAATAGTGGCCTGCACGGGAATCAAAAAGAAATTTTGCAAAAAGTTGCGTTTGGGAAAATATCATACTTTTCATGGTCATGATGCAAGACTTGGGCTCGAACAATTTTAAAATGAAATTTTCTCCTGCCCTATGACACCGATGTGCCTGAAATTTTGTACGTACGCTTAGAATTGTGGCCTGCACGGGAATCAAAAAGAAAATTTGCAAAAAGTTGCTTTCGGGAAAATATCATAATTTTCATGGGCATAATGCAAGACTTGGGCTTGAACAATTTTAAAATGAAATTTTCTCCTGCCCTATGACACCGATGTGCCTGAAATTTTGTACGTACGCTTAGAATTGTGGCCTGCACGGGAATCAAAAAGAAAATTTGCAAAAAGTTGCTTTCGGGAAAATATCATACTTTTCATGGTCATGATGCAAGACTTGGGCTCGAACAATTTTAAAATGAAATTTTCTCCGGCCCTATGACATCGATGTGCCTGAAATTTTGTACGTACGCTTAGAATAGTGGCCTGCACGGGAATCAAAAAGAAATTTTGCAAAAAGTTGCGTTTGGGAAAATATCATACATTACATGGGCATAATTCAAGACTTGGGCTCGAATAATATTAAAATGTAATTTTCTCCGGCCCTATGACACCGATGTGCCTGAAATTTTGTACGTACGCTTAGAATAGTGGCCTGCACGGGAATCAAAAAGAAATTTTGCAAAAAATTGCGTTTGGGAAAAAATCATAATTTTCATGGGCATAATGCAAGACTTGGGCTTGAACAATTTTAAAATGAAATTTTCTCCTGCCCTTTGACACCGATGTGCCTGAAATTTTGTACGTACGCTTAGAATTGTGGCCTGCACGGGAATCAAAAAGAAAATTTGCAAAAAGTTGCGTTTGGGAAAATATCATACTTTTCATGGGCATAATGCAAGACTTGGGCTCGAACAATTTTAAAATGAAATTTACTCCGGCCCTATGACACCGATGTGCCTGAAATTTTGTACGTACGCTTAGAATAATGGTCTGCACGTGAATCAAAAAGAAATTTTGCAAAAAGTTGCTTTCGGGAAAATATCATACTTTTCATGGTCATGATGCAAGACTTGGGCTCGAACAATTTTAAAATGAAATTTTCTCCGGCCCTATGACATCGATGTGCCTGAAATTTTGTACGTACGCTTAGAATAGTGGCCTGCACGGGAATCAAAAAGAAATTTTGCAAAAAGTTGCGTTTGGGAAAATATCATACTTTTCATGGGCATAATGCAAGACTTGGGCTTGAACAATTTTAAAATGAAATTTTCTCCTGCCCTATGACACCGATGTGCCTGAAATTTTGTACGTACGCTTAGAATTGTGGCCTGCACGGGAATCAAAAAGAAAATTTGCAAAAAGTTGCTTTCGGGAAAATATCATACTTTTCATGGTCATGATGCAAGACTTGGGCTCGAACAATTTTAAAATGAAATTTTCTCCGGCCCTATGACATAGATGTGCCTGAAATTTTGTACGTACGCTTAGAATAGTGGCCTGCACGGGAATCAAAAAGAAATTTTGCAAAAAGTTGCGTTTGGGAAAATATCATACATTTCATGGGCATAATTCAAGACTTGGGCTAGAACAATTTTAAAATGAAATTTTCTCCGGCCCTTTGACACCGATGTGCCTGAAATTTTGTACGTACGCTTAGAATAGTGGCCTGCACGGATTCAAAAAGAAATTTTGCAAAAAGTTGCGTTTGGGAAAAAATCATAATTTTCATGGGCATAATGCAAGACTTATGCTTGAACAATTTTAAAATGAAATTTTCTCCCGCCCTATGACACCGATGTGCCTGAAATTTTGTACGTACGCTTAGAATAGTGGCCTGCACGGGAATCAAAAAGAAATTTTGCAAAAAGTTGCGTTTGGGAAAATATGATACTTTTCATGGGCATAATGCAAGACTTGGGCTCGAACAATTTTAAAATGAAATTTTCTCCGGCCCTATGACACCAATGTGCCTGAAATTTTGTACGTACGCTTAGAATTGTGGCCTGCACGGGAATCAAAAAGAACTTTGCAAAAGTTGCGTTTGGGAAAATATCATACTTTTCATGGGCATAATGCAAGACTTGGGCTCGAACAATTTTAAAATTAAATTTTCTCCGGCCCTATGACACCGATGTGCCTGAAATTTTGTACGTACGCGCAGAATTGTGACCTGCACGGGAATCAAAAAGAAATTTTGCAAAAAGTTGCGTTTGGGAAAATATCATACTTTTCATGGGCATAATGCAAGACTTGGGCTCGAACAATTTTAAAATTAAATTTTCTCCGGCCCTATGACACCGATGTGCCTGAAATTTTGTACGCACGCTTAGAATAGTGGCCTGCACGGGAATCAAAAAGAAATTTTGCAAAAAGTTGCGTTTGGGAAAATATCATACTTTTCATGGGCATAATGCAAGACTTGGGCTCGAACAATTTTAAAATTAAATTTTCTCCGACACCGATGTGCCTGAAATTTTGTACGTACGCTTAGAATTGTGGCCTGCACGGGAATCAAAAAGAACTTTGCAAAAAGTTGCTTTTGGGAAAATATCATTCTTTTCATGGGCATAATGCAAGACTTGGGCTCGAACAATTTTAAAATGAAATTTACTCCGGCCCTATGACACCGATGTGCCTGAAATTTTGTACGTACGCTTAGAATAATGGTCTGCACGTGAATCAAAAAGAAATTTTGCAAAAAGTTGCTTTCGGGAAAATATCATACTTTTCATGGTCATGATGCAAGACTTGGGCTCGAACAATTTTAAAATGAAATTTTCTCCGGCCCTATGACATCGATGTGCCTGAAATTTTGTACGTACGCTTAGAATAGTGGCCTGCACGGGAATCAAAAAGAATCTTTGCAAAAAGTTGCGTTTGGGAAAATATCATACTTTTCATGGGCATAATTCAAGACTTGGGCTCGAACAATTTTAAAATGAAATTTTCTCCGGCCCTTTGACACCGATGTGCCTGAAATTTTGTACGTACGCTTAGAATAGTGGCCTTCACGGGAATCAAAAAGAAATTTTGCAAAAAGTTGCGTTTGGGAAAAAATCATAATTTTCATGGGCATAATGCAAGACTTATGCTTGAACAATTTTAAAATGAAATTTTCTCCCGCCCTATGACACCGATGTGCCTGAAATTTTGTACGTACGCTTAGAATAGTGGCCTGCACGGGAATCAAAAAGAAATTTTGCAAAAAGTTGCGTTTGGGAAAATATCATACTTTTCATGGGCATAATGCAAGACTTGGGCTCGAACAATTTTAAAATGAAATTTTCTCCGGCCCTATGACACCAATGTGCCTGAAATTTTGTACGTACGCTTAGAATTGTGGCCTGCACGGGAATCAAATTGAACTTTGCAAAAGTTGCGTTTGGGAAAATATCATACTTTTCATGGGCATAATGCAAGACTTGGGCTCGAACAATTTTAAAATTAAATTTTCTCCGGCCCTATGACACCGATGTGCCTGAAATTTTGTACGTACGCGCAGAATTGTGACCTGCACGGGAATCAAAAAGAAATTTTGCAAAAAGTTGCGTTTGGGAAAATATCATACTTTTCATGGGCATAATGCAAGACTTGGGCTCGAACAATTTTAAAATTAAATTTTCTCCGACACCGATGTGCCTGAAATTTTGTACGTACGCTTAGAATTGTGGCCTGCACGGGAATCAAAAAGAACTTTGCAAAAAGTTGCTTTTGGGAAAATATCATACTTTTCATGGTCATGATGCAAGACTTGGGCTCGAACAATTTTAAAATGAAATTTTCTCCGGCCCTATGACACCGATGTGCCTGAAATTTTGTACGTACGCTTAGAATAGTGGCCTGCACGGGAATCAAAAAGAAATTTTGCAAAAAATTGCGTTTGGGAAAAAATCATAATTTTCATGGGCATAATGCAAGACTTGGGCTTGAACAATTTTAAAATGAAATTTTCTCCTGCCCTTTGACACCGATGTGCCTGAAATTTTGTACGTACGCTTAGAATTGTGGCCTGCACGGGAATCAAAAAGAAAATTTGCAAAAAGTTGCGTTTGGGAAAATATCATACTTTTCATGGGCATAATGCAAGACTTGGGCTCGAACAATTTTAAAATGAAATTTACTCCGGCCCTATGACACCGATGTGCCTGAAATTTTGTACGTACGCTTAGAATAATGGTCTGCACGTGAATCAAAAAGAAATTTTGCAAAAAGTTGCTTTCGGGAAAATATCATACTTTTCATGGTCATGATGCAAGACTTGGGCTCGAACAATTTTAAAATGAAATTTTCTCCGGCCCTATGACATCGATGTGCCTGAAATTTTGTACGTACGCTTAGAATAGTGGCCTGCACGGGAATCAAAAAGAAATTTTGCAAAAAGTTGCGTTTGGGAAAATATCATACTTTTCATGGGCATAATGCAAGACTTGGGCTTGAACAATTTTAAAATGAAATTTTCTCCTGCCCTATGACACCGATGTGCCTGAAATTTTGTACGTACGCTTAGAATTGTGGCCTGCACGGGAATCAAAAAGAAAATTTGCAAAAAGTTGCTTTCGGGAAAATATCATACTTTTCATGGTCATGATGCAAGACTTGGGCTCGAACAATTTTAAAATGAAATTTTCTCCGGCCCTATGACATCGATGTGCCTGAAATTTTGTACGTACGCTTAGAATAGTGGCCTGCACGGGAATCAAAAAGAAATTTTGCAAAAAGTTGCGTTTGGGAAAATATCATACATTTCATGGGCATAATTCAAGACTTGGGCTAGAACAATTTTAAAATGAAATTTTCTCCGGCCCTATGACACCGATGTGCCTGAAATTTTGTACGTACGCGCAGAATTGTGACCTGCACGGGAATCAAAAAGAAATTTTGCACAAAGTTGCGTTTGGGAAAATATCATACTTTTCATGGGCATAATGCAAGACTTGGGCTCGAACAATTTTAAAATTAAATTTTCTCCGGCCCTATGACACCGATGTGCCTGAAATTTTGTACGCACGCTTAGAATAGTGGCCTGCACGGGAATCAAAAAGAAATTTTGCAAAAAGTTGCGTTTGGGAAAATATCATACTTTTCATGGGCATAATGCAAGACTTAGGCTCGAACAATTTTAAAATTAAATTTTCTCCGACACCGATGTGCCTGAAATTTTGTACGTACGCTTAGAATTGTGGCCTGCACGGGAATCAAAAAGAACTTTGCAAAAAGTTGCTTTTGGGAAAATATCATTCTTTTCATGGGCATAATGCAAGACTTGGGCTCGAACAATTTTAAAATGAAATTTACTCCGGCCCTATGACACCGATGTGCCTGAAATTTTGTACGTACGCTTAGAATAATGGTCTGCACGTGAATCAAAAAGAAATTTTGCAAAAAGTTGCTTTCGGGAAAATATCATACTTTTCATGGTCATGATGCAAGACTTGGGCTCGAACAATTTTAAAATGAAATTTTCTCCGGCCCTATGACATCGATGTGCCTGAAATTTTGTACGTACGCTTAGAATAGTGGCCTGCACGGGAATCAAAAAGAAATTTTGCAAAAAGTTGCGTTTGGGAAAATATCATACTTTTCATGGGCATAATTCAAGACTTGGGCTCGAACAATTTTAAAATGAAATTTTCTCCGGCCCTTTGACACCGATGTGCCTGAAATTTTGTACGTACGCTTAGAATAGTGGCCTTCACGGGAATCAAAAAGAAATTTTGCAAAAAGTTGCGTTTGGGAAAAAATCATAATTTTCATGGGCATAATGCAAGACTTATGCTTGAACAATTTTAAAATGAAATTTTCTCCCGCCCTATGACACCGATGTGCCTGAAATTTTGTACGTACGCTTAGAATAGTGGCCTGCACGGGAATCAAAAAGAAATTTTGCAAAAAGTTGCGTTTGGGAAAATATCATACTTTTCATGGGCATAATGCAAGACTTGGGCTCGAACAATTTTAAAATGAAATTTTCTCCGGCCCTATGGCACCAATGTGCCTGAAATTTTGTACGTACGCTTAGAATTGTGGCCTGCACGGGAATCAAAAAGAACTTTGCAAAAGTTGCGTTTGGGAAAATATCATACTTTTCATGGGCATAATGCAAGACTTGGGCTCGAACAATTTTAAAATTAAATTTTCTCCGGCCCTATGACACCGATGTGCCTGAAATTTTGTACGTACGCGCAGAATTGTGACCTGCACGGGAATCAAAAAGAAATTTTGCAAAAAGTTGCGTTTGGGAAAATATCATACTTTTCATGGGCATAATGCAAGACTTGGGCTCGAACAATTTTAAAATTAAATTTTCTCCAGCCCTATGACACCGATGTGCCTGAAATTTTGTACGCACGCTTAGAATAGTGGCCTGCACGGGAATCAAAAAGAAATTTTGCAAAAAGTTGCGTTTGGGAAAATATCATACTTTTCATGGGCATAATGCAAGACTTGGGCTCGAACAAATTTAAAATTAAATTTTCTCCGACACCGATGTGCCTGAAATTTTGTACGTACGCTTAGAATTGTGGCCTGCACGGGAATCAAAAAGAACTTTGCAAAAAGTTGCTTTTGGGAAAATATCATTCTTTTCATGGGCATAATGCAAGACTTGGGCTCGAACAATTTTAAAATGAAATTTACTCCGGCCCTATGACACCGATGTGCCTGAAATTTTGTACGTACGTTAAGAATAATGGTCTGCACGTGAATCAAAAAGAAATTTTGCAAAAAGTTGCTTTCGGGAAAATATCATACTTTTCATGGTCATGATGCAAGACTTGGGCTCGAACAATTTTAAAATGAAATTTTCTCCGGCCCTATGACATCGATGTGCCTGAAATTTTGTACGTACGCTTAGAATAGTGGCCTGCACGGGAATCAAAAAGAAATTTTGCAAAAAGTTGCGTTTGGGAAAATATCATACTTTTCATGGGCATAATTCAAGACTTGGGCTCGAACAATTTTAAAATGAAATTTTCTCCGGCCCTTTGACACCGATGTGCCTGAAATTTTGTACGTACGCTTAGAATAGTGGCCTGCACGGGAATCAAAAAGAAATTTTGCAAAAAGTTGCGTTTGGGAAAAAATCATAATTTTCATGGGCATAATGCAAGACTTATGCTTGAACAATTTTAAAATGAAATTTTCTCCTGCCCTATGACACCGATGTGCCTGAAATTTTGTACGTACGCTTAGAATAGTGGCCTGCACGGGAATCAAAAAGAAATTTTGCAAAAAGTTGCGTTTGGGAAAATATCATACTTTTCATGGGCATAATTCAAGACTTGGGCTCGAACAATTTTAAAATGAAATTTTCTCCGGCCCTTTGACACCGATGTGCCTGAAATTTTGTACGTACGCTTAGAATAGTGGCCTGCACGGGAATCAAAAAGAAATTTTGCAAAAAGTTGCGTTTGGGAAAATATCATACTTTTCATGGGCATAATGCAAGACTTGGGCTCGAACAATTTTAAAATGAAATTTTCTCCGGCCCTATGACACCGATGTGCCTGAAATTTTGTACGCACGCTTAGAATAGTGGCCTGCACGGGAATCAAAAAGAAATTTTGCAAAAAGTTGCGTTTGGGAAAATATCATACTTTTCATGGGCATAATGCAAGACTTGGGCTCGAACAATTTTAAAATGAAATTTTCTCCGGCCCTATGACACCGATGTGCCTGAAATTTTGTACGTACGCGCAGAATTGTGACCTGCACGGGAATCAAAAAGAAATTTTGCAAAAAGTTGCGTTTGGGAAAATATCATACTTTTCATGGGCATAATGCAAGACTTGGGCTCGAACAATTTTAAAATTAAATTTTCTCCGGCCCTATGACACCGATGTGCCTGAAATTTTGTACGTACGCGCAGAATTGTGACCTGCACGGGAATCAAAAAGAAATTTTGCAAAAAGTTGCGTTTGGGAAAATATCATACTTTTCATGGGCATAATGCAAGACTTGGGCTCGAACAATTTTAAAATTAAATTTTCTCCGACACCGATGTGCCTGAAATTTTGTACGTACGCTTAGAATTGTGGCCTGCACGAGAATCAAAAAGAACTTTGCAAAAAGTTGCTTTTGGGAAAATATCATTCTTTTCATGGGCATAATGCAAGACTTGGGCTCGAACAATTTTAAAATGAAATTTACTCCGGCCCTATGACACCGATGTGCCTGAAATTTTGTACGTACGCTTAGAATAATGGTCTGCACGAAAATCAAAAAGAAATTTTGCAAAAAGTTGCTTTCGGGAAAATATCATACTTTTCATGGGCATAATGCAAGACTTGGGCTCGAACAATTTTAAAATTAAAATTTCTCCGGCCCTATGACACCGATGTGCCTGAAATTTTGTACGCACGCTTAGAATAGTGGCCTGCACGGGAATCAAAAAGAAATTTTGCAAAAAGTTGCGTTTGGGAAAATATCATACTTTTCATGGGCATAATGCAAGACTTGGGCTCGAACAATTTTAAAATGAAATTTTCTCCGGCCCTATGACACCGATGTGCCTGAAATTTTGTACGTACGCGCAGAATTGTGACCTGCACGGGAATCAAAAAGAAATTTTGCAAAAAGTTGCGTTTGGGAAAATATCATACTTTTCATGGGCATAATGCAAGACTTGGGCTCGAACAATTTTAAAATTAAATTTTCTCCGGCCCTATGACACCGATGTGCCTGAAATTTTGTACGTACGCGCAGAATTGTGACCTGCACGGGAATCAAAAAGAAATTTTGCAAAAAGTTGCGTTTGGGAAAATATCATACTTTTCATGGGCATAATGCAAGACTTGGGCTCGAACAATTTTAAAATTAAATTTTCTCCGACACCGATGTGCCTGAAATTTTGTACGTACGCTTAGAATTGTGGCCTGCACGAGAATCAAAAAGAACTTTGCAAAAAGTTGCTTTTGGGAAAATATCATTCTTTTCATGGGCATAATGCAAGACTTGGGCTCGAACAATTTTAAAATGAAATTTACTCCGGCCCTATGACACCGATGTGCCTGAAATTTTGTACGTACGCTTAGAATAATGGTCTGCACGAAAATCAAAAAGAAATTTTGCAAAAAGTTGCTTTCGGGAAAATATCATACTTTTCATGGGCATAATGCAAGACTTGGGCTCGAACAATTTTAAAATTAAATTTTCTCCGGCCCTATGACACCGATGTGCCTGAAATTTTGTACGCACGCAAAGAATAGTGGCCTGCACGGGAATCAAAAAGAAATTTTGCAAAAAGTTGCGTTTGGGAAAATATCATACTTTTCATGGGCATAATGCAAGACTTGGGCTCGAACAATTTTAAAATGAAATTTTCTCCGGCCCTATGACACCAATGTGCCTGAAATTTTGTACGTAGGCTTAGAATTGTGGCCTGCACGGGAATCAAAAAGAACTTTGCAAAAGTTGCGTTTGGGAAAATATCATACTTTTCATGGGCATAATGCAAGACTTGGGCTCGAACAATTTTAAAATTAAATTTTCTCCGGCCCTATGACACCGATGTGCCTAAAATTTTGTACGTACGCGCAGAATTGTGACCTGCACGGGAATCAAAAAGAAATTTTGCAAAAAGTTGCGTTTGGGAAAATATCATACTTTTCATGGGCATAATGCAAGACTTGGGCTCGAACAATTTTAAAATTAAATTTTCTCCGGCCCTATGACACCGATGTGCCTGAAATTTTGTACGCACGCTTAGAATAGTGGCCTGCACGGGAATCAAAAAGAAATTTTGCAAAAAGTTGCGTTTGGGAAAATATCATACTTTTCATGGGCATAATGCAAGACTTGGGCTCGAACAATTTTAAAATTAAATTTTCTCCGACACCGATGTGCCTGAAATTTTGTACGTACGCTTAGAATTGTGGCCTGCACGGGAATCAAAAAGAACTTTGCAAAAAGTTGCTTTTGGGAAAATATCATTCTTTTCATGGGCATAATGCAAGACTTGGGCTCGAACAATTTTAAAATGAAATTTACTCCGGCCCTATGACACCGATATGCCTGAAATTTTGTACGTACGCTTAGAATAATGGTCTGCACGAAAATCAAAAAGAAATTTTGCAAAAAGTTGCTTTCGGGAAAATATCATACTTTTCATGGGCATAATGCAAGACTTGGGCTCGAACAATTTTAAAATTAAATTTTCTCCGGCCCTATGACACCGATGTGCCTGAAATTTTGTACGCACGCTTAGAATAGTGGCCTGCACGGGAATCAAAAAGAAATTTTGCAAAAAGTTGCGTTTGGGAAAATATCATACTTTTCATGGGCATAATGCAAGACTTGGGCTCGAACAATTTTAAAATGAAATTTTCTCCGGCCCTATGACACCAATGTGCCTGAAATTTTGTACGTACGCTTAGAATTGTGGCCTGCACGGGAATCAAAAAGAACTTTGCAAAAGTTGCGTTTGGGAAAATATCATACTTTTCATGGGCATAATGCAAGACTTGGGCTCGAACAATTTTAAAATTAAATTTTCTCCGGCCCTATGACACCGATGTGCCTGAAATTTTGTACGCACGCTTAGAATAGTGGCCTGCACGGGAATCAAAAAGAAATTTTGCAAAAAGTTGCGTTTGGGAAAATATCATACTTTTCATGGGCATAATGCAAGACTTGGGCTCGAACAATTTTAAAATTAAATTTTCTCCGACACCGATGTGCCTGAAATTTTGTACGTACGCTTAGAATTGTGGCCTGCACGGGAATCAAAAAGAACTTTGCAAAAAGTTGCTTTTGGGAAAATATCATTCTTTTCATGGGCATAATGCAAGACTTGGGCTCGAACAATTTTAAAATGAAATTTACTCCGGCCCTATGACACCGATGTGCCTGAAATTTTGTACGTACGCTTAGAATAATGGTCTGCACGTGAATCAAAAAGAAATTTTGCAAAAAGTTGCTTTCGGGAAAATATCATACTTTTCATGGTCATGATGCAAGACTTGGTCTCGAACAATTTTAAAATGAAATTTTCTCCGGCCCTATGACATCGATGTGCCTGAAATTTTGTACGTACGCTTAGAATAGTGGCCTGCACGGGAATCAAAAAGAAATTTTGCAAAAAGTTGCGTTTGGGAAAATATCATAGTTTTCATGGGCATAATTCAAGACTTGGGCTCGAACAATTTTAAAATGAAATTTTCTCCGGCCCTTTGACACCGATGTGCCTGAAATTTTGTAGGTACGCTTAGAATAGTGGCCTGCACGGGAATCAAAAAGAAATTTTGCAAAAAGTTGCGTTTGGGAAAATATCATACTTTTCATGGGCATAATGCAAGACTTGGGCTCGAACAATTTTAAAATTAAATTTTCTCCGGCCCTATGACATCGATGTGCCTGAAATTTTGTACGTACGCTTAGAATAGTGGCCTGCACGGGAATCAAAAAGAAAATTTGCAAAAAGTTGCGTTTGGGAAAATATCATACTTTTCATGGGCATAATGCAAGACTTGGGCTCGAACAATTTTAAAATTAAATTTTCTCCGACACCGATGTGCCTGAAATTTTGTACGTACCTGCACGGGAATCAAAAAGAAATTTTGCAAAAAGTTGCGTTTGGGAAAATATCATACTTTTCATGGGCATAATGCAAGACTTGGGCTCGAACAATTTTAAACTGAAATTTACTCCGGCCCTATGACACCGATGTGCCTGAAATTTTGTACGTACGCTTAGAATAATGGTCTGCACGAAAATCAAAAAGAAATTTTGCAAAAAGTTGCTTTCGGGAAAATATCATACTTTTCATGGTCATGATGCAAGACTTGGTCTCGAACAATTTTAAAATGAAATTTTCTCCGGCCCTATGACATCGATGTGCCTGAAATTTTGTACGTACGCTTAGAATAGTGGCCTGCACGGGAATCAAAAAGAAATTTTGCAAAAAGTTGCGTTTGGGAAAATATCATACTTTTCATGGGCATAATGCAAGACTTGGGCTCGAACAATTTTAAAATTAAATTTTCTCCGGCCCTATGACATCGATGTGCCTGAAATTTTGTACGAACGCTTAGAATAGTGGCCTGCACGGGAATCAAAAAGAAAATTTGCAAAAAGGTTGCGTTTGGGAAAATATCATACTTTTCATGGGCATAATGCAAGACTTGGGCTCGAACAATTTTAAAATTAAATTTTCTCCGACACCGATGTGCCTGAAATTTTGTACGTACGCTTAGAATTGTGGCCTGCACGGGAATCAAAAAGAACTTTGCAAAAAGTTGCTTTTGGGAAAATATCATTCTTTTCATGGGCATAATGCAAGACTTGGGCTCGAACAATTTTAAAATGAAATTTACTCCGGCCCTATGACACCGATGTGCCTGAAATTTTGTACGTACGCTTAGAATAATGGTCTGCACGTGAATCAAAAAGAAATTTTGCAAAAAGTTGCTTTCGGGAAAATATCATACTTTTCATGGTCATGATGCAAGACTTGGTCTCGAACAATTTTAAAATGAAATTTTCTCCGGCCCTATGACATCGATGTGCCTGAAATTTTGTACGTACGCTTAGAATAGTGGCCTGCACGGGAATCAAAAAGAAATTTTGCAAAAAGTTGCGTTTGGGAAAATATCATAGTTTTCATGGGCATAATTCAAGACTTGGGCTCGAACAATTTTAAAATGAAATTTTCTCCGGCCCTTTGACACCGATGTGCCTGAAATTTTGTACGTACGCTTAGAATAGTGGCCTGCACGGGAATCAAAAAGAAATTTTGCAAAAAGTTGCGTTTGGGAAAATATCATACTTTTCATGGGCATAATGCAAGACTTGGGCTCGAACAATTTTAAAATTAAATTTTCTCCGGCCCTATGACATCGATGTGCCTGAAATTTTGTACGTACGCTTAGAATAGTGGCCTGCACGGGAATCAAAAAGAAAATTTGCAAAAAGTTGCGTTTGGGAAAATATCATACTTTTCATGGGCATAATGCAAGACTTGGGCTCGAACAATTTTAAAATTAAATTTTCTCCGACACCGATGTGCCTGAAATTTTGTACGTACGCTTAGAATTGTGGCCTGCACGGGAATCAAAAAGAACTTTGCAAAAAGTTGCTTTTGGGAAAATATCATTCTTTTCATGGGCATAATGCAAGACTTGGGCTCGAACAATTTTAAAATGAAATTTACTCCGGCCCTATGACACCGATGTGCCTGAAATTTTGTACGTACGCTTAGAATAGTGGCCTGCACGGGAATCAAAAAGAAATTTTGCAAAAAATTGCGTTTGGGAAAAAATCATAATTTTCATGGGCATAATGCAAGACTTGGGCTTGAACAATTTTAAAATGAAATTTTCTCCTGCCCTTTGACACCGATGTGCCTGAAATTTTGAACGTACGCTTAGAATTGTGGCCTGCACGGGAATCAAAAAGAACTTTGCAAAAGTTGCGTTTGGGAAAATATCATACTTTTCATGGGCATAATGCAAGACTTGGGCTCGAACAATTTTAAAATTAAATTTTCTCCGGCCCTATGACACCGATGTGCCTGAAATTTTGTACGTACGCGCAGAATTGTGACCTGCACGGAATCAAAAAGAAATTTTGCAAAAAGTTGCGTTTGGGAAAATATCATACTTTTCATGGGCATAATGCAAGACTTGGGCTCGAACAATTTTAAAATTAAATTTTCTCCGGCCCTATGACATCGATGTGCCTGAAATTTTGTACGTACGCTTAGAATAGTGGCCTGCACGGGAATCAAAAAGAAAATTTGCAAAAAGTTGCGTTTGGGAAAATATCATACTTTTCATGGGCATAATGCAAGACTTGGGCTCGAACAATTTTAAAATTAAATTTTCTCCGACACCGATGTGCCTGAAATTTTGTACGTACGCTTAGAATTGTGGCCTGCACGGGAATCAAAAAGAACTTTGCAAAAAGTTGCTTTTGGGAAAATATCATTCTTTTCATGGGCATAATGCAAGACTTGGGCTCGAACAATTTTAAAATGAAATTTACTCCGGCCCTATGACACCGATGTGCCTGAAATTTTGTACGTACGCTTAGAATAATGGTCTGCACGAAAATCAAAAAGAAATTTTGCAAAAAGTTGCTTTCGGGAAAATATCATACTTTTCATGGGCATAATGCAAGACTTGGGCTCGAACAATTTTAAAATTAAATTTTCTCCGGCCCTATGACACCGATGTGCCTGAAATTTTGTACGCACGCTTAGAATAGTGGCCTGCACGGGAATCAAAAAGAAATTTTGCAAAAGGTTGCGTTTGGGAAAATATCATACTTTTCATGGGCATAATGCAAGACTTGGGCTCGAACAATTTTAAAATGAAATTTTCTCCGGCCCTATGACACCAATGTGCCTGAAATTTTGTACGTACGCTTAGAATTGTGGCCTGCACGGGAATCAAAAAGAACTTTGCAAAAGTTGCGTTTGGGAAAATATCATACTTTTCATGGGCATAATGCAAGACTTGGGCTCGAACAATTTTAAAATGAAATTTTCTCCGGCCCTATGACACCAATGTGCCTGAAATTTTGTACGTACGCTTAGAATTGTGGCCTGCACGGGAATCAAAAAGAAAATTTGCAAAAAGTTGCGTTTGGGAAAATATCATACTTTTCATGGGCATAATGCAAGACTTGGGCTCGAACAATTTTAAAATGAAATTTACTCCGGCCCTATGACACCGATGTGCCTGAAATTTTGTAAGTACGCTTAGAATAGTGGCCTGCACGGAATCAAAAAGAAATTTTGCAAAAAGTTGCGTTTGGGAAAAAATCATAATTTTCATGGGCATAATGCAAGACTTATGCTTGAACAATTTTAAAATGAAATTTTCTCCTGCCCTATGACACCGATGTGCCTGAAATTTTGTACGTACGCTTAGAATAGTGGCCTGCACGGGAATCAAAAAAAATTTTGCAAAAAGTTGCGTTTGGGAAAATATCATACTTTTCATGGGCATAATGCAAGACTTGGGCTCGAACAATTTTAAAATGAAATTTTCTCCGGCCCTATGACACCAATGTGCCTGAAATTTTGTACGTACGCTTAGAATTGTGGCCTGCACGGGAATCAAAAAGAACTTTGCAAAAGTTGCGTTTGGGAAAATATCATACTTTTCATGGGCATAATGCAAGACTTGGGCTCGAACAATTTTAAAATTAAATTTTCTCCGGCCCTATGACACCGATGTGCCTGAAATTTTGTACGTACGCGCAGAATTGTGACCTGCACGGGAATCAAAAAGAAATTTTGCAAAAAGTTGCGTTTGGGAGAATATCATACTTTTCATGGGCATAATGCAAGACTTGGGCTCGAACAATTTTAAAATTAAATTTTCTCCGGCCCTATGACACCGATGTGCCTGAAATTTTGTACGCACGCTTAGAATAGTGGCCTGCACGGGAATCAAAAAGAAATTTTGCAAAAAGTTGCGTTTGGGAAAATATCATACTTTTCATGGGCATAATGCAAGACTTGGGCTCGAACAATTTTAAAATTAAATTTTCTCCGACACCGATGTGCCTGAAATTTTGTACGTACGCTTAGAATTGTGGCCTGCACGGGAATCAAAAATAACTTTGCAAAAAGTTGCTTTTGGGAAAATATCATTCTTTTCATGGGCATAATGCAAGACTTGGGCTCGAACAATTTTAAAATGAAATTTACTCCGGCCCTATGACACCGATGTGCCTGAAATTTTGTACGTACGCTTAGAATAATGGTCTGCACGTGAATCAAAAAGAAATTTTGCAAAAAGTTGCTTTCGGGAAAATATCATACTTTTCATGGTCATGATGCAAGACTTGGGCTCGAACAATTTTAAAATGAAATTTTCTCCGGCCCTATGACTTCGATGTGCCTGAAATTTTGTACGTACGCTTAGAATAGTGGCCTGCACGGGAATCAAAAAGAAATTTTGCAAAAAGTTGCGTTTGGGAAAATATCATAGTTTTCATGGGCATAATTCAAGACTTGGGCTCGAACAATTTTAAAATGAAATTTTCTCCGGCCCTTTGACACCGATGTGCCTGAAATTTTGTACGTACGCTTAGAATAGTGGCCTGCACGGGAATCAAAAAGAAATTTTGCAAAAAGTTGCGTTTGGAAAAATATCATACTTTTCATGGGCATAATGCAAGACTTGGGCTCGAATAATATTAAAATGTAATTTTCTCCGGCCCTATGACACCGATGTGCCTGAAATTTTGTACGTACGCTTAGAATAGTGGCCTGCACGGGAATCAAAAAGAAATTTTGCAAAAAGTTGCGTTTGGGAAAATATCATACTTTTCATGGGCATAATGCAAGACTTGGGCTCGAACAATTTTAAAATTAAATTTTCTCCGGCCCTATGACACCGATGTGCCTGAAATTTTGTACGTACGCGCAGAATTGTGACCTGCACGGGAATCAAAAAGAAATTTTGCAAAAAGTTGCGTTTGGGAAAATATCATACTTTTCATGGGCATAATGCAAGACTTGGGCTCGAACAATTTTAAAATTAAATTTTCTCCAGCCCTATGACACCGATGTGCCTGAAATTTTGTACGCACGCTTAGAATAGTGGCCTGCACGGGAATCAAAAAGAAATTTTGCAAAAAGATGCGTTTGGGAAAATATCATACTTTTCATGGGCATAATGCAAGACTTGGGCTCGAACAATTTTAAAATTAAATTTTCTCCGACACCGATGTGCCTGAAATTTTGTACGTACGCTTAGAATTGTGGCCTGCACGGGAATCAAAAAGAACTTTGCAAAAAGTTGCTTTTGGGAAAATATCATTCTTTTCATGGGCATAATGCAAGACTTGGGCTCGAACAATTTTAAAATGAAATTTTATACGGCCCTATGACACCGATGTGCCTGAAATTTTGTACGTACGCTTAGAATAGTGGCCTGCACGGGAATCAAAAAGAACTGTGCAAAAAGTTGCTTTTGGGAAAATATCATACTTTTCATGGGCATAATGCAAGACTTGGTCTCAACAAATTTTAAAATGTAGTTTTCTCCGGCCCTATGACACCGATGTGCCTGAAATTTTGTACGTACGCTTAGAATAGTGGCCTGCACGGGAATCAAAAAGAACTTTGCAAAAAGTTGCGTTTGGGAAAATATCATACTTTTCATGGGCATAATGCAAGACTTGGGCTCGAACAATTTTAAAATTAAATTTTCTCCGGCCCTATGACACCGATGTGCCTGAAATTTTGTACGTACGCGAAGAATTGTGACCTGCACGGGAATCAAAAAGAAATTTTGCAAAAAGTTGCGTTTGGGAAAATATCATACTTTTCATGGGCATAATGCAAGACTTGGGCTCGAACAATTTAAAAATGAAATTTTCTCCGGCCCTATGACACCAATGTGCCTGAAATTTTGTACATACGCTTAGAATAGTGGCCTGCACGGGAATCAAAAAGAATTTTTGCAAAAAGTTGCGTTTGGGAAAATATCATACTTTTCATGGGCATAAATAGCATGGGCATAATCAACAGGGCCGGAGCCCTATGACACCGATGTGCCTGAAATTTTGTACGTACGCGCAGAATTGTGACCTGCACGGGAATCAAAAAGAAATTTTGCAAAAAGTTGCGTTTGGGAAAATATCATACTTTTCATGGGCATAATTCAAGACTTGGGCTCGAACAATTTTAAAATTAAATTTTCTCCGGCCCTATGACACCGATGTGCCTGAAATTTTGTACGCACGCTTAGAATAGTGGCCTGCACGGGAATCAAAAAGAAATTTTGCAAAAAGTTGCGTTTTGGAAAATATCATACTTTTCATGGGCATAATGCAAGACTTGGGCTCTAACAATTTTAAAATGAAATTTACTCCGGCCCTATGACACCGATGTGCCTGAAATTTTGTACGTACGCTTAGAATAGTGGCCTGCACGGGAATCAAAAAGAAATTTTGCAAAAAGTTCCTTTTGGGAAAATATCATACTTTTCATGGGCATTATGCAAGACTTGGGCTCGACAAATTTTAAAATGTAGTTTTCTCCGGCCCTATGACACCGATGTGCCTGAAATTTTGTACGTACGCTTAGAATAGTAACCTGCACGGGAATCAAAAAGAAATTTTGCAAAAAGTTGCGTTTGGGAAAATATCATACTTTTCATGGGCATAATGCAAGACTTGGGCTTGAACAATTTTAAAATGAAATTTTCTCCTGCCCTATGACACCGATGTGCCTGAAATTTTGTACGTACGCTTAGAATTGTGGCCTGCACGGGAATCAAAAAGAAAATTTGCAAAAAGTTGCTTTCGGGAAAATATCATACTTTTCATGGTCATGATGCAAGACTTGGGCTCGAACAATTTTAAAATGAAATTTTCTCCGGCCCTATGACATCGATGTGCCTGAAATTTTGTACGTACGCTTAGAATAGTGGCCTGCACGGGAATCAAAAAGAAATTTTGCAAAAAGTTGCGTTTGGGAAAATATCATACATTTCATGGGCATAATTCAAGACTTGGGCTCGAACAATTTTAAAATGAAATTTTCTCCGGCCCTTTGACACCGATGTGCCTGAAATTTTGTACGTACGCTTAGAATAGTGGCCTGCACGGGAATCAAAAAGAAATTTTGCAAAAAGTTGCGTTTGGGAAAATATCATACTTTTCATGGGCATAATGCAAGACTTGGGCTTGAACAATTTTAAAATGAAATTTTCTCCTGCCCTTTGACACCGATGTGCCTGAAATTTTGTACGTACGCTTAGAATTGTGGCCTGCACGGGAATCAAAAAGAAAATTTGCAAAAAGTTGCGTTTGGGAAAATATCATACTTTTCATGGGCATAATGCAAGACTTGGGCTCGAACAATTTTAAAATGAAATTTACTCCGGCCCTATGACACCGATGTGCCTGAAATTTTGTAAGTACGCTTAGAATAGTGGCCTGCACGGAATCAAAAAGAAATTTTGCAAAAAGTTGCGTTTGGGAAAAAATCATAATTTTCATGGGCATAATGCAAGACTTATGCTTGAACAATTTTAAAATGAAATTTTCTCCTGCCCTATGACACCGATGTGCCTGAAATTTTGTACGTACGCTTAGAATAGTGGCCTGCACGGGAATCAAAAAGAAATTTTGCAAAAAGTTGCGTTTGGGAAAATATCATACTTTTCATGGGCATAATTCAAGACTTGGGCTCGAACAATTTTAAAATGAAATTTTCTCCGGCCCTTTGACACCGATGTGCCTGAAATTTTGTACGTACGCTTAGAATAGTGGCCTGCACGGGAATCAAAAAGAAATTTTGCAAAAAGTTGCGTTTGGGAAAATATCATACTTTTCATGGGCATAATGCAAGACTTGGGCTCGAACAATTTTAAAATGAAATTTTCTCCGGCCCTATGACACCAATGTGCCTGAAATTTTGTACGTACGCTTAGAATTGTGGCCTGCACGGGAATCAAAAAGAACTTTGCAAAAGTTGCGTTTGGGAAAATATCATACTTTTCATGGGCATAATGCAAGACTTGGGCTCGTACAATTTTAAAATTAAATTTTCTCCGGCCCTATGACACCGATGTGCCTGAAATTTTGTACGTACGCGCAGAATTGTGACCTGCACGGGAATCAAAAAGAAATTTTGCAAAAAGTTGCGTTTGGGAAAATATCATACTTTTCATGGGCATAATGCAAGACTTGGGCTCGAACAATTTTAAAATTAAATTTTCTCCAGCCCTATGACACCGATGTGCCTGAAATTTTGTACGCACGCTTAGAATAGTGGCCTGCACGGGAATCAAAAAGAAATTTTGCAAAAAGTTGCGTTTGGGAAAATATCATACTTTTCATGGGCATAATGCAAGACTTGGGCTCGAACAATTTTAAAATTAAATTTTCTCCGACACCGATGTGCCTGAAATTTTGTACGTACGCTTAGAATTGTGGCCTGCACGGGAATCAAAAAGAACTTTGCAAAAAGTTGCTTTTGGGAAAATATCATTCTTTTCATGGGCATAATGCAAGACTTGGGCTCGAACAATTTTAAAATGAAATTTTATACGGCCCTATGACACCGATGTGCCTGAAATTTTGTACGTACGCTTAGAATAGTGGCCTGCACGGGAATCAAAAAGAAAATTTGCAAAAAGTTGCGTTTGGGAAAATATCATACTTTTCATGGGCATAATGCAAGACTTGGGCTCGACCAATTTTAAAATGAAATTTACTCCGGCCCTATGACACCGATGTGCCTGAAATTTTGTAAGTACGCTTAGAATAGTGGCCTGCACGGAATCAAAAAGAAATTTTGCAAAAAGTTGCGTTTGGGAAAAAATCATAATTTTCATGGGCATAATGCAAGACTTATGCTTGAACAATTTTAAAATGAAATTTTCTCCTGCCCTATGACACCGATGTGCCTGAAATTTTGTACGTACGCTTAGAATAGTGGCCTGCACGGGAATCAAAAAAAATTTTGCAAAAAGTTGCGTTTGGGAAAATATCATACTTTTCATGGGCATAATGCAAGACTTGGGCTCGAACAATTTTAAAATGAAATTTTCTCCTGCCCTATGACACCGATGTGCCTGAAATTTTGTACGTACGCTTAGAATAGTGGCCTGCACGGGAATCAAAAAGAAATTTTGCAAAAAGTTGCGTTTGGGAAAATATCATACTTTTCATGGGCATAATTCAAGACTTGGGCTCGAACAATTTTAAAATGAAATTTTCTCCGGCCCTTTGACACCGATGTGCCTGAAATTTTGTACGTACGCTTAGAATAGTGGCCTGCACGGGAATCAAAAAGAAATTTTGCAAAAAGTTGCGTTTGGGAAAATATCATACTTTTCATGGGCATAATGCAAGACTTGGGCTCGAACAATTTTAAAATGAAATTTTCTCCGGCCCTATGACACCAATGTGCCTGAAATTTTGTACGTACGCTTAGAATTGTGGCCTGCACGGGAATCAAAAAGAACTTTGCAAAAGTTGCGTTTGGGAAAATATCATACTTTTCATGGGCATAATGCAAGACTTGGGCTCGTACAATTTTAAAATTAAATTTTCTCCGGCCCTATGACACCGATGTGCCTGAAATTTTGTACGTACGCGCAGAATTGTGACCTGCACGGGAATCAAAAAGAAATTTTGCAAAAAGTTGCGTTTGGGAAAATATCATACTTTTCATGGGCATAATGCAAGACTTGGGCTCGAACAATTTTAAAATTAAATTTTCTCCAGCCCTATGACACCGATGTGCCTGAAATTTTGTACGCACGCTTAGAATAGTGGCCTGCACGGGAATCAAAAAGAAATTTTGCAAAAAGTTGCGTTTGGGAAAATATCATACTTTTCATGGGCATAATGCAAGACTTGGGCTCGAACAATTTTAAAATTAAATTTTCTCCGACACCGATGTGCCTGAAATTTTGTACGTACGCTTAGAATTGTGGCCTGCACGGGAATCAAAAACAACTTTGCAAAAAGTTGCTTTTGGGAAAATATCATTCTTTTCATGGGCATAATGCAAGACTTGGGCTCGAACAATTTTAAAATGAAATTTTATACGGCCCTATGACACCGATGTGCCTGAAATTTTGTACGTACGCTTAGAATAGTGGCCTGCACGGGAATCAAAAAGAAAATTTGCAAAAAGTTGCGTTTGGGAAAATATCATACTTTTCATGGGCATAATGCAAGACTTGGGCTCGAACAATTTTAAAATGAAATTTACTCCGGCCCTATGACACCGATGTGCCTGAAATTTTGTAAGTACGCTTAGAATAGTGGCCTGCACGGAATCAAAAAGAAATTTTGCAAAAAGTTGCGTTTGGGAAAAAATCATAATTTTCATGGGCATAATGCAAGACTTATGCTTGAACAATTTTAAAATGAAATTTTCTCCTGCCCTATGACACCGATGTGCCTGAAATTTTGTACGTACGCTTAGAATAGTGGCCTGCACGGGAATCAAAAAAAATTTTGCAAAAAGTTGCGTTTGGGAAAATATCATACTTTTCATGGGCATAATGCAAGACTTGGGCTCGAACAATTTTAAAATGAAATTTTCTCCGGCCCTATGACACCAATGTGCCTGAAATTTTGTACGTACGCTTAGAATAGTGGCCTGCACGGGAATCAAAAAGAACTTTGCAAAAGTTGCGTTTGGGAAAATATCATACTTTTCATGGGCATAATGCAAGACTTGGGCTCGAACAATTTTAAAATTAAATTTTCTCCGGCCCTATGACACCGATGTGCCTGAAATTTTGTACGTACGCGCAGAATTGTGACCTGCACGGGAATCAAAAAGAAATTTTGCAAAAAGTTGCGTTTGGGAGAATATCATACTTTTCATGGGCATAATGCAAGACTTGGGCTCGAACAATTTTAAAATTAAATTTTCTCCGGCCCTATGACACCGATGTGCCTGAAATTTTGTACGCACGCTTAGAATAGTGGCCTGCACGGGAATCAAAAAGAAATTTTGCAAAAAGTTGCGTTTGGGAAAATATCATACTTTTCATGGGCATAATGCAAGACTTGGGCTCGAACAATTTTAAAATTAAATTTTCTCCGACACCGATGTGCCTGAAATTTTGTACGTACGCTTAGAATTGTGGCCTGCACGGGAATCAAAAATAACTTTGCAAAAAGTTGCTTTTGGGAAAATATCATTCTTTTCATGGGCATAATGCAAGACTTGGGCTCGAACAATTTTAAAATGAAATTTACTCCGGCCCTATGACACCGATGTGCCTGAAATTTTGTACGTACGCTTAGAATAATGGTCTGCACGTGAATCAAAAAGAAATTTTGCAAAAAGTTGCTTTCGGGAAAATATCATACTTTTCATGGTCATGATGCAAGACTTGGGCTCGAACAATTTTAAAATGAAATTTTCTCCGGCCCTATGACTTCGATGTGCCTGAAATTTTGTACGTACGCTTAGAATAGTGGCCTGCACGGGAATCAAAAAGAAATTTTGCAAAAAGTTGCGTTTGGGAAAATATCATAGTTTTCATGGGCATAATTCAAGACTTGGGCTCGAACAATTTTAAAATGAAATTTTCTCCGGCCCTTTGACACCGATGTGCCTGAAATTTTGTACGTACGCTTAGAATAGTGGCCTGCACGGGAATCAAAAAGAAATTTTGCAAAAAGTTGCGTTTGGAAAAATATCATACTTTTCATGGGCATAATGCAAGACTTGGGCTCGAATAATATTAAAATGTAATTTTCTCCGGCCCTATGACACCGATGTGCCTGAAATTTTGTACGTACGCTTAGAATAGTGGCCTGCACGGGAATCAAAAAGAAATTTTGCAAAAAGTTGCGTTTGGGAAAATATCATACTTTTCATGGGCATAATGCAAGACTTGGGCTCGAACAATTTTAAAATTAAATTTTCTCCGGCCCTATGACACCGATGTGCCTGAAATTTTGTACGTACGCGCAGAATTGTGACCTGCACGGGAATCAAAAAGAAATTTTGCAAAAAGTTGCGTTTGGGAAAATATCATACTTTTCATGGGCATAATGCAAGACTTGGGCTCGAACAATTTTAAAATTAAATTTTCTCCAGCCCTATGACACCGATGTGCCTGAAATTTTGTACGCACGCTTAGAATAGTGGCCTGCACGGGAATCAAAAAGAAATTTTGCAAAAAGATGCGTTTGGGAAAATATCATACTTTTCATGGGCATAATGCAAGACTTGGGCTCGAACAATTTTAAAATTAAATTTTCTCCGACACCGATGTGCCTGAAATTTTGTACGTACGCTTAGAATTGTGGCCTGCACGGGAATCAAAAAGAACTTTGCAAAAAGTTGCTTTTGGGAAAATATCATTCTTTTCATGGGCATAATGCAAGACTTGGGCTCGAACAATTTTAAAATGAAATTTTATACGGCCCTATGACACCGATGTGCCTGAAATTTTGTACGTACGCTTAGAATAGTGGCCTGCACGGGAATCAAAAAGAACTGTGCAAAAAGTTGCTTTTGGGAAAATATCATACTTTTCATGGGCATAATGCAAGACTTGGTCTCAACAAATTTTAAAATGTAGTTTTCTCCGGCCCTATGACACCAATGTGCCTGAAATTTTGTACGTACGCTTAGAATAGTGGCCTGCACGGGAATCAAAAAGAACTTTGCAAAAAGTTGCGTTTGGGAAAATATCATACTTTTCATGGGCATAATGCAAGACTTGGGCTCGAACAATTTTAAAATTAAATTTTCTCCGGCCCTATGACACCGATGTGCCTGAAATTTTGTACGTACGCGAAGAATTGTGACCTGCACGGGAATCAAAAAGAAATTTTGCAAAAAGTTGCGTTTGGGAAAATATCATACTTTTCATGGGCATAATGCAAGACTTGGGCTCGAACAATTTAAAAATGAAATTTTCTCCGGCCCTATGACACCAATGTGCCTGAAATTTTGTACATACGCTTAGAATAGTGGCCTGCACGGGAATCAAAAAGAATTTTTGCAAAAAGTTGCGTTTGGGAAAATATCATACTTTTCATGGGCATAAATAGCATGGGCATAATCAACAGGGCCGGAGCCCTATGACACCGATGTGCCTGAAATTTTGTACGTACGCGCAGAATTGTGACCTGCACGGGAATCAAAAAGAAATTTTGCAAAAAGTTGCGTTTGGGAAAATATCATACTTTTCATGGGCATAATTCAAGACTTGGGCTCGAACAATTTTAAAATTAAATTTTCTCCGGCCCTATGACACCGATGTGCCTGAAATTTTGTACGCACGCTTAGAATAGTGGCCTGCACGGGAATCAAAAAGAAATTTTGCAAAAAGTTGCGTTTTGGAAAATATCATACTTTTCATGGGCATAATGCAAGACTTGGGCTCTAACAATTTTAAAATGAAATTTACTCCGGCCCTATGACACCGATGTGCCTGAAATTTTGTACGTACGCTTAGAATAGTGGCCTGCACGGGAATCAAAAAGAAATTTTGCAAAAAGTTCCTTTTGGGAAAATATCATACTTTTCATGGGCATTATGCAAGACTTGGGCTCGACAAATTTTAAAATGTAGTTTTCTCCGGCCCTATGACACCGATGTGCCTGAAATTTTGTACGTACGCTTAGAATAGTGACCTGCACGGGAATCAAAAAGAAATTTTGCAAAAAGTTGCGTTTGGGAAAATATCATACTTTTCATGGGCATAATGCAAGACTTGGGCTTGAACAATTTTAAAATGAAATTTTCTCCTGCCCTTTGACACCGATGTGCCTGAAATTTTGTACGTACGCTTAGAATTGTGGCCTGCACGGGAATCAAAAAGAAAATTTGCAAAAAGTTGCGTTTGGGAAAATATCATACTTTTCATGGGCATAATGCAAGACTTGGGCTCGAACAATTTTAAAATGAAATTTACTCCGGCCCTATGACACCGATGTGCCTGAAATTTTGTAAGTACGCTTAGAATAGTGGCCTGCACGGAATCAAAAAGAAATTTTGCAAAAAGTTGCGTTTGGGAAAAAATCATAATTTTCATGGGCATAATGCAAGACTTATGCTTGAACAATTTTAAAATGAAATTTTCTCCTGCCCTATGACACCGATGTGCCTGAAATTTTGTACGTACGCTTAGAATAGTGGCCTGCACGGGAATCAAAAAGAAATTTTGCAAAAAGTTGCGTTTGGGAAAATATCATACTTTTCATGGGCATAATTCAAGACTTGGGCTCGAACAATTTTAAAATGAAATTTTCTCCGGCCCTTTGACACCGATGTGCCTGAAATTTTGTACGTACGCTTAGAATAGTGGCCTGCACGGGAATCAAAAAGAAATTTTGCAAAAAGTTGCGTTTGGGAAAATATCATACTTTTCATGGGCATAATGCAAGACTTGGGCTCGAACAATTTTAAAATGAAATTTTCTCCGGCCCTATGACACCAATGTGCCTGAAATTTTGTACGTACGCTTAGAATTGTGGCCTGCACGGGAATCAAAAAGAACTTTGCAAAAGTTGCGTTTGGGAAAATATCATACTTTTCATGGGCATAATGCAAGACTTGGGCTCGTACAATTTTAAAATTAAATTTTCTCCGGCCCTATGACACCGATGTGCCTGAAATTTTGTACGTACGCGCAGAATTGTGACCTGCACGGGAATCAAAAAGAAATTTTGCAAAAAGTTGCGTTTGGGAAAATATCATACTTTTCATGGGCATAATGCAAGACTTGGGCTCGAACAATTTTAAAATTAAATTTTCTCCAGCCCTATGACACCGATGTGCCTGAAATTTTGTACGCACGCTTAGAATAGTGGCCTGCACGGGAATCAAAAAGAAATTTTGCAAAAAGTTGCGTTTGGGAAAATATCATACTTTTCATGGGCATAATGCAAGACTTGGGCTCGAACAATTTTAAAATTAAATTTTCTCCGACACCGATGTGCCTGAAATTTTGTACGTACGCTTAGAATTGTGGCCTGCACGGGAATCAAAAAGAACTTTGCAAAAAGTTGCTTTTGGGAAAATATCATTCTTTTCATGGGCATAATGCAAGACTTGGGCTCGAACAATTTTAAAATGAAATTTTATACGGCCCTATGACACCGATGTGCCTGAAATTTTGTACGTACGCTTAGAATAGTGGCCTGCACGGGAATCAAAAAGAACTGTGCAAAAAGTTGCTTTTGGGAAAATATCATACTTTTCATGGGCATAATGCAAGACTTGGTCTCAACAAATTTTAAAATGTAGTTTTCTCCGGCCCTATGACACCGATGTGCCTGAAATTTTGTACGTACGCTTAGAATAGTGGCCTGCACGGGAATCAAAAAGAACTTTGCAAAAAATTGCGTTTGGGAAAATATCATACTTTTCATGGGCATAATGCAAGACTTGGGCTCGAACAATTTTAAAATTAAATTTTCTCCGGCCCTATGACACCGATGTGCCTGAAATTTTGTACGTACGCGAAGAATTGTGACCTGCACGGGAATCAAAAAGAAATTTTGCAAAAAGTTGCGTTTGGGAAAATATCATACTTTTCATGGGCATAATGCAAGACTTGGGCTCGAACAATTTAAAAATGAAATTTTCTCCGGCCCTATGACACCAATGTGCCTGAAATTTTGTACATACGCTTAGAATAGTGGCCTGCACGGGAATCAAAAAGAATTTTTGCAAAAAGTTGCGTTTGGGAAAATATCATACTTTTCATGGGCATAAATAGCATGGGCATAATCAACAGGGCCGGAGCCCTATGACACCGATGTGCCTGAAATTTTGTACGTACGCGCAGAATTGTGACCTGCACGGGAATCAAAAAGAAATTTTGCAAAAAGTTGCGTTTGGGAAAATATCATACTTTTCATGGGCATAATTCAAGACTTGGGCTCGAACAATTTTAAAATTAAATTTTCTCCGGCCCTATGACACCGATGTGCCTGAAATTTTGTACGCACGCTTAGAATAGTGGCCTGCACGGGAATCAAAAAGAAATTTTGCAAAAAGTTGCGTTTTGGAAAATATCATACTTTTCATGGGCATAATGCAAGACTTGGGCTCGAACAATTTTAAAATGAAATTTACTCCGGCCCTATGACACCGATGTGCCTGAAATTTTGTACGTACGCTTAGAATAGTGGCCTGCACGGGAATCAAAAAGAAATTTTGCAAAAAGTTCCTTTTGGGAAAATATCATACTTTTCATGGGCATTATGCAAGACTTGGGCTCGACAAATTTTAAAATGTAGTTTTCTCCGGCCCTATGACACCGATGTGCCTGAAATTTTGTACGTACGCTTAGAATAGTGACCTGCACGGGAATCAAAAAGAAATTTTGCAAAAAGTTGCGTTTGGGAAAATATCATACTTTTCATGGGCATAATGCAAGACTTGGGCTCGAACAATTTAAAAATGAAATTTTCTCCGGCCCTATGACACCAATGTGCCTGAAATTTTGTACATACGCTTAGAATAGTGGCCTGCACGGGAATCAAAAAGAATTTTTGCAAAAAGTTGCGTTTGGGAAAATATCATACTTTTCATGGGCATAAATAGCATGGGCATAATCAACAGGGCCGGAGCCCTATGACACCGATGTGCCTGAAATTTTGTACGTACGCGCAGAATTGTGACCTGCACGGGAATCAAAAAGAAATTTTGCAAAAAGTTGCGTTTGGGAAAATATCATACTTTTCATGGGCATAATTCAAGACTTGGGCTCGAACAATTTTAAAATGAAATTTTCTCCGGCCCTTTGACACCGATGTGCCTGAAATTTTGTACGTACGCTTAGAATAGTGGCCTGCACGGGAATCAAAAAGAAATTTTGCAAAAAGTTGCGTTTGGGAAAATATCATACTTTTCATGGGCATAATGCAAGACTTGGGCTCGAACAATTTAAAAATGAAATTTTCTCCGGCCCTATGACACCAATGTGCCTGAAATTTTGTACATACGCCTAGAATAGTGGCCTGCACGTGAATCGAAAAGAAATTTTGCAAAAATATGCGTTTGGGAAAATATCATACTTTTCATGGGCATAATGCAAGACTTGGGCTCGAACAATTTTAAAATTAAATTTTCTCCGGCCCTATGACACCGATGTGCCTGAAATTTTGTATGTACGCTTAGAATAGTGGCCTGCACGGGAATCAAAAAGAAATTTTGCAAAAAGTTGCGTTTGGGAAAATATCATACTTTTCATGGGCATAATGCAAGACTTGGGCTCGAACAATTTTAAAATTAAATTTTCTCCGGCCCTATGACACCGATGTGCCTGAAATTTTGTACGCACGCTTAGAATAGTGGCCTGCACGGGAATCAAAAAGAAATTTTGCAAAAAGTTGCGTTTGGGAAAATATCATACTTTTCATGGGCATAATGCAAGACTTGGGCTCGAACAATTTTAAAATTAAATTTTCTCCGACACCGATGTGCCTGAAATTTTGTACGTACGCTTAGAATTGTGGCCTGCACGGGAATCAAAAAGAACTTTGCAAAAAGTGGCTTTTGGGAAAATATCATTCTTTTCATGGGCATAATGCAAGACTTGGGCTCGAACAATTTTAAAATGAAATTTACTCCGGCCCTATGACACCGATGTGCCTGAAATTTTGTACGTACGCTTAGAATAATGGTCTGCACGTGAATCAAAAAGAAATTTTGCAAAAAGTTGCTTTCGGGAAAATATCATACTTTTCATGGTCATGATGCAAGACTTGGGCTCGAACAATTTTAAAATGAAATTTTCTCCGGCCCTATGACATCGATGTGCCTGAAATTTTGTACGTACGCTTAGAATAGTGGCCTGCACGGGAATCAAAAAGAAAATTTGCAAAAAGTTGCGTTTGGGAAAATATCATACTTTTCATGGGCATAATGCAAGACTTGGGCTCGAACAATTTTAAAATGAAATTTACTCCGGCCCTATGACACCGATGTGCCTGAAATTTTGTACGTACGCTTAGAATAATGGTCTGCACGTGAATCAAAAAGAAATTTTGCAAAAAGTTGCTTTCGGGAAAATATCATACTTTTCATGGTCATCATGCGAGACTTGGGCTCGAACAATTTTAAAATGAAATTTTCTCCGGCCCTATGACATCGATGTGCCTGAAATTTTGTACGTACGCTTAGAATAGTGGCCTGCACGGGAATCAAAAAGAAATTTTGCAAAAAGTTGCGTTTGGGAAAATATCATACATTTCATGGGCATAATTCAAGACTTGGGCTCGAACAATTTTAAAATGAAATTTTCTCCGGCCCTTTGACACCGATGTGCCTGAAATTTTGTACGTACGCTTAGAATAGTGGCCTGCACGGAATCAAAAAGAAATTTTGCAAAAAGTTGCGTTTGGGAAAAAATCATAATTTTCATGGGCATAATGCAAGACTTATGCTTGAACAATTTTAAAATGAAATTTTCTCCTGCCCTATGACACCGATGTGCCTGAAATTTTGTACGTACGCTTAGAATAGTGGCCTGCACGGGAATCAAAAAGAAATTTTGCAAAAAGTTGCGTTTGGGAAAATATCATACTTTTCATGGGCATAATTCAAGACTTGGGCTCGAACAATTTTAAAATGAAATTTTCTCCGGCCCTTTGACACCGATGTGCCTGAAATTTTGTACGTACGCTTAGAATAGTGGCCTGCACGGGAATCAAAAAGAAATTTTGCAAAAAGTTGCGTTTGGGAAAATATCATACTTTTCATGGGCATAATGCAAGACTTGGGCTCAAACAATTTTAAAATTAAATTTTCTCCGACACCGATGTGCCTGAAATTTTGTACGTACGTTTAGAATTGTGGCCTGCACGGGAATCAAAAAGAAATTTGCAAAAAGTTGCTTTTGGGAAAATATCATTCTTTTCATGGGCATAATGCAAGACTTGGGCTCGAACAATTTTAAAATGAAATTTTATACGGCCCTATGACACCGATGTGCCTGAAATTTTGTACGTACGCTTAGAATAGTGGCCTGCACGGGAATCAAAAAGAACTGTGCAAAAAGTTGCTTTTGGGAAAATATCATACTTTTCATGGGCATAATGCAAGACTTGGTCTCAACAAATTTTAAAATGTAGTTTTCTCCGGCCCTATGACACCGATGTGCCTGAAATTTTGTTCGTACGCTTAGAATAGTGGCCTGCACGGGAATCAAAAAGAACTTTGCAAAAAGTTGCGTTTGGGAAAATATCATACTTTTCATGGGCATAATGCAAGACTTGGGCTCGAACAATTTTAAAATTAAATTTTCTCCGGCCCTATGACACCGATGTGCCTGAAATTTTGTACGTACGCGAAGAATTGTGACCTGCACGGGAATCAAAAAGAAATTTTGCAAAAAGTTGTTTTTGGGAAAATATCATACTTTTCATGGGCATAATGCAAGACTTGGGCTCGAACAATTTAAAAATGAAATTTTCTCCGGCCCTATGACACCAATGTGCCTGAAATTTTGTACATACGCTTAGAATAGTGGCCTGCACGGGAATCAAAAAGAATTTTTGCAAAAAGTTGCGTTTGGGAAAATATCATACTTTTCATGGGCATAAATAGCATGGGCTTAATCAACAGGGCCGGAGCCCTATGACACCGATGTGCCTGAAATTTTGTACATACGCTTAGAATAGTGGCCTGCACGGGAATCAAAAAGAAATTTTGCAAAAAGTTGCGTTTTGGAAAATATCATACTTTTCATGGGCATAATGCAAGACTTGGGCTCGAACAATTTTAAAATTAAATTTTCTCCGACACCGATGTGCCTGAAATTTTGTACGTACGCTTAGAATTGTGGCCTGCACGGGAATCAAAAAGAACTTTGCAAAAAGTTGCTTTTGGGAAAATATCATACTTTTCATGGGCATAATGCAAGACTTGGGCTCGAACAATTTTAAAATGAAATTTTATACGGCCCTATGACACCGATGTGCCTGAAATTTTGTACGTACCCGCAGAATTGTGACCTGCACGAAAATCAAAAATTAATTTTGCAAAAAGTTGCGTTTGGGAAAATATCATACTTTTCATGGGCATAATGCAAGACTTGGGCTCGAACAATTTTAAAATGAAATTTTCTCCGGCCCTATGACACCGATGAGCCTGAAATTTTGTACGTACGCTTAGAATAGTGGCCTGCACGTGAATCGAAAAGAAATTTTGCAAAAATATGCGTTTGGGAAAATATCATACTTTTCATGGGCATAATGCAAGACTTGGGCTCGAACAATTTTAAAATTAAATTTTCTCCGGCCCTATGACACCGATGTGCCTGAAATTTTGTATGTACGCTTAGAATAGTGGCCTGCACGGGAATCAAAAAGAAAATTTGCAAAAAGTTGCGTTTGGGAAAATATCATACTTTTCATGGGCATAATGCAAGACTTGGGCTCGAACAATTTTAAAATGAAATTTTATCCGGCCCTATGACACCGATGTGCCTGAAATTTTGTACGCACGCTTAGAATAGTGGCCTACACGGGAATCAAAAAGAAATTTTGCAAAAAGTTGCGTTTGGGAAAATATCATACTTTTCATGGGCATAATGCAAGACTTGAGCTCGAACAATTTTAAAATGAAATTTTATACGGCCCTATGACACCGATGTGCCTGAAATTTTGTACGTACGCTTAGAATAGTGGCCTGCACGTGAATCGAAAAGAAATTTTGCAAAAAGTTGCTTTCGGGAAAATATCATACTTTTCATGGTCATGATGCAAGACTTGGGCTCGAACAATTTTAAAATGAAATTTTCTCCGGCCCTATGACATCGATGTGCCTGAAATTTTGTACGTACGCTTAGAATAGTGGCCTGCACGGGAATCAAAAAGAAATTTTGCAAAAAGTTGCGTTTGGGAAAATATCATACTATTCATGGGCATAATTCAAGACTTGGGCTCGAACAATTTTAAAATGAAATTTTCTCCGGCCCTTTGACACCGATGTGCCTGAAATTTTGTACGCACGCTTAGAATAGTGGCCTGCACGGGAATCAAAAAGAAATTTTGCAAAAAGTTGCGTTTGGGAAAATATCATACTTTTCATGGGCATAATGCAAGACTTGGGCTCGAACAATTTTAAAATGAAATTTTATACGGCCCTATGACACCGATGTGCCTGAAATTTTGTACGTACGCTTAGAATAGTGGCCTGCACGTGAATCGAAAAGAAATTTTGCAAAAAGTTGCTTTCGGGAAAATATCATACTTTTCATGGTCATGATGCAAGACTTGGGCTCGAACAATTTTAAAATGAAATTTTCACCGGCCCTATGACATCGATGTGCCTGAAATTTTGTACGTACGCTTAGAATAGTGGCCTGCACGGGAATCAAAAAGAAATTTTGCAAAAAGTTGCGTTTGGGAAAATATCATACTTTTCATGGGCATAATGCAAGACTTGGGCTCGAACAATTTTAAAATTAAATTTTCTCCGGCCCTATGACACCGATGTGCCTGAAATTTTGTACGCACGCTTAGAATAGTGGCCTGCACGGGAATCAAAAAGAAATTTTGCAAAAAGTTGCGTTTGGGAAAATATCATACTTTTCATGGGCATAATGCAAGACTTGGGCTCGAACAATTTTAAAATTAAATTTTCTCCGACACCGATGTGCCTGAAATTTTGTACGTACGCTTAGAATTGTGGCCTGCACGGGAATCAAAAAGAACTTTGCAAAAAGTTGCTTTTGGGAAAATATCATTCTTTTCATGGTCATGATGCAAGACATGGGCTCGAACAATTTTAAAATGAAATTTTCTCCGGCCCTATGACATCGATGTGCCTGAAATTTTGTACGTACGCTTAGAATAGTGGCCTGCACGGGAATCAAAAAGAAAATTTGCAAAAAGTTGCGTTTGGGAAAATATCATACTTTTCATGGGCATAATGCAAGACTTGGGCTCGAACAATTTTAAAATGCAATTTACTCCGGCCCTATGACACCGATGTGCCTGAAATTTTGTACGTACGCTTAGAATAATGGTCTGCACGTGAATCAAAAAGAAATTTTGCAAAAAGTTGCTTTCGGGAAAATATCATACTTTTCATGGTCATGATGCAAGACTTGGGCTCGAACAATTTTAAAATGAAATTTTCTCCGGCCCTATGACATCGATGTGCCTGAAATTTTGTACGTACGCTTAGAATAGTGGCCTGCACGGGAATCAAAAAGAAAATTTGCAAAAAGTTGCGTTTGGGAAAATATCATACTTTTCATGGGCATAATGCAAGACTTGGGCTCGAACAATTTTAAAATGAAATTAACTCCGGCCCTATGACACCGATGTGCCTGAAATTTTGTACGTACGCTTAGAATAGTGGCCTGCACGTGAATCGAAAAGAAATTTTGCAAAAATATGCGTTTGGGAAAATATCATACTTTTCATGGTCATGATGCAAGACTTGGGCTCGAACAATTTTAAAATGAAATTTTCTCCGGCCCTATGACATCGATGTGCCTGAAATTTTGTACGTACGCTTAGAATAGTGGCCTGCACGGGAATCAAAAAGAAACTTTGCAAAAAGTTGCGTTTGGGAAAATATCATACTTTTCATGGGCATAATTCAAGACTTGGGCTCGAACAATTTTAAAATGAAATTTTCTCCGGCCCTTTGACACCGATGTGCCTGAAATTTTGTACGTACGCTTAGAATAGTGGCCTGCACGGGAATCAAAAAGAAATTTTGCAAAAAGTTGCGTTTGGGAAAATATCATACTTTTCATGGGCATAATGCAAGACTTGGGCTCGAACAATTTTAAAATTAAATTTTCTCCGGCCCTATGACACCGATGTGCCTGAAATTTTGTACGCACGCTTAGAATAGTGGCCTGCACGGGAATCAAAAAGAAATTTTGCAAAAAGTTGCGTTTGGGAAAATATCATACTTTTCATGGGCATAATGCAAGACTTGGGCTCGAACAATTTTAAAATTAAATTTTCTCCGACACCGATGTGCCTGAAATTTTGTACGTACGCTTAGAATTGTGGCCTGCACGGGAATCAAAAAGAACTTTGCAAAAAGTTGCTTTTGGGAAAATATCATTCTTTTCATGGGCATAATGCAAGACTTGGGCTCGAACAATTTTAAAATGAAATTTACTCCGGCCCTATGACACCGATGTGCCTGAAATTTTGTACGTACGCTTAGAATAGTGGCCTGCACGTGAATCAAAAAGAAAATTTGCAAAAAGTTGCTTTCGGGAAAATATCATACTTTTCATGGTCATGATGCAAGACTTGGGCTCGAACAATTTTAAAATGAAATTTTCTCCGGCCCTATGACATTGATGTGCCTGAAATTTTGTACGTACGCTTAGAATAGTGGCCTGCACGGGAATCAAAAAGAAAATTTGCAAAAAGTTGCGTTTGGGAAAATATCATACTTTTCATGGGCATAATGCAAGACTTGGGCTCGAACAATTTTAAAATGCAATTTACTCCGGCCCTATGACACCGATGTGCCTGAAATTTTGTACGTACGCTTAGAATAATGGTCTGCACGTGAATCAAAAAGAAATTTTGCAAAAAGTTGCTTTCGGGAAAATATCATACTTTTCATGGTCATGATGCAAGACTTGGGCTCGAACAATTTTAAAATGAAATTTTCTCCGGCCCTATGACATCGATGTGCCTGAAATTTTGTACGTACGCTAAGAATAGTGGCCTGCACGGGAATCAAAAAGAAAATTTGCAAAAAGTTGCGTTTGGGAAAATATCATACTTTTCATGGGCATAATGCAAGACTTGGGCTCGAACAATTTTAAAATGAAATTGACTCCGGCCCTATGACACCGATGTGCCTGAAATTTTGTACGTACGCTTAGAATAATGGTCTGCACGTGAATCAAAACGAAATTTTGCAAAAAGTTGCTTTCAGGAAAATATCATACTTTTCATGGTCATGATGCAAGACTTGGGCTCGAACAATTTTAAAATGAAATTTTCTCCGGCCCTATGACATCGATGTGCCTGAAATTTTGTACGTACGCTTAGAATAGTGGCCTGCACGGGAATCAAAAAGAAATTTTGCAAAAAGTTGCGTTTGGGAAAATATCATACATTTCATGGGCATAATTCAAGACTTGGGCTCGAACAATTTTAAAATGAAATTTTCTCCGGCCCTTTGACACCGATGTGCCTGAAATTTTGTACGTACGCTTAGAATAGTGGCCTGCACGGAATCAAAAAGAAATTTTGCAAAAAGTTGCGTTTGGGAAAAAATCATAATTTTCATGGGCATAATGCAAGACTTATGCTTGAACAATTTTAAAATGAAATTTTCTCCTGCCCTATGACACCGATGTGCCTGAAATTTTGTACGTACGCTTAGAATAGTGGCCTGCACGGGAATCAAAAAGAAATTTTGCAAAAAGTTGCGTTTGGGAAAATATCATACTTTTCATGGGCATAATTCAAGACTTGGGCTCGAACAATTTTAAAATGAAATTTTCTCCGGCCCTTTGACACCGATGTGCCTGAAATTTTGTACGTACGCTTAGAATAGTGGCCTGCACGGGAATCAAAAAGAAATTTTGCAAAAAGTTGCGTTTGGGAAAATATCATACTTTTCATGGGCATAATGCAAGACTTGGGCTCGAACAATTTCAAAATGAAATTTTCTCCGGCCCTATGACACCAATGTGCCTGAAATTTTGTACGTACGCTTAGAATTGTGGCCTGCACGGGAATCAAAAAGAACTTTGCAAAAGTTGCGTTTTGGAAAATATCATACTTTTCATGGGCATAATGCAAGACTTGGGCTCGAACAATTTTAAAATTAAATTTTCTCCGGCCCTATGACACCGATATGCCTGAAATTTTGTACGCACGCTTAGAATAGTGGCCTGCACGGGAATCAAAAAGAAATTTTGCAAAAAGTTGCGTTTGGGAAAATATCATACTTTTCATGGGCATAATGCAAGACTTGGGCTCGAACAATTTTAAAATTAAATTTTCTCCGACACCGATGTGCCTGAAATTTTGTACGTACGCTTAGAATTGTGGCCTGCACGGGAATCAAAAAGAAATTTGCAAAAAGTTGCTTTTGGGAAAATATCATTCTTTTCATGGGCATAATGCAAGACTTGGGCTCGAACAATTTTAAAATGAAATTTTATACGGCCCTATGACCCCGATGTGCCTGAAATTTTGTACGTACGCTTAGAATAGTGGCCTGCACGGGAATCATAAAGAACTGTGCAAAAAGTTGCTTTTGGGAAAATATCATACTTTTCATGGGCATAATGCAAGACTTGGTCTCAACAAATTTTAAAATGTAGTTTTCTCCGGCCCTATGACACCGATGTGCCTGAAATTTTGTTCGTACGCTTAGAATAGTGGCCTGCACGGGAATCAAAAAGAAGTTTGCAAAAAGTTGCGTTTGGGAAAATATCATACTTTTCATGGGCATAATGCAAGACTTGGGCTCGAACAATTTTAAAATTAAATTTTCTCCGGCCCTATGACACCGATGTGCCTGAAATTTTGTACGTACGCGAAGAATTGTGACCTGCACGGGAATCAAAAAGAAATTTTGCAAAAAGTTGCGTTTGGGAAAATATCATACTTTTCATGGGCATAATGCAAGACTTATGCTTGAACAATTTTAAAATGAAATTTTCTCCTGCCCTATGACACCGATGTGCCTGAAATTTTGTACGTACGCTTAGAATAGTGGCCTGCACGGGAATCAAAAAGAAATTTTGCAAAAAGTTGCGTTTGGGAAAATATCATACTTTTCATGGGCATAATTCAAGACTTGGGCTCGAACAATTTTAAAATGAAATTTTCTCCGGCCCTTTGACACCGATGTGCCTGAAATTTTGTACGTACGCTTAGAATAGTGGCCTGCACGGGAATCAAAAAGAAATTTTGCAAAAAGTTGCGTTTGGGAAAATATCATACTTTTCATGGGCATAATGCAAGACTTGGGCTCGAACAATTTTAAAATTAAATTTTCTCCGACACCGATGTGCCTGAAATTTTGTACGTACGCTTAGAATTGTGGCCTGCACGGGAATCAAAAAGAACTTTGCAAAAAGTTGCTTTTGGGAAAATATCATTCTTTTCATGGTCATGATGCAAGACTTGGGCTCGAACAATTTTAAAATGAAATTTTCTCCGGCCCTATGACACCGATGTGCCTGAAATTTTGTACTTTCGCTTAGAATAATGGTCTGCACGTGAATCAAAAAGAAATTTTGCAAAAAGTTGCTCTCGGGAAAATATCATACTTTTCATGGTCATGATGCAAGACTTGGGCTCGAACAATTTTAAAATGAAATTTTCTCCGGCCCTATGACATCGATGTGCCTGAAATTTTGTACGTACATTTAGAATAGTGGCCTGCACGGGAATCAAAAAGAAAATTTGCAAAAAGTTGCGTTTGGGAAAATATCATACTTTTCATGGGCATAATGCAAGACTTGGGCTCGAACAATTTTAAAATGAAATTTACTCCGGCCCTATGACACCGATGTGCCTGAAATTTTGTACGTACGCTTAGAATAGTGGCCTGCACGTGAATCGAAAAGAAATTTTGCAAAAATATGCGTTTGGGAAAATATCATACTTTTCATGGTCATGATGCAAGACTTGGGCTCGAACAATTTTAAAATGAAATTTTCTCCGGCCCTATGACATCGATGTGCCTGAAATTTTGTACGTACGCTTAGAATAGTGGCCTGCACGGGAATCAAAAAGAAATTTTGCAAAAAGTTGCGTTTGGGAAAATATCATACTTTTCATGGGCATAATGCAAGACTTATGCTTGAACAATTTTAAAATGAAATTTTCTCCTGCCCTATGACACCGATGTGCCTGAAATTTTGTACGTACGCTTAGAATAGTGGCCTGCACGGGAATCAAAAAGAAATTTTGCAAAAAGTTGCGTTTGGGAAAATATCATACTTTTCATGGGCATAATTCAAGACTTGGGCTCGAACAATTTTAAAATGAAATTTTCTCCGGCCCTTTGACACCGATGTGCCTGAAATTTTGTACGTACGCTTAGAATAGTGGCCTGCACGGGAATCAAAAAGAAATTTTGCAAAAAGTTGCGTTTGGGAAAATATCATACTTTTCATGGGCATAATGCAAGACTTGGGCTCGAACAATTTTAAAATTAAATTTTCTCCGACACCGATGTGCCTGAAATTTTGTACGTACGCTTAGAATTGTGGCCTGCACGGGAATCAAAAAGAACTTTGCAAAAAGTTGCTTTTGGGAAAATATCATTCTTTTCATGGTCATGATGCAAGACTTGGGCTCGAACAATTTTAAAATGAAATTTTCTCCGGCCCTATGACATCGATGTGCCTGAAATTTTGTACGTACGCTTAGAATAGTGGCCTGCACGGGAATCAAAAAGAAAATTTGCAAAAAGTTGCGTTTGGGAAAATATCATACTTTTCATGGGCATAATGCAAGACTTGGGCTCGAACAATTTTAAAATTAAATTTTCTCCGACACCGATGTGCCTGAAATTTTGTACGTACGCTTAGAATTGTGGCCTGCACGGGAATCAAAAAGAACTTTGCAAAAAGTTGCTTTTGGGAAAATATCATTCTTTTCATGGTCATGATGCAAGACTTGGGCTCGAACAATTTTAAAATGAAATTTTCTCCGGCCCTATGACATCGATGTGCCTGAAATTTTGTACGTACGCTTAGAATAGTGGCCTGCACGGGAATCAAAAAGAAAATTTGCAAAAAGTTGCGTTTGGGAAAATATCATACTTTTCATGGGCATAATGCAAGACTTGGGCTCGAACAATTTTAAAATTAAATTTTCTCCGACACCGATGTGCCTGAAATTTTGTACGTACGCTTAGAATTGTGGCCTGCACGGGAATCAAAAAGAACTTTGCAAAAAGTTGCTTTTGGGAAAATATCATTCTTTTCATGGTCATGATGCAAGACTTGGGCTCGAACAATTTTAAAATGAAATTTTCTCCGGCCCTATGACATCGATGTGCCTGAAATTTTGTACGTACGCTTAGAATAGTGGCCTGCACGGGAATCAAAAAGAAAATTTGCAAAAAGTTGCGTTTGGGAAAATATCATACTTTTCATGGGCATAATGCAAGACTTGGGCTCGAACAATTTTAAAATGCAATTTACTCCGGCCCTATGACACCGATGTGCCTGAAATTTTGTACTTTCGCTTAGAATAATGGTCTGCACGTGAATCAAAAAGAAATTTTGCAAAAAGTTGCTTTCGGGAAAATATCATACTTTTCATGGTCATGATGCAAGACTTGGGCTCGAACAATTTTAAAATGAAATTTTCTCCGGCCCTATGACATCGATGTGCCTGAAATTTTGTACGTACATTTAGAATAGTGGCCTGCACGGGAATCAAAAAGAAAATTTGCAAAAAGTTGCGTTTGGGAAAATATCATACTTTTCATGGGCATAATGCAAGACTTGGGCTCGAACAATTTTAAAATGAAATTTACTCCGGCCCTATGACACCGATGTGCCTGAAATTTTGTACGTACGCTTAGAATAGTGGCCTGCACGTGAATCGAAAAGAAATTTTGCAAAAATATGCGTTTGGGAAAATATCATACTTTTCATGGTCATGATGCAAGACTTGGGCTCGAACAATTTTAAAATGAAATTTTCTCCGGCCCTATGACATCGATGTGCCTGAAATTTTGTACGTACGCTTAGAATAGTGGCCTGCACGGGAATCAAAAAGAAATTTTGCAAAAAGTTGCGTTTGGGAAAATATCATACTTTTCATGGGCATAATTCAAGACTTGGGCTCGAACAATTTTAAAATGAAATTTTCTCCGGCCCTTTGACACCGATGTGCCTGAAATTTTGTACGTACGCTTAGAATAGTGGCCTGCACGGGAATCAAAAAGAAATTTTGCAAAAAGTTGCGTTTGGGAAAATATCATACTTTTCATGGGCATAATGCAAGACTTGGGCTCGAACAATTTTAAAATTAAATTTTCTCCGGCCCTATGACACCGATGTGCCTGAAATTTTGTACGCACGCTTAGAATAGTGGCCTGCACGGGAATCAAAAAGAAATTTTGCAAAAAGTTGCGTTTGGGAAAATATCATACTTTTCATGGGCATAATGCAAGACTTGGGCTCGAACAATTTTAAAATTAAATTTTCTCCGACACCGATGTGCCTGAAATTTTGTACGTACGCTTAGAATTGTGGCCTGCACGGGAATCAAAAAGAACTTTGCAAAAAGTTGCTTTTGGGAAAATATCATTCTTTTCATGGGCATAATGCAAGACTTGGGCTCGAACAATTTTAAAATGAAATTTACTCCGGCCCTATGACACCGATGTGCCTGAAATTTTGTACGTACGCTTAGAATAATGGTCTGCACGTGAATCAAAAAGAAATTTTGCAAAAAGTTGCTTTCGGGAAAATATCATACTTTTCATGGTCATGATGCAAGACTTGGGCTCGAACAATTTTAAAATGAAATTTTCTCCGGCCCTATGACATCGATGTGCCTGAAATTTTGTACGTACGCTTAGAATAGTGGCCTGCACGGGAATCAAAAAGAAAATTTGCAAAAAGTTGCGTTTGGGAAAATATCATACTTTTCATGGGCATAATGCAAGACTTGGGCTCGAACAATTTTAAAATGCAATTTACTCCGGCCCTATGACACCGATGTGCCTGAAATTTTGTACGTACGCTTAGAATAATGGTCTGCACGTGAATCAAAAAGAAATTTTGCAAAAAGTTGCTTTCGGGAAAATATCATACTTTTCATGGTCATGATGCAAGACTTGGGCTCGAACAATTTTAAAATGAAATTTTCTCCGGCCCTATGACATCGATGTGCCTGAAATTTTGTACGTACGCTTAGAATAGTGGCCTGCACGGGAATCAAAAAGAAAATTTGCAAAAAGTTGCGTTTGGGAAAATATCATACTTTTCATGGGCATAATGCAAGACTTGGGCTCGAACAATTTTAAAATGAAATTTACTCCGGCCCTATGACACCGATGTGCCTGAAATTTTGTACGTACGCTTAGAATAATGGTCTGCACGTGAATCAAAAAGAAATTTTGCAAAAAGTTGCTTTCAGGAAAATATCATACTTTTCATGGTCATGATGCAAGACTTGGGCTCGAACAATTTTAAAATGAAATTTTCTCCGGCCCTATGACATCGATGTGCCTGAAATTTTGTACGTACGCTTAGAATAGTGGCCTGCACGGGAATCAAAAAGAAATTTTGCAAAAAGTTGCGTTTGGGAAAATATAATACATTTCATGGGCATAATTCAAGACTTGGGCTCGAACAATTTTAAAATGAAATTTTCTCCGGCCCTTTGACACCGATGTGCCTGAAATTTTGTACGTACGCTTAGAATAGTGGCCTGCACGGGAATCAAAAAGAAATTTTGCAAAAAGTTGCGTTTGGGAAAATATCATACTTTTCATGGGCATAATGCAAGACTTGGGCTCGAACAATTTTAAAATTAAATTTTCTCCGGCCCTATGACACCGATGTGCCTGAAATTTTGTACGCACGCTTAGAATAGTGGCCTGCACGGGAATCAAAAAGAAATTTTGCAAAAAGTTGCGTTTGGGAAAATATCATACTTTTCATGGGCATAATGCAAGACTTGGGCTCGAACAATTTTAAAATTAAATTTTCTCCGACACCGATGTGCCTGAAATTTTGTACGTACGCTTAGAATTGTGGCCTGCACGGGAATCAAAAAGAACTTTGCAAAAAGTTGCTTTTGGGAAAATATCATTCTTTTCATGGGCATAATGCAAGACTTGGGCTCGAACAATTTTAAAATGAAATTTACTCCGGCCCTATGACACCGATGTGCCTGAAATTTTGTACGTACGCTTAGAATAATGGTCTGCACGTGAATCAAAAAGAAATTTTGCAAAAAGTTGCTTTCGGGAAAATATCATACTTTTCATGTCATGATGCAAGACTTGGGCTCGAACAATTTTAAAATGAAATTTTCTCCGGCCCTATGACATCGATGTGCCTGAAATTTTGTACGTACGCTTAGAATAGTGGCCTGCACGGGAATCAAAAAGAAAATTTGCAAAAAGTTGCGTTTGGGAAAATATCATACTTTTCATGGGCATAATGCAAGACTTGGGCTCGAACAATTTTAAAATGCAATTTACTCCGGCCATATGACACCGATGTGCCTGAAATTTTGTACGTACGCTTAGAATAATGGTCTGCACGTGAATCAAAAAGAAATTTTGCAAAAAGTTGCTTTCGGGAAAATATCATACTTTTCATGGTCATGATGCAAGACTTGGGCTCGAACAATTTTAAAATGAAATTTTCTCCGGCCCTATGACATCGATGTGCCTGAAATTTTGTACGTACGCTTAGAATAGTGGCCTGCACGGGAATCAAAAAGAAAATTTGCAAAAAGTTGCGTTTGGGAAAATATCATACTTTTCATGGGCATAATGCAAGACTTGGGCTCGAACAATTTTAAAATGAAATTTACTCCGGCCCTATGACACCGATGTGCCTGAAATTTTGTACGTACGCTTAGATTAATGGTCTGCACGTGAATCAAAAAGAAATTTTGCAAAAAGTTGCTTTCAGGAAAATATCATACTTTTCATGGTCATGATGCAAGACTTGGGCTCGAACAATTTTAAAATGAAATTTTCTCCGGCCCTATGACATCGATGTGCCTGAAATTTTGTACGTACGCTTAGAATAGTGGCCTGCACGGGAATCAAAAAGAAATTTTGCAAAAAGTTGCGTTTGGGAAAATATCATACATTTCATGGGCATAATTCAAGACTTGGGCTCGAACAATTTTAAAATGAAATTTTCTCCGGCCCTTTGACACCGATGTGCCTGAAATTTTGTACGTACGCTTAGAATAGTGGCCTGCACGGAATCAAAAAGAAATTTTGCAAAAAGTTGCGTTTGGGAAAAAATCATAATTTTCATGGGCATAATGCAAGACTTATGCTTGAACAATTTTAAAATGAAATTTTCTCCTGCCCTATGACACCGATGTGCCTGAAATTTTGTACGTACGCTTAGAATAGTGGCCTGCACGGGAATCAAAAAGAAATTTTGCAAAAAGTTGCGTTTGGGAAAATATCATACTTTTCATGGGCATAATTCAAGACTTGGGCTCGAACAATTTTAAAATGAAATTTTCTCCGGCCCTTTGACACCGATGTGCCTGAAATTTTGTACGTACGCTTAGAATAGTGGCCTGCACGGGAATCAAAAAGAAATTTTGCAAAAAGTTGCGTTTGGGAAAATATCATACTTTTCATGGGCATAATGCAAGACTTGGGCTCGAACAATTTTAAAATGAAATTTTCTCCGGCCCTATGACACCAATGTGCCTGAAATTTTGTACGTACGCTTAGAATTGTGGCCTGCACGGGAATCAAAAAGAACTTTGCAAAAGTTGCGTTTGGGAAAATATCATACTTTTCATGGGCATAATGCAAGACTTGGGCTCGAACAATTTTAAAATTAAATTTTCTCCGGCCCTATGACACCGATGTGCCTGAAATTTTGTACGCACGCTTAGAATAGTGGCCTGCACGGGAATCAAAAAGAAATTTTGCAAAAAGTTGCGTTTGGGAAAATATCATACTTTTCATGGGCATAATGCAAGACTTGGGCTCGAACAATTTTAAAATTAAATTTTCTCCGACACCGATGTGCCTGAAATTTTGTACGTACGCTTAGAATTGTGGCCTGCACGGGAATCAAAAAGAAATTTGCAAAAAGTTGCTTTTGGGAAAATATCATTCTTTTCATGGGCATAATGCAAGACTTGGGCTCGAACAATTTTAAAATGAAATTTTATACGGCCCTATGACCCCGATGTGCCTGAAATTTTGTACGTACGCTTAGAATAGTGGCCTGCACGGGAATCAAAAAGAACTGTGCAAAAAGTTGCTTTTGGGAAAATATCATACTTTTCATGGGCATAATGCAAGACTTGGTCTCAACAAATTTTAAAATGTAGTTTTCTCCGGCCCTATGACACCGATGTGCCTGAAATTTTGTTCGTACGCTTAGAATAGTGGCCTGCACGGGAATCAAAAAGAAGTTTGCAAAAAGTTGCGTTTGGGAAAATATCATACTTTTCATGGGCATAATGCAAGACTTGGGCTCGAACAATTTTAAAATTAAATTTTCTCCGGCCCTATGACACCGATGTGCCTGAAATTTTGTACGTACGCGAAGAATTGTGACCTGCACGGGAATCAAAAAGAAATTTTGCAAAAAGTTGCGTTTGGGAAAATATCATACTTTTCATGGGCATAATGCAAGACTTGGGCTCGAACAATTTAAAAATGAAATTTTCTCCGGCCCTATGACACCAATGTGCCTGAAATTTTGTACATACGCTTAGAATAGTGGCCTGCACGGGAATCAAAAAGAATTTTTGCAAAAAGTTGCGTTTGGGAAAATATCATACTTTTCATGGGCATAAATCGCATGGGCATAATCAACAGGGCCGGAGCCCTATGACACCGATGTGCCTGAAATTTTGTACGTACGCTTAGAATTGTGGCCTGCACGGGAATCAAAAAGAAATTTGCAAAAAGTTGCTTTTGGGAAAATATCATTCTTTTCATGGGCATAATGCAAGACTTGGGCTCGAACAATTTTAAAATGAAATTTTATACGGCCCTATGACCCCGATGTGCCTGAAATTTTGTACGTACGCTTAGAATAGTGGCCTGCACGGGAATCAAAAAGAACTGTGCAAAAAGTTGCTTTTGGGAAAATATCATACTTTTCATGGGCATAATGCAAGACTTGGTCTCAACAAATTTTAAAATGTAGTTTTCTCCGGCCCTATGACACCGATGTGCCTGAAATTTTGTTCGTACGCTTAGAATAGTGGCCTGCACGGGAATCAAAAAGAAGTTTGCAAAAAGTTGCGTTTGGGAAAATATCATACTTTTCATGGGCATAATGCAAGACTTGGGCTCGAACAATTTTAAAATGCAATTTACTCCGGCCATATGACACCGATGTGCCTGAAATTTTGTACGTACGCTTAGAATAATGGTCTGCACGTGAATCAAAAAGAAATTTTGCAAAAAGTTGCTTTCGGGAAAATATCATACTTTTCATGGTCATGATGCAAGACTTGGGCTCGAACAATTTTAAAATGAAATTTTCTCCGGCCCTATGACATCGATGTGCCTGAAATTTTGTACGTACGCTTAGAATAGTGGCCTGCACGGGAATCAAAAAGAAAATTTGCAAAAAGTTGCGTTTGGGAAAATATCATACTTTTCATGGGCATAATGCAAGACTTGGGCTCGAACAATTTTAAAATGAAATTTACTCCGGCCCTATGACACCGATGTGCCTGAAATTTTGTACGTACGCTTAGAATAATGGTCTGCACGTGAATCAAAAAGAAATTTTGCAAAAAGTTGCTTTCAGGAAAATATCATACTTTTCATGGTCATGATGCAAGACTTGGGCTCGAACAATTTTAAAATGAAATTTTCTCCGGCCCTATGACATCGATGTGCCTGAAATTTTGTACGTACGCTTAGAATAGTGGCCTGCACGGGAATCAAAAAGAAATTTTGCAAAAAGTTGCGTTTGGGAAAATATCATACATTTCATGGGCATAATTCAAGACTTGGGCTCGAACAATTTTAAAATGAAATTTTCTCCGGCCCTTTGACACCGATGTGCCTGAAATTTTGTACGTACGCTTAGAATAGTGGCCTGCACGGAATCAAAAAGAAATTTTGCAAAAAGTTGCGTTTGGGAAAAAATCATAATTTTCATGGGCATAATGCAAGACTTATGCTTGAACAATTTTAAAATGAAATTTTCTCCTGCCCTATGACACCGATGTGCCTGAAATTTTGTACGTACGCTTAGAATAGTGGCCTGCACGGGAATCAAAAAGAAATTTTGCAAAAAGTTGCGTTTGGGAAAATATCATACTTTTCATGGGCATAATTCAAGACTTGGGCTCGAACAATTTTAAAATGAAATTTTCTCCGGCCCTTTGACACCGATGTGCCTGAAATTTTGTACGTACGCTTAGAATAGTGGCCTGCACGGGAATCAAAAAGAAATTTTGCAAAAAGTTGCGTTTGGGAAAATATCATACTTTTCATGGGCATAATGCAAGACTTGGGCTCGAACAATTTTAAAATGAAATTTTCTCCGGCCCTATGACACCAATGTGCCTGAAATTTTGTACGTACGCTTAGAATTGTGGCCTGCACGGGAATCAAAAAGAACTTTGCAAAAGTTGCGTTTGGGAAAATATCATACTTTTCATGGGCATAATGCAAGACTTGGGCTCGAACAATTTTAAAATTAAATTTTCTCCGGCCCTATGACACCGATGTGCCTGAAATTTTGTACGCACGCTTAGAATAGTGGCCTGCACGGGAATCAAAAAGAAATTTTGCAAAAAGTTGCGTTTGGGAAAATATCATACTCTTCATGGGCATAATGCAAGACTTGGGCTCGAACAATTTTAAAATTAAATTTTCTCCGACACCGATGTGCCTGAAATTTTGTACGTACGCTTAGAATTGTGGCCTGCACGGGAATCAAAAAGAAATTTGCAAAAAGTTGCTTTTGGGAAAATATCATTCTTTTCATGGGCATAATGCAAGACTTGGGCTCGAACAATTTTAAAATGAAATTTTATACGGCCCTATGACCCCGATGTGCCTGAAATTTTGTACGTACGCTTAGAATAGTGGCCTGCACGGGAATCAAAAAGAACTGTGCAAAAAGTTGCTTTTGGGAAAATATCATACTTTTCATGGGCATAATGCAAGACTTGGTCTCAACAAATTTTAAAATGTAGTTTTCTCCGGCCCTATGACACCGATGTGCCTGAAATTTTGTTCGTACGCTTAGAATAGTGGCCTGCACGGGAATCAAAAAGAAGTTTGCAAAAAGTTGCGTTTGGGAAAATATCATACTTTTCATGGGCATAATGCAAGACTTGGGCTCGAACAATTTTAAAATTAAATTTTCTCCGGCCCTATGACACCGATGTGCCTGAAATTTTGTACGTACGCGAAGAATTGTGACCTGCACGGGAATCAAAAAGAAATTTTGCAAAAAGTTGCGTTTGGGAAAATATCATACTTTTCATGGGCATAATGCAAGACTTGGGCTCGAACAATTTAAAAATGAAATTTTCTCCGGCCCTATGACACCAATGTGCCTGAAATTTTGTACATACGCTTAGAATAGTGGCCTGCACGGGAATCAAAAAGAATTTTTGCAAAAAGTTGCGTTTGGGAAAATATCATACTTTTCATGGGCATAAATCGCATGGGCATAATCAACAGGGCCGGAGCCCTATGACACCGATGTGCCTGAAATTTTGTACGTACGCTTAGAATTGTGGCCTGCACGGGAATCAAAAAGAAATTTGCAAAAAGTTGCTTTTGGGAAAATATCATTCTTTTCATGGGCATAATGCAAGACTTGGGCTCGAACAATTTTAAAATGAAATTTTATACGGCCCTATGACCCCGATGTGCCTGAAATTTTGTACGTACGCTTAGAATAGTGGCCTGCACGGGAATCAAAAAGAACTGTGCAAAAAGTTGCTTTTGGGAAAATATCATACTTTTCATGGGCATAATGCAAGACTTGGTCTCAACAAATTTTAAAATGTAGTTTTCTCCGGCCCTATGACACCGATGTGCCTGAAATTTTGTTCGTACGCTTAGAATAGTGGCCTGCACGGGAATCAAAAAGAAGTTTGCAAAAAGTTGCGTTTGGGAAAATATCATACTTTTCATGGGCATAATGCAAGACTTGGGCTCGAACAATTTTAAAATTAAATTTTCTCCGGCCCTATGACACCGATGTGCCTGAAATTTTGTACGTACGCGAAGAATTGTGACCTGCACGGGAATCAAAAAGAAATTTTGCAAAAAGTTGCGTTTGGGAAAATATCATACTTTTCATGGGCATAATGCAAGACTTGGGCTCGAACAATTTAAAAATGAAATTTTCTCCGGCCCTATGACACCAATGTGCCTGAAATTTTGTACATACGCTTAGAATAGTGGCCTGCACAGGAATCAAAAGAATTTTTGCAAAAAGTTGCGTTTGGGAAAATATCATACTTTTCATGGGCATAAATCGCATGGGCATAATCAACAGGGCCGGAGCCCTATGACACCGATGTGCCTGAAATTTTGTACGTACGCGCAGAATTGTGACCTGCACGGGAATCAAAAAGAAATTTTGCAAAAAGTTGCGTTTGGGAAAATATCATACTTTTCATGGGCATAATTCAAGACTTGGGCTCGAACAATTTTAAAATTAAATTTTCTCTGGCCCTATGACACCGATGTGCCTGAAATTTTGTACGCACGCTTAGAATAGTGGCCTGCACGGGAATCAAAAAGAAATTTTGCAAAAAGTTGCGTTTTGGAAAATATCATACTTTTCATGGGCATAATGCAAGACTTGGGCTCGAACAATTTTAAAATTAAATTTTCTCCGACACCGATGTGCCTGAAATTTTGTACGTACGCTTAGAATTGTGGCCTGCACGGGAATCAAAAAGAACTTTGCAAAAAGTTGCTTTTGGGAAAATATCATACTTTTCATGGGCATAATGCAAGACTTGGGCTCGAACAATTTTAAAATGAAATTTTATACGGCCCTATGACACCGATGTGCCTGAAATTTTGTACGTACGCGCAGAATTGTGACCTGCACGAAAATCAAAAAGAAATTTTGCAAAAAGTTGCGTTTGGGAAAATATCATACTTTTCATGGGCATAATGCAAGACTTGGGCTCGAACAATTTTAAAATGAAATTTTATCCGGCCCTATGACACCGATGTGCCTGAAATTTTGTACGCACGCTTAGAATAGTGGCCTGCACGGGAATCAAAAAGAAATTTTGCAAAAAGTTGCGTTTGGGAAAATATCATACTTTTCATGGGCATAATGCAAGACTTGGGCTCGAACAATTTTAAAATGAAATTTTATACGGCCCTATGACACCGATGTGCCTGAAATTTTGTACGTACGCTTCCTGCACGTGAATCGAAAAGAAATTTTGCAAAAAGTTGCTTTCGGGAAAATATCATACTTTTCATGGTCATGATGCAAGACTTGGGCTCGAACAATTTTAAAATGAAATTTTCTCCGGCCCTATGACATCGATGTGCCTGAAATTTTGTACGTACGCTTAGAATAGTGGCCTGCACGGGAATCAAAAAGAAATTTTGCAAAAAGTTGCGTTTGGGAAAATATCATACTTTTCATGGGCATAATTCAAGACTTGGGCTCGAACAATTTTAAAATGAAATTTTCTCCGGCCCTTTGACACCGATGTGCCTGAAATTTTGTACGTACGCTTAGAATAGTGGCCTGCACGTGAATCGAAAAGAAATTTTGCAAAAAGTTGCTTTCGGGAAAATATCATACTTTTCATGGGCATAATTCAAGACTTGGGCTCGAACAATTTTAAAATGAAATTTTCTCCGGCCCTTTGACACCGATGTGCCTGAAATTTTGTACGTACGCTTAGAATAGTGGCCTGCACGGGAATCAAAAAGAAATTTTGCAAAAAGTTGCGTTTGGGAAAATATCATACTTTTCATGGGCATAATGCAAGACTTGGGCTCGAACAATTTTAAAATGAAATTTTCTCCGGCCCTATGACACCGATGTGCCTGAAATTTTGTACGTACGCTTAGAATAGTGGCCTGCACGTGAATCGAAAAGAAATTTTGCAAAAATATGCGTTTGGGAAAATATCATACTTTTCATGGGCATAATGCAAGACTTGGGCTCGAACAATTTTAAAATTAAATTTTCTCCGGCCCTATGACACCGATGTGCCTGAAATTTTGTATGTACGCTTAGAATAGTGGCCTGCACGGGAATCAAAAAGAAAATTTGCAAAAAGTTGCGTTTGGGAAAATATCATACTTTTCATGGGCATAATGCAAGACTTGGGCTCGAACAATTTTAAAATGAAATTTTATCCGGCCCTATGACACCGATGTGCCTGAAATTTTGTACGCACGCTTAGAATAGTGGCCTGCACGGGAATCAAAAAGAAATTTTGCAAAAAGTTGCGTTTGGGAAAATATCATACTTTTCATGGTCATGATGCAAGACTTGGGCTCGAACAATTTTAAAATGAAATTTTCTCCGGCCCTATGACATCGATGTGCCTGAAATTTTGTACGTACGCTTAGAATAGTGGCCTGCACGTGAATCGAAAAGAAATTTTGCAAAAAGTTGCTTTCGGGAAAATATCATACTTTTCATGGTCATGATGCAAGACTTGGGCTCGAACAATTTTAAAATGAAATTTTCTCCGGCCCTATGACATCGATGTGCCTGAAATTTTGTACGTACGCTTAGAATAGTGGCCTGCACGGGAATCAAAAAGAAATTTTGCAAAAAGTTGCGTTTGGGAAAATATCATACTTTTCATAGGCATAATTCAAGACTTGGGCTCGAACAATTTTAAAATGAAATTTTCTCCGGCCCTTTGACACCGATGTGCCTGAAATTTTGTACGTACGCTTAGAATAGTGGCCTGCACGGGAATCAAAAAGAAATTTTGCAAAAAGTTGCGTTTGGGAAAATATCATACTTTTCATGGGCATAATGCAAGACTTGGGCTCGAACAATTTAAAAATGAAATTTTGTCCGGCCCTATGACACCAATGTGCCTGAAATTTTGTACATACGCCTAGAATAGTGGCCTGCACGTGAATCGAAAAGAAATTTTGCAAAAATATGCGTTTGGGAAAATATCATACTTTTCATGGGCATAATGCAAGACTTGGGCTCGAACAATTTTAAAATTAAATTTTCTCCGGCCCTATGACACCGATGTGCCTGAAATTTTGTATGTACGCTTAGAATAGTGGCCTGCACGGGAATCAAAAAGAAAATTTGCAAAAAGTTGCGTTTGGGAAAATATCATACTTTTCATGGGCATAATGCAAGACTTGGGCTCGAACAATTTTAAAATGAAATTTTATACGGCCCTATGACACCGATGTGCCTGAAATTTTGTACGTACGCTTAGAATAGTGGCCTGCACGTGAATCGAAAAGAAATTTTGCAAAAAGTTGCTTTCGGGAAAATATCATACTTTTCATGGTCATGATGTAAGACTTGGGCTCGAACAATTTTAAAATGAAATTTTCTCCGGCCCTATGACATCGATGTGCCTGAAATTTTGTACGTACGCTTAGAATAGTGGCCTGCACGGGAATCAAAAAGAAATTTTGCAAAAAGTTGCGTTTGGGAAAATATCATACTTTTCATGGGCATAATTCAAGACTTGGGCTCGAACAATTTTAAAATGAAATTTTCTCCGGCCCTTTGACACCGATGTGCCTGAAATTTTGTACGTACGCTTAGAATAGTGGCCTGCACGGGAATCAAAAAGAAATTTTGCAAAAAGTTGCGTTTGGGAAAATATCATACTTTTCATGGGCATAATGCAAGACTTGGGCTCGAACAATTTAAAAATGAAATTTTCTCCGGCCCTATGACACCAATGTGCCTGAAATTTTGTACATACGCCTAGAATAGTGGCCTGCACGGGAATCAAAAAGAATTTTTGCAAAAAGTTGCGTTTGGGAAAATATCATACTTTTCATGGGCATAAATAGCATGGGCATAATCAACAGGGCCGGAGCCCTATGACACCGATGTGCCTGAAATTTTGTACGTACGCGCAGAATTGTGACCTGCACGGGAATCAAAAAGAAATTTTGCAAAAAGTTGCGTTTGGGAAAATATCATACTTTTCATGGGCATAATTCAAGACTTGGGCTCGAACAATTTTAAAATTAAATTTTCTCCGGCCCTATGACACCGATGTGCCTGAAATTTTGTACGCACGCTTAGAATAGTGGCCTGCACGGGAATCAAAAAGAAATTTTGCAAAAAGTTGCGTTTTGGAAAATATCATACTTTTCATGGGCATAATGCAAGACTTGGGCTCGAACAATTTTAAAATGAAATTTACTCCGGCCCTATGACACCGATGTGCCTGAAATTTTGTACGTACGCTTAGAATAGTGGCCTGCACGGGAATCAAAAAGAAATTTTGCAAAAAGTTGCGTTTGGGAAAATATCATACATTTCATGGGCATAATTCAAGACTTGGGCTCGAACAATTTTAAAATGAAATTTTCTCCGGCCCTTTGACACCGATGTGCCTGAAATTTTTGTACGTACGCTTAGAATAATGGCCTGCACGGGAATCAAAAGAAATTTTGCAAAAAGTTGCGTTTGGGAAAATATCATACTTTTCATGGGCATAATGCAAGACTTGGGCTCGAACAATTTTAAAATGAAATTTTCTCCGGCCCTATGACACCAATGTGCCTGAAATTTTGTACGTACGCTTAGAATTGTGGCCTGCACGGGAATCAAAAAGAACTTTGCAAAAGTTGCGTTTGGGAAAATATCATACTTTTCATGGGCATAATGCAAGACTTGGGCTCGAACAATTTTAAAATTAAATTTTCTCCGACACCGATGTGCCTGAAATTTTGTACGTACGCTTAGAATTGTGGCCTGCACGGGAATCAAAAAGAACTTTGCAAAAAGTTGCTTTTGGGAAAATATCATACTTTTCATGGGCATAATGCAAGACTTGGGCTCGAACAATTTTAAAATTAAATTTTCTCCGACACCGATGTGCCTGAAATTTTGTACGTACGCTTAGAATTGTGGCCTGCACGGGAATCAAAAAGAACTTTGCAAAAAGTTGCTTTTGGGAAAATATCATACTTTTCATGGGCATAATGCAAGACTTGGGCTCGAACAATTTTAAAATGAAATTTTATACGGCCCTATGACACCGATGTGCCTGAAATTTTGTACGTACGCGCAGAATTGTGACCTGCACGAAAATCAAAAAGAAATTTTGCAAAAAGTTGCGTTTGGGAAAATATCATACTTTTCATGGGCATAATGCAAGACTTGGGCTCGAACAATTTTAAAATGAAATTTTCTCCGGCCCTATGACACCGATGAGCCTGAAATTTTGTACGTACGCTTAGAATAGTGGCCTGCACGTGAATCGAAAAGAAATTTTGCAAAAATATGCGTTTGGGAAAATATCATACTTTTCTTGGGCATAATGCAAGACTTGGGCTCGAACAATTTTAAAATTAAATTTTCTCCGGCCCTATGACACCGATGTGCCTGAAATTTTGTATGTACGCTTAGAATAGTGGCCTGCACGGGAATCAAAAAGAAATTTTGCAAAAAGTTGCGTTTGGGAAAATATCATACTTTTCATGGGCATAATGCAAGACTTGGGCTCGAACAATTTTAAAATGAAATTTTATACGGCCCTATGACACCGATGTGCCTGAAATTTTGTACGTACGCTTAGAATAGTGGCCTGCACGTGAATCGAAAAGAAATTTTGCAAAAAGTTGCTTTCGGGAAAATATCATACTTTTCATGGTCATGATGCAAGACTTGGGCTCGAACAATTTTAAAATGAAATTTTCTCCGGCCCTATGACATCGATGTGCCTGAAATTTTGTACGTACGCTTAGAATAGTGGCCTGCACGGGAATCAAAAAGAAATTTTGCAAAAAGTTGCGTTTGGGAAAATATCATACTTTTCATGGGCATAATTCAAGACTTGGGCTCGAACAATTTTAAAATGAAATTTTCTCCGGCCCTTTGACACCGATGTGCCTGAAATTTTGTACGTACGCTTAGAATAGTGGCCTGCACGGGAATCAAAAAGAAATTTTGCAAAAAGTTGCGTTTGGGAAAATATCATACTTTTCATGGGCATAATGCAAGGCTTGGGCTCGAACAATTTTAAAATGAAATTTTCTCCGGCCCTATGACACCGATGTGCCTGAAATTTTGTACGTACGCTTAGAATAGTGGCCTGCACGTGAATCGAAAAGAAATTTTGCAAAAATATGCGTTTGGGAAAATATCATACTTTTCATGGGCATAATGCAAGACTTGGGCTCGAACAATTTTAAAATTAAATTTTCTCCGGCCCTATGACACCGATGTGCCTGAAATTTTGTATGTACGCTTAGAATAGTGGCCTGCACGGGAATCAAAAAGAAATTTTGCAAAAAGTTGCGTTTGGGAAAATATCATACTTTTCATGGGCATAATGCAAGACTTGGGCTCGAACAATTTTAAAATGAAATTTTATACGGCCCTATGACACCGATGTGCCTGAAATTTTGTACGTACGCTTAGAATAGTGGCCTGCACGTGAATCGAAAAGAAATTTTGCAAAAAGTTGCTTTCGGGAAAATATCATACTTTTCATGGGCATAATTCAAGACTTGGGCTCGAACAATTTTAAAATGAAATTTTCTCCGGCCCTTTGACACCGATGTGCCTGAAATTTTGTACGTACGCTTAGAATAGTGGCCTGCACGGGAATCAAAAAGAAATTTTGCAAAAAGTTGCGTTTGGGAAAATATCATACTTTTCATGGGCATAATGCAAGACTTGGGCTCGAACAATTTTAAAATGAAATTTTCTCCGGCCCTATGACACCGATGTGCCTGAAATTTTGTACGTACGCTTAGAATAGTGGCCTGCACGTGAATCGAAAAGAAATTTTGCAAAAATATGCGTTTGGGAAAATATCATACTTTTCATGGGCATAATGCAAGACTTGGGCTCGAACAATTTTAAAATTAAATTTTCTCCGGCCCTATGACACCGATGTGCCTGAAATTTTGTATGTACGCTTAGAATAGTGGCCTGCACGGGAATCAAAAAGAAAATTTGCAAAAAGTTGCGTTTGGGAAAATATCATACTTTTCATGGGCATAATGCAAGACTTGGGCTCGAACAATTTTAAAATGAAATTTTATCCGGCCCTATGACACCGATGTGCCTGAAATTTTGTACGCACGCTTAGAATAGTGGCCTGCACGGGAATCAAAAAGAAATTTTGCAAAAAGTTGCGTTTGGGAAAATATCATACTTTTCATGGTCATGATGCAAGACTTGGGCTCGAACAATTTTAAAATGAAATTTTCTCCGGCCCTATGACATCGATGTGCCTGAAATTTTGTACGTACGCTTAGAATAGTGGCCTGCACGTGAATCGAAAAGAAATTTTGCAAAAAGTTGCTTTCGGGAAAATATCATACTTTTCATGGTCATGATTGCATGACTTGGGCTCGAACAATTTTAAAATGAAATTTTCTCCGGCCCTATGACATCGATGTGCCTGAAATTTTGTACGTACGCTTAGAATAGTGGCCTGCACGGGAATCAAAAAGAAATTTTGCAAAAAGTTGCGTTTGGGAAAATATCATACTTTTCATGGGCATAATTCAAGACTTGGGCTCGAACAATTTTAAAATGAAATTTTCTCCGGCCCTTTGACACCGATGTGCCTGAAATTTTGTACGTACGCTTAGAATAGTGGCCTGCACGGGAATCAAAAAGAAATTTTGCAAAAAGTTGCGTTTGGGAAAATATCATACTTTTCATGGGCATAATGCAAGACTTGGGCTCGAACAATTTAAAAATGAAATTTTCTCCGGCCCTATGACACCAATGTGCCTGAAATTTTGTACATACGCCTAGAATAGTGGCCTGCACGTGAATCGAAAAGAAATTTTGCAAAAATATGCGTTTGGGAAAATATCATACTTTTCATGGGCATAATGCAAGACTTGGGCTCGAACAATTTTAAAATTAAATTTTCTCCGGCCCTATGACACCGATGTGCCTGAAATTTTGTATGTACGCTTAGAATAGTGGCCTGCACGGGAATCAAAAAGAAAATTTGCAAAAAGTTGCGTTTGGGAAAATATCATACTTTTCATGGGCATAATGCAAGACTTGGGCTCGAACAATTTTAAAATGAAATTTTATACGGCCCTATGACACCGATGTGCCTGAAATTTTGTACGTACGCTTAGAATAGTGGCCTGCACGTGAATCGAAAAGAAATTTTGCAAAAAGTTGCTTTCGGGAAAATATCATACTTTTCATGGTCATGATGCAAGACTTGGGCTCGAACAATTTTAAAATGAAATTTTCTCCGGCCCTATGACATCGATGTGCCTGAAATTTTGTACGTACGCTTAGAATAGTGGCCTGCACGGGAATCAAAAAGAAATTTTGCAAAAAGTTGCGTTTGGGAAAATATCATACTTTTCATGGGCATAATTCAAGACTTGGGCTCGAACAATTTTAAAATGAAATTTTCTCCGGCCCTTTGACACCGATGTGCCTGAAATTTTGTACGTACGCTTAGAATAGTGGCCTGCACGGGAATCAAAAAGAAATTTTGCAAAAAGTTGCGTTTGGGAAAATATCATACTTTTCATGGGCATAATGCAAGACTTGGGCTCGAACAATTTAAAAATGAAATTTTCTCCGGCCCTATGACACCAATGTGCCTGAAATTTTGTACATACGCCTAGAATAGTGGCCTGCACGGGAATCAAAAAGAATTTTTGCAAAAAGTTGCGTTTGGGAAAATATCATACTTTTCATGGGCATAAATAGCATGGGCATAATCAACAGGGCCGGAGCCCTATGACACCGATGTGCCTGAAATTTTGTACGTACGCGCAGAATTGTGACCTGCACGGGAATCAAAAAGAAATTTTGCAAAAAGTTGCGTTTGGGAAAATATCATACTTTTCATGGGCATAATTCAAGACTTGGGCTCGAACAATTTTAAAATTAAATTTTCTCCGGCCCTATGACACCGATGTGCCTGAAATTTTGTACGCACGCTTAGAATAGTGGCCTGCACGGGAATCAAAAAGAAATTTTGCAAAAAGTTGCGTTTTGGAAAATATCATACTTTTCATGGGCATAATGCAAGACTTGGGCTCGAACAATTTTAAAATGAAATTTACTCCGGCCCTATGACACCGATGTGCCTGAAATTTTGTACGTACGCTTAGAATAGTGGCCTGCACGGGAATCAAAAAGAAATTTTGCAAAAAGTTGCGTTTGGGAAAATATCATACATTTCATGGGCATAATTCAAGACTTGGGCTCGAACAATTTTAAAATGAAATTTTCTCCGGCCCTTTGACACCGATGTGCCTGAAATTTTGTACGTACGCTTAGAATAATGGCCTGCACGGGAATCAAAAGAAATTTTGCAAAAAGTTGCGTTTGGGAAAATATCATACTTTTCATGGGCATAATGCAAGACTTGGGCTCGAACAATTTTAAAATGAAATTTTCTCCGGCCCTATGACACCAATGTGCCTGAAATTTTGTACGTACGCTTAGAATTGTGGCCTGCACGGGAATCAAAAAGAACTTTGCAAAAGTTGCGTTTGGGAAAATATCATACTTTTCATGGGCATAATGCAAGACTTGGGCTCGAACAATTTTAAAATTAAATTTTCTCCGGCCCTATGACACCGATGTGCCTGAAATTTTGTACGTACGCTTAGAATTGTGACCTGCACGGGAATCAAAAAGAAATTTTGCAAAAAGTTGCGTTTGGGAAAATATCATACTTTTCATGGGCATAATGCAAGACTTGGGCTCGAACAATTTTAAAATTAAATTTTCTCCGGCCCTATGACACCGATGTGCCTGAAATTTTGTACGCACGCTTAGAATAGTGGCCTGCACGGGAATCAAAAAGAAATTTTGCAAAAAGTTGCGTTTGGGAAAATATCATACTTTTCATGGGCATAATGCAAGACTTGGGCTCGAACAATTTTAAAATTAAATTTTCTCCGACACCGATGTGCCTGAAATTTTGTACGTACGCTTAGAATTGTGGCCTGCACGGGAATCAAAAAGAACTTTGCAAAAAGTTGCTTTTGGGAAAATATCATTCTTTTCATGGGCATAATGCAAGACTTGGGCTCGAACAATTTTAAAATGAAATTTACTCCGGCCCTATGACACCGATGTGCCTGAAATTTTGTACGTACGCTTAGAATAGTGGCCTGCACGGGAATCAAAAAGAAATTTTGCAAAAAGTTGCGTTTTGGAAAATATCATACTTTTCATGGGCATAATGCAAGACTTGGGCTCGTACAATTTTAAAATGAAATTTACTCCGGCCCTATGACACCGATGTGCCTGAAATTTTGTACGTACGCTTAGAATAGTGGCCTGCACGGGAATCAAAAAGAAATTTTGCAAAAAGTTCCTTTTGGGAAAATATCATACTTTTCATGGGCCTTATGCAAGACTTGGGCTCGACAAATTTTAAAATGTAGTTTTCTCCGGCCCTATGACACCGAAGTGCCTGAAATTTTGTACGTACGCTTAGAATAGTGACCTGCACGGGAATCAAAAAGAAATTTTGCAAAAAGTTGCGTTTGGGAAAATATCATACTTTTCATGGGCATAATGCAAGACTTGGGCTCGAACAATTTTAAAATTAAATTTTCTCCGACACCGATGTGCCTGAAATTTTGTACGTACGCTTAGAATTGTGGCCTGCACGGGAATCAAAAAGAACTTTGCAAAAAGTTGCTTTTGGGAAAATATCATTCTTTTCATGGGCATAATGCAAGACTTGGGCTCGAACAATTTTAAAATGAAATTTACTCCGGCCCTATGACACCGATGTGCCTGAAATTTTGTACGTACGCTTAGAATAGTGGCCTGCACGGGAATCAAAAAGAAATTTTGCAAAAAGTTGCGTTTGGGAAAATATCATGCTTTTCATGGGCATAATTCAAGACTTGGGCTCGAACAATTTTAAAATGAAATTTTCTCCAGCCCTTTGACACCGATGTGCCTGAAATTTTGTACGCACGCTTAGAATAGTGGCCTGCACGGGAATCAAAAAGAAATTTTGCAAAAAGTTGCGTTTGGGAAAATATCATACTTTTCATGGGCATAATGCAAGACTTGGGCTCGAACAATTTTAAAATGAAATTTTATACGGCCCTATGACACCGATGTGCCTGAAATTTTGTACGTACGCTTAGAATAGTGGCCTGCACGTGAATCGAAAAGAAATTTTGCAAAAAGTTGCTTTCGGGAAAATATCATACTTTTCATGGTCATGATGCAAGACTTGGGCTCAAACAATTTTAAAATGAAATTTTCTCCGGCCCTATGACATCGATGTGCCTGAAATTTTGTACGTACGCTTAGAATAGTGGCCTGCACGGGAATCAAAAAGAAATTTTGCAAAAAGTTGCGTTTGGGAAAATATCATACTTTTCATGGGCATAATTCAAGACTTGGGCTCGAACAATTTAAAAATGAAATTTTCTCCGGCCCTATGACACCAATGTGCCTGAAATTTTGTACATACGCTTAGAATAGTGGCCTGCACGGGAATCAAAAAGAATTTTTGCAAAAAGTTGCGTTTGGGAAAATATCATACTTTTCATGGGCGTAATCAACAGGGCCGGAGCCCTATGACACCGATGTGCCTGAAATTTTGTACGTACGCGCAGAATTGTGACCTGCACGGGAATCAAAAAGAAATTTTGCAAAAAGTTGCGTTTGGGAAAATATCATACTTTTCATGGGCATAATTCAAGACTTGGGCTCGAACAATTTTAAAATTAAATTTTCTCCGGCCCTATGACACCGATGTGCCTGAAATTTTGTACGCACGCTTAGAATAGTGGCCTGCACGGGAATCAAAAAGAAATTTTGCAAAAAGTTGCGTTTTGGAAAATATCATACTTTTCATGGGCATAATGCAAGACTTGGGCTCGAACAATTTTAAAATGAAATTTACTCCGGCCCTATGACACCGATGTGCCTGAAATTTTGTACGTACGCTAAGAATAGTGGCCTGCACGGGAATCAAAAAGAAATTTTGCAAAAAGTTCCTTTTGGGAAAATATCATACTTTTCATGGGCATTATGCAAGACTTGGGCTCGAACAATTTTAAAATGAAATTTACTCCGGCCCTATGACACCGATGTGCCTGAAATTTTGTACGTACGCTTAAAATAGTGGCCTGCACGGGAATCAAAAAGAAATTTTGCAAAAAGTTCCTTTTGGGAAAATATCATACTTTTCATGGGCCTTATGCAAGACTTGGGCTCGACAAATTTTAAAATGTAGTTTTCTCCGGCCCTATGACACCGATGTGCCTGAAATTTTGTACGTACGCTTAGAATAGTGACCTGCACGGGAATCAAAAAGAAATTTTGCAAAAAGTTGCGTTTGGGAAAATATCATACTTTTCATGGGCATAATGCAAGACTTGGGCTCGAATAATATTAAAATGTAATTTTCTCCGGCCCTATGACACCGATGTGCCTGAAATATTGTACGCACGCTTAGAATAGTGGCCTGCACGGGAATCAAAAAGAAATTTTGCAAAAAGTTGCGTTTTGGAAAATATCATACTTTTCATGGGCATAATGCAAGACTTGGGCTCGAACAATTTTAAAATGAAATTTTCTCCGGCCCTATGACATCGATGTGCCTGAAATTTTGTACGTACGCTTAGAATAGTGGCCTGCACGGGAATCAAAAAGAAATTTTGCAAAAAGTTGCGTTTGGGAAAATATCATACATTTCATGGGCATAATTCAAGTCTTGGGCTCGAACAATTTTAAAATGAAATTTTCTCCGGCCCTTTGACACCGATGTGCCTGAAATTTTGTACGTACGCTTAGAATAGTGGCCTGCACGGGAATCAAAAAGAAATTTTGCAAAAAGTTGCGTTTGGGAAAATATCATACTTTTCATGGGCATAATGCAAGACTTGGGCTCGAACAATTTTAAAATGAAATTTCCTCCGGCCCTATGACACCAATGTGCCTGAAATTTTGTACGTACGCTTAGAATTGTGGCCTGCACGGGAATCAAAAAGAACTTTGCAAAAGTTGCGTTTGGGAAAATATCATACTTTTCATGGGCATAATGCAAGACTTGGGCTCGAACAATTTTAAAATTAAATTTTCTCCGGCCCTATGACACCGATGTGCCTGAAATTTTGTACGTACGCGCAGAATTGTGACCTGCACGGGAATCAAAAAGAAATTTTGCAAAAAGTTGCGTTTGGGAAAATATCATACTTTTCATGGGCATAATGCAAGACTTGGGCTCGAACAATTTTAAAATTAAATTTTCTCCGACACCGATGTGCCTGAAATTTTGTACGTACGCTTAGAATTGTGGCCTGCACGGGAATCAAAAAGAACTTTGCAAAAAGTTGCTTTTGGGAAAATATCATTCTTTTCATGGGCATAATGCAAGACTTGGGCTCGAACAATTTTAAAATGAAATTTACTCCGGCCCTATGACACCGATGTGCCTGAAATTTTGTACGTACGCTTAGAATAGTGGCCTGCACGGGAATCAAAAAGAAATTTTGCAAAAAGTTGCGTTTGGGAAAATATCATACTTTTCATGGGCATAATTCAAGACTTGGGCTCGAACAATTTTAAAATGAAATTTTCTCCAGCCCTTTGACACCGATGTGCCTGAAATTTTGTACGCACGCTTAGAATAGTGGCCTGCACGGGAATCAAAAAGAAATTTTGCAAAAAGTTGCGTTTGGGAAAATATCATACTTTTCATGGGCATAATGCAAGACTTGGGCTCGAACAATTTTAAAATGAAATTTTATACGGCCCTATGACACCGATGTGCCTGAAATTTTGTACGTACGCTTAGAATAGTGGCCTGCACGTGAATCGAAAAGAAATTTTGCAAAAAGTTGCTTTCGGGAAAATATCATACTTTTCATGGTCATGATGCAAGACTTGGGCTCGAACAATTTTAAAATGAAATTTTCTCCGGCCCTATGACATCGATGTGCCTGAAATTTTGTACGTACGCTTAGAATAGTGGCCTGCACGGGAATCAAAAAGAAATTTTGCAAAAAGTTGCGTTTGGGAAAATATCATACTTTTCATGGGCATAATTCAAGACTTGGGCTCGAACAATTTAAAAATGAAATTTTCTCCGGCCCTATGACACCAATGTGCCTGAAATTTTGTACATACGCTTAGAATAGTGGCCTGCACGGGAATCAAAAAGAATTTTTGCAAAAAGTTGCGTTTGGGAAAATATCATACTTTTCATGGGCGTAATCAACAGGGCCGGAGCCCTATGACACCGATGTGCCTGAAATTTTGTACGTACGCGCAGAATTGTGACCTGCACGGGAATCAAAAAGAAATTTTGCAAAAAGTTGCGTTTGGGAAAATATCATACTTTTCATGGGCATAATTCAAGACTTGGGCTCGAACAATTTTAAAATTAAATTTTCTCCGGCCCTATGACACCGATGTGCCTGAAATTTTGTACGCACGCTTAGAATAGTGGCCTGCACGGGAATCAAAAAGAAATTTTGCAAAAAGTTGCGTTTTGGAAAATATCATACTTTTCATGGGCATAATGCAAGACTTGGGCTCGAACAATTTTAAAATGAAATTTACTCCGGCCCTATGACACCGATGTGCCTGAAATTTTGTACGTACGCTTAGAATAGTGGCCTGCACCGGAATCAAAAAGAAATTTTGCAAAAAGTTCCTTTTGGGAAAATATCATACTTTTCATGGGCATTATGCAAGACTTGGGCTCGACAAATTTTAAAATGTAGTTTTCTCCGGCCCTATGACACCGATGTGCCTGAAATTTTGTACGTACGCTTAGAATAGTGACCTGCACGGGAATCAAAAAGAAATTTTGCAAAAAGTTGCGTTTGGGAAAATATCATACTTTTCATGGGCATAATGCAAGACCTGGGCTCGAACAATTTTAAAATTAAATTTTCTCCGGCCCTATGACACCGATGTGCCTGAAATTTTGTACGTACGCTTAGAATAGTGACCTGCACGGGAATCAAAAAGAAATTTTGCAAAAAGTTGCGTTTGGGAAAATATCATACTTTTCATGGGCATAATGCAAGACTTGGGCTTGAACAATTTTAAAATGAAATTTTCTCCTGCCCTATGACACCGATGTGCCTGAAATTTTGTACGTACGCTTAGAATAGTGGCCTGCACGGGAATCAAAAAGAAATTTTGCAAAAAGTTGCGTTTGGGAAAATATCATACATTTCATGGGCATAATTCAAGACTTGGGCTGGAACAATTTTAAAATGAAATTTTCTCCGGCCCTTTGACACCGATGTGCCTGAAATTTTGTACGTACGCTTAGAATAGTGGCCTGCACGGGAATCAAAAAGAAATTTTGCAAAAAGTTGCGTTTGGGAAAATATCATACTTTTCATGGGCATAATGCAAGACTTGGGCTCGAACAATTTTAAAATGAAATTTTCTCCGGCCCTATGACACCAATGTGCCTGAAATTTTGTACGTACGCTTAGAATTGTGGCCTGCACGGGAATCAAAAAGAACTTTGCAAAAGTTGCGTTTGGGAAAATATCATACTTTTCATGGGCATAATGCAAGACTTGGGCTCGAACAATTTTAAAATTAAATTTTCTCCGGCACCGATGTGCCTGAAATTTTGTACGTACGCTTAGAATAGTGGCCTGCACGGGAATCAAAAAGAAATTTTGCAAAAAGTTGCGTTTGGGAAAATATCATACATTTCATGGGCATAATTCAAGACTTGGGCTGGAACAATTTTAAAATGAAATTTTCTCCGGCCCTTTGACACCGATGTGCCTGAAATTTTGTACGTACGCTTAGAATAGTGGCCTGCACGGGAATCAAAAAGAAATTTTGCAAAAAGTTGCGTTTGGGAAAATATCATACTTTTCATGGGCATAATGCAAGACTTGGGCTTGAACAATTTTAAAATGAAATTTTCTCCTGCCCTATGACACCGATGTGCCTGAAATTTTGTACGTACGCTTAGAATAGTGGCCTGCACGGGAATCAAAAAGAAATTTTGCAAAAAGTTGCGTTTGGGAAAATATCATACATTTCATGGGCATAATTCAAGACTTGGGCTGGAACAATTTTAAAATGAAATTTTCTCCGGCCCTTTGACACCGATGTGCCTGAAATTTTGTACGTACGCTTAGAATAGTGGCCTGCACGGGAATCAAAAAGAAATTTTGCAAAAAGTTGCGTTTGGGAAAATATCATACTTTTCATGGGCATAATGCAAGACTTGGGCTCGAACAATTTTAAAATGAAATTTTCTCCGGCCCTATGACACCAATGTGCCTGAAATTTTGTACGTACGCTTAGAATTGTGGCCTGCACGGGAATCAAAAAGAACTTTGCAAAAGTTGCGTTTGGGAAAATATCATACTTTTCATGGGCATAATGCAAGACTTGGGCTCGAACAATTTTAAAATTAAATTTTCTCCGGCCCTATGACACCGATGTGCCTGAAATTTTGTACGTACGCGCAGAATTGTGACCTGCACGGGAATCAAAAAGAAATTTTGCAAAAAGTTGCGTTTGGGAAAATATCATACTTTTCATGGGCATAATGCAAGACCTGGGCTCGAACAATTTTAAAATTAAATTTTCTCCGGCCCTATGACACCGATGTGCCTGAAATTTTGTACGCACGCTTAGAATAGTGGCCTGCACGGGAATCAAAAAGAAATTTTGCAAAAAGTTGCGTTTTGGAAAATATCATACTTTTCATGGGCATAATGCAAGACTTGGGCTCGAACAATTTTAAAATTAAATTTTCTCCGACACCGATGTGCCTGAAATTTTGTACGTACGCTTAGAATTGTGGCCTGCACGGGAATCAAAAAGAACTTTGCAAAAAGTTGCTTTTGGGAAAATATCATTCTTTTCATGGGCATAATGCAAGACTTGGGCTCGAACAATTTTAAAATGAAATTTACTCCGGCCCTATGACACCGATGTGCCTGAAATGTTGTACGTACGCTTAGAATAGTGGCCTGCACGGGAATCAAAAAGAAATTTTGCAAAAAGTTGCGTTTTGGAAAATATCATACTTTTCATGGGCATAATGCAAGACTTGGGCTCGAACAATTTTAAAATGAAATTTACTCCGGCCCTATGACACCGATGTGCCTGAAATTTTGTACGTACGCTTAGAATAGTGGCCTGCACGGGAATCAAAAAGAAATTTTGCAAAAAGTTCCTTTTGGGAAAATATCATACTTTTCATGGGCATTATGCAAGACTTGGGCTCGACAAATTTTAAAATGTAGTTTTCTCCGGCCCTATGACACCGATGTGCCTGAAATTTTGTACGTACGCTTAGAATAGTGACCTGCACGGGAATCAAAAAGAAATTTTGCAAAAAGTTGCGTTTGGGAAAATATCATACATTTCATGGGCATAATTCAAGACTTGGGCTCGAACAATTTTAAAATGAAATTTTCTCCGGCCCTTTGACACCGATGTGCCTGAAATTTTGTACGTACGCTTAGAATAGTGGCCTGCACGGGAATCAAAAAGAAATTTTGCAAAAAGTTGCGTTTGGGAAAATATCATACTTTTCATGGGCATAATGCAAGACTTGGGCTCGAACAATTTTAAAATGAAATTTTCTCCGGCCCTATGACACCAATGTGCCTGAAATTTTGTACGTACGCTTAGAATTGTGGCCTGCACGGGAATCAAAAAGAACTTTGCAAAAGTTGCGTTTGGGAAAATATCATACTTTTCATGGGCATAATGCAAGACTTGGGCTCGAACAATTTTAAAATTAAATTTTCTCCGGCCCTATGACACCGATGTGCCTGAAATTTTGTACGTACGCGCAGAATTGTGACCTGCACGGGAATCAAAAAGAAATTTTGCAAAAAGTTGCGTTTGGGAAAATATCATACTTTTCATGGGCATAATGCAAGACTTGGGCTTGAACAATTTTAAAATGAAATTTTCTCCTGCCCTATGACACCGATGTGCCTGAAATTTTGTACGTACGCTTAGAATAGTGGCCTGCACGGGAATCAAAAAGAAATTTTGCAAAAAGTTGCGTTTGGGAAAATATCATACTTTTCATGGGCATAATGCAAGACTTGGGCTCGAACAATTTTAAAATGAAATTTTCTCCGGCCCTATGACACCAATGTGCCTGAAATTTTGTACGTACGCTTAGAATTGTGGCCTGCACGGGAATCAAAAAGAACTTTGCAAAAGTTGCGTTTGGGAAAATATCATACTTTTCATGGGCATAATGCAAGACTTGGGCTCGAACAATTTTAAAATTAAATTTTCTCCGGCCCTATGACACCGATGTGCCTGAAATTTTGTACGTACGCGCAGAATTGTGACCTGCACGGGAATCAAAAAGAAATTTTGCAAAAAGTTGCGTTTGGGAAAATATCATACTTTTCATGGGCATAATGCAAGACCTGGGCTCGAACAATTTTAAAATTAAATTTTCTCCGGCCCTATGACACCGATGTGCCTGAAATTTTGTACGCACGCTTAGAATAGTGGCCTGCACGGGAATCAAAAAGAAATTTTGCAAAAAGTTGCGTTTTGGAAAATATCATACTTTTCATGGGCATAATGCAAGACTTGGGCTCGAACAATTTTAAAATTAAATTTTCTCCGACACCGATGTGCCTGAAATTTTGTACGTACGCTTAGAATTGTGGCCTGCACGGGAATCAAAAAGAACTTTGCAAAAAGTTGCTTTTGGGAAAATATCATTCTTTTCATGGGCATAATGCAAGACTTGGGCTCGAACAATTTTAAAATGAAATTTACTCCGGCCCTATGACACCGATGTGCCTGAAATGTTGTACGTACGCTTAGAATAGTGGCCTGCACGGGAATCAAAAAGAAATTTTGCAAAAAGTTGCGTTTTGGAAAATATCATACTTTTCATGGGCATAATGCAAGACTTGGGCTCGAACAATTTTAAAATGAAATTTACTCCGGCCCTATGACACCGATGTGCCTGAAATTTTGTACGTACGCTTAGAATAGTGGCCTGCACGGGAATCAAAAAGAAATTTTGCAAAAAGTTGCGTTTGGGAAAATATCATACATTTCATGGGCATAATTCAAGACTTGGGCTCGAACAATTTTAAAATGAAATTTTCTCCGGCCCTTTGACACCGATGTGCCTGAAATTTTGTACGTACGCTTAGAATAGTGGCCTGCACGGGAATCAAAAAGAAATTTTGCAAAAAGTTGCGTTTGGGAAAATATCATACTTTTCATGGGCATAATGCAAGACTTGGGCTCGAACAATTTTAAAATGAAATTTTCTCCGGCCCTATGACACCAATGTGCCTGAAATTTTGTACGTACGCTTAGAATTGTGGCCTGCACGGGAATCAAAAAGAACTTTGCAAAAGTTGCGTTTGGGAAAATATCATACTTTTCATGGGCATAATGCAAGACTTGGGCTCGAACAATTTTAAAATTAAATTTTCTCCGGCCCTATGACACCGATGTGCCTGAAATTTTGTACGTACGCGCAGAATTGTGACCTGCACGGGAATCAAAAAGAAATTTTGCAAAAAGTTGCGTTTGGGAAAATATCATACTTTTCATGGGCATAATGCAAGACTTGGGCTTGAACAATTTTAAAATGAAATTTTCTCCTGCCCTATGACACCGATGTGCCTGAAATTTTGTACGTACGCTTAGAATAGTGGCCTGCACGGGAATCAAAAAGAAATTTTGCAAAAAGTTGCGTTTGGGAAAATATCATACTTTTCATGGGCATAATGCAAGACTTGGGCTCGAACAATTTTAAAATGAAATTTTCTCCGGCCCTATGACACCAATGTGCCTGAAATTTTGTACGTACGCTTAGAATTGTGGCCTGCACGGGAATCAAAAAGAACTTTGCAAAAGTTGCGTTTGGGAAAATATCATACTTTTCATGGGCATAATGCAAGACTTGGGCTCGAACAATTTTAAAATTAAATTTTCTCCGGCCCTATGACACCGATGTGCCTGAAATTTTGTACGTACGCGCAGAATTGTGACCTGCACGGGAATCAAAAAGAAATTTTGCAAAAAGTTGCGTTTGGGAAAATATCATACTTTTCATGGGCATAATGCAAGACCTGGGCTCGAACAATTTTAAAATTAAATTTTCTCCGGCCCTATGACACCGATGTGCCTGAAATTTTGTACGCACGCTTAGAATAGTGGCCTGCACGGGAATCAAAAAGAAATTTTGCAAAAAGTTGCGTTTTGGAAAATATCATACTTTTCATGGGCATAATGCAAGACTTGGGCTCGAACAATTTTAAAATTAAATTTTCTCCGACACCGATGTGCCTGAAATTTTGTACGTACGCTTAGAATTGTGGCCTGCACGGGAATCAAAAAGAACTTTGCAAAAAGTTGCTTTTGGGAAAATATCATTCTTTTCATGGGCATAATGCAAGACTTGGGCTCGAACAATTTTAAAATGAAATTTACTCCGGCCCTATGACACCGATGTGCCTGAAATGTTGTACGTACGCTTAGAATAGTGGCCTGCACGGGAATCAAAAAGAAATTTTGCAAAAAGTTGCGTTTTGGAAAATATCATACTTTTCATGGGCATAATGCAAGACTTGGGCTCGAACAATTTTAAAATGAAATTTACTCCGGCCCTATGACACCGATGTGCCTGAAATTTTGTACGTACGCTTAGAATAGTGGCCTGCACGGGAATCAAAAAGAAATTTTGCAAAAAGTTCCTTTTGGGAAAATATCATACTTTTCATGGGCATTATGCAAGACTTGGGCTCGACAAATTTTAAAATGTAGTTTTCTCCGGCCCTATGACACCGATGTGCCTGAAATTTTGTACGTACGCTTAGAATAGTGACCTGCACGGGAATCAAAAAGAAATTTTGCAAAAAGTTGCGTTTGGGAAAATATCATACTTTTCATGGGCATAATGCAAGACTTGGGCTTGAACAATTTTAAAATGAAATTTTCTCCTGCCCTATGACACCGATGTGCCTGAAATTTTGTACGTACGCTTAGAATAGTGGCCTGCACGGGAATCAAAAAGAAAATTTGCAAAAAGTTGCTTTCGGGAAAATATCATACTTTTCATGGTCATGATGCAAGACTTGGGCTCGAACAATTTTAAAATGAAATTTTCTCAGGCCCTATGACATCGATGTGCCTGAAATTTTGTACGTACGCTTAGAATAGTGGCCTGCACGGGAATCAAAAAGAAATTTTGCAAAAAGTTGCGTTTGGGAAAATATCATACATTTCATGGGCATAATTCAAGACTTGGGCTCGAACAATTTTAAAATGAAATTTTCTCCGGCCCTTTGACACCGATGTGCCTGAAATTTTGTACGTACGCTTAGAATAGTGGCCTGCACGGGAATCAAAAAGAAATTTTGCAAAAAGTTGCGTTTGGGAAAATATCATACTTTTCATGGGCATAATGCAAGACTTGGGCTCGAACAATTTTAAAATGAAATTTTCTCCGGCCCTATGACACCAATGTGCCTGAAATTTTGTACGTACGCTTAGAATTGTGGCCTGCACGGGAATCAAAAAGAACTTTGCAAAAGTTGCGTTTGGGAAAATATCATACTTTTCATGGGCATAATGCAAGACTTGGGCTCGAACAATTTTAAAATTAAATTTTCTCCGGCCCTATGACACCGATGTGCCTGAAATTTTGTACGTACGCGCAGAATTGTGACCTGCACGGGAATCAAAAAGAAATTTTGCAAAAAGTTGCGTTTGGGAAAATATCATACTTTTCATAAGCATAATGCAAGACTTGGGCTCAAACAATTTTAAAATTAAATTTTCTCCGACACCGATGTGCCTGAAATTTTGTACGTACGCTTAGAATTGTGGCCTGCACGGGAATCAAAAAGAACTTTGCAAAAAGTTGCTTTTGGGAAAATATCATTCTTTTCATGGGCATAATGCAAGACTTGGGCTCGAACAATTTTAAAATGAAATTTACTCCGGCCCTATGACACCGATGTGCCTGAAATTTTGTACATACGCTTAGAATAGTGGCCTGCACGGGAATCAAAAAGAATTTTTGCAAAAAGTTGCGTTTGGGAAAATATCATACTTTTCATGGGCGTAATCAACAGGGCCGGAGCCCTATGACACCGATGTGCCTGAAATTTTGTACGTACGCGCAGAATTGTGACCTGCACGGGAATCAAAAAGAAATTTTGCAAAAAGTTGCGTTTGGGAAAATATCATACTTTTCATGGGCATAATTCAAGACTTGGGCTCGAACAATTTTAAAATTAAATTTTCTCCGGCCCCATGACACCGATGTGCCTGAAATTTTGTACGCACGCTTAGAATAGTGGCCTGCACGGGAATCAAAAAGAAATTTTGCAAAAAGTTGCGTTTTGGAAAATATCATACTTTTCATGGGCATAATGCAAGACTTGGGCTCGAACAATTTTAAAATGAAATTTACTCCGGCCCTATGACACCGATGTGCCTGAAATTTTGTACGTACGCTTAGAATAGTGGCCTGCACGGGAATCAAAAAGAAATTTTGCAAAAAGTTCCTTTTGGGAAAATATCATACTTTTCATGGGCATTATGCAAGACTTGCGCTCGACAAATTTTAAAATGTAGTTTTCTCCGGCCCTATGACACCGATGTGCCTGAAATTTTGTACGTACGCTAAGAATAGTGACCTGCACGGGAATCAAAAAGAAATTTTGCAAAAAGTTGCGTTTGGGAAAATATCATACTTTTCATGGGCATAATGCAAGACTTGGGCTTGAACAATTTTAAAATGAAATTTTCTCCTGCCCTATGACACCGATGTGCCTGAAATTTTGTACGTACGCTAAGAATAGTGGCCTGCACGGGAATCAAAAAGAAATTTTGCAAAAAGTTGCGTTTGGGAAAATATCATACATTTCATGGGCATAATTCAAGACTTGGGCTCGAACAATTTTAAAATGAAATTTTCTCCGGCCCTTTGACACCGATGTGCCTGAAATTTTGTACGTACGCTTAGAATAGTGGCCTGCACGGGAATCAAAAAGAAATTTTGCAAAAAGTTGCGTTTGGGAAAATATCATACTTTTCATGGGCATAATGCAAGACTTGGGCTCGAACAATTTTAAAATGAAATTTTCTCCGGCCCTATGACACCAATGTGCCTGAAATTTTGTACGTACGCTTAGAATTGTGGCCTGCACGGGAATCAAAAAGAACTTTGCAAAAGTTGCGTTTGGGAAAATATCATACTTTTCATGGGCATAATGCAAGACTTGGGCTCGAACAATTTTAAAATTAAATTTTCTCCGGCCCTATGACACCGATGTGCCTGAAATTTTGTACGTACGCTTAGAATAGTGGCCTGCACGGGAATCAAAAAGAAATTTTGCAAAAAGTTCCTTTTGGGAAAATATCATACTTTTCATGGGCATTATGCAAGACTTGGGCTCGACAAATTTTAAAATGTAGTTTTCTCCGGCCCTATGACACCGATGTGCCTGAAATTTTGTACGTACGCTTAGAATAGTGACCTGCACGGGAATCAAAAAGAAATTTTGCAAAAAGTTGCGTTTGGGAAAATATCATACTTTTCATGGGCATAATGCAAGACTTGGGCTTGAACAATTTTAAAATGAAATTTTCTCCTGCCCTATGACACCGATGTGCCTGAAATTTTGTACGTACGCTAAGAATAGTGGCCTGCACGGGAATCAAAAAGAAATTTTGCAAAAAGTTGCGTTTTGGAAAATATCATACTTTTCATGGGCATAATGCAAGACTTGGGCTCGAACAATTTTAAAATGAAATTTACTCCGGCCCTATGACACCGATGTGCCTGAAATTTTGTACGTACGCTTAGAATAGTGGCCTGCACGGGAATCAAAAAGAAATTTTGCAAAAAGTTCCTTTTGGGAAAATATCATACTTTTCATGGGCATTATGCAAGACTTGGGCTCGACAAATTTTAAAATGTAGTTTTCTCCGGCCCTATGACACCGATGTGCCTGAAATTTTGTACGTACGCTTAGAATAGTGACCTGCACGGGAATCAAAAAGAAATTTTGCAAAAAGTTGCGTTTGGGAAAATATCATACTTTTCATGGGCATAATGCAAGACTTGGGCTTGAACAATTTTAAAATGAAATTTTCTCCTGCCCTATGACACCGATGTGCCTGAAATTTTGTACGTACGCTAAGAATAGTGGCCTGCACGGGAATCAAAAAGAAATTTTGCAAAAAGTTGCGTTTGGGAAAATATCATACATTTCATGGGCATAATTCAAGACTTGGGCTCGAACAATTTTAAAATGAAATTTTCTCCGGCCCTTTGACACCGATGTGCCTGAAATTTTGTACGTACGCTTAGAATAGTGGCCTGCACGGGAATCAAAAAGAAATTTTGCAAAAAGTTGCGTTTGGGAAAATATCATACTTTTCATGGGCATAATGCAAGACTTGGGCTCGAACAATTTTAAAATGAAATTTTCTCCGGCCCTATGACACCAATGTGCCTGAAATTTTGTACGTACGCTTAGAATTGTGGCCTGCACGGGAATCAAAAAGAACTTTGCAAAAGTTGCGTTTGGGAAAATATCATACTTTTCATGGGCATAATGCAAGACTTGGGCTCGAACAATTTTAAAATTAAATTTTCTCCGGCCCTATGACACCGATGTGCCTGAAATTTTGTACGTACGCGCAGAATTGTGACCTGCACGGGAATCAAAAAGAAATTTTGCAAAAAGTTGCGTTTGGGAAAATATCATACTTTTCATGGGCATAATGCAAGACCTGGGCTCGAACAATTTTAAAATTAAATTTTCTCCGGCCCTATGACACCGATGTGCCTGAAATTTTGTACGCACGCTTAGAATAGTGGCCTGCACGGGAATCAAAAAGAAATTTTGCAAAAAGTTGCGTTTTGGAAAATATCATACTTTTCATGGGCATAATGCAAGACTTGGGCTCGAACAATTTTAAAATTAAATTTTCTCCGACACCGATGTGCCTGAAATTTTGTACGTACGCTTAGAATTGTGGCCTGCACGGGAATCAAAAAGAACTTTGCAAAAAGTTGCTTTTGGGAAAATATCATTCTTTTCATGGGCATAATGCAAGACTTGGGCTCGAACAATTTTAAAATGAAATTTACTCCGGCCCTATGACACCGATGTGCCTGAAATTTTGTACGTACGCTTAGAATAGTGGCCTGCACGGGAATCAAAAAGAAATTTTGCAAAAAGTTGCGTTTTGGAAAATATCATACTTTTCATGGGCATAATGCAAGACTTGGGCTCGAACAATTTTAAAATGAAATTTACTCCGGCCCTATGACACCGATGTGCCTGAAATTTTGTACGTACGCTTAGAATAGTGACCTGCACGGGAATCAAAAAGAAATTTTGCAAAAAGTTGCGTTTGGGAAAATATCATACTTTTCATGGGCATAATGCAAGACTTGGGCTTGAACAATTTTAAAATGAAATTTTCTCCTGCCCTATGACACCGATGTGCCTGAAATTTTGTACGTACGCTTAGAATTGTGGCCTGCACGGGAATCAAAAAGAAAATTTGCAAAAAGTTGCTTTCGGGAAAATATCATACTTTTCATGGTCATGATGCAAGACTTGGGCTCGAACAATTTTAAAATGAAATTTTCTCCGGCCCTATGACATCGATGTGCCTGAAATTTTGTACGTACGCTTAGAATAGTGGCCTGCACGGGAATCAAAAAGAAATTTTGCAAAAAGTTGCGTTTGGGAAAATATCATACTTTTCATGGGCATAATGCAAGACTTGGGCTAGAACAATTTTAAAATTAAATTTTCTCCGGCCCTATGACACCGATGTGCCTGAAATTTTGTACGTACGCGCAGAATTGTGACCTGCACGGGAATCAAAAAGAAATTTTGCAAAAAGTTGCGTTTGGGAAAATATCATACTTTTCATAAGCATAATGCAAGACTTGGGCTCAAACAATTTTAAAATTAAATTTTCTCCGACACCGATGTGCCTGAAATTTTGTACGTACGCTTAGAATTGTGGCCTGCACGGGAATCAAAAAGAACTTTGCAAAAAGTTGCTTTTGGGAAAATATCATACTTTTCATGGGCATAATGCAAGACTTGGGCTCGAACAATTTTAAAATTAAATTTTCTCCGGCCCTATGACACCGATGTGCCTGAAATTTTGTACGTACGCGCAGAATTGTGACCTGCACGGGAATCAAAAAGAAATTTTGCAAAAAGTTGCGTTTGGGAAAATATCATACTTTTCATGGGCATAATGCAAGACCTGGGCTCGAACAATTTTAAAATTAAATTTTCTCCGGCCCTATGACACCGATGTGCCTGAAATTTTGTACGCACGCTTAGAATAGTGGCCTGCACGGGAATCAAAAAGAAATTTTGCAAAAAGTTGCGTTTTGGAAAATATCATACTTTTCATGGGCATAATGCAAGACTTGGGCTCGAACAATTTTAAAATTAAATTTTCTCCGACACCGATGTGCCTGAAATTTTGTACGTACGCTTAGAATTGTGGCCTGCACGGGAATCAAAAAGAACTTTGCAAAAAGTTGCTTTTGGGAAAATATCATTCTTTTCATGGGCATAATGCAAGACTTGGGCTCGAACAATTTTAAAATGAAATTTACTCCGGCCCTATGACACCGATGTGCCTGAAATTTTGTACGTACGCTTAGAATAGTGGCCTGCACGGGAATCAAAAAGAAATTTTGCAAAAAGTTGCGTTTTGGAAAATATCATACTTTTCATGGGCATAATGCAAGACTTGGGCTCGAACAATTTTAAAATGAAATTTACTCGGGCCCTATGACACCGATGTGCCTGAAATTTTGTACGTACGCTTAGAATAGTGGCCTGCACGGGAATCAAAAAGAAATATTGCAAAAAGTTCCTTTTTGGAAAATATCATACTTTTCATGGGCATTATGCAAGACTTGGGCTCGACAAATTTTAAAATGTAGTTTTCTCCGGCCCTATGACACCGATGTGCCTGAAATTTTGTACGTACGCTTAGAATAGTGACCTGCACGGGAATCAAAAAGAAATTTTGCAAAAAGTTGCGTTTGGGAAAATATCATACTTTTCATGGGCATAATGCAAGACTTGGGCTTGAACAATTTTAAAATGAAATTTTCTCCTGCCCTATGACACCGATGTGCCTGAAATTTTGTACGTACGCTTAGAATTGTGGCCTGCACGGGAATCAAAAAGAAAATTTGCAAAAAGTTGCTTTCGGGAAAATATCATACTTTTCATGGTCATGATGCAAGACTTGGGCTCGAACAATTTTAAAATGAAATTTTCTCCGGCCCTATGACATCGATGTGCCTGAAATTTTGTACGTACGCTTAGAATAGTGGCCTGCACGGGAATCAAAAAGAAATTTTGCAAAAAGTTGCGTTTGGGAAAATATCATACTTTTCATGGGCATAATGCAAGACTTGGGCTAGAACAATTTTAAAATTAAATTTTCTCCGGCCCTATGACACCGATGTGCCTGAAATTTTGTACGTACGCGCAGAATTGTGACCTGCACGGGAATCAAAAAGAAATTTTGCAAAAAGTTGCGTTTGGGAAAATATCATACTTTTCATAAGCATAATGCAAGACTTGGGCTCAAACAATTTTAAAATTAAATTTTCTCCGACACCGATGTGCCTGAAATTTTGTACGTACGCTTAGAATTGTGGCCTGCACGGGAATCAAAAAGAACTTTGCAAAAAGTTGCTTTTGGGAAAATATCATTCTTTTCATGGGCATAATGCAAGACTTGGGCTCGAACAATTTTAAAATGAAATTTACTCCGGCCCTATGACACCGATGTGCCTGAAATTTTGTACGTACGCTTAGAATAATGGTCTGCACGTGAATCAAAAAGAAATTTTGCAAAAAGTCGCTTTCGGGAAAATATCATACTTTTCATGGTCATGATGCAAGACTTGGGCTCGAACAATTTTAAAATGAAATTTTCTCCGGCCCTATGACATCGATGTGCCTGAAATTTTGTACGTACGCTTAGAATAGTGGCCTGCACGGGAATCAAAAAGAAAATTTGCAAAAAGTTGCGTTTAAGAAAATATCATACTTTTCATGGGCATAATGCAAGACTTGGGCTCGAACAATTTTAAAATGAAATTTACTCCGGCCCTATGACACCGATGTGCCTGAAATTTTGTACGTACGCTTAGAATAATGGTCTGCACGTGAATCAAAAAGAAATTTTGCAAAATGTTGCGTTTGGGAAAATATCATACTTTTCATGGGCATAATGCAAGACTTGGGCTTGAACAATTTTAAAATGAAATTTTCTCCTGCCCTATGACACCGATGTGCCTGAAATTTTGTACGTACGCTAAGAATAGTGGCCTGCACGGGAATCAAAAAGAAATTTTGCAAAAAGTTGCGTTTGGGAAAATATCATACATTTCATGGGCATAATTCAAGACTTGGGCTCGAACAATTTTAAAATGAAATTTTCTCCGGCCCTTTGACACCGATGTGCCTGAAATTTTGTACGTACGCTTAGAATAGTGGCCTGCACGGGAATCAAAAAGAAATTTTGCAAAAAGTTGCGTTTGGGAAAATATCATACTTTTCATGGGCATAATGCAAGACTTGGGCTCGAACAATTTTAAAATGAAATTTTCTCCGGCCCTATGACACCAATGTGCCTGAAATTTTGTACGTACGCTTAGAATTGTGGCCTGCACGGGAATCAAAAAGAACTTTGCAAAAGTTGCGTTTGGGAAAATATCATACTTTTCATGGGCATAATGCAAGACTTGGGCTCGAACAATTTTAAAATTAAATTTTCTCCGGCCCTATGACACCGATGTGCCTGAAATTTTGTACGTACGCTTAGAATAGTGGCCTGCACGGGAATCAAAAAGAAATTTTGCAAAAAGTTCCTTTTGGGAAAATATCATACTTTTCATGGGCATTATGCAAGACTTGGGCTCGACAAATTTTAAAATGTAGTTTTCTCCGGCCCTATGACACCGATGTGCCTGAAATTTTGTACGTACGCTTAGAATAGTGACCTGCACGGGAATCAAAAAGAAATTTTGCAAAAAGTTGCGTTTGGGAAAATATCATACTTTTCATGGGCATAATGCAAGACTTGGGCTTGAACAATTTTAAAATGAAATTTTCTCCTGCCCTATGACACCGATGTGCCTGAAATTTTGTACGTACGCTAAGAATAGTGGCCTGCACGGGAATCAAAAAGAAATTTTGCAAAAAGTTGCGTTTTGGAAAATATCATACTTTTCATGGGCATAATGCAAGACTTGGGCTCGAACAATTTTAAAATGAAATTTACTCCGGCCCTATGACACCGATGTGCCTGAAATTTTGTACGTACGCTTAGAATAGTGGCCTGCACGGGAATCAAAAAGAAATTTTGCAAAAAGTTCCTTTTGGGAAAATATCATACTTTTCATGGGCATTATGCAAGACTTGGGCTCGACAAATTTTAAAATGTAGTTTTCTCCGGCCCTATGACACCGATGTGCCTGAAATTTTGTACGTACGCTTAGAATAGTGACCTGCACGGGAATCAAAAAGAAATTTTGCAAAAAGTTGCGTTTGGGAAAATATCATACTTTTCATGGGCATAATGCAAGACTTGGGCTTGAACAATTTTAAAATGAAATTTTCTCCTGCCCTATGACACCGATGTGCCTGAAATTTTGTACGTACGCTAAGAATAGTGGCCTGCACGGGAATCAAAAAGAAATTTTGCAAAAAGTTGCGTTTGGGAAAATATCATACATTTCATGGGCATAATTCAAGACTTGGGCTCGAACAATTTTAAAATGAAATTTTCTCCGGCCCTTTGACACCGATGTGCCTGAAATTTTGTACGTACGCTTAGAATAGTGGCCTGCACGGGAATCAAAAAGAAATTTTGCAAAAAGTTGCGTTTGGGAAAATATCATACTTTTCATGGGCATAATGCAAGACTTGGGCTCGAACAATTTTAAAATGAAATTTTCTCCGGCCCTATGACACCAATGTGCCTGAAATTTTGTACGTACGCTTAGAATTGTGGCCTGCACGGGAATCAAAAAGAACTTTGCAAAAGTTGCGTTTGGGAAAATATCATACTTTTCATGGGCATAATGCAAGACTTGGGCTCGAACAATTTTAAAATTAAATTTTCTCCGGCCCTATGACACCGATGTGCCTGAAATTTTGTACGTACGCGCAGAATTGTGACCTGCACGGGAATCAAAAAGAAATTTTGCAAAAAGTTGCGTTTGGGAAAATATCATACTTTTCATGGGCATAATGCAAGACCTGGGCTCGAACAATTTTAAAATTAAATTTTCTCCGGCCCTATGACACCGATGTGCCTGAAATTTTGTACGCACGCTTAGAATAGTGGCCTGCACGGGAATCAAAAAGAAATTTTGCAAAAAGTTGCGTTTTGGAAAATATCATACTTTTCATGGGCATAATGCAAGACTTGGGCTCGAACAATTTTAAAATTAAATTTTCTCCGACACCGATGTGCCTGAAATTTTGTACGTACGCTTAGAATTGTGGCCTGCACGGGAATCAAAAAGAACTTTGCAAAAAGTTGCTTTTGGGAAAATATCATTCTTTTCATGGGCATAATGCAAGACTTGGGCTCGAACAATTTTAAAATGAAATTTACTCCGGCCCTATGACACCGATGTGCCTGAAATTTTGTACGTACGCTTAGAATAGTGGCCTGCACGGGAATCAAAAAGAAATTTTGCAAAAAGTTGCGTTTGGGAAAATATCATACTTTTCATGGGCATAATGCAAGACTTGGGCTTGAACAATTTTAAAATGAAATTTTCTCCGGCCCTATGACACCAATGTGCCTGAAATTTTGTACGTACGCTTAGAATTGTGGCCTGCACGGGAATCAAAAAGAACTTTGCAAAAGTTGCGTTTGGGAAAATATCATACTTTTCATGGGCATAATGCAAGACTTGGGCTCGAACAATTTTAAAATTAAATTTTCTCCGGCCCTATGACACCGATGTGCCTGAAATTTTGTACGTACGCTTAGAATAGTGGCCTGCACGGGAATCAAAAAGAAATTTTGCAAAAAGTTCCTTTTGGGAAAATATCATACTTTTCATGGGCATTATGCAAGACTTGGGCTCGACAAATTTTAAAATGTAGTTTTCTCCGGCCCTATGACACCGATGTGCCTGAAATTTTGTACGTACGCTTAGAATAGTGACCTGCACGGGAATCAAAAAGAAATTTTGCAAAAAGTTGCGTTTGGGAAAATATCATACTTTTCATGGGCATAATGCAAGACTTGGGCTTGAACAATTTTAAAATGAAATTTTCTCCTGCCCTATGACACCGATGTGCCTGAAATTTTGTACGTACGCTAAGAATAGTGGCCTGCACGGGAATCAAAAAGAAATTTTGCAAAAAGTTGCGTTTTGGAAAATATCATACTTTTCATGGGCATAATGCAAGACTTGGGCTCGAACAATTTTAAAATGAAATTTACTCCGGCCCTATGACACCGATGTGCCTGAAATTTTGTACGTACGCTTAGAATAGTGGCCTGCACGGGAATCAAAAAGAAATTTTGCAAAAAGTTCCTTTTGGGAAAATATCATACTTTTCATGGGCATTATGCAAGACTTGGGCTCGACAAATTTTAAAATGTAGTTTTCTCCGGCCCTATGACACCGATGTGCCTGAAATTTTGTACGTACGCTTAGAATAGTGACCTGCACGGGAATCAAAAAGAAATTTTGCAAAAAGTTGCGTTTGGGAAAATATCATACTTTTCATGGGCATAATGCAAGACTTGGGCTTGAACAATTTTAAAATGAAATTTTCTCCTGCCCTATGACACCGATGTGCCTGAAATTTTGTACGTACGCTAAGAATAGTGGCCTGCACGGGAATCAAAAAGAAATTTTGCAAAAAGTTGCGTTTGGGAAAATATCATACATTTCATGGGCATAATTCAAGACTTGGGCTCGAACAATTTTAAAATGAAATTTTCTCCGGCCCTTTGACACCGATGTGCCTGAAATTTTGTACGTACGCTTAGAATAGTGGCCTGCACGGGAATCAAAAAGAAATTTTGCAAAAAGTTGCGTTTGGGAAAATATCATACTTTTCATGGGCATAATGCAAGACTTGGGCTCGAACAATTTTAAAATGAAATTTTCTCCGGCCCTATGACACCAATGTGCCTGAAATTTTGTACGTACGCTTAGAATTGTGGCCTGCACGGGAATCAAAAAGAACTTTGCAAAAGTTGCGTTTGGGAAAATATCATACTTTTCATGGGCATAATGCAAGACTTGGGCTCGAACAATTTTAAAATTAAATTTTCTCCGGCCCTATGACACCGATGTGCCTGAAATTTTGTACGTACGCGCAGAATTGTGACCTGCACGGGAATCAAAAAGAAATTTTGCAAAAAGTTGCGTTTGGGAAAATATCATACTTTTCATGGGCATAATGCAAGACCTGGGCTCGAACAATTTTAAAATTAAATTTTCTCCGGCCCTATGACACCGATGTGCCTGAAATTTTGTACGCACGCTTAGAATAGTGGCCTGCACGGGAATCAAAAAGAAATTTTGCAAAAAGTTGCGTTTTGGAAAATATCATACTTTTCATGGGCATAATGCAAGACTTGGGCTCGAACAATTTTAAAATTAAATTTTCTCCGACACCGATGTGCCTGAAATTTTGTACGTACGCTTAGAATTGTGGCCTGCACGGGAATCAAAAAGAACTTTGCAAAAAGTTGCTTTTGGGAAAATATCATTCTTTTCATGGGCATAATGCAAGACTTGGGCTCGAACAATTTTAAAATGAAATTTACTCCGGCCCTATGACACCGATGTGCCTGAAATTTTGTACGTACGCTTAGAATAGTGGCCTGCACGGGAATCAAAAAGAAATTTTGCAAAAAGTTGCGTTTTGGAAAATATCATACTTTTCATGGGCATAATGCAAGACTTGGGCTCGAACAATTTTAAAATGAAATTTACTCCGGCCCTATGACACCGATGTGCCTGAAATTTTGTACGTACGCTTAGAATAGTGGCCTGCACGGGAATCAAAAAGAAATATTGCAAAAAGTTCCTTTTTGGAAAATATCATACTTTTCATGGGCATTATGCAAGACTTGGGCTCGACAAATTTTAAAATGTAGTTTTCTCCGGCCCTATGACACCGATGTGCCTGAAATTTTGTACGTACGCTTAGAATAGTGACCTGCACGGGAATCAAAAAGAAATTTTGCAAAAAGTTGCGTTTGGGAAAATATCATACTTTTCATGGGCATAATGCAAGACTTGGGCTTGAACAATTTTAAAATGAAATTTTCTCCTGCCCTATGACACCGATGTGCCTGAAATTTTGTACGTACGCTTAGAATTGTGGCCTGCACGGGAATCAAAAAGAAAATTTGCAAAAAGTTGCTTTCGGGAAAATATCATACTTTTCATGGTCATGATGCAAGACTTGGGCTCGAACAATTTTAAAATGAAATTTTCTCCGGCCCTATGACATCGATGTGCCTGAAATTTTGTACGTACGCTTAGAATAGTGGCCTGCACGGGAATCAAAAAGAAATTTTGCAAAAAGTTGCGTTTGGGAAAATATCATACTTTTCATGGGCATAATGCAAGACTTGGGCTAGAACAATTTTAAAATTAAATTTTCTCCGGCCCTATGACACCGATGTGCCTGAAATTTTGTACGTACGCGCAGAATTGTGACCTGCACGGGAATCAAAAAGAAATTTTGCAAAAAGTTGCGTTTGGGAAAATATCATACTTTTCATAAGCATAATGCAAGACTTGGGCTCAAACAATTTTAAAATTAAATTTTCTCCGACACCGATGTGCCTGAAATTTTGTACGTACGCTTAGAATTGTGGCCTGCACGGGAATCAAAAAGAACTTTGCAAAAAGTTGCTTTTGGGAAAATATCATTCTTTTCATGGGCATAATGCAAGACTTGGGCTCGAACAATTTTAAAATGAAATTTACTCCGGCCCTATGACACCGATGTGCCTGAAATTTTGTACGTACGCTTAGAATAATGGTCTGCACGTGAATCAAAAAGAAATTTTGCAAAAAGTCGCTTTCGGGAAAATATCATACTTTTCATGGTCATGATGCAAGACTTGGGCTCGAACAATTTTAAAATGAAATTTTCTCCGGCCCTATGACATCGATGTGCCTGAAATTTTGTACGTACGCTTAGAATAGTGGCCTGCACGGGAATCAAAAAGAAAATTTGCAAAAAGTTGCGTTTAAGAAAATATCATACTTTTCATGGGCATAATGCAAGACTTGGGCTCGAACAATTTTAAAATGAAATTTACTCCGGCCCTATGACACCGATGTGCCTGAAATTTTGTACGTACGCTTAGAATAATGGTCTGCACGTGAATCAAAAAGAAATTTTGCAAAATGTTGCGTTTGGGAAAATATCATACTTTTCATGGGCATAATGCAAGACTTGGGCTTGAACAATTTTAAAATGAAATTTTATACGGCCCTATGACACCGATGTGCCTGAAATTTTGTACGTACGCTTAGAATAGTGGCCTGCACGGGAATCAAAAAGAAATTTTGCAAAAAGTTCCTTTTGGGAAAATATCATACTTTTCATGGGCATTATGCAAGACTTGGGCTCGACAAATTTTAAAATGTAGTTTTCTCCGGCCCTATGACACCGATGTGCCTGAAATTTTGTACGTACGCTTAGAATAGTGACCTGCACGGGAATCAAAAAGAAATTTTGCAAAAAGTTGCGTTTGGGAAAATATCATACTTTTCATGGGCATAATGCAAGACTTGGGCTTGAACAATTTTAAAATGAAATTTTCTCCTGCCCTATGACACCGATGTGACTGAAATTTTGTACGTACGCTTAGAATTGTGGCCTGCACGGGAATCAAAAAGAAAATTTGCAAAAAGTTGCTTTCGGGAAAATATCATACTTTTCATGGTCATGATGCAAGACTTGGGCTCGAACAATTTTAAAATGAAATTTTCTCCGGCCCTATGACATCGATGTGCCTGAAATTTTGTACGTACGCTTAGAATAGTGGCCTGCACGGGAATCAAAAAGAAATTTTGCAAAAAGTTGCGTTTGGGAAAATATCATACATTTCATGGGCATAATTCAAGACTTGGGCTCGAACAATTTTAAAATGAAATTTTCTCCGGCCCTTTGACACCGATGTGCCTGAAATTTTGTACGTACGCTTAGAATAGTGGCCTGCACGGGAATCAAAAAGAAATTTTGCAAAAAGTTGCGTTTGGGAAAATATCATACTTTTCATGGGCATAATGCAAGACTTGGGCTCGAACAATTTTAAAATGAAATTTTCTCCGGCCCTATGACACCAATGTGCCTGAAATTTTGTACGTACGCTTAGAATTGTGGCCTGCACGGGAATCAAAAAGAACTTTGCAAAAGTTGCGTTTGGGAAAATATCATACTTTTCATGGGCATAATGCAAGACTTGGGCTCGAACAATTTTAAAATTAAATTTTCTCCGGCCCTATGACACCGATGTGCCTGAAATTTTGTACGTACGCGCAGAATTGTGACCTGCACGGGAATCAAAAAGAAATTTTGCAAAAAGTTGCGTTTGGGAAAATATCATACTTTTCATAAGCATAATGCAAGACTTGGGCTCGAACAATTTTAAAATGAAATTTACTCCGGCCCTATGACACCGATGTGCCTGAAATTTTGTACGTACGCTTAGAATAATGGTCTGCACGTGAATCAAAAAGAAATTTTGCAAAAAGTTGCTTTCGGGAAAATATCATACTTTTCATGGTCATGATGCAAGACTTGGGCTCGAACAATTTTAAAATGAAATTTTCTCCAGCCCTATGACATCGATGTGCCTGAAATTTTGTACGTACGCTTAGAATAGTGGCCTGCACGGGAATCAAAAAGAAAATTTGCAAAAAGTTGCGTTTGGGAAAATATCATACTTTTCATGGGCATAATGCAAGACTTGGGCTCGAACAATTTTAAAATGAAATTTACTCCGGCCCTATGACACCGATGTGCCTGAAATTTTGTACGTACGCTTAGAATAATGGTCTGCACGTGAATCAAAAAGAAATTTTGCAAAAAGTTGCGTTTGGGATAATATATTACTTTTCATGGGCATAATGCAAGACTTGGGCTTGAACAATTTTAAAATGAAATTTTCTCCTGCCCTATGACACCGATGTGCCTGAAATTTTGTACGTACGCTTAGAATTGTGGCCTGCACGGGAATCAAAAAGAAAATTTGCAAAAAGTTGCTTTCGGGAAAATATCATACTTTTCATGGTCATGATGCAAGACTTGGGCTCGAACAATTTTAAAATGAAATTTTCTCCGGCCCTATGACATCGATGTGCCTGAAATTTTGTACGTACGCTTAGAATAGTGGCCTGCACGGGAATCAAAAAGAAATTTTGCAAAAAGTTGCGTTTGGGAAAATATCATACATTTCATGGGCATAATTCAAGACTTGGGCTCGAACAATTTTAAAATGAAATTTTCTCCGGCCCTTTGACACCGATGTGCCTGAAATTTTGTACGTACGCTTAGAATAGTGGCCTGCACGGAATCAAAAAGAAATTTTGCAAAAAGTTGCGTTTGGGAAAAAATCATAATTTTCATGGGCATAATGCAAGACTTATGCTTGAACAATTTTAAAATGAAATTTTCTCCTGCCCTATGACACCGATGTGCCTGAAATTTTGTACGTACGCTTAGAATAGTGGCCTGCACGGGAATCAAAAAGAAATTTTGCAAAAAGTTGCGTTTGGGAAAATATCATACATTTCATGGGCATAATTCAAGACTTGGGCTCGAACAATTTTAAAATGAAATTTTCTCCGGCCCTTTGACACCGATGTGCCTGAAATTTTGTACGTACGCTTAGAATAGTGGCCTGCACGGGAATCAAAAAGAAATTTTGCAAAAAGTTGCGTTTGGGAAAATATCATACTTTTCATGGGCATAATGCAAGACTTGGGCTCGAACAATTTTAAAATGAAATTTTCTCCGGCCCTATGACACCAATGTGCCTGAAATTTTGTACGTACGCTTAGAATTGTGGCCTGCACGGGAATCAAAAAGAACTTTGCAAAAGTTGCGTTTGGGAAAATATCATACTTTTCATGGGCATAATGCAAGACTTGGGCTCGAACAATTTTAAAATTAAATTTTCTCCGGCCCTACATAATGCAAGACTTGGGCTCGAACAATTTTAAAATTAAATTTTCTCCGACACCGATGTGCCTGAAATTTTGTACGTACGCTTAGAATTGTGGCCTGCACGGGAATCAAAAAGAACTTTGCAAAAAGTTGCTTTTGGGAAAATATCATTCTTTTCATGAGCATAATGCAAGACTTGGGCTCGAACAATTTTAAAATGAAATTTACTCCGGCCCTATGACACCGATGTGCCTGAAATTTTGTACGTACGCTTAGAATAATGGTCTGCACGTGAATCAAAAAGAAATTTTGCAAAAAGTTGCTTTCGGGAAAATATCATACTTTTCATGGTCATGATGCAAGACTTGGGCTCGAACAATTTTAAAATGAAATTTTCTCCGGCCCTATGACATCGATGTGCCTGAAATTTTGTACGTACGCTTAGAATAGTGGCCTGCACGGGAATCAAAAAGAAAATTTGCAAAAAGTTGCGTTTGGGAAAATATCATACTTTTCATGGGCATAATGCAAGACTTGGGCTCGAACAATTTTAAAATGAAATTTACTCCGGCCCTATGACACCGATGTGCCTGAAATTTTGTACGTACGCTTAGAATAATGGTCTGCACGTGAATCAAAAAGAAATTTTGCAAAAAGTTGCTTTCGGGAAAATATCATACTTTTCATGGTCATGATGCAAGACTTGGGCTCGAACAATTTTAAATTGAAATTTTCTCCGGCCCTATGACATCGATGTGCCTGAAATTTTGTACGTACGCTTAGAATAGTGGCCTGCACGGGAATCAAAAAGAAATTTTGCAAAAAGTTGCGTTTGGGAAAATATCATACATTTCATGGGCATAATTCAAGACTTGGGCTCGAACAATTTTAAAATGAAATTTTCTCCGGCCCTTTGACACCGATGTGCCTGAAATTTTGTACGTACGCTTAGAATAGTGGCCTGCACGGAATCAAAAAGAAATTTTGCAAAAAGTTGCGTTTGGGAAAAAATCATAATTTTCATGGGCATAATGCAAGACTTATGCTTGAACAATTTTAAAATAAAATTTTCTCCTGCCCTATGACACCGATGTGCCTGAAATTTTGTACGTACGCTTAGAATAGTGGCCTGCACGGGAATCAAAAAGAAATTTTGCAAAAAGTTGCGTTTGGGAAAATATCATACTTTTCATGGGCATAATTCAAGACTTGGGCTCGAACAATTTTAAAATGAAATTTTCTCCGGCCCTTTGACACCGATGTGCCTGAAATTTTGTACGTACGCTTAGAATAGTGGCCTGCACGGGAATCAAAAAGAAATTTTGCAAAAAGTTGCGTTTGGGAAAATATCATACTTTTCATGGGCATAATGCAAGACTTGGGCTCGAACAATTTTAAAATGAAATTTTCTCCGGCCCTATGACACCAATGTGCCTGAAATTTTGTACGTACGCTTAGAATTGTGGCCTGCACGGGAATCAAAAAGAACTTTGCAAAAGTTGCGTTTGGGAAAATATCATACTTTTCATGGGCATAATGCAAGACTTGGGCTCGAACAATTTTAAAATTAAATTTTCTCCGGCCCTATGACACCGATGTGCCTGAAATTTTGTACGCACGCTTAGAATAGTGGCCTGCACACGAATCAAAAAGAAATTTTGCAAAAAGTTGCGTTTGGGAAAATATCATACTTTTCATGGGCATAATGCAAGACTTGGGCTCGAACAATTTTAAAATTAAATTTTCTCCGACACCGATGTGCCTGAAATTTTGTACGTACGCTTAGAATAGTGGCCTGCACGGAATCAAAAAGAAATTTTGCAAAAAGTTGCGTTTGGGAAAAAATCATAATTTTCATGGGCATAATGCAAGACTTATGCTTGAACAATTTTAAAATGAAATTTTCTCCTGCCCTATGACACCGATGTGCCTGAAATTTTGTACGTACGCTTAGAATAGTGGCCTGCACGGGAATCAAAAAGAAATTTTGCAAAAAGTTGCGTTTGGGAAAATATCATACTTTTCATGGGCATAATTCAAGACTTGGGCTCGAACAATTTTAAAATGAAATTTTCTCCGGCCCTTTGACACCGATGTGCCTGAAATTTTGTACGTACGCTTAGAATAGTGGCCTGCACGGGAATCAAAAAGAAATTTTGCAAAAAGTTGCGTTTGGGAAAATATCATACTTTTCATGGGCATAATGCAAGACTTGGGCTCGAACAATTTTAAAATGAAATTTTCTCCGGCCCTATGACACCAATGTGCCTGAAATTTTGTACGTACGCGTAGAATTGTGGCCTGCACGGGAATCAAAAAGAACTTTGCAAAAGTTGCGTTTGGGAAAATGTCATACTTTTCATGGGCATAATGCAAGACTTGGGCTCGAACAATTTTAAAATTAAATTTTCTCCGGCCCTATGACACCGATGTGCCTGAAATTTTGTACGTACGCGAAGAATTGTGACCTGCACGGGAATCAAAAAGAAATTTTGCAAAATGTTGCGTTTGGGAAAATATCATACTTTTCATGGGCATAATGCAAGACTTGGGCTCGAACAATTTAAAAATGAAATTTTCTCCGGCCCTATGACACCAATGTGCCTGAAATTTTGTACATACGCTTAGAATAGTGGCCTGCACAGGAATCAAAAAGAAATTTTGCAAAAAGTTGCGTTTGGGAAAATATCATACTTTTCATGGGCATAATGCAAGACTTGGGCTCGAACAATTTTAAAATTAAATTTTCTCCGACACCGATGTGCCTGAAATTTTGTACGTACGCTTAGAATTGTGGCCTGCACGGGAATCAAAAAGAAATTTGCAAAAAGTTGCTTTTGGGAAAATATCATTCTTTTCATGGGCATAATGCAAGACTTGGGCTCGAACAATTTTAAAATGAAATTTTATACGGCCCTATGACACCGATGTGCCTGAAATTTTGTACGTACGCTTAGAATAGTGGCCTGCACGGGAATCAAAAAGAACTGTGCAAAAAGTTGCTTTTGGGAAAATATCATACTTTTCATGGGCATAATGCAAGACTTGGTCTCAACAAATTTTAAAATGTAGTTTTCTCCGGCCCTATGACACCGATGTGCCTGAAATTTTGTTCGTACGCTTAGAATAGTGGCCTGCACGGGAATCAAAAAGAACTTTGCAAAAAGTTGCGTTTGGGAAAAAATCATAATTTTCATGGGCATAATGCAAGACTTATGCTTGAACAATTTTAAAATGAAATTTTCTCCTGCCCTATGACACCGATGTGCCTGAAATTTTGTACGTACGCTTAGAATAGTGGCCTGCACGGGAATCAAAAAGAAATTTTGCAAAAAGTTGCGTTTGGGAAAATATCATACTTTTCATGGGCATAATTCAAGACTTGGGCTCGAACAATTTTAAAATGAAATTTTCTCCGGCCCTTTGACACCGATGTGCCTGAAATTTTGTACGTACGCTTAGAATTGTGGCCTGCACGGGAATCAAAAAGAACTTTGCAAAAGTTGCGTTTGGGAAAATATCATACTTTTCATGGGCATAATGCAAGACTTGGGCTCGAACAATTTTAAAATTAAATTTTCTCCGGCCCTATGACACCGATGTGCCTGAAATTTTGTACGCACGCTTAGAATAGTGGCCTGCACAGGAATCAAAAAGAAATTTTGCAAAAAGTTGCGTTTGGGAAAATATCATACTTTTCATGGGCATAATGCAAGACTTGGGCTCGAACAATTTTAAAATTAAATTTTCTCCGACACCGATGTGCCTGAAATTTTGTACGTACGCTTAGAATTGTGGCCTGCACGGGAATCAAAAAGAAATTTGCAAAAAGTTGCTTTTGGGAAAATATCATTCTTTTCATGGGCATAATGCAAGACTTGGGCTCGAACAATTTTAAAATGAAATTTTATACGGCCCTATGACACCGATGTGCCTGAAATTTTGTACGTACGCTTAGAATAGTGGCCTGCACGGGAATCAAAAAGAACTGTGCAAAAAGTTGCTTTTGGGAAAATATCATACTTTTCATGGGCATAATGCAAGACTTGGTCTCAACAAATTTTAAAATGTAGTTTTCTCCGGCCCTATGACACCGATGTGCCTGAAATTTTGTTCGTACGCTTAGAATAGTGGCCTGCACGGGAATCAAAAAGAACTTTGCAAAAAGTTGCGTTTGGGAAAATATCATACTTTTCATGGGCATAATGCAAGACTTGGGCTCGAACAATTTTAAAATTAAATTTTCTCCGGCCCTATGACACCGATGTGCCTGAAATTTTGTACGTACGCGAAGAATTGTGACCTGCACGGGAATCAAAAAGAAATTTTGCAAAAAGTTGCGTTTGCGAAAATATCATACTTTTCATGGGCATAATGCAAGACTTGGGCTCGAACAATTTAAAAATGAAATTTTCTCCGGCCCTATGACACCAATGTGCCTGAAATTTTGTACATACGCTTAGAATAGTGACCTGCACGGGAATCAAAAAGAAATTTTGCAAAAAGTTGCGTTTGGGAAAATATCATACTTTTCATGGGCATAATTCAAGACTTGGGCTCGAACAATTTTAAAATTAAATTTTCTCCGGCCCTATGACACCGATGTGCCTGAAATTTTGTACGCACGCTTAGAATAGTGGCCTGCACGGGAATCAAAAAGAAATTTTGCAAAAAGTTGCGTTTTGGAAAATATCATACTTTTCATGGGCATAATGCAAGACTTGGGCTCGAACAATTTTAAAATTAAATTTTCTCCGACACCGATGTGCCTGAAATTTTGTACGTACGCTTAGAATTGTGGCCTGCACGGGAATCAAAAAGAACTTTGCAAAAAGTTGCTTTTGGGAAAATATCATACTTTTCATGGGCATAATGCAAGACTTGGGCTCGAACAATTTTAAAATGAAATTTTATACGGCCCTATGACACCGATGTGCCTGAAATTTTGTACGTACGCGCAGAATTGTGACCTGCACGAAAATCAAAAAGAAATTTTGCAAAAAGTTGCGTTTGGGAAAATATCATACTTTTCATGGGCATAATGCAAGACTTGGGCTCGAACAATTTTAAAATGAAATTTTCTCCGGCCCTATGACATCGATGTGCCTGAAATTTTGTACGTACGCTTAGAATAGTGGCCTGCACGGGAATCAAAAAGAAATTTTGCAAAAAGTTGCGTTTGGGAAAATATCATACTTTTCATGGGCATAATGCAAGACTTGGGCTCGAACAATTTTAAAATGAAATTTACTCCGGCCCTATGACACCGATGTGCCTGAAATTTTGTACGTACGCTTAGAATTGTGGCCTGCACGGGAATCAAAAAGAAATTTTGCAAAAAGTTGCGTTTGGGAAAATATCATACTTTTCATGGGCATAATGCAAGACTTGGGCTCGAACAATTTTAAAATTAAATTTTCTCCGGCCCTATGACACCAATGTGCCTGAAATTTTGTACGTACGCTTAGAATTGTGGCCTGCACGGGAATCAAAAAGAACTTTGCAAAAAGTTGCGTTTGGGAAAATATCATACTTTTCATGGGCATAATGCAAGACTTGGGCTCGAACAATTTTAAAATGAAATTTTATCCGGCCCTATGACACCGATGTGCCTGAAATTTTGTACGCACGCTTAGAATAGTGGCCTGCACGGGAATCAAAAAGAAATTTTGCAAAAAGTTGCGTTTGGGAAAATATCATACTTTTCATGGGCATAATGCAAGACTTGGGCTCGAACAATTTTAAAATGAAATTTTATACGGCCCTATGACACCGATGTGCCTGAAATTTTGTACGTACGCTCAGAATAGTGGCCTGCACGTGAATCGAAAAGAAATTTTGCAAAAAGTTGCTTTCTGGAAAATATCATACTTTTCATGGTCATGATGCAAGACTTGGGCTCGAACAATTTTAAAATGAAATTTTCTCCGGCCCTATGACATCGATGTGCCTGAAATTTTGTACGTACGCTTAGAATAGTGGCCTGCACGGGAATCAAAAAGAAATTTTGCAAAAAGTTGCGTTTGGGAAAATATCATACTTTTCATGGGCATAATTCAAGACTTGGGCTCGAACAATTTTAAAATGAAATTTTCTCCGGCCCTTTGACACCGATGTGCCTGAAATTTTGTACGTACGCTTAGAATAGTGGCCTGCACGGGAATCAAAAAGAAATTTTGCAAAAAGTTGCGTTTGGGAAAATATCATACTTTTCATGGGCATAATGCAAGACTTGGGCTCGAATAATATTAAAATGTAATTTTCTCCGGCCCTATGACACCGATGTGCCTGAAATTTTGTACGTACGCTTAGAATAGTGGCCTGCACGGGAATCAAAAAGAAATTTTGCAAAAAATTGCGTTTGGGAAAAAATCATAATTTTCATGGGCATAATGCAAGACTTGGGCTTGAACAATTTTAAAATGAAATTTTCTCCTGCCCTTTGACACCGATGTGCCTGAAATTTTGTACGTACGCTTAGAATTGTGGCCTGCACGGGAATCAAAAAGAAAATTTGCAAAAAGTTGCGTTTGGGAAAATATCATACTTTTCATGGGCATAATGCAAGACTTGGGCTCGAACAATTTTAAAATGAAATTTACTCCGGCCCTATGACACCGATGTGCCTGAAATTTTGTACGTACGCTTAGAATAATCTTCTGCACGTGAATCAAAAAGAAATTTTGCAAAAAGTTGCGTTTGGGAAAATATCATACTTTTCATGGGCATAATGCAAGACTTGGGCTTGAACAATTTTAAAATGAAATTTTCTCCTGCCCTATGACACCGATGTGCCTGAAATTTTGTACGTACGCTTAGAATTGTGGCCTGCACGGGAATCAAAAAGAAAATTTGCAAAAAATTGCGTTTGGGAAAAAATCATACTTTTCATGGGCATAATGCAAGACTTGGGCTCGAACAATTTTAAAATTAAATTTTCTCCGACACCGATGTGCCTGAAATTTTGTACGTACGCTTAGAATAGTGGCCTTCACGGGAATCAAAAAGAAATTTTGCAAAAAGTTGCGTTTGGGAAAATATCATACTTTTCATGGGCATAATGCAAGACTTGGGCTCGAACAATTTTAAAATTAAATTTTCTCCGACACCGATGTGCCTGAAATTTTGTACGTACGCTTAGAATAGTGGCCTGCACGGGAATCAAAAAGAAAATTTGCAAAAAGTTGCGTTTGGGAAAATATCATACTTTTCATGGGCATAATGCAAGACTTGGGCTCGAACAATTTTAAAATGAAATTTACTCCGGCCCTATGACACCGATGTGCCTGAAATTTTGTACGTACGCTTAGAAAAATGGTCTGCACGTGAATCAAAAAGAAATTTTGCAAAAAGTTGCTTTCGGGAAAATATCAAACTTTTCATGGTCATGATGCAAGACTTGGGCTCGAATAATATTAAAATGTAATTTTCTCCGGCCCTATGACACCGATGTGCCTGAAATTTTGTATGTACGCTTAGAATAGTGGCCTGCACGGGAATCAAAAAGAAAATTTGCAAAAAGTTGCGTTTGGGAAAATATCATACTTTTCATGGGCATAATGCAAGACTTGGGCTCGAACAATTTTAAAATGAAATTTTATCCGGCCCTATGACACCGATGTGCCTGAAATTTTGTACGTACGCTTAGAATAGTGACCTGCACGGGAATCAAAAAGAAATTTTGCAAAAAGTTGCGTTTTGGAAAATATCATACTTTTCATGGGCATAATGCAAGACTTGGGCTCGAACAATTTTAAAATTAAATTTTCTCCGACACCGATGTGCCTGAAATTTTGTACGTACGCTTAGAATTGTGGCCTGCACGGGAATCAAAAAGAACTTTGCAAAAAGTTGCTTTTGGGAAAATATCATACTTTTCATGGGCATAATGCAAGACTTGGGCTCGAACAATTTTAAAATGAAATTTTATACGGCCCTTTGACACCGATGTGCCTGAAATTTTGTACGTACGCTTAGAATAGTGGCCTGCACGGGAATCAAAAAGAAATTTTGCAAAAAGTTGCGTTTGGGAAAATATCATACTTTTCATGGGCATAATGCAAGACTTGGGCTCGAATAATATTAAAATGTAATTTTCTCCGGCCCTATGACACCGATGTGCCTGAAATTTTGTACGTACGCTTAGAATAGTGGCCTGCACGGGAATCAAAAAGAAATTTTGCAAAAAATTGCGTTTGGGAAAAAATCATAATTTTCATGGGCATAATGCAAGACTTGGGCTTGAACAATTTTAAAATGAAATTTTCTCCTGCCCTTTGACACCGATGTGCCTGAAATTTTGTACGTACGCTTAGAATTGTGGCCTGCACGGGAATCAAAAAGAAAATTTGCAAAAAGTTGCGGTTGGGAAAATATCATACTTTTCATGGGCATAATGCAAGACTTGGGCTCGAACAATTTTAAAATTAAATTTTCTCCGACACCGATGTGCCTGAAATTTTGTACGTACGCTTAGAATAGTGGCCTGCACGGGAATCAAAAAGAAAATTTGCAAAAAGTTGCGTTTGGGAAAAAATCATACTTTTCATGGGCATAATGCAAGACTTGGGCTCGAAAAATTTTAAAATTAAATTTTCTCCGACACCGATGTGCCTGAAATTTTGTACGTACGCTTAGAATAGTGGCCTTCACGGGAATCAAAAAGAAATTTTGCAAAAAGTTGCGTTTGGGAAAATATCATACTTTTCATGGGCATAATGCAAGACTTGGGCTCGAACAATTTTAAAATTAAATTTTCTCCGACACCGATGTGCCTGAAATTTTGTACGTACGCTTAGAATAGTGGCCTGCACGGGAATCAAAAAGAAAATTTGCAAAAAGTTGCGTTTGGGAAAATATCATACTTTTCATGGGCATAATGCAAGACTTGGGCTCGAACAATTTTAAAATGAAATTTACTCCGGCCCTATGACACCGATGTGCCTGAAATTTTGTACGTACGCTTAGAAAAATGGTCTGCACGTGAATCAAAAAGAAATTTTGCAAAAAGTTGCTTTCGGGAAAATATCATACTTTTCATGGTCATGATGCAAGACTTGGGCTCGAATAATATTAAAATGTAATTTTCTCCGGCCCTATGACACCGATGTGCCTGAAATTTTGTATGTACGCTTAGAATAGTGGCCTGCACGGGAATCAAAAAGAAAATTTGCAAAAAGTTGCGTTTGGGAAAATATCATACTTTTCATGGGCATAATGCAAGACTTGGGCTCGAACAATTTTAAAATGAAATTTTATACGGCCCTATGACACCGATGTGCCTGAAATTTTGTACGTACGCTTAGAATAGTGGCCTGCACGTGAATCGAAAAGAAATTTTGCAAAAAGTTGCTTTCTGGAAAATATCATACTTTTCATGGTCATGATGCAAGACTTGGGCTCGAACAATTTTAAAATGAAATTTTCTCCGGCCCTATGACATCGATGTGCCTGAAATTTTGTACGTACGCTTAGAATAGTGGCCTGCACGGGAATCAAAAAGAAATTTTGCAAAAAGTTGCGTTTGGGAAAATATCATACTTTTCATGGGCATAATTCAAGACTTGGGCTCGAACAATTTTAAAATGAAATTTTCTCCGGCCCTTTGACACCGATGTGCCTGAAATTTTGTACGTACGCTTAGAATAGTGGCCTGCACGGGAATCAAAAAGAAATTTTGCAAAAAGTTGCGTTTGGGAAAATATCATACTTTTCATGGGCATAATGCAAGACTTGGGCTCGAATAATATTAAAATGTAATTTTCTCCGGCCCTATGACACCGATGTGCCTGAAATTTTGTACGTACGCTTAGAATAGTGGCCTGCACGGGAATCAAAAAGAAATTTTGCAAAAAATTGCGTTTGGGAAAAAATCATAATTTTCATGGGCATAATGCAAGACTTGGGCTTGAACAATTTTAAAATGAAATTTTCTCCTGCCCTTTGACACCGATGTGCCTGAAATTTTGTACGTACGCTTAGAATTGTGGCCTGCACGGGAATCAAAAAGAAAATTTGCAAAAAGTTGCGTTTGGGAAAATATCATACTTTTCATGGGCATAATGCAAGACTTGGGCTCGAACAATTTTAAAATGAAATTTACTCCGGCCCTATGACACCGATGTGCCTGAAATTTTGTACGTACGCTTAGAATAATGGTCTGCACGTGAATCGAAAAGAAATTTTGCAAAAAGTTGCTTTCTGGAAAATATCATACTTTTCATGGTCATGATGCAAGACTTGGGCTCGAACAATTTTAAAATGAAATTTTCTCCGGCCCTATGACATCGATGTGCCTGAAATTTTGTACGTACGCTTAGAATAGTGGCCTGCACGGGAATCAAAAAGAAATTTTGCAAAAAGTTGCGTTTGGGAAAATATCATACTTTTCATGGGCATAATTCAAGACTTGGGCTCGAACAATTTAAAAATGAAATTTTCTCCGGCCCTTTGACACCGATGTGCCTGAAATTTTGTACGTACGCTTAGAATAGTGGCCTGCACGGGAATCAAAAAGAAATTTTGCAAAAAGTTGCGTTTGGGAAAATATCATACTTTTCATGGGCATAATGCAAGACTTGGGCTCGAATAATATTAAAATGTAATTTTCTCCGGCCCTATGACACCGATGTGCCTGAAATTTTGTACGTACGCTTAGAATAGTGGCCTGCACGGGAATCAAAAAGAAATTTTGCAAAAAATTGCGTTTGGGAAAAAATCATAATTTTCATGGGCATAATGCAAGACTTGGGCTTGAACAATTTTAAAATGAAATTTTCTCCTGCCCTTTGACACCGATGTGCCTGAAATTTTGTACGTACGCTTAGAATTGTGGCCTGCACGGGAATCAAAAAGAAAATTTGCAAAAAGTTGCGTTTGGGAAAATATCATACTTTTCATGGGCATAATGCAAGACTTGGGCTCGAACAATTTTAAAATGAAATTTACTCCGGCCCTATGACACCGATGTGCCTGAAATTTTGTACGTACGCTTAGAATAATGGTCTGCACGTGAATCAAAAAGAAATTTTGCAAAAAGTTGCGTTTGGGAAAATATCATACTTTTCATGGGCATAATGCAAGACTTGGGCTTGAACAATTTTAAAATGAAATTTTCTCCTGCCCTATGACACCGATGTGCCTGAAATTTTGTACGTACGCTTAGAATTGTGGCCTGCACGGGAATCAAAAAGAAAATTTGCAAAAAATTGCGTTTGGGAAAAAATCATACTTTTCATGGGCATAATGCAAGACTTGGGCTCGAACAATTTTAAAATTAAATTTTCTCCGACACCGATGTGCCTGAAATTTTGTACGTACGCTTAGAATAGTGGCCTGCACGGGAATCAAAAAGAAATTTTGCAAAAAGTTGCGTTTGGGAAAATATCATACTTTTCATGGGCATAATGCAAGACTTGGGCTCGAACAATTTTAAAATTAAATTTTCTCCGACACCGATGTGCCTGAAATTTTGTACGTACGCTTAGAATAGTGGCCTGCACGGGAATCAAAAAGAAAATTTGCAAAAAGTTGCGTTTGGGAAAATATCATACTTTTCATGGGCATAATGCAAGACTTGGGCTCGAACAATTTTAAAATGAAATTTACTCCGGCCCTATGACACCGATGTGCCTGAAATTTTGTACGTACGCTTAGAAAAATGGTCTGCACGTGAATCAAAAAGAAATTTTGCAAAAAGTTGCTTTCGGGAAAATATCATACTTTTCATGGTCATGATGCAAGACTTGGGCTCGAATAATATTAAAATGTAATTTTCTCCGGCCCTATGACACCGATGTGTCTGAAATTTTGTACGTACGCTTAGAATAGTGGCCTGCACGGGAATCAAAAAGAAATTTTGCAAAAAGTTGCTTTCGGGAAAATATCATACTTTTCATGGTCATGATGCAAGACTTGGGCTCGAACAATTTTAAAATGAAATTTTCTCCGGCCCTATGACATCGATGTGCCTGAAATTTTGTACGTACGCTTAGAATAGTGGCCTGCACGGGAATCAAAAAGAAATTTTGCAAAAAGTTGCGTTTGGGAAAATATCATACTTTTCATGGGCATAATTCAAGACTTGGGCTCGAACAATTTTAAAATGAAATTTACTCCGGCCCTATGACACCGATGGCCTGAAATTTTGTACGTACGCTTAGAATAATGGTCTGCACGTGAATCAAAAAGAAATTTTGCAAAAAGTTGCTTTTGGGAAAATATCATACTTTTCATGGTCATGATGCAAGACTTGGGCTCGAACAATTTTAAAATGAAATTTTCTCCGGCCCTATGACATCGATGTGCCTGAAATTTTGTACGTACGCTTAGAATAGTGGCCTGCACGGGAATCAAAAAGAAATTTTGCAAAAAGTTGCGTTTGGGAAAATATCATACATTTCATGGGCATAATTCAAGACTTGGGCTCGAACAATTTTAAAATGAAATTTTCTCCGGCCCTTTGACACCGATGTGCCTGAAATTTTGTACGTACGCTTAGAATAGTGGCCTGCACGGAATCAAAAAGAAATTTTGCAAAAAGTTGCGTTTGGGAAAAAATCATAATTTTCATGGGCATAATGCAAGACTTGGGCTTGAACAATTTTAAAATGAAATTTTCTCCTGCCCTATGACACCGATGTGCCTGAAATTTTGTACGTACGCTTAGAATAGTGGCCTGCACGGGAATCAAAAAGAAATTTTGCAAAAAGTTGCGTTTGGGAAAATATCATACTTTTCATGGGCATAATGCAACACTTGGGATCGAACAATTTTAAAATGAAATTTACTCCGGCCCTATGACACCGATGTGCCTGAAATTTTGTACGTACGCTTAGAATAATGGTCTGCACGTGAATCAAAAAGAAATTTTGCAAAAAGTTGCTTTCGGGAAAATATCATACTTTTCATGGTCATGATGCAAGACTTGGGCTCGAACAATTTTAAAATGAAATTTTCTCCGGCCCTATGACATCGATGTGCCTGAAATTTTGTACGTACGCTTAGAATAGTGGCCTGCACGGGAATCAAAAAGAAATTTTGCAAAAAGTTGCGTTTGGGAAAATATCATACTTTTCATGGGCATAATTCAAGACTTGGGCTCGAACAATTTTAAAATGAAATTTACTCCGGCCCTATGACACCGATGTGCCTGAAATTTTGTACGTACGCTTAGAATAATGGTCTGCACGTGAATCAAAAAGAAATTTTGCAAAAAGTTGCTTTTGGGAAAATATCATACTTTTCATGGTCTCTGATGCAAGACTTGGGCTCGAACAATTTTAAAATGTAATTTTCTCCGGCCCTATGACATCGATGTGCCTGAAATTTTGTACGTACGCTTAGAATAGTGGCCTGCACGGAATCAAAAAGAAATTTTGCAAAAAGTTGCGTTTGGGAAAATATCATAATTTTCATGGGCATAATGCAAGACTTGGGCTTGAACAATTTTAAAATGAAATTTTCTCCTGCCCTATGACACCGATGTGCCTGAAATTTTGTACGTACGCTTAGAATTGTGGCCTGCACGGGAATCAAAAAGAAATTTTGCAAAAAGTTGCGTTTGGGAAAATATCATACTTTTCATGGGCATAATGCAAGACTTGGGATCGAACAATTTTAAAATGAAATTTACTCCGGCCCTATGACACCGATGTGCCTGAAATTTTGTACGTACGCTTAGAATTGTGGCCTGCACGGGAATCAAAAAGAAAATTTGCAAAAAATTGCGTTTGGGAAAAAATCATACTTTTCATGGGCATAATGCAAGACTTGGGCTCGAACAATTTTAAAATTAAATTTTCTCCGACACCGATGTGCCTGAAATTTTGTACGTACGCTTAGAATAGTGGCCTGCACGGGAATCAAAAAGAAATTTTGCAAAAAGTTGCGTTTGGGAAAATATCATACTTTTCATGGGCATAATGCAAGACTTGGGCTCGAACAATTTTAAAATTAAATTTTCTCCGACACCGATGTGCCTGAAATTTTGTACGTACGCTTAGAATAGTGGCCTGCACGGGAATCAAAAAGAAAATTTGCAAAAAGTTGCGTTTGGGAAAATATCATACTTTTCATGGGCATAATGCAAGACTTGGGCTCGAACAATTTTAAAATGAAATTTACTCCGGCCCTATGACACCGATGTGCCTGAAATTTTGTACGTACGCTTAGAATAGTGGCCTGCACGGAATCAAAAAGAAATTTTGCAAAAAGTTGCGTTTGGGAAAAAATCATAATTTTCATGGGCATAATGCAAGACTTGGGCTTGAACAATTTTAAAATGAAATTTTCTCCTGCCCTATGAGACCGATGTGCCTGAAATTTTGTACGTACGCTTAGAATAGTGGCCTGCACGGGAATCAAAAAGAAATTTTGCAAAAAGTTGCGTTTGGGAAAATATCATACTTTTCATGGGCATAATGCAAGACTTGGGCTCGAACAATTTTAAAATTAAATTTTCTCCGACACCGATGTGCCTGAAATTTTGTACGTACGCTTAGAATAGTGGCCTGCACGGGAATCAAAAAGAAAATTTGCAAAAAGTTGCGTTTGGGAAAATATCATACTTTTCATGGGCATAATGCAAGACTTGGGCTCGAACAATTTTAAAATGAAATTTACTCCGGCCCTATGACACCGATGTGCCTGAAATTTTGTACGTACGCTTAGAATAGTGGCCTGCACGGAATCAAAAAGAAATTTTGCAAAAAGTTGCGTTTGGGAAAAAATCATAATTTTCATGGGCATAATGCACGACTTGGGCTTGAACAATTTTAAAATGAAATTTTCTCCTGCCCTATGAGACCGATGTGCCTGAAATTTTGTACGTACGCTAAGAATAGTGGCCTGCACGGGAATCAAAAAGAAAATTTGCAAAAAATTGCGTTTGGGAAAAAATCATACTTTTCATGGGCATAATGCAAGACTTGGGCTCGAACAATTTTAAAATTAAATTTTCTCCGACACCGATGTGCCTGAAATTTTGTACGTACGCTTAGAATAGTGGCCTGCACGGGAATCAAAAAGAAATTTTGCAAAAAGTTGCGTTTGGGAAAATATCATACTTTTCATGGGCATAATGCAAGACTTGGGCTCGAACAATTTTAAAATTAAATTTTCTCCGACACCGATGTGCCTGAAATTTTCTACGTACGCTTAGAATAGTGGCCTGCACGGGAATCAAAAAGAAATTTTGCAAAAAGTTGCGTTTGGGAAAATATCATACTTTTCATGGGCATAATACAACACTTGGGATCGAACAATTTTAAAATGAAATTTACTCCGGCCCTATGACACCGATGTGCCTGAAATTTTGTACGTACGCTTAGAATAATGGTCTGCACGTGAATCAAAAAGAAATTTTGCAAAAAGTTGCTTTTGGGAAAATATCATACTTTTCATGGTCATGATGCAAGACTTGGGCTCGAACAATTTTAAAATGAAATTTACTCCGGCCCTATGACACCGATGTGCCTGAAATTTTGTACGTACGCTTAGAATTGTGGCCTGCACGGGAATCAAAAAGAAAATTTGCAAAAAATTGCGTTTGGGAAAAAATCATACTTTTCATGGGCATAATGCAAGACTTGGGCTCGAACAATTTTAAAATTAAATTTTCTCCGACACCGATGTGCCTGAAATTTTGTACGTACGCTTAGAATAGTGGCCTGCACGGGAATCAAAAAGAAATTTTGCAAAAAGTTGCGTTTGGGAAAATATCATACTTTTCATGGGCATAATGCAAGACTTGGGCTCGAACAATTTTAAAATGAAATTTTCTCCGGCCCTATGACACCAATGTGCCTGAAATTTTGTACGTACGCGTAGAATTGTGGCCTGCACGGGAATCAAAAAGAACTTTGCAAAAGTTGCGTTTGGGAAAATATCATACTTTTCATGGGCATAATGCAAGACTTGGGCGCGAACAATTTTAAAATTAAATTTTCTCCGGCCCTATGACACCGATGTGCCTGAAATTTTGTACGTACGCTTAGAATAGTGGCCTGCACGGGAATCAAAAAGAAAATTTGCAAAAAGTTGCGTTTGGGAAAATATCATACTTTTCATGGGCATAATGCAACACTTGGGATCGAACAATTTTAAAATGAAATTTACTCCGGCCCTATGACACCGATGTGCCTGAAATTTTGTACGTACGCTTAGAATAATGGTCTGCACGTGAATCAAAAAGAAATTTTGCAAAAAGTTGCTTTTGGGAAAATATCATACTTTTCATGGTCATGATGCAAGACTTGGGCTCGAACAATTTTGAAATTAAATTTTCTCCGGCCCTATGACACCGATGTGCCTGAAATTTTGTACGTACGCTTAGAATAGTGGCCTGCACGGGAATCAAAAAGAAAATTTGCAAAAAGTTGCGTTTGGGAAAATATCATACTTTTCATGGGCATAATGCAAGACTTGGGCTCGAACAATTTTGAAATTAAATTTTCTCCGACACCGATGTGCCTGAAATTTTGTACGTACGCTTAGAATAGTGGCCTGCACGGGAATCAAAAAGAAATTTTGCAAAAAGTTGCGTTTGGGAAAATATCATACTTTTCATGGGCATAATGCAAGACTTGGGCTCGAACAATTTTAAAATTAAATTTTCTCCGACACCGATGTGCCTGAAATTTTGTACGTACGCGTAGAATTGTGGCCTGCACGGGAATCAAAAAGAACTTTGCAAAAGTTGCGTTTGGGAAAATATCATACTTTTCATGGGCATAATGCAAGACTTGGGCTCGAACAATTTTAAAATTAAATTTTCTCCGGCCCTATGACACCGATGTGCCTGAAATTTTGTACGTACGCTTAGAATAGTGGCCTGCACGGGAATCAAAAAGAAAATTTGCAAAAAGTTGCGTTTGGGAAAATATCATACTTTTCATGGGCATAATGCAACACTTGGGATCGAACAATTTTAAAATGAAATTTACTCCGGCCCTATGACACCGATGTGCCTGAAATTTTGTACGTACGCTTAGAATAATGGTCTGCACGTGAATCAAAAAGAAATTTTGCAAAAAGTTGCTTTTGGGAAAATATCATACTTTTCATGGTCATGATGCAAGACTTGGGCTCGAACAATTTTAAAATGAAATTTACTCCGGCCCTATGACACCGATGTGCCTGAAATTTTGTACGTACGCTTAGAATTGTGGCCTGCACGGGAATCAAAAAGAAAATTTGCAAAAAATTGCGTTTGGGAAAAAATCATACTTTTCATGGGCATAATGCAAGACTTGGGCTCGAACAATTTTGAAATTAAATTTTCTCCGACACCGATGTGCCTGAAATTTTGTACGTACGCTTAGAATAGTGGCCTGCACGGGAATCAAAAAGAAATTTTGCAAAAAGTTGCGTTTGGGAAAATATCATACTTTTCATGGGCATAATGCAAGACTTGGGCTCGAACAATTTTAAAATTAAATTTTCTCCGACACCGATGTGCCTGAAATTTTGTACGTACGCTTAGAATAGTGGCCTGCACGGGAATCAAAAAGAAAATTTGCAAAAAGTTGCGTTTGGGAAAGTATCATACTATTCATGGGCATAATGCAAGACTTGGGCTCGAACAATTTTAAAATGAAATTTACTCCGGCCCTATGACATTGATGTGCCTGAAATTTTGTACGTACGCTTAGAATAGTGGCCTGCACGGAATCAAAAAGAAATTTTGCAAAAAGTTGCGTTTGGGAAAAAATCATAATTTTCATGGGCATAATGCAAGACTTGGGCTTGAACAATTTTAAAATGAAATTTTCTCCTGCCCTATGAGACCGATGTGCCTGAAATTTTGTACGTACGCTAAGAATAGTGGCCTGCACGGGAATCAAAAAGAAAATTTGCAAAAAATTGCGTTTGGGAAAAAATCATACTTTTCATGGGCATAATGCAAGACTTGGGCTCGAACAATTTTAAAATTAAATTTTCTCCGACACCGATGTGCCTGAAATTTTGTACGTACGCTTAGAATAGTGGCCTGCACGGGAATCAAAAAGAAATTTTGCAAAAAGTTGCGTTTGGGAAAATATCATACTTTTCATGGGCATAATGCAAGACTTGGGCTCGAACAATTTTAAAATTAAATTTTCTCCGACACCGATGTGCCTGAAATTTTCTACGTACGCTTAGAATAGTGGCCTGCACGGGAATCAAAAAGAAAATTTGCAAAAAGTTGCGTTTGGGAAAATATCATACTTTTCATGGGCATAATGCAAGACTTGGGCTCGAACAATTTTAAAATGAAATTTACTCCGGCCCTATGACACCGATGTGCCTGAAATTTTGTACGTACGCTTAGAATAATGGTCTGCACGTGAATCAAAAAGAAATTTTGCAAAAAGTTGCTTTCGGGAAAATATCATACTTTTCATGGTCATGATGCAAGACTTGGGCTCGAATAATATTAAAATGTAATTTTCTCCGGCCCTATGACACCGATGTGCCTGAAATTTTGTACGTACGCTTAGAATAGTGGCCTGCACGGGAATCAAAAAGAAATTTTGCAAAAAGTTGAGTTTGGGAAAATATCATACTTTTCATGGGCGTAATGCAAGACTTGGGCTCGAACAATTTTAAAATTAAATTTTCTCCGGCCCTATGACACCGATGTGCCTGAAATTTTGTACGTACGCTTAGAATAGTGGCCTGCACGGAATCAAAAAGAAATTTTGCAAAAAGTTGCGTTTAGGAAAATATCATACTTTTCATGGGCATAATGCAAGACTTGGGCTCGAACAATTTTAAAATTAAATTTTCTCCGACACCGATGTGCCTGAAATTTTGTACGTACGCTTAGAATAGTGGCCTGCACGGGAATCAAAAAGAAAATTTGCAAAAAGTTGCGTTTGGGAAAGTATCATACTTTTCATGGGCATAATGCAAGACTTGGGCTCGAACAATTTTAAAATGAAATTTACTCCGGCCCTATGACACCGATGTGCCTGAAATTTTGTACGTACGCTTAGAATAGTGGCCTGCACGGAATCAAAAAGAAATTTTGCAAAAAGTTGCGTTTGGGAAAAAATCATAATTTTCATGGGCATAATGCACGACTTGGGCTTGAACAATTTTAAAATGAAATTTTCTCCTGCCCTATGAGACCGATGTGCCTGAAATTTTGTACGTACGCTAAGAATAGTGGCCTGCACGGGAATCAAAAAGAAAATTTGCAAAAAATTGCGTTTGGGAAAAAATCATACTTTTCATGGGCATAATGCAAGACTTGGGCTCGAACAATTTTAAAATTAAATTTTCTCCGACACCGATGTGCCTGAAATTTTGTACGTACGCTTAGAATAGTGGCCTGCACGGGAATCAAAAAGAAATTTTGCAAAAAGTTGCGTTTGGGAAAATATCATACTTTTCATGGGCATAATGCAAGACTTGGGCTCGAACAATTTTAAAATTAAATTTTCTCCGACACCGATGTGCCTGAAATTTTCTACGTACGCTTAGAATAGTGGCCTGCACGGGAATCAAAAAGAAATTTTGCAAAAAGTTGCGTTTGGGAAAATATCATACTTTTCATGGGCATAATACAACACTTGGGATCGAACAATTTTAAAATGAAATTTACTCCGGCCCTATGACACCGATGTGCCTGAAATTTTGTACGTACGCTTAGAATAATGGTCTGCACGTGAATCAAAAAGAAATTTTGCAAAAAGTTGCTTTTGGGAAAATATCATACTTTTCATGGTCATGATGCAAGACTTGGGCTCGAACAATTTTAAAATGAAATTTACTCCGGCCCTATGACACCGATGTGCCTGAAATTTTGTACGTACGCTTAGAATTGTGGCCTGCACGGGAATCAAAAAGAAAATTTGCAAAAAATTGCGTTTGGGAAAAAATCATACTTTTCATGGGCATAATGCAAGACTTGGGCTCGAACAATTTTAAAATTAAATTTTCTCCGACACCGATGTGCCTGAAATTTTGTACGTACGCTTAGAATAGTGGCCTGCACGGGAATCAAAAAGAAATTTTGCAAAAAGTTGCGTTTGGGAAAATATCATACTTTTCATGGGCATAATGCAAGACTTGGGCTCGAACAATTTTAAAATTAAATTTTCTCCGACACCGATGTGCCTGAAATTTTCTACGTACGCTTAGAATAGTGGCCTGCACGGGAATCAAAAAGAAATTTTGCAAAAAGTTGCGTTTGGGAAAATATCATACTTTTCATGGGCATAATACAACACTTGGGATCGAACAATTTTAAAATGAAATTTACTCCGGCCCTATGACACCGATGTGCCTGAAATTTTGTACGTACGCTTAGAATAATGGTCTGCACGTGAATCAAAAAGAAATTTTGCAAAAAGTTGCTTTTGGGAAAATATCATACTTTTCATGGTCATGATGCAAGACTTGGGCTCGAACAATTTTAAAATGAAATTTACTCCGGCCCTATGACACCGATGTGCCTGAAATTTTGTACGTACGCTTAGAATTGTGGCCTGCACGGGAATCAAAAAGAAAATTTGCAAAAAATTGCGTTTGGGAAAAAATCATACTTTTCATGGGCATAATGCAAGACTTGGGCTCGAACAATTTTAAAATTAAATTTTCTCCGACACCGATGTGCCTGAAATTTTGTACGTACGCTTAGAATAGTGGCCTGCACGGGAATCAAAAAGAAATTTTGCAAAAAGTTGCGTTTGGGAAAATATCATACTTTTCATGGGCATAATGCAAGACTTGGGCTCGAACAATTTTAAAATGAAATTTTCTCCGGCCCTATGACACCAATGTGCCTGAAATTTTGTACGTACGCGTAGAATTGTGGCCTGCACGGGAATCAAAAAGAACTTTGCAAAAGTTGCGTTTGGGAAAATATCATACTTTTCATGGGCATAATGCAAGACTTGGGCGCGAACAATTTTAAAATTAAATTTTCTCCGGCCCTATGACACCGATGTGCCTGAAATTTTGTACGTACGCTTAGAATAGTGGCCTGCACGGGAATCAAAAAGAAAATTTGCAAAAAGTTGCGTTTGGGAAAATATCATACTTTTCATGGGCATAATGCAACACTTGGGATCGAACAATTTTAAAATGAAATTTACTCCGGCCCTATGACACCGATGTGCCTGAAATTTTGTACGTACGCTTAGAATAATGGTCTGCACGTGAATCAAAAAGAAATTTTGCAAAAAGTTGCTTTTGGGAAAATATCATACTTTTCATGGTCATGATGCAAGACTTGGGCTCGAACAATTTTGAAATTAAATTTTCTCCGGCCCTATGACACCGATGTGCCTGAAATTTTGTACGTACGCTTAGAATAGTGGCCTGCACGGGAATCAAAAAGAAAATTTGCAAAAAGTTGCGTTTGGGAAAATATCATACTTTTCATGGGCATAATGCAAGACTTGGGCTCGAACAATTTTGAAATTAAATTTTCTCCGACACCGATGTGCCTGAAATTTTGTACGTACGCTTAGAATAGTGGCCTGCACGGGAATCAAAAAGAAATTTTGCAAAAAGTTGCGTTTGGGAAAATATCATACTTTTCATGGGCATAATGCAAGACTTGGGCTCGAACAATTTTAAAATTAAATTTTCTCCGACACCGATGTGCCTGAAATTTTGTACGTACGCGTAGAATTGTGGCCTGCACGGGAATCAAAAAGAACTTTGCAAAAGTTGCGTTTGGGAAAATATCATACTTTTCATGGGCATAATGCAAGACTTGGGCTCGAACAATTTTAAAATTAAATTTTCTCCGGCCCTATGACACCGATGTGCCTGAAATTTTGTACGTACGCTTAGAATAGTGGCCTGCACGGGAATCAAAAAGAAAATTTGCAAAAAGTTGCGTTTGGGAAAATATCATACTTTTCATGGGCATAATGCAACACTTGGGATCGAACAATTTTAAAATGAAATTTACTCCGGCCCTATGACACCGATGTGCCTGAAATTTTGTACGTACGCTTAGAATAATGGTCTGCACGTGAATCAAAAAGAAATTTTGCAAAAAGTTGCTTTTGGGAAAATATCATACTTTTCATGGTCATGATGCAAGACTTGGGCTCGAACAATTTTAAAATGAAATTTACTCCGGCCCTATGACACCGATGTGCCTGAAATTTTGTACGTACGCTTAGAATTGTGGCCTGCACGGGAATCAAAAAGAAAATTTGCAAAAAATTGCGTTTGGGAAAAAATCATACTTTTCATGGGCATAATGCAAGACTTGGGCTCGAACAATTTTGAAATTAAATTTTCTCCGACACCGATGTGCCTGAAATTTTGTACGTACGCTTAGAATAGTGGCCTGCACGGGAATCAAAAAGAAATTTTGCAAAAAGTTGCGTTTGGGAAAATATCATACTTTTCATGGGCATAATGCAAGACTTGGTCTCGAACAATTTTAAAATTAAATTTTCTCCGACACCGATGTGCCTGAAATTTTGTACGTACGCGTAGAATTGTGGCCTGCACGGGAATCAAAAAGAACTTTGCAAAAGTTGCGTTTGGGAAAATATCATACTTTTCATGGGCATAATGCAAGACTTGGGCTCGAACAATTTTAAAATTAAATTTTCTCCGGCCCTATGACACCGATGTGCCTGAAATTTTGTACGTACGCTTAGAATAGTGGCCTGCACGGGAATCAAAAAGAAAATTTGCAAAAAGTTGCGTTTGGGAAAATATCATACTTTTCATGGGCATAATGCAACACTTGGGATCGAACAATTTTAAAATGAAATTTACTCCGGCCCTATGACACCGATGTGCCTGAAATTTTGTACGTACGCTTAGAATAATGGTCTGCACGTGAATCAAAAAGAAATTTTGCAAAAAGTTGCTTTTGGGAAAATATCATACTTTTCATGGTCATGATGCAAGACTTGGGCTCGAACAATTTTAAAATGAAATTTACTCCGGCCCTATGACACCGATGTGCCTGAAATTTTGTACGTACGCTTAGAATTGTGGCCTGCACGGGAATCAAAAAGAAAATTTGCAAAAAATTGCGTTTGGGAAAAAATCATACTCTTCATGGGCATAATGCAAGACTTGGGCTCGAACAATTTTGAAATTAAATTTTCTCCGACACCGATGTGCCTGAAATTTTGTACGTACGCTTAGAATAGTGGCCTGCACGGGAATCAAAAAGAAATTTTGCAAAAAGTTGCGTTTGGGAAAATATCATACTTTTCATGGGCATAATGCAAGACTTGGGCTCGAACAATTTTAAAATTAAATTTTCTCCGACACCGATGTGCCTGAAATTTTGTACGTACGCTTAGAATAGTGGCCTGCACGGGAATCAAAAAGAAAATTTGCAAAAAGTTGCGTTTGGGAAAGTATCATACTATTCATGGGCATAATGCAAGACTTGGGCTCGAACAATTTTAAAATGAAATTTACTCCGGCCCTATGACATTGATGTGCCTGAAATTTTGTACGTACGCTTAGAATAGTGGCCTGCACGGAATCAAAAAGAAATTTTGCAAAAAGTTGCGTTTGGGAAAAAATCATAATTTTCATGGGCATAATGCAAGACTTGGGCTTGAACAATTTTAAAATGAAATTTTCTCCTGCCCTATGAGACCGATGTGCCTGAAATTTTGTACGTACGCTAAGAATAGTGGCCTGCACGGGAATCAAAAAGAAAATTTGCAAAAAATTGCGTTTGGGAAAAAATCATACTTTTCATGGGCATAATGCAAGACTTGGGCTCGAACAATTTTAAAATTAAATTTTCTCCGACACCGATGTGCCTGAAATTTTGTACGTACGCTTAGAATAGTGGCCTGCACGGGAATCAAAAAGAAATTTTGCAAAAAGTTGCGTTTGGGAAAATATCATACTTTTCATGGGCATAATGCAAGACTTGGGCTCGAACAATTTTAAAATTAAATTTTCTCCGACACCGATGTGCCTGAAATTTTCTACGTACGCTTAGAATAGTGGCCTGCACGGGAATCAAAAAGAAAATTTGCAAAAAGTTGCGTTTGGGAAAATATCATACTTTTCATGGGCATAATGCAAGACTTGGGCTCGAACAATTTTAAAATGAAATTTACTCCGGCCCTATGACACCGATGTGCCTGAAATTTTGTACGTACGCTTAGAATAATGGTCTGCACGTGAATCAAAAAGAAATTTTGCAAAAAGTTGCTTTCGGGAAAATATCATACTTTTCATGGTCATGATGCAAGACTTGGGCTCGAATAATATTAAAATGTAATTTTCTCCGGCCCTATGACACCGATGTGCCTGAAATTTTGTACGTACGCTTAGAATAGTGGCCTGCACGGGAATCAAAAAGAAATTTTGCAAAAAGTTGAGTTTGGGAAAATATCATACTTTTCATGGGCGTAATGCAAGACTTGGGCTCGAACAATTTTAAAATTAAATTTTCTCCGGCCCTATGACACCGATGTGCCTGAAATTTTGTACGTACGCTTAGAATAGTGGCCTGCACGGAATCAAAAAGAAATTTTGCAAAAAGTTGCGTTTGGGAAAATATCATACTTTTCATGGGCATAATGCAAGACTTGGGCTCGAACAATTTTAAAATTAAATTTTCTCCGACACCGATGTGCCTGAAATTTTGTACGTACGCTTAGAATAGTGGCCTGCACGGGAATCAAAAAGAAAATTTGCAAAAAGTTGCGTTTGGGAAAGTATCATACTTTTCATGGGCATAATGCAAGACTTGGGCTCGAACAATTTTAAAATGAAATTTACTCCGGCCCTATGACACCGATGTGCCTGAAATTTTGTACGTACGCTTAGAATAGTGGCCTGCACGGAATCAAAAAGAAATTTTGCAAAAAGTTGCGTTTGGGAAAAAATCATAATTTTCATGGGCATAATGCACGACTTGGGCTTGAACAATTTTAAAATGAAATTTTCTCCTGCCCTATGAGACCGATGTGCCTGAAATTTTGTACGTACGCTAAGAATAGTGGCCTGCACGGGAATCAAAAAGAAAATTTGCAAAAAATTGCGTTTGGGAAAAAATCATACTTTTCATGGGCATAATGCAAGACTTGGGCTCGAACAATTTTAAAATTAAATTTTCTCCGACACCGATGTGCCTGAAATTTTGTACGTACGCTTAGAATAGTGGCCTGCACGGGAATCAAAAAGAAATTTTGCAAAAAGTTGCGTTTGGGAAAATATCATACTTTTCATGGGCATAATGCAAGACTTGGGCTCGAACAATTTTAAAATTAAATTTTCTCCGACACCGATGTGCCTGAAATTTTGTACGTACGCTTAGAATAGTGGCCTGCACGGGAATCAAAAAGAAATTTTGCAAAAAGTTGCGTTTGGGAAAATATCATACTTTTCATGGGCATAATGCAAGACTTGGGCTCGAACAATTTTAAAATGAAATTTTCTCCGGCCCTATGACACCAATGTGCCTGAAATTTTGTACGTACGCGTAGAATTGTGGCCTGCACGGGAATCAAAAAGAACTTTGCAAAAGTTGCGTTTGGGAAAATATCATACTTTTCATGGGCATAATGCAAGACTTGGGCTCGAACAATTTTAAAATTAAATTTTCTCCGGCCCTATGACACCGATGTGCCTGAAATTTTGTACGTACGCTTAGAATAGTGGCCTGCACGGGAATCAAAAAGAAAATTTGCAAAAAGTTGCGTTTGGGAAAATATCATACTTTTCATGGGCATAATGCAACACTTGGGATCGAACAATTTTAAAATGAAATTTACTCCGGCCCTATGACACCGATGTGCCTGAAATTTTGTACGTACGCTTAGAATAATGGTCTGCACGTGAATCAAAAAGAAATTTTGCAAAAAGTTGCTTTTGGGAAAATATCATACTTTTCATGGTCATGATGCAAGACTTGGGCTCGAACAATTTTAAAATGAAATTTACTCCGGCCCTATGACACCGATGTGCCTGAAATTTTGTACGTACGCTTAGAATTGTGGCCTGCACGGGAATCAAAAAGAAAATTTGCAAAAAATTGCGTTTGGGAAAAAATCATACTTTCCATGGGCATAATGCAAGACTTGGGCTCGAACAATTTTGAAATTAAATTTTCTCCGACACCGATGTGCCTGAAATTTTGTACGTACGCTTAGAATAGTGGCCTGCACGGGAATCAAAAAGAAATTTTGCAAAAAGTTGCGTTTGGGAAAATATCATACTTTTCATGGGCATAATGCAAGACTTGGGCTCGAACAATTTTAAAATTAAATTTTCTCCGACACCGATGTGCCTGAAATTTTGTACGTACGCGTAGAATTGTGGCCTGCACGGGAATCAAAAAGAACTTTGCAAAAGTTGCGTTTGGGAAAATATCATACTTTTCATGGGCATAATGCAAGACTTGGGCTCGAACAATTTTAAAATTAAATTTTCTCCGGCCCTATGACACCGATGTGCCTGAAATTTTGTACGTACGCTTAGAATAGTGGCCTGCACGGGAATCAAAAAGAAAATTTGCAAAAAGTTGCGTTTGGGAAAATATCATACTTTTCATGGGCATAATGCAACACTTGGGATCGAACAATTTTAAAATGAAATTTACTCCGGCCCTATGACACCGATGTGCCTGAAATTTTGTACGTACGCTTAGAATAATGGTCTGCACGTGAATCAAAAAGAAATTTTGCAAAAAGTTGCTTTTGGGAAAATATCATACTTTTCATGGTCATGATGCAAGACTTGGGCTCGAACAATTTTAAAATGAAATTTACTCCGGCCCTATGACACCGATGTGCCTGAAATTTTGTACGTACGCTTAGAATTGTGGCCTGCACGGGAATCAAAAAGAAAATTTGCAAAAAATTGCGTTTGGGAAAAAATCATACTTTTCATGGGCATAATGCAAGACTTGGGCTCGAACAATTTTGAAATTAAATTTTCTCCGACACCGATGTGCCTGAAATTTTGTACGTACGCTTAGAATAGTGGCCTGCACGGGAATCAAAAAGAAATTTTGCAAAAAGTTGCGTTTGGGAAAATATCATACTTTTCATGGGCATAATGCAAGACTTGGGCTCGAACAATTTTAAAATTAAATTTTCTCCGACACCGATGTGCCTGAAATTTTGTACGTACGCTTAGAATAGTGGCCTGCACGGGAATCAAAAAGAAAATTTGCAAAAAGTTGCGTTTGGGAAAGTATCATACTTTTCATGGGCATAATGCAAGACTTGGGCTCGAACAATTTTAAAATGAAATTTACTCCGGCCCTATGACATTGATGTGCCTGAAATTTTGTACGTACGCTTAGAATAGTGGCCTGCACGGAATCAAAAAGAAATTTTGCAAAAAGTTGCGTTTGGGAAAAAATCATAATTTTCATGGGCATAATGCAAGACTTGGGCTTGAACAATTTTAAAATGAAATTTTCTCCTGCCCTATGAGACCGATGTGCCTGAAATTTTGTACGTACGCTAAGAATAGTGGCCTGCACGGGAATCAAAAAGAAAATTTGCAAAAAATTGCGTTTGGGAAAAAATCATACTTTTCATGGGCATAATGCAAGACTTGGGCTCGAACAATTTTAAAATTAAATTTTCTCCGACACCGATGTGCCTGAAATTTTGTACGTACGCTTAGAATAGTGGCCTGCACGGGAATCAAAAAGAAATTTTGCAAAAAGTTGCGTTTGGGAAAATATCATACTTTTCATGGGCATAATGCAAGACTTGGGCTCGAACAATTTTAAAATTAAATTTTCTCCGACACCGATGTGCCTGAAATTTTCTACGTACGCTTAGAATAGTGGCCTGCACGGGAATCAAAAAGAAAATTTGCAAAAAGTTGCGTTTGGGAAAATATCATACTTTTCATGGGCATAATGCAAGACTTGGGCTCGAACAATTTTAAAATGAAATTTACTCCGGCCCTATGACACCGATGTGCCTGAAATTTTGTACGTACGCTTAGAATAATGGTCTGCACGTGAATCAAAAAGAAATTTTGCAAAAAGTTGCTTTCGGGAAAATATCATACTTTTCATGGTCATGATGCAAGACTTGGGCTCGAATAATATTAAAATGTAATTTTCTCCGGCCCTATGACACCGATGTGCCTGAAATTTTGTACGTACGCTTAGAATAGTGGCCTGCACGGGAATCAAAAAGAAATTTTGCAAAAAGTTGAGTTTGGGAAAATATCATACTTTTCATGGGCGTAATGCAAGACTTGGGCTCGAACAATTTTAAAATTAAATTTTCTCCGGCCCTATGACACCGATGTGCCTGAAATTTTGTACGTACGCTTAGAATAGTGGCCTGCACGGAATCAAAAAGAAATTTTGCAAAAAGTTGCGTTTGGGAAAAAATCATACTTTTCATGGGCATAATGCAAGACTTGGGCATGAACAATTTTAAAATGAAATTTTCTCCTGCCCTATGACACCGATGTGCCTGAAATTTTGTATGTACGCTTAGAATAGTGGCCTGCACGGGAATCAAAAAGAAATTTTGCAAAAAGTTGCGTTTGGGAAAATATCATACTTTTCATGGGCATAATGCAACACTTGGGATCGAACAATTTTAAAATGAAATTTACTCCGGCCCTATGACACCGATGTGCCTGAAATTTTGTACGTACGCTTAGAATAATGGTCTGCACGTGAATCAAAAAGAAATTTTGCAAAAAGTGGCTTTCGGGAAAATATCATACTTTTCATGGTCATGATGCAAGACTTGGGCTCGAACAATTTTAAAATGAAATTTTCTCCGGCCCTATGACATCGATGTGCCTGAAATTTTGTACGTACGCTTAGAATAGTGGCCTGCACGTGAATCGAAAAGAAATTTTGCAAAAAGTTGCTTTCGGGAAAATATCATACTTTTCATGGTCATGATGCAAGACTTGGGCTCGAACAATTTTAAAATGAAATTTTCTCCGGCCCTATGACATCGATGTGCCTGAAATTTTGTACGTACGCTTAGAATAGTGGCCTGCACGGGAATCAAAAAGAAATTTTGCAAAAAGTTGCGTTTGGGAAAATATCATACTTTTCATGGGCATAATTCAAGACTTGGGCTCGAACAATTTTAAAATGAAATTTTCTCCGGCCCTTTGACACCGATGTGCCTGAAATTTTGTACGTACGCTTAGAATAGTGGCCTGCACGTGAATCGAAAAGAAATTTTGCAAAAAGTTGCTTTCGGGAAAATATCATACTTTTCATGGGCATAATTCAAGACTTGGGCTCGAACAATTTTAAAATGAAATTTTCTCCGGCCCTTTGACACCGATGTGCCTGAAATTTTGTACGTACGCTTAGAATAGTGGCCTGCACGGGAATCAAAAAGAAATTTTGCAAAAAGTTGCGTTTGGGAAAATATCATACTTTTCATGGGCATAATGCAAGACTTGGGCTCGAACAATTTTAAAATGAAATTTTCTCCGGCCCTATGACACCGATGTGCCTGAAATTTTGTACGTACGCTTAGAATAGTGGCCTGCACGTGAATCGAAAAGAAATTTTGCAAAAATATGCGTTTGGGAAAATATCATACTTTTCATGGGCATAATGCAAGACTTGGGCTCGAACAATTTTAAAATTAAATTTTCTCCGGCCCTATGACACCGATGTGCCTGAAATTTTGTATGTACGCTTAGAATAGTGGCCTGCACGGGAATCAAAAAGAAAATTTGCAAAAAGTTGCGTTTGGGAAAATATCATACTTTTCATGGGCATAATGCAAGACTTGGGCTCGAACAATTTTAAAATGAAATTTTATCCGGCCCTATGACACCGATGTGCCTGAAATTTTGTACGCACGCTTAGAATAGTGGCCTGCATGGGAATCAAAAAGAAATTTTGCAAAAAGTTGCGTTTGGGAAAATATCATACTTTTCATGGTCATGATGCAAGACTTGGGCTCGAACAATTTTAAAATGAAATTTTCTCCGGCCCTATGACATCGATGTGCCTGAAATTTTGTACGTACGCTTAGAATAGTGGCCTGCACGGAATCAAAAAGAAATTTTGCAAAAAGTTGCGTTTGGGAAAAAATCATACTTTTCATGGGCATAATGCAAGACTTGGGCATGAACAATTTTAAAATGAAATTTTCTCCTGCCCTATGACACCGATGTGCCTGAAATTTTGTACGTACGCTTAGAATAGTGGCCTGCACGGGAATCAAAAAGAAATTTTGCAAAAAGTTGCGTTTGGGAAAATATCATACTTTTCATGGGCATAATGCAACACTTGGGATCGAACAATTTTAAAATGAAATTTACTCCGGCCCTATGACACCGATGTGCCTGAAATTTTGTACGTACGCTTAGAATAATGGTCTGCACGTGAATCAAAAAGAAATTTTGCAAAAAGTGGCTTTCGGGAAAATATCATACTTTTCATGGTCATGATGCAAGACTTGGGCTCGAACAATTTTAAAATGAAATTTTCTCCGGCCCTATGACACCGATGTGCCTGAAATTTTGTACGTACGCTGAGAATAGTGGCCTGCACGGGAATCAAAAAGAAATTTTGCAAAAAGTTGCGTTTGGGAAAATATCATACTTTTCATGGGCATAATTCAAGACTTGGGCTCGAACAATTTTAAAATGAAATTTACTCCGGCCCTATGACACCGATGTGCCTGAAATTTTGTACGTACGCTTAGAATAATGGTCTGCATGTGAATCAAAAAGAAATTTTGCAAAAAGTTGCTTTTGGGAAAATATCATACTTTTCATGGTCATGATGCAAGACTTGGGCTCGAACAATTTTAAAATGAAATTTTCTCCGGCCCTATGACATCGATGTGCCTGAAATTTTGTACGTACGCTTAGAATAGTGGCCTGCACGGGAATCAAAAAGAAATTTTGCAAAAAGTTGCGTTTGGGAAAATATCATACATTTCATGGGCATAATTCAACACTTGGGCTCGAACAATTTTAAAATGAAATTTTCTCCGGCCCTTTGACACCGATGTGCCCGAAATTTTGTACGTACGCTTAGAATAGTGGCCTGCACGGAATCAAAAAGAAATTTTGCAAAAAGTTGCGTTTGGGAAAAAATCATAATTTTCATGGGCATAATGCAAGACTTGGGCTTGAACAATTTTAAAATGAAATTTTCTCCTGCCCTATGACACCGATGTGCCTGAAATTTTGTACGTACGCTTAGAATAGTGGCCTGCACGGGAATCAAAAAGAAATTTTGCAAAAAGTTGCGTTTGGGAAAATATCATACTTTTCATGGGCATAATGCAACACTTGGGATCGAACAATTTTAAAATGAAATTTACTCCGGCCCTATGACACCGATGTGCCTGAAATTTTGTACGTACGCTTAGAATAATGGTCTGCACGTGAATCAAAAAGAAATTTTGCAAAAAGTTGCTTTCGGGAAAATATCATACTTTTCATGGTCATGATGCAAGACTTGGGCTCGAACAATTTTAAAATGAAATTTTCTCCGGCCCTATGACATCGATGTGCCTGAAATTTTGTACGTACGCTTAGAATAGTGGTCTGCACGGGAATCAAAAAGAAATTTTGCAAAAAGTTGCGTTTGGGAAAATATCATACTTTTCATGGGCATAATTCAAGACTTGGGCTCGAACAATTTTAAAATGAAATTTACTCCGGCCCTATGACACCGATGTGCCTGAAATTTTGTACGTACGCTTAGAATAATGGTCTGCACGTGAATCAAAAAGAAATTTTGCAAAAAGTTGCTTTTGGGAAAATATCATACTTTTCATGGTCATGATGCAAGACTTGGGCTCGAACAATTTTAAAATGAAATTTTCTCCGGCCCTATGACATCGATGTGCCTGAAATTTTGTACGTACGCTTAGAATAGTGGCCTGCACGGGAATCAAAAAGAAATTTTGCAAAAAGTTGAGTTTGGGAAAATATCATACTTTTCATGGGCGTAATGCAAGACTTGGGCTCGAACAATTTTAAAATTAAATTTTCTCCGGCCCTATGACACCGATGTGCCTGAAATTTTGTACGTACGCCTAAGCGGTATAGTGGCCTGCACGGAATCAAAAAGAAATTTTGCAAAAAGTTGCGTTTGGGAAAAAATCATACTTTTCATGGGCATAATGCAAGACTTGGGCATGAACAATTTTAAAATGAAATTTTCTCCTGCCCTATGACACCGATGTGCCTGAAATTTTGTACGTACGCTTAGAATAATGGTCTGCACGTGAATCAAAAAGAAATTTTGCAAAAAGTTGCTTTCGGGAAAATATCATACTTTTCATGGTCATGATGCAAGACTTGGGCTCGAACAATTTTAAAATGAAATTTTCTCCGGCCCTATGACATCGATGTGCCTGAAATTTTGTACGTACGCTTAGAATAGTGGCCTGCACGGGAATCAAAAAGAAATTTTGCAAAAAGTTGCGTTTGGGAAAATATCATACTTTTCATGGGCATAATTCAAGACTTGGGCTCGAACAATTTTAAAATGAAATTTACTCCGGCCCTATGACACCGATGTGCCTGAAATTTTGTACGTACGCTTAGAATAATGGTCTGCACGTGAATCAAAAAGAAATTTTGCAAAAAGTTCATTTTGGGAAAATATCATACTTTTCATGGTCATGATGCAAGACTTGGGCTCGAACAATTTTAAAATGAAATTTTCTCCGGCCCTATGACATCGATGTGCCTGAAATTTTGTACGTACGCTTAGAATAGTGGCCTGCACGGGAATCAAAAAGAAATTTTGCAAAAAGTTGCGTTTGGGAAAATATCATACATTTCATGGGCATAATTCAAGACTTGGGCTCGAACAATTTTAAAATGAAATTTTCTCCGGCCCTTTGACACCGATGTGCCTGAAATTTTGTACGTACGCTTAGAATAGTGGCCTGCACGGAATCAAAAAGAAATTTTGCAAAAAGTTGCGTTTGGGAAAAAATCATAATTTTCATGGGCATAATGCAAGACTTGGGCTTGAACAATTTTAAAATGAAATTTTCTCCTGCCCTATGACACCGATGTGCCTGAAATTTTGTACGTACGCTTAGAATAGTGGCCTGCACAGGAATCAAAAAGAAATTTTGCAAAAAGTTGCGTTTGGGAAAATATCATACTTTTCATGGGCATAATGCAACACTTGGGATCGAACAATTTTAAAATGAAATTTACTCCGGCCCTATGACACCGATGTGCCTGAAATTTTGTACGTACGCTAAGAATTATGGTCTGCACGTGAATCAAAAAGAAATTTTGCAAAATGTTGCTTTCGGGAAAATATCATACTTTTCATGGTCATGATGCAAGACTTGGGCTCGAACAATTTTAAAATGAAATTTTCTCCGGCCCTATGACATCGATGTGCCTGAAATTTTGTACGTACGCTTAGAATAGTGGTCTGCACGGGAATCAAAAAGAAATTTTGCAAAAAGTTGCGTTTGGGAAAATATCATACTTTTCATGGGCATAATTCAAGACTTGGGCTCGAACAATTTTAAAATGAAATTTACTCCGGCCCTATGACACCGATGTGCCTGAAATTTTGTACGTACGCTTAGAATAATGGTCTGCACGTGAATCAAAAAGAAATTTTGCAAAAAGTTGCTTTTGGGAAAATATCATACTTTTCATGGTCATGATGCAAGACTTGGGCTCGAACAATTTTAAAATGAAATTTTCTCCGGCCCTATGACATCGATGTGCCTGAAATTTTGTACGTACGCTTAGAATAGTGGCCTGCACGGGAATCAAAAAGAAATTTTGCAAAAAGTTGCGTTTGGGAAAATATCATACATTTCATGGGCATAATTCAAGACTTGGGCTCGAACAATTTTAAAATGAAATTTACTCCGGCCCTATGACACCGATGTGCCTGAAATTTTGTACGTACGCTTAGAATTGTGGCCTGCACGGGAATCAAAAAGAAAATTTGCAAAAAGTTGCGTTTGGGAAAATATCATACTTTTCATGGGCATAATGCAAGACTTGGGCTCGAATACTATTAAAATGTAATTTTCTCCGGCCATATGACACCGATGTGCCTGAAATTTTGTACGTACGCTTAGAATAGTGGCCTGCACGGGAATGAAAAAGAAATTTTGCAAAAAGTTGCTTTCGGGAAAATATCATACTTTTCATGGTCATGATGCAAGACTTGGGCTCGAACAATTTTAAAATGAATTTTTCTCCGGCCCTATGACATCGATGTGCCTGAAATTTTGTACGTACGCTTAGAATAGTGGCCTGCACGGGAATCAAAAAGAAATTTTGCAAAAAGTTGCGTTTGGGAAAATATCATACATTTCATGGGCATAATTCAAGACTTGGGCTCGAACAATTTTAAAATGAAATTTTCTCCGGCCCTTTGACACCGATGTGCCTGAAATTTTGTACGTACGCTTAGAATAGTGGCCTGCACGGAATCAAAAAGAAATTTTGCAAAAAGTTGCGTTTGGGAAAAAATCATAATTTTCATGGGCATAATGCAAGACTTGGGCTTGAACAATTTTAAAATGAAATTTTCTCCTGCCCTATGACACCGATGTGCCTGAAATTTTGTACGTACGCTTAGAATAGTGGCCTGCACAGGAATCAAAAAGAAATTTTGCAAAAAGTTGCGTTTGGGAAAATATCATACTTTTCATGGGCATAATGCAACACTTGGGATCGAACAATTTTAAAATGAAATTTACTCCGGCCCTATGACACCGATGTGCCTGAAATTTTGTACGTACGCTAAGAATTATGGTCTGCACGTGAATCAAAAAGAAATTTTGCAAAATGTTGCTTTCGGGAAAATATCATACTTTTCATGGTCATGATGCAAGACTTGGGCTCGAACAATTTTAAAATGAAATTTTCTCCGGCCCTATGACATCGATGTGCCTGAAATTTTGTACGTACGCTTAGAATAGTGGTCTGCACGGGAATCAAAAAGAAATTTTGCAAAAAGTTGCGTTTGGGAAAATATCATACTTTTCATGGGCATAATTCAAGACTTGGGCTCGAACAATTTTAAAATGAAATTTACTCCGGCCCTATGACACCGATGTGCCTGAAATTTTGTACGTACGCTTAGAATAATGGTCTGCACGTGAATCAAAAAGAAATTTTGCAAAAAGTTGCTTTTGGGAAAATATCATACTTTTCATGGTCATGATGCAAGACTTGGGCTCGAACAATTTTAAAATGAAATTTTCTCCGGCCCTATGACATCGATGTGCCTGAAATTTTGTACGTACGCTTAGAATAGTGGCCTGCACGGGAATCAAAAAGAAATTTTGCAAAAAGTTGCGTTTGGGAAAATATCATACATTTCATGGGCATAATTCAAGACTTGGGCTCGAACAATTTTAAAATGAAATTTACTCCGGCCCTATGACACCGATGTGCCTGAAATTTTGTACGTACGCTTAGAATTGTGGCCTGCACGGGAATCAAAAAGAAAATTTGCAAAAAGTTGCGTTTGGGAAAATATCATACTTTTCATGGGCATAATGCAAGACTTGGGCTCGAATACTATTAAAATGTAATTTTCTCCGGCCATATGACACCGATGTGCCTGAAATTTTGTACGTACGCTTAGAATAGTGGCCTGCACGGGAATGAAAAAGAAATTTTGCAAAAAGTTGCTTTCGGGAAAATATCATACTTTTCATGGTCATGATGCAAGACTTGGGCTCGAACAATTTTAAAATGAATTTTTCTCCGGCCCTATGACATCGATGTGCCTGAAATTTTGTACGTACGCTTAGAAAAGTGGCCTGCACGGGAATCAAAAAGAAATTTTGCAAAAAGTTGCGTTTGGGAAAATATCATACTTTTCATGGGCATAATTCAAGACTTGGGCTCGAACAATTTTAAAATGAAATTTTCTCCGGCCCTTTGACACCGATGTGCCTGAAATTTTGTACGTACGCTTAGATTAGTGGCCTGCACGGGAATCAAAAAGAAATTTTGCAAAAAGTTGCTTTCGGGAAAATATCATACTTTTCATGGTCATGATGCAAGACTTGGGCTCGAACAATTTTAAAATGAAATTTTCTCCGGCCCTATGACATCGATGTGCCTGAAATTTTGTACGTACGCTTAGAATAGTGGCCTGCACGGGAATCAAAAAGAAATTTTGCAAAAAGTTGCGTTTGGGAAAATATCATACTTTTCATGGGCATAATTCAAGACTTGGGCTCGAACAATTTTAAAATGAAATTTTCTCCGGCCCTTTGACACCGATGTGCCTGAAATTTTGTACGTACGCTTAGAATAGTGGCCTGCACGGGAATCAAAAAGAAATTTTGCAAAAAGTTGCGTTTGGGAAAATATCATACTTTTCATGGGCATAATGCAAGACTTGGGCTCGAATAATATTAAAATGTAATTTTCTCCGGCCCTATGACACCGATGTGCCTGAAATTTTGTACGTACGCTTAGAATAGTGGCCTGCACGGAATCAAAAAGAAATTTTGCAAAAAGTTGCGTTTGGGAAAAAATCATACTTTTCATGGGCATAATGCAAGACTTGGGCTCGAACAATTTTAAAATGAAATTTACTCCGGCCCTATGACACCGATGTGCCTGAAATTTTGTACGTACGCTTAGAATAATGGTCTGCACGTGAATCAAAAAGAAATTTTGCAAAAAGTTGCTTTCGGGAAAATATCATACTTTTCATGGTCATGATGCAAGACTTGGGCTCGAACAATTTTAAAATGAAATTTTCTCCGGCCCTATGACATCGATGTGCCTGAAATTTTGTACGTACGCTTAGAATAGTGGCCTGCACGGGAATCAAAAAGAAATTTTGCAAAAAGTTGCGTTTGGGAAAATATCATACTTTTCATGGGCATAATTCAAGACTTGGGCTCGAACAATTTTAAAATGAAATTTTCTCCGGCCCTTTGACACCGATGTGCCTGAAATTTTGTACGTACGCTTAGATTAGTGGCCTGCACGGGAATCAAAAAGAAATTTTGCAAAAAGTTGCGGTTGGGAAAATATCATACTTTTCATGGGCATAATGCAAGACTTGGGCTCGAATAATATTAAAATGTAATTTTCTCCGGCCCTATGACACCGATGTGCCTGAAATTTTGTACGTACGCTTAGAATAGTGGCCTGCACGGGAATCAAAAAGATATTTTGCAAAAAATTGCGTTTGGGAAAATATCATACTTTTCATGGGCATAATGCAAGACTTGGGCTCGAATACTATTAAAATGTAATTTTCTCCGGCCATATGACACCGATGTGCCTGAAATTTTGTACGTACGCTTAGAATAGTGGCCTGCACGGGAATGAAAAAGAAATTTTGCAAAAAGTTGCGTTTGGGAAAATATCATACTTTTCATGGGCGTAATGCAAGACTTGGGCTCGAACAATTTTAAAATGAAATTTTCTCCGGCCCTATGACATCGATGTGCCTGAAATTTTGTACGTACGCTTAGAATAGTGGCCTGCACGGGAATCAAAAAGAAATTTTGCAAAAAGTTGCGTTTGGGAAAATATCATACTTTTCATGGGCATAATTCAAGACTTGGGCTCGAACAATTTTAAAATGAAATTTTCTCCGGCCCTTTGACACCGATGTGCCTGAAATTTTGTACGTACGCTTAGATTAGTGGCCTGCACGGGAATCAAAAAGAAATTTTGCAAAAAGTTGCGGTTGGGAAAATATCATACTTTTCATGGGCATAATGCAAGACTTGGGCTCGAATAATATTAAAATGTAATTTTCTCCGGCCCTATGACACCGATGTGCCTGAAATTTTGTACGTACGCTTAGAATAGTGGCCTGCACGGGAATCAAAAAGATATTTTGCAAAAAATTGCGTTTGGGAAAATATCATACTTTTCATGGGCATAATGCAAGACTTGGGCTCGAATACTATTAAAATGTAATTTTCTCCGGCCATATGACACCGATGTGCCTGAAATTTTGTACGTACGCTTAGAATAGTGGCCTGCACGGGAATGAAAAAGAAATTTTGCAAAAAGTTGCGTTTGGGAAAATATCATACTTTTCATGGGCGTAATGCAAGACTTGGGCTCGAACAATTTTAAAATGAAATTTTCTCCGGCCCTATGACATCGATGTGCCTGAAATTTTGTACGTACGCTTAGAATAGTGGCCTGCACGGGAATCAAAAAGAAATTTTGCAAAAAGTTGCGTTTGGGAAAATATCATACTTTTCATGGGCATAATTCAAGACTTGGGCTCGAACAATTTTAAAATGAAATTTTCTCCGGCCCTTTGACACCGATGTGCCTGAAATTTTGTACGTACGCTTAGAATAGTGGCCTGCACGGGAATCAAAAAGAAATTTTGCAAAAAGTTGCGTTTGGGAAAATATCATACTTTTCATGGGCATAATGCAAGACTTGGGCTCGAATAATATTAAAATGTAATTTTCTCCGGCCCTATGACACCGATGTGCCTGAAATTTTGTACGTACGCTTAGAATAGTGGCCTGCACGGAATCAAAAAGAAATTTTGCAAAAAGTTGCGTTTGGGAAAAAATCATACTTTTCATGGGCATAATGCAAGACTTGGGCATGAACAATTTTAAAATGAAATTTTCTCCTGCCCTATGACACCGATGTGCCTGAAATTTTGTACGTACGCTTAGAATAGTGGCCTGCACGGAATCAAAAAGAAATTTTGCAAAAAGTTGCGTTTGGGAAAAAATCATACTTTTCATGGGCATATTGCAAGACTTGGGCTCGAATAATATTAAAATGTAATTTTCTCCGGCCCTATGACACCGATGTGCCTGAAATTTTGTACGTACGCTTAGAATAGTGGCCTGCACGGAATCAAAAAGAAATTTTGCAAAAAGTTGCGTTTGGGAAAAAATCATACTTTTCATGGGCATAATGCAAGACTTGGGCATGAACAATTTTAAAATGAAATTTACTCCGGCCCTATGACACCGATGTGCCTGAAATTTTGTACGTACGCTTAGAATAGTGGCCTGCACGGGAATCAAAAAGAAATTTTGCAAAAAGTTGCGTTTGGGAAAATATCATACTTTTCATGGGCATAATTCAAGACTTGGGCTCGAACAATTTTAAAATGAAATTTACTCCGGCCCTATGACACCGATGTGCCTCAAATTTTGTACGTACGCTTAGAATAATGGTCTGCACGTGAATCAAAAAGAAATTTTGCAAAAAGTTGCTTTCGGGAAAATATCATACTTTTCATGGTCATGATGCAAGACTTGGGCTCGAACAATTTTAAAATGAAATTTTCTCCGGCCCTATGACATCGATGTGCCTGAAATTTTGTACGTACGCTTAGAATAGTGGCCTGCACGGGAATCAAAAAGAAATTTTGCAAAAAGTTGCGTTTGGGAAAATATCATACTTTTCATGGGCATAATTCAAGACTTGGGCTCGAACAATTTTAAAATGAAATTTTCTCCGGCCCTTTGAAACCGATGTGCCTGAAATTTTGTACGTACGCTTATAATAGTGGCCTGCACGGGAATCAAAAAGAAATTTTGCAAAAAGTTGCGTTTGGGAAAATATCATACTTTTCATGGGCATAATGCAAGACTTGGGCTCGAATAATATTAAAATGTAATTTTCTCCGGCCCTATGACACCGATGTGCCTGAAATTTTGTACGTACGCTTAGAATAGTGGCCTGCACGGAATCAAAAAGAACTTTGCAAAAAGTTGCTTTTGGGAAAATATCATACTTTTCATGGGCATAATGCAAGACTTGGGCTCGAACAGTTTTAAAATGAAATTTTATCCGGCCCTATGACACCGATGTGCCTGAAATTTTGTTAGTACGCTTAGAATAGTGGCCTGCACGGGAATCAAAAAGAAATTTTGCAATAAGTTGCGTTTGGGAAAATATCATACTTTTCATGGGCATAATGCAAGACTTGGGCTCGAACAATTTTAAAATGGAATTTTCTCCGGCCCTATGACACCGATGTGCCTGAAATTTTGTACGTACGCTTAGAATAGTGGCCTGCACGTGAATCAAAAAGAAATTTTGCAAAAATATGCGTTTGGGAAAATATCATACTTTTCATGGGCATAATGCAAGACTTGGGCTCGAACAATTTTAAAATTAAGTTTTCTCCAGCCCTATGACACCGATGTGCCTGAAATTTTGTACGTACGCTTAGAATTGTGGCCTGCACGGGAATCAAAAAGAAATTTTGCAAAAAGTTGCGTTTGGGAAAATATCATACTTTTCATGGGCATTATGCAAGACTTGGGCTCGACAAATTTTAAAATGTAGTTTTCTCCGGCCCTATGACACCGATGTGCCTGAAATTTTGTACGTACGCTTAGAATTGTGACCTGCACGGAAATCAAAAAGAAATTTTGCAAAAAGTTGCGTTTGGGAAAATATCATACTTTTCATGGGCATAATGCAAGACTTGGGCTCGAACAATTTTAAAATGAAATTTTATCCGGCCCTATGACACCGATGTGCCTGAAATTTTGTTAGTACGCTTAGAATAGTGGCCTGCACGGGAATCAAAAAGAAATTTTGCAATAAGTTGCGTTTGGGAAAATATCATACTTTTCATGGGCATAATGCAAGACTTGGGCTCGAACAATTTTAAAATTAAATTTTCTCCAGCCCTATGACACCGATGTGCCTGAAATTTTGTACGTACGCTTAGAATTGTGGCCTGCACGGGAATCAAAAATAACTTTGCAAAAAGTTGCTTTTGGGAAAATATCATACTTTTCATGGGCATAATGCAAGACTTGGGCTCGAACAATTTTAAAATGAAATTTTATCCGGCCCTATGACACCGATGTGCCTGAAATTTTGTTAGTACGCTTAGAATAGTGGCCTGCACGGGAATCAAAAAGAAATTTTGCAAAAAGTTGCGTTTGGGAAAATATCATACTTTTCATGGGCATAATGCAAGACTTGGGCTCGAACAATTTTAAAATGAAATTTTATCCGGCCCTATGACACCGATGTGCCTGAAATTTTGTTAGTACGCTTAGAATAGTGGCCTGCACGGGAATCAAAAAGAAATTTTGCAAAAAGTTGCGTTTGGGAAAATATCATACTTTTCATGGGCATAATGCAAGACTTGGGCTCGAACAATTTTAAAATGAAATTTTATCCGGCCCTATGACACCAATGTGCCTGAAATTTTGTACGTATGCTTAGAATTTTGGCCTGCACGGGAATCAAAATGAACTTTGCAAAAAGTTGTGTTTGGGAAAATATCATGCTTTTCATGGGCATAATGCAAGACTTGGGCTCGAACAATTTTAAAATGAAATTTTATCCGGCCCTATGACACCGATGTGCCTGAAATTTTGTACGTACGCTTAGAATAGTGGCCTGCACGGGAATCAAAAAGAAATTTTGCAAAAAGTTGCGTTTGGGAAAATATCATACTTTTCATGGGCATTATGCAAGACTTGGGCTCGACAAATTTTAAAATGTAGTTTTATCCGGCCCTATGACACCAATGTGCCTGAAATTTTGTACGTACGCTTAGAATATTGACCTGCACGGGAATCAAAAATAAATTTAGCAAAAAGTTGCGTTTGGGAAAATATCATACGTTTCATGGGCATAATGCAAGACTTGGGCTCGAACAATTTTAAAATTAAATTTTCTCCGGCCCTATGACACCGATATGCCTGAAATTTTGTACGTACCTTTACAATTATGGCCTGCACGGGAATCAAAAAGAAATTTTGCAAAAATATGCGTTTGGGAAAATATCATACTTTTCATGGGCATAATGCAAGACTTGGGCTCGAACAATTTTAAAATTAAATTTTCTACGACACCGATGTGCCTGAAATTTTGTACGTACGCTTAGAATAGTGGCCTGCACGGGAATCAAAAAGAAATTTTGCAAATAGTTGCGTTTGGGAAAATATCATACTTTTCATGGGCATGATGCAAGACTTGGGCTCGAACAATTTTAAAATTTAATTTTCTACGACACCGATGTGCCTGAAATTTTGTACGTACGCTTAGAATAGTGGCCTGCACGTGAATCAAAAAGAAATTTTGCAAAAATATGCGTTTGGGAAAATATCATACTTTTCATGGGCATAATGCAAGACTTGGGCTCGAACAATTTTAAAATTAAATTTTCTCCAGCCCTATGACACCGATGTGCCTGAAATTTTGTACGTACGCTTAGAATTGTGGCCTGCACGGGAATCAAAAATAACTTTGCAAAAAGTTGCTTTTGGGAAAATATCATACTTTTCATGGGCATAATGCAAGACTTGGGCTCGAACAATTTTAAAATGAAATTTTATCCGGCCCTATGACACCGATGTGCCTGAAATTTTGTTAGTTCGCTTAGAATAGTGGCCTGCACGGGAATCAAAAAGAAATTTTGCAAAAAGTTGCGTTTGGGAAAATATCATACTTTTCATGGGCATAATGCAAGACTTGGGCTCGAACAATTTTAAAATGAAATTTTATCCGGCCCTATGACACCGATGTGCCTGAAATTTTGTTAGTACGCTTAGAATAGTGGCCTGCACGGGAATCAAAAAGAAATTTTGCAAAAAATTTGCGTTTGGGAAAATATCATACTTTTCATGGGCATAATGCAAGACTTGGGCTCGAACAATTTATAAATGAAATTTTATCCGGCCCTATGACACCGATGTGCCTGAAATTTTGTACGTACGCTTAGAATTTTGGCCTGCACGGGAATCAAAATGAACTTTGCAAAAAGTTGTGTTTGGGAAAATATCATGCTTTTCATGGGCATAATGCAAGACTTGGGCTCGAACAATTTTAAAATTAAATTTTCTACGACACCGATGTGCCTGAAATTTTGTACGTACGCTTAGAATAGTGGCCTGCACGGGAATCAAAAAGAAATTTTGCAAAAAGTTGCGTTTGGGAAAATATCATACTTTTCATGGGCATGATGCAAGACTTGGGCTCGAACAATTTTAAAATTTAATTTTCTACGACACCGATGTGCCTGAAATTTTGTACGTACGCTTAGAATAGTGGCCTGCACGGGAATCAAAAAGAAATTTTGCAAAAAGTTGCGTTTGGGAAAATATCATACTTTTCATGGGCATAATGCAAGACTTGGGCTCGAACAATTTTAAAATGAAATTTTATCCGGCCCTATGACACCGATGTGCCTGAATTTTTGTACGTACCTTTACAATTATGGCCTGCACGGGAATCAAAAAGAAATTTTGCAAAAATATGCGTTTGGGAAAATATCATACTTTTCATGGGCATAATGCAAGACTTGGGCTCGAACAATTTTAAAATTAAATTTTCTACGACACCGATGTGCCTGAAATTTTGTACGTACGCTTAGAATAGTGGCCTGCACGGGAATCAAAAAGAAATTTTGCAAAAAGTTGCGTTTGGGAAAATATCATACTTTTCATGGGCATGATGCAAGACTTGGGCTCGAACAATTTTAAAATTTAATTTTCTACGACACCGATGTGCCTGAAATTTTGTACGTACGCTTAGAATAGTGGCCTGCACGGGAATCAAAAAGAAATTTTGCAAAAAGTTGCGTTTGGGAAAATATCATACTTTTCATGGGCATAATGCAAGACTTGGGCTCGAACAATTTTAAAATGAAATTTTATCCGGCCCGATGACACCGATGTGCCTGAATTTTTGTTAGTACGCTTAGAATAGTGGCCTGCACGGGAATCAAAAAGAAATTTTGCAATAAGTTGCGTTTGGGAAAATATCATACTTTTCATGGGCATAATGCAAGACTTGGGCTCGAACAATTTTAAAATGGAATTTTCTCCGGCCCTATGACACCGATGTGCCTGAAATTTTGTACGTACGCTTAGAATAGTGGCCTGCACGTGAATCAAAAAGAAATTTTGCAAAAATATGCGTTTGGGAAAATATCATACTTTTCATGGGCATAATGCAAGACTTGGGCTCGAACAATTTTAAAATTAAATTTTCTCCAGCCCTATGACACCGATGTGCCTGAAATTTTGTACGTACGCTTAGAATAGTGGCCTGCACGTGAATCAAAAAGAAATTTTGCAAAAATATGCGTTTGGGAAAATATCATACTTTTCATGGGCATAATGCAAGACTTGGGCTCGAACAATTTTAAAATGAAATTTTATCCGGCCCTATGACACCGATGTGCCTGAAATTTTGTTAGTACGCTTAGAATAGTGGCCTGCACGGGAATCAAAAAGAAATTTTGCAAAAAGTTGCGTTTGGGAAAATATCATACTTTTCATGGGCATAATGCAAGACTTGGGCTCGAACAATTTTAAAATGAAATTTTATCCGGCCCTATGACACCGATGTGCCTGAAATTTTGTTAGTACGCTTAGAATAGTGGCCTGCACGGGAATCAAAAAGAAATTTTGCAAAAAGTTGCGTTTGGGAAAATATCATACTTTTCATGGGCATAATGCAAGACTTGGGCTCGAACAATTTTAAAATGAAATTTTATCCGGCCCTATGACACCGATGTGCCTGAAATTTTGTACGTACGCTTAGAATTTTGGCCTGCACGGGAATCAAAATGAACTTTGCAAAAAGTTGTGTTTGGGAAAATATCATGCTTTTCATGGGCATAATGCAAGACTTGGGCTCGAACAATTTTAAAATGAAATTTTCTCCGGCCCTATGACACCGATGTGCCTGAAATTTTGTACGTACGCTTAGAATTGTGACCTGCACGGAAATCAAAAAGAAATTTTGCAAAAAGTTGCGTTTGGGAAAATATCATACTTTTCATGGGCATCATGCAAGACTTGGGCTCGAACAATTTTAAAATGAAATTTTATCCGGCCCTATGACACCGATGTGCCTGAAATTTTGTACGTACGCTTAGAATATTGACCTGCACGCGAATCAAAAATAAATTTAGCAAAAAGTTGCGTTTGGGAAAATATCATACGTTTCATGGGCATAATGCAAGACTTGGGGTCGAACAATTTTAAAATTAAATTTTCTCCGGCCCTATGACACCGATGTGCCTGAAATTTTGTACGTACCTTTACAATAATGGCCTGCACGGGAATCAAAAAGAAATTTTGCAAAAATATGCGTTTGGGAAAATATCATACTTTTCATGGGCATAATGCAAGACTTGGGCTCGAACAATTTTAAAATGAAATTTTCTCCGGCCCTATGACACCAATGTGCCTGAAATTTTGTACATACGCTTAGAATAGTGGCCTGCACGGGAATCAAAAAGAAATTTTGCAAAAAGTTGCGTTTGGGAAAATATCATACTTTTCATGGGCATGATGCAAGACTTGGGCTCGAACAATCTTAAAATTAAATTTTCTACGACACCGATGTGCCTGAAATTTTGTACGTACGCTTAGAATAGTGGCCTGCACGGGAATCAAAAAGAAATTTTGCAAAAAGTTGCGTTTGGGAAAATATCATACTTTTCATGGGCATAATGCAAGACTTGGGCTCGAACAATTTTAAAATGAAATTTTATCCGGCCCTATGACACCGATGTGCCTGAAATTTTGTACGTACGCTTAGAATTTTGGCCTGCACGGGAATCAAAATGAACTTTGCAAAAAGTTGTGTTTGGGAAAATATCATGCTTTTCATGGGCATAATGCAAGACTTGGGCTCGAACAATTTTAAAATGAAATTTTATCCGGCCCTATGACACCAATGTGCCTGAAATTTTGTACGTACGCTTAGAATAGTGGCCTGCACGGTAATCAAAAAGAAATTTTGCAAAAAGTTGCGTTTGGGAAAATATCATACTTTTCATGGGCATTATGCAAGACTTGGGTTCGACAAATTTTAAAATGTAGTTTTCTCCGGCCCTATGACACCGATGTGCCTGAAATTTTGTACGTACACTTAGAATTGTGACCTGCACGGAAATCAAAAAGAAATTTTGCAAAAAGTTGCGTTTGGGAAAATATCATACTTTTCATGGGCATAATGCAAGACTTGGGCTCGAACAATTTTAAAATGAAATTTTATCCGGCCCTATGACACCGATGTGCCTGAAATTTTGTACGTACGCTTAGAATATTGACCTGCACGGGAATCAAAAATAAATTTAGCAAAAAGTTGCGTTTGGGAAAATATCATACGTTTCATGGGCATAATGCAAGACTTGGGCTCGAACAATTTTAAAATTAAATTTTCTCCGGCCCTATGACACCGATGTGCCTGAAATTTTGTACGTACCTTTACTATGACACCGATGTGCCTGAAATTTTGTACGTACACTTAGAATTGTGACCTGCACGGAAATCAAAAAGAAATTTTGCAAAAAGTTGCGTTTGGGAAAATATCATACTTTTCATGGGCATAATGCAAGACTTGGGCTCGAACAATTTTAAAATGAAATTTTATCCGGCCCTATGACACCAATGTGCCTGAAATTTTGTACGTACGCTTAGAATAGTGGCCTGCACGGGAATCAAAAAGAAATTTTGCAAAAATTTCCGTTTGGGAAAATATCATACTTTTCATGGGCATTATGCAAGACTTGGGCTCGAACAATTTTTAAATGAAATTTTATCCGGCCCTATGACACCGATGTGCCTGAAATTTTGTACGTACGCTTAGAATATTGACCTGCACGGGAATCAAAAATAAATTTAGCAAAAAGTTTGCGTTTGGGAAAATATCATACTTTTCATGGGCATTATGCAAGACTTGGGCTCGAACAATTTTAAAATTAAATTTTATCCGGCCCTATGACACCGATGTGCTTGAAATTTTGTACGTACGCTTAGAATTTTGGCCTGCACGGGAATCAAAATGAACTTTGCAAAAAGTTGTGTTTGGGAAAATATCATGCTTTTCATGGGCATAATGCAAGACTTGGGCTCGAACAATTTTAAAATGAAATTTTATCCGGCCCTATGACACCAATGTGCCTGAAATTTTGTACGTACGCTTAGAATAGTGGCCTGCACGGTAATCAAAAAGAAATTTTGCAAAAAGTTGCGTTTGGGAAAATATCATACTTTTCATGGGCATTATGCAAGACTTGGGCTCGAACAATTTTAAAATTAAATTTTCTACGACACCGATGTGCCTGAAATTTTGTACGTACGCTTAGAATAGTGGCCTGCACGGGAATCAAAAAGAAATTTTGCAAAAAGTTGCGTTTGGGAAAATATCATACTTTTCATGGGCATAATGCAAGACTTGGGCTCGAACAATTTTAAAATTAAATTTTCTCCGGCCCTATGACACCGATGTGCCTGAAATTTTGTACGTACCTTTACAATAGTGGCCTGCACGGGAATCAAAAAGAAATTTTGCAAAAATTTCCGTTTGGGAAAATATCATACTTTTCATGGGCATTATGCAAGACTTGGGCTCGAACAATTTTTAAATGAAATTTTATCCGGCCCTATGACACCGATGTGCCTGAAATTTTGTACATACGCTTAGAATATTGACCTGCACGGGAATCAAAAATAAATTTAGCAAAAAGTTGCGTTTGGGAAAATATCATACGTTTCATGGGCATAATGCAAGACTTGGGCTCGAACAATTTTAAAATTAAATTTTCTCCGGCCCTATGACACCGATGTGCCTGAAATTTTGTACGTACCTTTACAATAATGGCCTGCACGGGAATCAAAAAGAAATTTTGCAAAAATATGCGTTTGGGAAAATATCATACTTTTCATGGGCATAATGCAAGACTTGGGCTCGAACAATTTTAAAATGAAATTTTCTCCGGCCCTATGACACCAATGTGCCTGAAATTTTGTACATACGCTTAGAATAGTGGCCTGCACGGGAATCAAAAAGAAATTTTGCAAAAAGTTGCGTTTGGGAAAATATCATACTTTTCATGGGCATGATGCAAGACTTGGGCTCGAACAATTTTAAAATTAAATTTTCTACGACACCGATGTGCCTGAAATTTTGTACGTACGCTTAGAATAGTGGCCTGCACGGGAATCAAAAAGAAATTTTGCAAAAAGTTGCGTTTGGGAAAATATCATACTTTTCATGGGCATAATGCAAGACTTGGGCTCGAACAATTTTAAAATTAAATTTTCTCCGACACCGATCTGCCTGAAATTTTGTACGTACGCTTAAGAATTGTGGCCTGCACGGGAATCAAAAAGAACTTTGCAAAATGTTGCGTTTGGGAAAATATCATACTTTTCATGGGCATAATGCAAGACTTGGGCTCGAACAATTTTAAAATTAAATTTTCTCCGGCCCTATGACACCGATGTGCCTGAAATTTTGTACGTACCTTTACAATAGTGGCCTGCACGGGAATCAAAAAGAAATTTTGCAAAAATTTCCGTTTGGGAAAATATCATACTTTTCATGGGCATTATGCAAGACTTGGGCTCGAACAATTTTTAAATGAAATTTTATCCGGCCCTATGACACCGATGTGCCTGAAATTTTGTACGTACCTTTGCAATAATGGCCTGCACGGGAATCAAAAAGAAATTTTGCAAAAATATGCGTTTGGGAAAATATCATACTTTTCATGGGCATAATGCAAGACTTGGGCTCGAACAATTTTAAAATGAAATTTTCTCCGGCCCTATGACACCAATGTGCCTGAAATTTTGTACATACGCTTAGAATAGTGGCCTGCACGGGAATCAAAAAGAAATTTTGCAAAAAGTTGCGTTTGGGAAAATATCATACTTTTCATGGGCATGATGCAAGACTTGGGCTCGAACAATCTTAAAATTAAATTTTCTACGACACCGATGTGCCTGAAATTTTGTACGTACGCTAAGAATAGTGGCCTGCACGGGAATCAAAAAGAAATTTTGCAAAAAGTTGCGTTTGGGAAAATATCATACTTTTCATGGGCATAATGCAAGACTTGGGCTCGAACAATTTTAAAATTAAATTTTCTCCGACACCGATGTGCCTGAAATTTTGTACGTACGCTTAAGAATTGTGGCCTGCACGGGAATCAAAAAGAACTTTGCAAAATGTTGCGTTTGGGAAAATATCATACTTTTCATGGGCATAATGCAAGACTTGGGCTCGAACAATTTTAAAATGAAATTTTATCCGGCCCTATGACACCGATGTGCCTGAAATTTTGTACGTACGCTTAGAATTTTGGCCTGCACGGGAATCAAAATGAACTTTGCAAAAAGTTGTGTTTGGGAAAATATCATGCTTTTCATGGGCATAATGCAAGACTTGGGCTCGAACAATTTTAAAATGAAATTTTATCCGGCCCTATGACACCAATGTGCCTGAAATTTTGTACGTACGCTTAGAATAGTGGCCTGCACGGTAATCAAAAAGAAATTTTGCAAAAAGTTGCGTTTGGGAAAATATCATACTTTTCATGGGCATTATGCAAGACTTGGGCTCGACAAATTTTAAAATGTAGTTTTCTCCGGCCCTATGACACCGATGTGCCTGAAATTTTGTACGTACACTTAGAATTGTGACCTGCACGGAAATCAAAAAGAAATTTTGCAAAAAGTTGCGTTTGGGAAAATATCATACTTTTCATGGGCATAATGCAAGACTTGGGCTCGAACAATTTTAAAATGAAATTTTATCCGGCCCTATGACACCGATGTGCCTGAAATTTTGTACGTACGCTTAGAATATTGACCTGCACGGGAATCAAAAATAAATTTAGCAAAAAGTTGCGTTTGGGAAAATATCATACGTTTCATGGGCATAATGCAAGACTTGGGCTCGAACAATTTTAAAATTAAATTTTCTCCGGCCCTATGACACCGATGTGCCTGAAATTTTGTACGTACCTTTACTATGACACCGATGTGCCTGAAATTTTGTACGTACCTTTACAATAATGGCCTGCACGGGAATCAAAAAGAAATTTTGCAAAAATATGCGTTTGGGAAAATATCATACTTTTCATGGGCATAATGCAAGACTTGGGCTCGAACAATTTTAATATGAAATTTTCTCCGGCCCTATGACACCAATGTGCCTGAAATTTTGTACATACGCTTAGAATAGTGGCCTGCACGGGAATCAAAAAGAAATTTTGCAAAAAGTTGCGTTTGGGAAAATATCATACTTTTCATGGGCATGATGCAAGACTTGGGCTCGAACAATTTTAAAATTAAATTTTCTCCGGCCCTATGACACCGATGTGCCTGAAATTTTGTACGTACCTTTACAATAGTGGCCTGCACGGGAATCAAAAAGAAATTTTGCAAAAATTTCCGTTTGGGAAAATATCATACTTTTCATGGGCATTATGCAAGACTTGGGCTCGAACAATTTTTAAATGAAATTTTATCCGGCCCTATGACTCCGATGTGCCTGAAATTTTGTACGTACGCTTAGAATATTGACCTGCACGGGAATCAAAAATAAATTTAGCAAAAAGTTTGCGTTTGGGAAAATATCATACTTTTCATGGGCATAATGCAAGACTTGGGCTCGAACAATTTTAAAATTAAATTTTCTCCGACACCGATGTGCCTGAAATTTTGTACGTACGCTTAAGAATTGTGGCCTGCACGGGAATCAAAAAGAACTTTGCAAAATGTTGCGTTTGGGAAAATATCATACTTTTCATGGGCATAATGCAAGACTTGGGCTCGAACAATTTTAAAATGAAATTTTATCCGGCCCTATAACACCGATGTGCTTGAAATTTTGTACGTACGCTTAGAATTTTGGCCTGCACGGGAATCAAAATGAACTTTGCAAAAAGTTGTGTTTGGGAAAATATCATGCTTTTCATGGGCATAATGCAAGACTTGGGCTCGAACAATTTTAAAATGAAATTTTATCCGGCCCTATGACACCAATGTGCCTGAAATTTTGTACGTACGCTTAGAATAGTGGCCTGCACGGTAATCAAAAAGAAATTTTGCAAAAAGTTGCGTTTGGGAAAATATCATACTTTTCATGGGCATTATGCAAGACTTGGGCTCGAACAATTTTAAAATTAAATTTTCTACGACACCGATGTGCCTGAAATTTTGTACGTACGCTTAGAATAGTGGCCTGCACGGGAATCAAAAAGAAATTTTGCAAAAAGTTGCGTTTGGGAAAATATCATACTTTTCATGGGCATAATGCAAGACTTGGGCTCGAACAATTTTAAAATTAAATTTTCTCCGACACCGATCTGCCTGAAATTTTGTACGTACGCTTAAGAATTGTGGCCTGCACCGGAATCAAAAAGAACTTTGCAAAATGTTGCGTTTGGGAAAATATCATACTTTTCATGGGCATAATGCAAGACTTGGGCTCGAACAATTTTAAAATTAAATTTTCTCCGGCCCTATGACACCGATGTGCCTGAAATTTTGTACGTACCTTTACAATAGTGGCCTGCACGGGAATCAAAAAGAAATTTTGCAAAAATTTCCGTTTGGGAAAATATCATACTTTTCATGGGCATTATGCAAGACTTGGGCTCGAACAATTTTTAAATGAAATTTTATCCGGCCCTATGACTCCGATGTGCCTGAAATTTTGTACGTACGCTTAGAATATTGACCTGCACGGGAATCAAAAATAAATTTAGCAAAAAGTTTGCGTTTGGGAAAATATCATACTTTTCATGGGCATAATGCAAGACTTGGGCTCGAACAATTTTAAAATTAAATTTTCTCCGGCCCTATGACACCGATGTGCCTGAAATTTTGTACGTACCTTTACAATAATGGCCTGCACGGGAATCAAAAAGAAATTTTGCAAAAATATGCGTTTGGGAAAATATCATACTTTTCATGGGCATTATGCAAGACTTGGGCTCGAACAATTTTAAAATGAAATTTTATCCGGCCCTATGACACCAATGTGCCTGAAATTTTGTACATACGCTTAGAATAGTGGCCTGCACGGGAATCAAAAAGAAATTTTGCAAAAAGTTGCGTTTGGGAAAATATCATACTTTTCATGGGCATGATGCAAGACTTGGGCTCGAACAATTTTAAAATTAAATTTTCTACGACACCGATGTGCCTGAAATTTTGTACGTACGCTTAGAATAGTGGCCTGCACGGGAATCAAAAAGAAATTTTGCAAAAAGTTGCGTTTGGGAAAATATCATACTTTTCATGGGCATAATGCAAGACTTGGGCTCGAACAATTTTAAAATTAAATTTTCTCCGACACCGATGTGCCTGAAATTTTGTACGTACGCTTAAGAATTGTGGCCTGCACGGGAATCAAAAAGAACTTTGCAAAATGTTGCGTTTGGGAAAATATCATACTTTTCATGGGCATAATGCAAGACTTGGGCTCGAACAATTTTAAAATGAAATTTTATCCGGCCCTATGACACCGATGTGCTTGAAATTTTGTACGTACGCTTAGAATTTTGGCCTGCACGGGAATCAAAATGAACTTTGCAAAAAGTTGTGTTTGGGAAAATATCATGCTTTTCATGGGCATAATGCAAGACTTGGGCTCGAACAATTTTAAAATGAAATTTTATCCGGCCCTATGACACCAATGTGCCTGAAATTTTGTACGTACGCTTAGAATAGTGGCCTGCACGGTAATCAAAAAGAAATTTTGCAAAAAGTTGCGTTTGGGAAAATATCATACTTTTCATGGGCATTATGCAAGACTTGGGCTCGAACAATTTTAAAATTAAATTTTCTACGACACCGATGTGCCTGAAATTTTGTACGTACGCTTAGAATAGTGGCCTGCACGGGAATCAAAAAGAAATTTTGCAAAAAGTTGCGTTTGGGAAAATATCATACTTTTCATGGGCATAATGCAAGACTTGGGCTCGAACAATTTTAAAATTAAATTTTCTCCGACACCGATCTGCCTGAAATTTTGTACGTAGGCTTAAGAATTGTGGCCTGCACGGGAATCAAAAAGAACTTTGCAAAATGTTGCGTTTGGGAAAATATCATACTTTTCATGGGCATAATGCAAGACTTGGGCTCGAACAATTTTAAAATTAAATTTTCTCCGGCCCTATGACACCGATGTGCCTGAAATTTTGTACGTACCTTAACAATAGTGGCCTGCACGGGAATCAAAAAGAAATTTTGCAAAAATTTCCGTTTGGGAAAATATCATACTTTTCATGGGCATTATGCAAGACTTGGGCTCGAACAATTTTTAAATGAAATTTTATCCGGCCCTATGACTCCGATGTGCCTGAAATTTTGTACGTACGCTTAGAATATTGACCTGCACGGGAATCAAAAATAAATTTAGCAAAAAGTTTGCGTTTGGGAAAATATCATACTTTTCATGGGCATAATGCAAGACTTGGGCTCGAACAATTTTAAAATTAAATTTTCTCCGGCCCTATGACACCGATGTGCCTGAAATTTTGTACGTACCTTTACAATAATGGCCTGCACGGGAATCAAAAAGAAATTTTGCAAAAATATGCGTTTGGGAAAATATCATACTTTTCATGGGCATTATGCAAGACTTGGGCTCGAACAATTTTAAAATGAAATTTTATCCGGCCCTATGACACCAATGTGCCTGAAATTTTGTACATACGCTTAGAATAGTGGCCTGCACGGGAATCAAAAAGAAATTTTGCAAAAAGTTGCGTTTGGGAAAATATCATACTTTTCATGGGCATGATGCAAGACTTGGGCTCGAACAATTTTAAAATTAAATTTTCTACGACACCGATGTGCCTGAAATTTTGTACGTACGCTTAGAATAGTGGCCTGCACGGGAATCAAAAAGAAATTTTGCAAAAAGTTGCGTTTGGGAAAATATCATACTTTTCATGGGCATAATGCAAGACTTGGGCTAGACCAATTTTAAAATTAAATTTTCTCCGACACCGATGTGCCTGAAATTTTGTACGTACGCTTAAGAATTGTGGCCTGCACGGGAATCAAAAAGAACTTTGCAAAATGTTGCGTTTGGGAAAATATCATACTTTTCATGGGCATAATGCAAGACTTGGGCTCGAACAATTTTAAAATGAAATTTTATCCGGCCCTATGACACCGATGTGCCTGAAATTTTGTACGTACGCTTAGAATAGTGGCCTGCACGGGAATCAAAATGAACTTTGCAAAAAGTTGTGTTTGGGAAAATATCATGCTTTTCATGGGCATAATGCAAGACTTGGGCTCGAACAATTTTAAAATGAAATTTTATCCGGCCCTATGACACCAATGTGCCTGAAATTTTGTACGTACGCTTAGAATAGTGGCCTGCACGGTAATCAAAAATAAATTTTGCAAAAAGTTGCGTTTGGGAAAATATCATACTTTTCATGGGCATTATGCAAGACTTGGGCTCGACAAATTTTAAAATGTAGTTTTCTCCGGCCCTATGACACCGATGTGCCTGAAATTTTGTACGTACGCTTAGAATTGTGACCTGCACGGAAATCAAAAAGAAATTTTGCAAAAAGTTGCGTTTGGGAAAATATCATACTTTTCATGGGCATGATGCAAGACTTGGGCTCGAACAATTTTAAAATTAAATTTTCTACGACACCGATGTGCCTGAAATTTTGTACGTACGCTTAGAATAGTGGCCTGCACGGGAATCAAAAAGAAATTTTGCAAAAAGTTGCGTTTGGGAAAATATCATACTTTTCATGGGCATGATGCAAGACTTGGGCTCGAACAATTTTAAAATTAAATTTTCTACGACACCGATGTGCCTGAAATTTTGTACGTACGCTTAGAATAGTGGCCTGCACGGGAATCAAAAAGAAATTTTGCAAAAAGTTGCGTTTGGGAAAATATCATACTTTTCATGGGCATAATGCAAGACTTGGGCTCGAACAATTTTAAAATTAAATTTTCTCCGACACCGATCTGCCTGAAATTTTGTACGTACGCTTAAGAATTGTGGCCTGCACGGGAATCAAAAAGAACTTTGCAAAATGTTGCGTTTGGGAAAATATCATACTTTTCATGGGCATAATGCAAGACTTGGGCTCGAACAATTTTAAAATTAAATTTTCTCCGGCCCTATGACACCGATGTGCCTGAAATTTTGTACGTACCTTTACAATAGTGGCCTGCACGGGAATCAAAAAGAAATTTTGCAAAAATTTCCGTTTGGGAAAATATCATACTTTTCATGGGCATTATGCAAGACTTGGGCTCGAACAATTTTTAAATGAAATTTTATCCGGCCCTATGACACCGATGTGCCTGAAATTTTGTACGTACGCTTAGAATATTGACCTGCACGGGAATCAAAAATAAATTTAGCAAAAAGTTTGCGTTTGGGAAAATATCATACTTTTCATGGGCATTATGCAAGACTTGGGCTCGAACAATTTTAAAATTAAATTTTATCCGGCCCTATGACACCGATGTGCTTGAAATTTTGTACGTACGCTTAGAATTTTGGCCTGCACGGGAATCAAAATGAACTTTGCAAAAAGTTGTGTTTGGGAAAATATCATGCTTTTCATGGGCATAATGCAAGACTTGGGCTCGAACAATTTTAAAATGAAATTTTATCCGGCCCTATGACACCAATGTGCCTGAAATTTTGTACGTACGCTTAGAATAGTGGCCTGCACGGTAATCAAAAAGAAATTTTGCAAAAAGTTGCGTTTGGGAAAATATCATACTTTTCATGGGCATTATGCAAGACTTGGGCTCGAACAATTTTAAAATTAAATTTTCTACGACACCGATGTGCCTGAAATTTTGTACGTACGCTTAGAATAGTGGCCTGCACGGGAATCAAAAAGAAATTTTGCAAAAAGTTGCGTTTGGGAAAATATCATACTTTTCATGGGCATAATGCAAGACTTGGGCTCGAACAATTTTAAAATTAAATTTTCTCCGGCCCTATGACACCGATGTGCCTGAAATTTTGTACGTACCTTTACAATAGTGGCCTGCACGGGAATCAAAAAGAAATTTTGCAAAAATTTCCGTTTGGGAAAATATCATACTTTTCATGGGCATTATGCAAGACTTGGGCTCGAACAATTTTTAAATGAAATTTTATCCGGCCCTATGACACCGATGTGCCTGAAATTTTGTACATACGCTTAGAATATTGACCTGCACGGGAATCAAAAATAAATTTAGCAAAAAGTTGCGTTTGGGAAAATATCATACGTTTCATGGGCATAATGCAAGACTTGGGCTCGAACAATTTTAAAATTAAATTTTCTCCGGCCCTTTGACACCGATGTGCCTGAAATTTTGTACGTACCTTTACAATAATGGCCTGCACGGGAATCAAAAAGAAATTTTGCAAAAATATGCGTTTGGGAAAATATCATACTTTTCATGGGCATAATGCAAGACTTGGGCTCGAACAATTTTAAAATGAAATTTTCTCCGGCCCTATGACACCAATGTGCCTGAAATTTTGTACATACGCTTAGAATAGTGGCCTGCACGGGAATCAAAAAGAAATTTTGCAAAAAGTTGCGTTTGGGAAAATATCATACTTTTCATGGGCATGATGCAAGACTTGGGCTCGACAAATTTTAAAATGTAGTTTTATCCGGTTCTAAGCCACGGATGTGATGTGTCTGAAATTTTCGATCTACGCTTAGAATAGTGGCCTGCACAGGAATCAAAAAGGAAATTTGCAAAAAGTTGAATTTAAGAAAATATCATACTTTTCATGGGCATTATGCAAGACTTGGGCTCGAACAATTTTAAAATGAAATTTTATCCGGCCCTATGACACCGATGTGCCTGAAATTTTGTACGTACGCTTAGAATAGTGACCTGCACGGGAATCAAAAAGAAATTTAGCAAAAGTTGCGTTTGGGAAAATATCATACTTTTCATGGGCATTATGCAAGACTTGGGCTCGACAAATTTTAAAATGTAGTTTTCTCCGGCCCTATGACACCGATGTGCCTGAAATTTTGTACGTACGCTTAGAATTGTGACCTGCACGGAAATCAAAAAGAAATTTTGCAAAAAGTTGCGTTTGGGAAAATATCATACTTTTCATGGGCATAATGCAAGACTTGGGCTCGAACAATTTTAAAATGAAATTTTATCCGGCCCTATGACACCGATGTGCCTGAAATTTTGTACGTACGCTTAGAATAGTGGCCTGCACGGGAATCAAAAAGAAATTTTGCAAAAAGTTGCGTTTGGGAAAATATCATACTTTTCATGGGCATGATGCAAGACTTGGGCTCGAACAATTTTAAAATTAAATTTTCTACGACACCGATGTGCCTGAAATTTTGTACGTACGCTTAGAATAGTGGCCTGCACGGGAATCAAAAAGAAATTTTGCAAAAAGTTGCGTTTGGGAAAATATCATACTTTTCATGGGCATTATGCAAGACTTGGGCTCGAACAATTTTAAAATTAAATTTTCTCCGACACCGATCTGCCTGAAATTTTGTACGTACGCTTAAGAATTGTGGCCTGCACGGGAATCAAAAAGAACTTTGCAAAATGTTGCGTTTGGGAAAATATCATACTTTTCATGGGCATAATGCAAGACTTGGGCTCGAACAATTTTAAAATTAAATTTTCTCCGGCCCTATGACACCGATGTGCCTGAAATTTTGTACGTACCTTTACAATAATGGCCTGCACGGGAATCAAAAAGAAATTTTGCAAAAATATGCGTTTGGGAAAATATCATACTTTTCATGGGCATAATGCAAGACTTGGGCTCGAACAATTTTAAAATGAAATTTTCTCCGGCCCTATGACACCAATGTGCCTGAAATTTTGTACATACGCTTAGAATAGTGGCCTGCACGGGAATCAAAAAGAAATTTTGCAAAAAGTTGCGTTTGGGAAAATATCATACTTTTCATGGGCATGATGCAAGACTTGGGCTCGAACAATTTTAAAATTAAATTTTCTACGACACCGATGTGCCTGAAATTTTGTACGTACGCTTAGAATAGTGGCCTGCACGGGAATCAAAAAGAAATTTTGCAAAAAGTTGCGTTTGGGAAAATATCATACTTTTCATGGGCATAATGCAAGACTTGGGCTCGAACAATTTTAAAATTAAATTTTCTCCGACACCGATCTGCCTGAAATTTTGTACGTACGCTTAAGAATTGTGGCCTGCACGGGAATCAAAAAGAACTTTGCAAAATGTTGCGTTTGGGAAAATATCATACTTTTCATGGGCATAATGCAAGACTTGGGCTCGAACAATTTTAAAATTAAATTTTCTCCGGCCCTATGACACCGATGTGCCTGAAATTTTGTACGTACCTTTACAATAGTGGCCTGCACGGGAATCAAAAAGAAATTTTGCAAAAATTTCCGTTTGGGAAAATATCATACTTTTCATGGGCATTATGCAAGACTTGGGCTCGAACAATTTTTAAATGAAATTTTATCCGGCCCTATGACACCGATGTGCCTGAAATTTTGTACGTACGCTTAGAATATTGACCTGCACGGGAATCAAAAATAAATTTAGCAAAAAGTTTGCGTTTGGGAAAATATCATACTTTTCATGGGCATTATGCAAGACTTGGGCTCGAACAATTTTAAAATGAAATTTTATCCGGCCCTATGACACCGATGTGCCTGAAATTTTGTACGTACGCTTAGAATAGTGACCTGCACGGGAATCAAAAAGAAATTTAGCAAAAGTTGCGTTTGGGAAAATATCATACTTTTCATGGGCATTATGCAAGACTTGGGCTCGACAAATTTTAAAATGTAGTTTTCTCCGGCCCTATGACACCGATGTGCCTGAAATTTTGTACGTACGCTTAGAATTGTGACCTGCACGGAAATCAAAAAGAAAATTAGCAGAAGTTGCGTTTGGGAAAATATCATACTTTTCATGGGCATTATGCAAGACTTGGGCTCGACAAATTTTAAAATGTAGTTTTCTCCGGCCCTATGACACCGATGTGCCTGAAATTTTGTACGTACGCTTAGAATTGTGACCTGCACGGAAATCAAAAAGAAATTTTGCAAAAAGTTGCGTTTGGGAAAATATCATACTTTTCATGGGCATAATGCAAGACTTGGGCTCGAACAATTTTAAAATGAAATTTTATCCGGCCCTATGACACCGATGTGCCTGAAATTTTGTACGTACGCTTAGAATAGTGGCCTGCACGGGAATCAAAAAGAAATTTTGCAAAAAGTTGCGTTTGGGAAACTATCATACTTTTCATGGGCATGATGCAATACTTGGGCTCGAACAATTTTAAAATTAAATTTTCTACGACACCGATGTGCCTGAAATTTTGTACGTACGCTTAGAATAGTGGCCTGCACGGGAATCAAAAAGAAATTTTGCAAAAAGTTGCGTTTGGGAAAATATCATACTTTTCATGGGCATTATGCAAGACTTGGGCTCGAACAATTTTAAAATTAAATTTTCTCCGACACCGATCTGCCTGAAATTTTGTACGTACGCTTAAGAATTGTGGCCTGCACGGGAATCAAAAAGAACTTTGCAAAATGTTGCGTTTGGGAAAATATCATACTTTTCATGGGCATAATGCAAGACTTGGGCTCGAACAATTTTAAAATTAAATTTTCTCCGGCCCTATGACACCGATGTGCCTGAAATTTTGTACGTACCTTTACAATAATGGCCTGCACGGGAATCAAAAAGAAATTTTGCAAAAATATGCGTTTGGGAAAATATCATACTTTTCATGGGCATAATGCAAGACTTGGGCTCGAACAATTTTAAAATGAAATTTTCTCCGGCCCTATGACACCAATGTGCCTGAAATTTTGTACATACGCTTAGAATAGTGGCCTGCACGGGAATCAAAAAGAAATTTTGCAAAAAGTTGCGTTTGGGAAAATATCATACTTTTCATGGGCATGATGCAAGACTTGGGCTCGAACAATTTTAAAATTAAATTTTCTACGACACCGATGTGCCTGAAATTTTGTACGTACGCTTAGAATAGTGGCCTGCACGGGAATCAAAAAGAAATTTTGCAAAAAGTTGCGTTTGGGAAAATATCATACTTTTCATGGGCATAATGCAAGACTTGGGCTCGAACAATTTTAAAATTAAATTTTCTCCGACACCGATCTGCCTGAAATTTTGTACGTACGCTTAAGAATTGTGGCCTGCACGGGAATCAAAAAGAACTTTGCAAAATGTTGCGTTTGGGAAAATATCATACTTTTCATGGGCATAATGCAAGACTTGGGCTCGAACAATTTTAAAATTAAATTTTCTCCGGCCCTATGACACCGATGTGCCTGAAATTTTGTACGTACCTTTACAATAGTGGCCTGCACGGGAATCAAAAAGAAATTTTGCAAAAATTTCCGTTTGGGAAAATATCATACTTTTCATGGGCATTATGCAAGACTTGGGCTCGAACAATTTTTAAATGAAATTTTATCCGGCCCTATGACACCGATGTGCCTGAAATTTTGTACGTACGCTTAGAATATTGACCTGCACGGGAATCAAAAATAAATTTAGCAAAAAGTTTGCGTTTGGGAAAATATCATACTTTTCATGGGCATTATGCAAGACTTGGGCTCGAACAATTTTAAAATGAAATTTTATCCGGCCCTATGACACCGATGTGCCTGAAATTTTGTACGTACGCTTAGAATAGTGACCTGCACGGGAATCAAAAAGAAATTTAGCAAAAGTTGCGTTTGGGAAAATATCATACTTTTCATGGGCATTATGCAAGACTTGGGCTCGACAAATTTTAAAATGTAGTTTTCTCCGGCCCTATGACACCGATGTGCCTGAAATTTTGTACGTACGCTTAGAATTGTGACCTGCACGGAAATCAAAAAGAAATTTTGCAAAAAGTTGCGTTTGGGAAAATATCATACTTTTCATGGGCATAATGCAAGACTTGGGCTCGAACAATTTTAAAATGAAATTTTATCCGGCCCTATGACACCGATGTGCCTGAAATTTTGTACGTACGCTTAGAATAGTGGCCTGCACGGGAATCAAAAAGAAATTTTGCAAAAAGTTGCGTTTGGGAAAATATCATACTTTTCATGGGCATAATGCAAGACTTGGGCTCGAACAATTTTAAAATTAAATTTTCTCCGACACCGATCTGCCTGAAATTTTGTACGTACGCTTAAGAATTGTGGCCTGCACGGGAATCAAAAAGAACTTTGCAAAATGTTGCGTTTGGGAAAATATCATACTTTTCATGGGCATAATGCAAGACTTGGGCTCGAACAATTTTAAAATTAAATTTTCTCCGGCCCTATGACACCGATGTGCCTGAAATTTTGTACGTACCTTTACAATAGTGGCCTGCACGGGAATCAAAAAGAAATTTTGCAAAAATTTCCGTTTGGGAAAATATCATACTTTTCATGGGCATTATGCAAGACTTGGGCTCGAACAATTTTTAAATGAAATTTTATCCGGCCCTATGACACCGATGTGCCTGAAATTTTGTACGTACGCTTAGAATATTGACCTGCACGGGAATCAAAAATGAATTTAGCAAAAAGTTTGCGTTTGGGAAAATATCATACTTTTCATGGGCATTATGCAAGACTTGGGCTCGAACAATTTTAAAATGAAATTTTATCCGGCCCTATGACACCGATGTGCCTGAAATTTTGTACGTACGCTTAGAATAGTGACCTGCACGGGAATCAAAAAGAAATTTAGCAAAAGTTGCGTTTGGGAAAATATCATACTTTTCATGGGCATTATGCAAGACTTGGGCTCGACAAATTTTAAAATGTAGTTTTCTCCGGCCCTATGACACCGATGTGCCTGAAATTTTGTACGTACGCTTAGAATTGTGACCTGCACGGAAATCAAAAAGAAATTTTGCAAAAAGTTGCGTTTGGGAAAATATCATACTTTTCATGGGCATAATGCAAGACTTGGGCTCGAACAATTTTAAAATGAAATTTTATCCGGCCCTATGACACCGATGTGCCTGAAATTTTGTACGTACGCTTAGAATAGTGGCCTGCACGGTAATCAAAAAGAAATTTTGCAAAAAGTTGCGTTTGGGAAAATAACATACTTTTCATGGGCATAATGCAAGACTTGGGCTCGAACAATTTTAAAATGAAATTTTATCCGGCCCTATGACACCGATGTGCCTGAAATTTTGTACGTACGCTTAGAATAGTGGCCTGCACGTGAATCAAAAAGAAATTTTGCAAAAATATGCGTTTGGGAAAATATCATACTTTTCATGGGCATAATGCAAGACTTGGAATCAAAAAGAACTTTGCAAAATGTTGCGTTTGGGAAAATATCATACTTTTCATGGGCATTATGCAAGACTTGGGCTCGAACAATTTTAAAATTAAATTTTCTCCGGCCCTATGACACCGATGTGCCTGAAATTTTGTACGTACCTTTACAATAGTGGCCTGCACGGGAATCAAAACGAAATTTTGCAAAAAATTCCGTTTGGGAAAATATCATTCTTTTCATGGGCATTATGCAAGACTTGGGCTCGAACAATTTTAAAATGAAATTTTATCCGGCCCTATGACACCGATGTGCCTGAAATTTTGTACGTACGCTTAGAATATTGACCTGCACGGGAATCAAAAATAAATTTAGCAAAAAGTTGCGTTTGGGAAAATATCATACTTTTCATGGGCATAATGCAAGACTTGGGCTCGAACAATTTTAAAATTAAATTTTCTCCGGCCGTATGACACCGATGTGCCTGAAATTTTGTACGTACTTTTACAATAATGGCCTGCACGGGAATCAAAAAGAAATTTTGCAAAAATTTCCGTTTGGGAAAATATTATACTTTTCATGGGCATTATGCAAGACTTGGGCTCGACAAATTTTAAAATGTAGTTTTCTCCGGCCCTATGACACCGATGTGCCTAAAATTTTGTACGTACGCTTAGAATTGTGACCTGCACGGGAATCAAAAAGAAATTTAGCAAAAGTTGCGTTTCGGAAAATATCATACTTTTCATGGGCATTATGCAAGACTTGGGCTTGACAAATTTTAAAATGTAGTTTTCTCCGGCCCTATGACACCGATGTGCCTGAAATTTTGTACGTACGCTTAGAATTGTGACCTGCACGGAAATCAAAAAGAAATTTTGCAAAAAGTTGCGTTTGGGAAAATATCATACTTTTCATGGGCATAATGCAAGACTTGGGCTCGAACTATTTTAAAATTAAATTTTCTCCGGTCCTATGACACCGATGTGCCTGAAATTTTGTACGTACGCTTAGAATTTTGGCCTGCACGGGAATCAAAAAGAACTTTGCAAAAAGTTGCGTTTGGGAAAATATCATACTTTTCATGGGCATAATGCAAGACTTGGGCTCGAACAATTTTAAAATGAAATTTTATCCGGCCCTATGACACCGATGTGCCTGAAATTTTGTACGTACCTTTACAATAGTGGCCTGCACGGGAATCAAAAAGAAATTTTGCAAAAATTTCCGTTTGGGAAAATATCATACTTTTCATGGGCATTATGCAAGACTTGGGCTCGACAAATTTTAAAATGTAGTTTTATCCGGTTCTAAGCCACGGATGTGATGTGTCTGAAATTTTCGATCTACGCTTAGAATAGTGGCCTGCACAGGAATCAAAAAGGAAATTTGCAAAAAGTTGAATTTAAGAAAATATCATACTTTTCATGGGCAAAATGTTTGACTTGGGCTCGAACACCTTTAAAATATTGTTTTATTTGGTTCTAAGCCATCCATGTGTCTGAAATTTTAATCTACGCTAAGAATAGTGGCGTGCACAGGAATCAAAAAGTGAATTATCAAAAGTTGCATTTTGGAAAATATCATACTTTTCATGGGCATAATGCTTGACTTGGGCTCGAACAATTTTAAAATGAAATTTTATCCGGCCCTATGACACCGATGTGCCTGAAATTTTGTACGTACGCTTAGAATAGTGGCCTGCACGGGAATCAAAAAGAAATTTTGCAAAAAGTTGCGTTTGTTTGACTTGTGCTTGAACACTTTTAAAATGTAGTTTTCTCCGGCCCTATGCCACCGACGTGACTTAAATATTGGAACTACGCTAAGAATAGTGGTCTGCACAGGAATCAACAAGAAATTTTGCAAAAAGTTGAATTTGGGAAAATATCATACTTTTCATGTTTGACTTGGGCTCGACAAATTTTAAAATGTATTTTTCTCCGACACCATGCCACCGACGAGACTTATATTTTGGAAGTACGCTTAGAATTCTGGCCTGCACAGGATTCAACATGAAAATTGGCAAAAAGTTGAATTTGGGAAAATATCATACTTTTCATGGGCATAATGTTTGACTTTAGCTCGAACAATTTTAAAATGTAGTTTTCTCCGGTCCCATGCAACCGACTAGTTTTACATTTTGGAAGTACGCTTTGAATAGTTGCCTGCACAGGAATTGAAAAGAAAATTTGCAAAAAGTTGAATTTAGGAAAATATTATACTTTTCAAGGGCATAATGTTTGACTTGTGCTTGAACACTTTTAAATTGTAGTTTTCTCCGGCACCATGCTACCGACGTGACTTAAATATTGGAAGTACGCTTAGAATAGTGGCCTGCACAGGAATCGAAAAGAAAATTTGCAAAAAGTAGAATTTGGGAAAATATTATTCTTTTAATGGGCATAATGTTTGGACTTGGGCTCGAACACCTTTAAAATATTGTTTTATTTGGTTCTAAGCCATCCATGTGTCTGAAATTTTAATCTACGCTAAGAATAGTGGCGTGCACAGGAATCAAAAAGTGAATTGGCAAAAGTTGCATTTTGGATAATATCATACTTTTCATGGGCATAATGCTTGACTTGGGCTTGAACAATTTTAAAATCTAGTTTTCTCCGACCCCTTGCCACCGACGTGACTTAAATTTTGGAAGTATGCTAAGAATAGTGGCCGGCATAGGAATCGAAAAGAAAATTTGCAAAAAGTTGATTTTCGGAAAATATTATTCTTTTCATGGGCATAATGTTTGACTTGGGCCCGAACACCTTTAAAATATTGTTTTATCTGGTTCTAAGCCATCGATGTGTCTGAAATTTTTAATCTACGCTAAGAATAGTGGCGTGCACAGGAATTAAAAAGTGAATTATCAAAAGTTGCATTTTGGAAAATATCATACTTTTCATGGGCATAATGCTTGACTTGGGCTCGATCAATTTTTAAATGTAGTTTTCTCCGGCACCATGCTACCGACGTGACTTAAATATTGGAAGTACGCTAAGAATAGTGGCCTGCACAGGAATCAACAAGAAATTTGGAAACATGTTGCATTTGGGAAAATATCATACTTTTCATGGGCATAATGTTTGACTTGTGCTTGAACACTTTTAAAATGTAGTTTTCTCAGGCACCATGCTACCGACGTGATTTAAATATTGGAAGTACGCTAAGAATAGTTACCTACACAGGAATCAACAAGAAAATTGGAAACAAGTTACATTTGGGAAAATACCATACTTTTCATGGGCATAGTGTTTGACTTGTGCTTGAACACTTTTAAAATGTATTTTTCTCAGGCACCATGCTACCGACGTGACTTAAATATTGGAAGTACGCTTAGAATAGTGGCCTGCACAGGAATCGAAAAGAAAATTTGCAAAAAGTTGAATTTGGGAAAATATTATACATTTTATGGGCATAATGTTTGACTTGGGCTCGAACACCTTTAAAATATTGTTTTATCTGGTTCTAAGCCATTGATGTGTCTGAAATTTTTAATCTACGCTAAGAATAGTGGCGTGCACAGGAATCAAAAAGTGAATTGGCAAAATTTACATTTTGGAAAATATCATACTTTTCAGGGGCATAATGCTTGACTTGGGCTCGATCAATTTTAAAATGTAGTTTTCTCTGGCCCTATGCCACCGACGTGACTTAAATATTGGAAGTACGCTAAGAATTGTGGCCTGCACAGGAATCAACAAGAAAATTGGCAAAAAGTTGCATTTTGGAAAATATCATCCGTTTCATGGGCTTAATGTTTGACTTGGGCTCGAACAATTTTAAAATTTAGTTTTCTCTGGCCCCATGCCACCGACGTGACTTAAATTTTTTGAAGTACGCTAAGAATCGTAGCCTGCACAGGAATCAACAAGAAAATTGGCAAAAAGTTGAATTTTGGAAAATATCAAACTTTTCATGGGCATAATGTTTGACTTGCGCTCAAATGATACAGTTACAGAAAATTAGTAGGAAGTGTGGACGGGAGAGGCAGCCTGCCTGACAAGTACTGAGAAGGAAACAAGTAGGTAACAAGAACTGAAGGACAGAATGCCTTTCTGACAATATTCCATTTTCCAAGAGAGAGGAACAAGTTGTTCTTGGCACTGGGTTGGCTGATTAGCCGCTAACTATCAATTACTTCATTTAAATATCATTCAATGGTACATGCATTTTTCAAGCACTTTACAAATCGGTAAAACTACGATTTCTTCTTAACCAATTGGACGATTGATTTTAGATTTGTTATATATACCTTCAGTAAATACTTTTTTAACGTTGTTGGAAGCATAATTAGCCCAAAAAGCCGCTATTATGAGAAAGAAAGGTAATTTATGATCGATCAATAGAAAACTCATACAGATTGAGAATACAAATACAATATATTTTTTTGTTTCAGTTCCGGAAGTTTAAGTTTATGTACCTACATTCCATACTAAGTCAATTTGAACTACTTTTAACTAATCACAAGCATGGCGATTCACAGGCCTTGCTGTGTGGGAGTTTTGTTTAACACATTGTCTTTATTTTGGGAGTTTTGTTTTACACATTGTCTGGAAACCCGTGATACAAACGATAAACTTGAGAAATTATCACATTAGCATTAGATTTTGTAAACTATATTTTTTTGAGCTTTTGTTTTCGGGTAAATTGAGTCCAAAGTTAGAATTTTTTATTTAATTTTCTCAAGATATCTAGAGGTTGTTCCCGGGTTAATATGAGCTGTTTATTGTATTTTCAAATGTGTCGAAGCGTTGGGCAGCTCTAGAAGTTCCAGAAACGTAAAATATTTAAAAAAAAATTGAAAACATTGACTGAGATCGAAATAAAAAGGTTTTTTATGGGTTCTTTATGTGATTCACCAGTTTCCCGTTTGTACTAGGTATTTCCAGACACCATCTATACATTTTTTTAATGTGAGTACCGCACAATAATCCCAACTACTCCCAACCGCCCGGAGTCAGTGAGACTTGGGCATCCTCAATTGGGGGTATGTAGTGAGACTGAAGGTAAGTGGGGTAGGGAAGGAGGTGGGGAAGTACCTGGCTATTCAGATCTCGTCACCAAAAAACCGGCTAAAGCCATTTTAACTGATGTTTCAATTCTGAATGGTGGTATTACACCAGGTAAATATTGAGAGTATCTTCCACTCTGGAACATGTCGCAAATATACCTTATATTATTTTTAATTATTAAATTGTGAAAACACAAATCCGTCAAATAAAATTTGCTTTCGCCCGTTGGGATTTGAACCCCCGACCTCCGCGAGCTAGTCGAGTGCCTTGCCCATCAACCCAGGGGTCGTCATTAACATAAATGCATTTTTTTTTTGTTTATTGAAAAAATTTTGATACAATGGTACATAAAATAATAAAAGGTATATAACATACTTAAATATAATATTGTATGAACAAAAAAATCCCACAAAGGCAAATGCCTGAGCGTGGGTATAATATTGAATTTATTATAATTTTATGGTTAATAGGAGATTTAAGAATTTAGTTTATTTTTAGGTATAAAAAGAGTAACAGTAAAAGAGTAAAAGTGCCTTAAAACATAGAGCAAAATAACAGCATTTGTGGTTATTATTGCATTTGTAAAATTTAATGAAGAATTAATGTTAAAGGCGTAATTAAAAAAAAACAAAAACATAGCAGCAATATAATATTTCTACTTTAAAAGTTGTCTGATGATAAACATAATTAATGGCTTTGTTAAATCTTATAAGAAAAAGATATCTGTTTTTTTTTTGGTAATCACTTTTAATTTTTTTCTTTGTTATGTTATTTGATCTATGAATATCATTGTGTATAAGTGTGTAACAAAAAAATATTAATTAAAATAATTATATTAAAAATTTATGTTTAAACTAGTCCTATAGAACACCGCTCTCTGGCCACACAATATTCTCTATCCAGGGGATGAAGGTAGATATGCGTGTGTGGGTGATTATGCAGGGTGAAGTGTTGTAAAAAGATTTCAACCCCACCAGCAGGTGGGTGCAGGCCACCCTGAGGCTGTTGTACAGAGTCAACGCGGCGCCATCATACCAGCCCTGAGAACAAATAAACAAATAATGTAAATACACTCCAAATGGCAGATTATAAATTTGTTTTATTTTTTAATCGGTTTTTAATTACACTTCCAGCGGGAGGGGCAGTTCTACCTTTTACGTCAGGTCCTACTTGATGGGAAAGGATGAAAGGATGGGCATGTGGATGACTCTTTGTAAAGGTCCCAGGTAAAAAATATGATATAAGTATCCCCATCTTCTTATCTTCATGTATTTTGTGGGGAAGAATATTTTATCAAAATGAAAGTATATATTTTTTATTTCTATATAATATTACAGTGTTCACATAAAGTTATTAATATTTATACATAATAGCTAATAACATAATTTATGAACTTTTTGTTGTGTTGTGTGTAAGGTAGGTTAGTGAATGTGAAAGTGTGGTTGGGTAATGTTGTATGTTTCGTGAACACCTCACTAGGAGAACCTAAATTAAATATTAAACCCGCAGAACGGATAATAAATCCTTACACTGGAGATGCGCAAATTGTGGTTTTTCATAATGATTTGTGCCAAAGTGAAAACCAATTTATTTCTTCAAATTTTGCAAATTCACTTTGTGACACCATTTTATTAATGAAAAATAAAAACACCTTGTTTTTACCACGATAATCTTTATTTTAACAAATCGCTATGTTTCGAGAACGATGTTCTCTTCCTCATGACATTAATTGTACTAAAAACTAAAAAATCAAGTATACAAAGCTATGCGTGGGTAGAAATTGAAGTAGTGGGGGAGAGAGGTGGTGAAGGGAGGTGCTTAGAAGATCAACAGGGAAGAGCGGGGAGGGGAGAGAGGTGGAAAGGGGAGGAGCTTAGAACATCAAAGACAAAAAATTATCGTGGTAAAAACAAAGTGTTTTAATTTTTCATTTACCAATTTATTTGTAAATAATAAAACACGTACATTTGTCACCACTAAATGGCCCAGCACTGACATTACTTTAAGGAGTTTAACTTCAGTTTCAGCAATCGTATTACAAAGTAGCCTTTAATTCAAATTAAGGTACTTTATTATTTGGAAGATTTAGAATATTAAATTAGATTTTAGAAATTCACACCTAAAAGTTTGATTGTTATTTATTTTCGGGTGTTTTGTCGTGTTGCGTTACCTTCTTCTTTAGCGAACGTTTCAGACAGCGTGTCCATCATCAGGGCAGATATGTGATGATGGACACTGTAACCATGGTTTAAAATCTTATCCATTTAGTGAAAGTCCGCTCTTGTTTCCGCCCATAATACAGGTACTCAGTGCTTACATTCATGGTCGATGGTTCTAATTGCGGTTCGGTGCGATCAACCTAACCTAACTTAATACTAGTGCGTTCAACCTAACCTCACCCAATACTAGTAGCTCTGTCAACAGTTAGTAGACCTCGCGTCTAAAATGTATGTCTCCATTTTTATCTTTACCCAAATTATCTCTGAAATCGTAAGATTTGTAAGTAGGTACTATTTTATTGTGAATCATTTTAATTCGATTGGTGATCTTCCACCAAAGACATATTGACAGTATCTTCAACCCTGGAACGGGCCGGAAATTAAATAAAATCATTTCACTTGAATTATATGCGCAAAAACAAAAACAATAATTTAAAACTTTTTTCCTCACATGCTATGCAGATTTAAATAAAAACCAATGACGCCACTGACTTGATACATTTTAGTTCCACCCCATTTAGTACGCGCTCTGTCTTACATTAAATATCGCCTTCCTGTTTGAATTTCATTATTATACCTCCGTTGTCGAGGGGGAAGGCTCTTGACTCCCAATCCGAAGGTCGCGGGTTCGAACCCGGCGTGTAAAGATAGTAAAACTAATAAGTAATCTATATGTATTTTTTAATCAACATTATAATAAGCTTGGTTTGTTTACAATACATCCCAGCGTTACATACCCCACATACTCCAGCTGGGTTGAGTGGGCGGCTGCATAACTCCAGGTCATGGTTTACGCCGTCAGGATGGAAATTGCTGCCAGCAGGAATTCCTATGGAGCACTCCTCCGCCGACATTCTCTGCATTGTCGTCTGAAATGTTGAAAAATGTACCAGCTGATTGTTGTTCCACAACGGAACCCATTTATAGGCATAGGTCATAGGACACCCCAAGTGGTTGGCTACGTTTTGTGATTTAGCAGGAGTGCCCGGGTTCATGGGGTTAGGTTTGTCTAGGTCTTGGCGGCCAATGCGTCTGCCCACAGCGTGGCGGGCTGGATCTAGAGAGATTAGACGAGAGAGACCTAACCTAGACCTATTCAGCTGAACTCTTTCATAAGTTCACTGATGGATTCATACGTCCATCACTCCTGGACATATTTCCCCCAGATTCCTACCTACCCATCACACATGTTTCCTTCCCAGAACTTCCTCCCCTTCCTTTCCCTAATAAGACCTTTCACGTAGCATCCCCAAAGATGGCAATGTCCCTGAGGGAATTTTTTTCCTCGGGGGTTTCCTGTGTGAAGCTACTGCAAAAAAAGTGAAAAGTTTTAAAAAGGGACGCACAGATGGTTTTGACACGTTTAGCGGATGGGCAGAGAAAGGAGTGGCCGGAGAATATAAGACGCATTTGTGAATGGTAGAAGAAGTGTGGGATGCCCGAGGAAGACATGGAACGACCAAATGAATGAAGTACCTAATTGAGTTGGGTCATTTCAAGATTTACAGAAGAGTGCCTATGTATGAGACGATATACAAATGTAAATGCAGTTTGTGTCAATGAGTGTGTGTCTAAACAGAGTTGTTTGGTAGTCCATCCTCCCTGCTTACTCCTGTTGGAAACGGCGTAATCGTTGGACATAGTTTTTTTAATTTGTACATTTAGTACCGGTGAAAGCTGTCAATCTTGTCGTTATCACCTCCTTGGTCATTGTTTATCATGAAGGCAGAGAAAAGTATCCTAACCTTCTCGTCTTTTCCGGTATTGTAACTCCGCCCAGTTTGTATAAAGCCACTGTCTGGAAAATGGGTGCCGGTGTGGAGACAGGCTGGTAGAATTCTGCTTGTGAAGGTCACCCTGAAATTGAAAATGTCACCTGTTCATTTGACAATGGAAATATTGGCAAAATAATAAGTATATTCAAAAATCTGTTTCTGAAAAAATAAGAAAATATACAGATTTAGGAAATGAAATTAAAAGAATTTGGCATTCTCAGACTATAAAAATATTACCTTTTATTATTTCGGCTACTGGCATTATACCTAGCTCTCTTATTAAAAATTTAGGCGTATTAGATTTGTCAAAGAATTTGTATATAAAAATGCAAAAATCAGTCATTTTAAATACATGTAGAATTACGAAAGATTTTTTAAATATTTATATTGAGGGATCAGTAGGATTTGTCGGTCAAATTAGGAATTCCACAGAGCCGAACCCTCTATATGAAAATATCTGGAGATGGTGAATTATATTCCCATTTAATAGTTTGGTAGATTAACGTGTTGTTCTTGTATTGTTTTGTATTAATTATACTTATATAATATACTTGCATAACGTGGATTTACTAGATGATCATTTATATGGAAAAGTGTATGAAAGGGTTTAGTTTTTTCTATGGGAAAAACTAAACCCGTTCCTGTAAATCTGGTGAATAAAAAAAATTCTTTACTTTACTTTTCCGCGGATCATTGACTGGAAAATTGAACTAATACTTAATTATAATAACTCAAAACTCAAGTCCAATGAACTCTAGAACCTCTGCTTTGAATTTAAGTGTTACCTTTTTTAAAATATCAATTGTTTTTTGGAGTATTCAGACAATAGATTTACAACCTAAATTATATTTTTAAGAAAAAACATATTTATTGACATTTTTAAAATTGGAACTATTTATCCAGAATTCAGATAATTCGTGATTTTTCACAGGTCTGCGCTAGGTATCTCTATTTATATGAAGAAGAGACCACGGAATCCAGAGTTTTGTTCTGATATTGATGAAATTTTGCACACTCGACCATCAAAACAAAAGTGAGATCACTGTCTACATTAAATTTGTAAATACTCTGCGTTAAGCTCGGGCAAGGCCGGGGACTGCTCCCAACCGTCTGGAGCCAGAGAACCTATGGCATCCCCAATTGGGGTATGTCGTGAGGCTGAAGGCCTTGAGAAGGGGAAGGAGATGGGGTGGAGGAAGGCGGGAAAGTACCTGGCTATTCAGATCTGGTCATTAAACAGGGATAAAGCCATTTCAAGCAACTTTTCATTTCTGAATGGTGGTCTTACACCAGGGCGATACTGAGAGTATCTTCCACTCTGGACCGTGCCGTAAATATATTACATATTATTTTAAATAAACTAATTGTGAAATAACACAAACCAATCAAATAAAATTTGCTTACCAGGCTGGTATTTGATTGCTACTCGAAAAGGCCACGGAGGCTCTCAGATTTGTAGCATTGATAAAACAAAATGTACATCAGTACTTAAATGTTTATCAAATGCAATAAAGAAATACAACAGGTTTGGAAGATAGCTCAGATGTTATAGTAAACGCCAGAATAATATGTTCTGGAATTCCAATTATGGTCGCTCCTATGAGCATATATATATTTTTTGTGCGTGAATTTTACTTTACATTATTTGAATATTAAATATAATTATGAAATACTTACTGCCTGTCTAGCTGAAGAAGGGCGATGTCGTTATACGCAGAGTAACCATCATCGAATAGCGGATGAATGTATTGTTTTGTCACACCAAAAATCTCATCTGGATTGTACTGCGGTGTAAAGGTCCCACCCAATCCGACAAACTTTACATTATTGGTGCTGAAACCAAATAAGTAGTTAAGTAGGTTAAATTAACACTTCTATGTGCATACATTTTATTTTATAATGGGCTTTTACATAGTTCTATGGAGAAATATTTAAATTTCTATGATTTAGTGGAAACCGATCAAGAAAAGGTTAAGATTACAGAAAAAATACAAAAAATGGGTTTAACAAGAGGTTCAATTAAATATATGTATAATATAATTATATAAATAAAAGAGAAAGAAAAAGTAAATAAATTTTTAAAAAATCATGATTTAGTTATTCGTTTGAAATTCATAGTTTATAATTAATAAATCTCAGAAACTTTAGTTGTTGGTCTCTCGATTGCTAACTGCACTCTCTCGATTTTTAGTTGGTGAATCTTATAAATTGGAGCGCAATTTGTTATTAAAAAAATCGTTAAATTCCCGATTTTATTATTTTTATTTAGTTATTTCTGAATATTCAATACATTACTAACAGTTTGCTATTTCTTAGTTACCTATAATAGAAATATTTTTTTAAAGCCATATATAATTTTTTTGACATATGATTTTTTTAAATGCCTGTCTCACCAGGGTAAACTGTGTCGAGACAGACGTTGAGGTACATAAATTGTATACAAACATGGTTCCTTGAATATAAAGGTTAATTACATTTTAAGTTCAGTATAATAAACGGATTTAATTATAAGTATGACTTATTTCTCTAAAGAGTGTGATCTTCCAAATCACAGGAAAAGTACTATATTGATATTAAAATAATATATTCAAGTTAATTTTAAATGGAATAAATGGATAGAAATATATATTAAAATGATAATTATGTTCGTATATTTGACGGATTCTGTTGTTTTTTTGGGTTAGGTCGTATATATATTGGTGTTTTTGTCTAAGTAAAATTTCGATTTACATATGTTTGCTATAGTGAGACGTCCTATACTTGTAAGCCATTTTTTTTTATTTCGCTTTTGAATGTGGTCATTGTTTTTGTTTGTCTAATCGCAGCTGGTAGTGTATTGTATAGTTTGCAAGCTGTGTAAATAAATTAAATTGATTAAATAATTATATAACATATCATTGTCCAAAGGTGGTTTTAATAAAAGGAGTTTGGAGAAAATCTTTGTTTTTGGCTCGGGTATTGTGTACCGTCGGCTCAATACTTATGTTTTGTATAGTGTTTTATCGTTTTTGTGTAATTTAACCAAGACGGATCCTATGTCCATAACTTTGAAAGTATTGAAGATCGTATCAGTGCTAGTAGTGAGAGGAAGTTTAAGAATATTTTTTTGTGCTTTAATAATGGGGTCGAGGGCACTATAAAAAGCATTACTTAAAATGTGATTGACATAGTGAGTAATAAACTGATTTTAAAAGATTTAGGCTAAGGAAATTGCGTGTTTGAAGAAGTATAAAGATCTACGAATTTTATTTGTAATGTTATCGATATGTTGTTTCCAATTTAGGTGTGTGTCAAAGGTTAATCCTAAATATTTTATATTGTTAACTTGTTCAAGGCATTAGCAGTCGCAATTCCAGTTCGGAGATAAATTTTTACATTCGTGTATTTTTAATGTTAGGTTTAGGTTTGATTTTGGAATATTGGTGAGACTAGACAGTAAATATTTTGTTTTCGGTATATTTAGAGTTAGTGAGTCAAGCCAATGTTTTCCTTTTGAATTTCTATCTCCGCTTAAACGTATACGGTGGGCCAGTATTTTGCTTGGAACAGTTGGACTGTGTCATCGGTGAAATTGACAATAGTGGCGTCGATATCTAACTTTCACAACTAAAACACTGCCTAGCGGAAATAACTAATTGGTAAATTATGACTCTTTGTTGTTCTGAGTTTGACGCATTGGGACCTGCCAGATAAGAAGCTGGAGAGAAGGTCTAGTTCCTTATTCCTAATACCCATATTGAACATTTTTTGTTCTAATTTGATGTGTGAGATTGTATCAAAATCTTTGCAGAGGTCAAGAAATACAGATAGATATTTTGAGCCTTTATCCGGGTGGCCAGAGATGTGATCAGTGACCGTGGCTATGGCATCGTTGGTGCCTTTGTGTTTTCTGAAGCCAAATATACAAGGCGATAGTATGTTGTTGGTTTCCAGGTATTCCATTAGACTCTCATTAACGATCTTTTCAAATACTTTGGAAAGGGAATTGAGCGACGTTATAGGGCGATAATTACTAATTAACAAGGATTTTTGCTTCAAAAGTTTCCTTTTTAATTCAGTTTTCATTTGTTTTGCTGTAGCGGTATCCGCGTTTCCTTTTATCATTTTTCGTGTAGCATATTGGTCGGCAATGCAACTCTGTTCATTTACATGTATTTTTTTATATCTAGGATAGTCATATAGACGGTCACGAAGAACAATGACGGATGTGCATTTTTGTAGTTTTTTAGTAGAGCTTTTACAGTTTTCGTTATCAAGAAATATAGTGTTGTTTTGATTTGACATTTCATCTCATTGCATTCAAAAAGCCAATAATAATATAGACTTTTAAATCAACAAAAAAATAAGCCAACAGAACAATTTTAAATTTTTGTCAAATGCGAAATTCTTCTTAGGACCGTCGATATTTACTGAAATCATTGCATTTGCAAGACAAAATATCAAAATGTACTTTACTTTTGCAACGGAATTCCTCCATTTTTTTCTCCGATATTAGGGTAATCAATGCTCCACATGCCCTCACTTAACGCCTTCAATAATCAAAACTGGGACTTTTTGTAAATGATTTTGTAAATATATACGACATTTGCTATGGAAGATTACAAAAAATATGGTTTAAAGGATTCATAGTAATTTTTATATACAATAGAAATAATATTTTTAAAAAAATTTCAAAACTTTAAAGGGAATCCGGAGGAAAAAGATCGTATCAGAAATTTGAAAATTTTCAAACACGACGTTTTGAACCCATTTGGCACCCTTTTATCGCTCTTAGAATTTTAAAATATCATATTTTTAAGTAACCCATTTTATTGTGTACTTCTATATTTGAATTTTTTTTACTTAAAATAAGTGCTTTATAATTACGGAGGTGGGTTATTTAAGTACTTACTTACAAAAATATTATAATTTCATAGGAAATTTTGATATTGATTTTTTAAATAAGAGAAAATTACAAACGTACTGTCTTGGACACCAGGTCTACTGTTCACAGAACTACAGAGTATAGTATGTTTGCGGACCGTTTCAGAGTGATATATAGGTACTGTCAGTATCGCTCTGCTGAAACACCACCATTCAGAATCAGCTTTCAGAATTGCTTAAAATGGATTTGGTCAAGTTTGGTGACCAAATCTAAATAGCGAAGTCTTTCCCAACCTTCCTTTATCCCATTTCCTTGCCTCCCCAACAACATAAACCCTTCAGCCTCTTAACATAACCTTTGAAATCCTCGAGGGTTAGCTTCACATTATATTGGATGTTTTACGTGATTACAACACAAGAGTACCTACCAACTGCCCGCAGGGAGAGGAAGTATGCGTTAAAGTGGATTGTTGAGAAGTAGGTACCTGGCTATTCATATCTAGTCATGCACTATAGCAACTAAATGCCGTTGCAAGCAACATTTGCGATTCCGAATGGTGGTCCTTCACCAAGATGATAGTAAGAATATATGACACTCTTGAATGTTGTGCTTAGTCTTATTTTGTGTTAAATTAATTAAAATATATATTTTACCGTACGTAACACTTCATTATTTGTAAAAGACCTCATATCCAAAAAGGCTTGTTACTAATTTTCTCCTATTTAATAAATAAAAACCATAATTTACCCTGAACTTTGCTTAAATAACTACTGAATTATGAGCCGAACACTTTATGTAATATTGTTAAATTTCAAATAAAGCTTAATTATATATATTTTGTTCAAGGAAACGTGACCATCTCAACGGTAATTCTTTTTTCAGACTTTTTTTAGGCAGGTAGGTAGAATAATATTACAAAGTACAAATGAAGCTTGACTACTTCACATTTTTTTATCTTTAAATAACCATTAATATAGGCATCATCTTGAACTAGAAATGGAAAGTACAAGCAAACGAACATGCAGAGGGAAAAAAACCGATTGAGTTAAAACTGGACTTTGCTAAGTTCATTCAATAATTATGCGAAGTAGATTCACCAGTTGCCCTCTTACACCATGAGTTTCCAGACACCGTGTATAGCGCCAGTTTTGTGAAACGTAATTAATTTTTTTAGTCTCGGTCGTTCAAATATCAAACCAATACGTTTGTCTATGTTCATCGTTGAGGTCATAAGAACGAGTTGATTTTTAAAGATAAAGAACAATAAACTCACCCAATGACTCTGACAATGACGTATGCAGAACACAACACCCACCGGTCACTTACTAGAGTTACAGGATACCTCTCCCAGGTAATGGAGCCTGTCTGATTTGTTCCAATATATCCCTGGGAACACAAGACGACATTTTCATATTATTCTCTGCAAGTTTAATTATTGCTCAAAAAATGTTATTTGATTTTGTTATTTCATCTTCTTTTGTATATGAATACCGCACAAGAATCCAAACTGCACCCAACCATCTGGAGCCGAGAGACCAAGGCATCGCACATTGGGGTTCTTTGTGTTACTAAAGGTATTGGAAAGGGGAAGAAGATGAGGTAGTACATAGCTATTTAGATCTAGTCAGAACTAAGAAAAAAAAATTGTCACAGCTTTATCCCAACATGTTTCATTACACGGAAATTAAATGTGACCATAAACATATAGTCTTGTAGATAATACCTATATAATTTTACACGTATGTTCATCTTAAAGTTTAAAATTTTTAATTAAAAAAAATTTTTTTTTCTATTTTTCAGCTTACTTTTTTTTTTATTTGTATTTACTTTTATTTATCCTTAAATATGTTTTTTCTTTTTTGCTCTCTTATTGTTTGTTATTTATTACCATATATTATGTATGACTACCACAACACGGGCATTAGCCTAGTATGGTCGTTAAAAAAACTGTCAAATTTAAAAATTTATTAAATAAAAAAATATATATATATATAAAAATGAAAAACGTCACCAAACCCGGCTAAAGCCATTTCAAGCCACGTATTGATTCTGAGTGGTGGTCTCACGCCAGGGCGATAATGAGAGTACTTCCACTTTGAATATATTTGGATTTCCGGGCCCCAAGGCCGGAAATCCGAAGGTCATGGGTTTGAGTTTTATGATTTTCGATTGAGTTTCACTAATATCGTCTTCTTTATATGTATATATATTTTATATATCTCCCCATGTCATCTTTGAGGATGCTGTGTGGGGGGTCTTTTTAGGAAAGGAAGTATAGGAAATTCTGGTAAGGAAAGGGTATGAGGGGTGACAGAATTTCATGGATCAATGGGCGCAGGAGTGACGAACGTGTAAATCTATTCCTTCTACTGCGGTGCAAGGCGATGGGTCAAGAGAGTCTGGCTAGAGAGGTCAAAAAGTAGCCCTAAACCAGTCTCACGCTTCACAGTAGGTGGGCAAAAGCATCCGCCACCAACACCTAGACAAACTTCCCTCCAGTACGTCACCAAACGTAGCGAACTCTTGGGGTGACTTACAGCAGAGGTGTTGGTTATCCGATAAATGGTTTCCAGGGTGGCGGTACCCATCCTTGCTTTAGCACCCCTGCTAAAGCAGGGGTGCGCAAGTTCATTGGATGAGGTGTGTTTAGGCCTTGGCAGTGGGTGTGCCAGCCCCACCAGCTGCAAGAGAGGCCGGTTTGGGGGGATCCTTTGACCCCAGCAGCTGGTCTCTCTCGAGCCATCTTGCACCGCATCGATAGTGATGGATTCATACGAAATTATTTTCCTCAAGGGCCTCCTGCGTAGGGTTAATGTAAAATTAAAATATTTATTTCAATACATAAACTAATATTTTAATTTTTACATAAAGCAAACAAATGTCTCTAACTTACAAAGTACGGGGCCTCTGCTGTAGTTGTCATAGGAATCTCATGATATTCTATATTCGAGTCTAGTATGAGTAGAGGACAAATATCTCCCCGAGTCCAACCGGAGGGTGTTTCTTGGCACGGGTGAATCTCCTCTGCCAGATCTATGCAGTCTGTAGAGGAAACAAAACATTAAAAATAAACGTTGCATGTACTAACTTATGTTAACGTTCATAGGACTAACTCAGGAGTGAAAGATATTGCTAGTATTTGTAGCAGATGTGGATAGCCATGTAATTCCTCTTCGCTTTGTTACCCCTGTCAACCTCACAACTTCACACAATACGGAAGTCCAGTAGAAATTGTTGAATACAATTTTTATAATTTGTGAAGGTAAAGTACTGTTTTTTATTTACATTTCACTCCACACAGGAAGCTCTGAGGAAAAAAATCTCAATGTGTAAAGAAAGTGTATTGGTTTGAGCATTAAATAACAGTTATACCACAGTAAACATAACATATTATTTTATTTAAAATGAAAAAGATTCTTGTTTAACCCTTACAATAAAGGAAAACATACATTTATTTTTAATGATGTGTGGTTTAGTCTGAGGTCAAAGGAGAATATATCGAAGTGCTCTACGTAAAGTACTCTATACAGGGTATCCGGGGGTAAAGTGCATTAATTTCGGGAGGTGATTCTACATGATAGTATAAGTAAAAAAGATAAATAACTTTTTCCAAATTCCAACTTTTAAGGGTACTTATTTGGTAAAAAGATCAAATTACCACGGCGTGTGCGCCCACACTATTATTTTCCGCTATTACAATGCGGCCAATAACAACCTTCCAACTCGCCGTCGCCGGCTACTCAGCAAATTGATCGAAAAGTTTGTACCTTACACTAAGATTTTTAAATACTTTTTGTATGGGAAAAAAATGTTGGAATTTCGGAAAACGTTATTAATCTTTTTTACTCCCACCATCACGTAGAATCACCCCCTGAAGTGTATGCACTTTGCCCCCGGACACCCTGTATGTTAATCTGTTAGTTTACAAGAGAGAACTTTGAAAATAAAATCTCACAGTATTGTCGTAAATCATGCTATTAGGTAATTAGAAATTTGTGAAAACACAATACTCGTTAAATTTCAAACTACGTATTAGGTGTGTTTATGACTTTTTTTTTCAAAGTTCTCTCCTGTAAACTAACAGATTTTCAGACAGAGCACTTTACGTAGAGCATGTCGAAATGCAACATAACATTATAAGAACATTTCAGCTCAGGTTTTGACTCACAGTCCGCGGCCTTGGAGCCAATCGGCAGTTGAGTGACAAGTCCCTCCAGCAGCGCTGGACAAACAGCACTCGCGCAGCACACCAAATCCGACTCGTCATCAGTTAAGTCACATCTCTGTAAGCGAAGGAAGATCATGTTAAGGGCGCGTGAGTCAAACATAAAGTCAGAGACACATAAAGGGAGGAACAATACCTGTTGGAAAATGCCTCTAATGGTAGCTTCCTTTGGCGTCTGGCAGCTGGCGATTAGTCTGAACACTCTATGAACGATCTACGCTAATTTACAGACCACATATATATATACCCTTACTAGTAAATGTGTTTTAATTTTTTTTAAATCGATAAACGATCATTTACTGTACATTGATGGTTGTATTTTGGTTTTATGTAAAATTAAGAACCTGTTTAATAGTTAAATTAAACAGAATTGAAGCTATTTTGGTTTAGTGGCTAATAATATTGTGAGTGTTAAATTTCTATAATTTTTGCGTTAATTTCGATTTTTCTGATGGAAATTTCTTCACAGACTGTTTTATCTTCCAGCTTGCGGGACTAACTTGACAATGGTTATATTACTCTTGGACCCATAGTCAATGTGGGAGAGCAATATTGTTTTGGAATCGAATAGCTTAGGATGTCCACATCAATTGCCAAGCATTGTTTACAGGTAATCAACCTTTTTTTTAAAACACCATGTTCATGATTTTTTTATTTAAAATTGTTTTCTTGTTGACTCCTTACACTTCCTATTTTTATGAATGTCGTTTTAGCCAGAAAGTAGATTGATTTTAAACAGTTATGTCATTGCTGGAATATGTATTATTAATAGTCAGTATAATTACCGTGAGTGTTGTCTTTTACATAAAGGATTGAATAGTACCTGTGGCAAAATAGCTCTACCGGCGGCTTTCGTTGCCGCCTGACAGTTGGCGAATGGTCTGCACACTCCTACTATGTCTGTGTCCACAATAGTGCAGTTGTCACCTAAAAAAACCGACACACCAGAGTTACACGACACAACGTGACGTTGAAGATTCTATCCACAATCGAGAAGTAGTGAAATATTTGAGGGTTGATGTTTGCCGTTCTATGGCGTAAAGTATCTTCAAGAATTCCTAGTGATAAAGTGGCAAAAGCTCTTGGTATTCCGCCTCAACGATTTGCTGCCTTTTTTTGCATTGATGAGGAAGCCTGGACAACCAAACTTACCAATGCCTGCTGGATTTGGCATGAATAATGAATTATGACTATACTTTCAAGCGGTTGAATGAACTGTGAGGACTATGACTGAAGCCTCCACTACTGTAAGTACAAAGTCTGCAAAAGAAAGTCTTATTAAGGCAAAGAAACAGTCTCGTAAAATAATACTGAAATTTGACAGTACGATGGATTTTGCTGCTATTTGCAGTGTTTTGAGAGTATTTGGTCTCAAATCATATTTATCAATCGTGTAGTTTATTACCTCCAAATAATAAGTTTTGAGATAATGAGGAAATCAATATTCAAATGCTCACCATAAATAAAATACTGTTTACATATTAAATACATATGCTATAAATAATACAAGACGGCATAACGGTCCAGTACATTAGTATGAAATATCCTACCAGTGACCCTGACAACACCAACATTCCGTTTAATTCACTGCAAGTTGCATTATAATTGATTTGGTTATGTTTATGAATAGTCTGAGTATTGAACCAGAGAGAGATATATATATATACTTTTACATAAACTGCATACTCAACTAAAACTTCGAGTTTTCGGAAATGTCTGATTAATTAACTGGACGATCGATAAGTTTATTAATAAATAAATATATTCCCAGTTGTATGTGTTTTATTGAAAAATTATTACATTCCAAATAACTTATCAAATTCCTTTTTCAGATTTAACAAGGTTGGTTTTTTCTCCATTAATTGAAATTTCAATGTCAATCCGGAAGTAAAAGATGATTTCCAAACAATACAAAAAATTTATGTGATTTTATGTCTCTATTTAACACCCTTTTATCACTATTACACATATCAATTCTGGAAAATAAATCCCATACAGTCGTGACCCTATTGTAGGTAGATAGGTACCTACCTACATTTGCCTCAATTATTAATACAATCAGTTCTAATCTAAACAAATAATATAAACAAGAAATGAAAACCCACTAAGGCACTGCCTGAGTGTGGGTAATATAAAAACAAGTACTATATTCCAAGTACCCAAAATATAAAATGGACTTATAAAACATATAAAATATTTTTTAAAAAATTGCATTACATAAGTGAAAAGTTTTTTTTCCTCAAGACCTCACGTCCGGAAAAAAATATTTTTAATGTTCTCTTATTTAATAAATCAAAATCTAAATTTCCCTTAAACAAACCAGTTGTAAGTAGATACTTAAATACCTACTATAAACTACATAGTTTATGTAACTATTTTAATTAGCAATTATGCAATTTATCCAAAGAAAGGTCATTATCTCAATTACTTTTTTTTCAATCTTTCTTCATTCGGTAGGTATTATGAAATGGAAAAAAGCTAATAAGAAAATCCAAATAAGTACGACGACAAATAAGACGATTAATAAAATTGCATCACCTTGAACCGGAAACGGAACGTACAAAAAAATCATAGACAAATGAAATAAACTAGGACATTATTAAGATCAGTCAAAAATTGCACAATTTGAAAAATATATATTGCTGTCCGAAGGTAGTCGGGATGGGAAGGAGATGGGGAAGAGGGGGGTGGGGAGTACCTGAGAATTCAGATCTGGTCACCAAGCATGGCTAAAGCCGTTTCAAGCAACCCTTCAATTCTGAATGTCGGTCTGATACCAGGCCGATACTGAGAGTATATTCCTCTCGTATTGCAAATAAACTACACATGAATTGATTTCGAAATAATATAAATTAAAGAAATGAAATGTTTTTGTGCACACCGAGTTTTTAACCCGCGACTTTTGCTTTGCGTAGTCGAGAGCCTTACCCCTCGACCCCAGAGGCTGCCATAAAGTGTTGACATAATCTTTAAATTTGTATGCCACACAAAAGAATATCATTGTGGTATTTATTTCTGTCAGGTTAATTTGTGAAACTCCATTTTAATTTGAAGATTTTTCTTTTATGAATTCAATATTAGTTTATAACAAAACAAAATGAATAAAAACATTATAATATAATTTATTCATAAACAAGAAGACATTATGAATCAAACCCCACACAACTTTGAATGCATCCATAAAAAAATAATTATTAATTGCCAATGTGAAAAAATTGGCTTTGTCAACGAGTATACTTATCTGGGATTAAAAGTAGATAACACATTTAAATGGGATAAGCAAATTACTATAATATGTAACCAGCTAAGAGCTCTAGTGAACAATTTCTTTAAATTAAAGTTTGTCTTGCCTCATAACACACTCAAACAAGTATATTTTTCATTGGTAGAATCTCTTCTTGGATATGGAATTCGAAGCTGGGGAAACACAAGCACGACTTATATTATTTTTTGTACAAAATTTGCAAAACTCTATTATAAAACAAATTGTATCACTTAAATATTGACAGAGACGCAATGCGCAACTCTTATAATGTGCTGAGGGCCTCCTCCCAATAAAAGGTATATTCTGGTTCCTAAAGCGCCATTCAGACGTTTCACTAATCGCTCATTTCCGCACTTCATTCGGCCTAGTTTACTCGGAATGACACGTCTGAACATGAAATGAATCGAAAGTGCCGAACACTGCCGAATGAAATCTTCAAGTGAACCGATCCAACAATGTTGGATATTTTCCTTCGGCATCCTTCACTCGCGCGCGCATGCGCGCGGAAGAGAGCAAGGTGAATCGTCTGAACACCGAGTGAACTCTCAATCAGTTTGTCTCGCGTCCTGTACGGGAAGGACCATGAAAGGACGCTATCAAATCGCACGCAAAACGTCAAAATGGTATTCGTTCGGCTAATTTGTTTGCTTTTGGGAACACCTCTCATATAAATTTTTGGGTCTCCCTTATTATCCATGTATTTTATATGTTTTTTAATATATGTAAGATTATTAATTTGTAGGAAAATGTTCGTAATAAAAAAAGTGAAATCAAATTGTGTTATTCTGCCATAAAAAATAAAAAGGTTTATAAGACGACAAAATACTGTTTTTTTTATTTATTTTTATTTAATTGTGTCAACAAAATTGCGTAAAAATCGATGCATCTGACATGTTTTTCCTTAAAATTTGGGGCCGGACCGCGCTGGAAAACAAACGAAATCCAGCGCGGTTGACCTCGCTCGGCGACCCTGTGGTCGGAATGGACGAGTGAACGCTTATTTCTATAGCGCCGTGTGAACATGGAATGAAACAAAATGGACGATTAGGCCGAAAAAACATGGCGGAAACCTTCCCTCGAGTGAATCGTCTGATTCCAGCTTTACCATTAAGGATAACTGGGAAGATAGCACTTATAAAAAAACCCTGATACACAGTCACAGCACACGTTTTACAAAAAAAAGGCCTTAAAATACCTAAAATAGCAAATAAGTATGGAAGCCGAACGGAACGCTGGAGTACTGTGTACCAGTGAATTTTAATAAGCTCAAGAATAAATTTACTTTTGAGGAAAATGAACGTTTAAGTCTGAAAATTGTAAAGATTTGGCTTATAAATGAAAAGACCATATATCTGTAAAAAAAACAGAATAAACAAATAAGAAAAACTAAGATATTAAAAAATAGCTTTACTTCTATTATAAATCAATGTTTTTTCTCACTTTATAAGTTTTAACATCATATGTCGTTTTTAATACCGTCTGTAGTTAATATGAATGGTGTTTAAATGTATGTTATCGTGGAAAATGTTTGTGAACTTGGCACTTTTTGTGTACTTTTTTAATGAATTCTGTGTTTGTATGTATAAGTTTATTTTTTATTTTGTATATAAGGAGAAGTGTATTGTATTTTTATTGCATATTGAGGTAGAATATGCAGTCAAGCAGCCATGTGGCAGCTTCGTGGAACTACCTATGTATTATCTAAACTATGTACTTTGTTGAAGTGTTTTTGTTAGAAATAAAAATTGAAGAAAATTAAAAAATCAGTTTAATATATATATATGAAAAAAACAAATATTCTGATTTCAAATACCAATTTTACTTTAAAGTTTTATGAAAAATATTCTTACCCTGCCTCTGTGCTTTCACGAAAGTTGCCACCAGTAAAAACTTTAACAGAATTTCTAGGAAATATCTCATTTTGAAAAATAATATTGCAACACGAAATTATTTTAAAAAAAACCTCTTGTTAGTTACTACCTCTACAAGAGTTGAAAACGAACTGTGATTCAATGAGTTCCGCTATCATATTAATATAGTCAGTATCATATAACAGGTATTTGCACTCGGAGTCACACAAAAGATAATATTATCTCTCTCTCATATTATATTATTTGTGAAGAACTCTCCTAACCCCCTAAATGCCAGTTATGGTTTTGCAACAGGAAGCTTTTCGGAAAATAATTTTCTTGAAGTGTTTTCATGTTCACAAAGACTGACAAGAAAATTTTATAACTACTCTCAGAATGGTATCCCTTAAATAGCATCAGCATTCGTTAGCATCTCGAATTTTTACATTGTGTTTAGAACAGAAGGCAGGTTATAACTTAAGATTGATTCTGCACAAGGACCACAACAATAATAGTTACACACGGAAGAGTCAATTTCTCAGAATTTTGCAGCATATGGTGTGCAAAATTCTGAGAAAATTTACTCAATACATGAGAATGCCTTTTTTGAAGAATATGTAAATTGTTATTTTGTTTTATTCTGAACACAAAACTGGTTTAAATTAAATCTGGATGCGGGGAATTAAAACTACACTCAAAACATGAAAATGGGTAATTTTTGATTCTGCACACTATAGTCTGCAACTAGAATTTTATTTGCATTTTGAAAATGTATCAGCAGATGAATATAGAATATAATCATTACATTCTGAACAAAAAACGGAATTTACGTTAAGAGTGAATCTGTATGTCCCCTCTTTTTTGAGTCCCCGGCATTAATTAGTATTACTTTAATATGCGTTTGGTTTTTTGCGAATTACGAAGTTTACAACTCATTCGAAATGCATCAGCAGATTAATCCACAACTAGAATTTTGATTAGGGATGTTACGAATGTGATATTTTTCACATTCACATCGCGAATGCGAATGTTCAGAGTGCGAATGTGCGAATGCGAATGCGAATGTTAAGGAATCACATAAAAAAAAAATTTAGTCAACATTAATCATCGTTTTAATAAAAAAATAAAAACAATAAATCTATTCTTATACTTTAAGTTATAATCGTAATTAAGCAATTTAATAATCGAAGTTCAAAAGAGGCATATTATATTTCAGAAAAAGCAATTTTGCAGCCTTTTCTCCCATGAGGCGATTTCTAAGGGGCTCGTATATAAGGCCGGCTGCACTGAACAATTGTTCACTCGGAACTCTGGCCGGTGGAGCCGTCAGATATTTACGAGCCAGATCTGTCAATTTGTCTATTTCAATTTAGTCTTCCACCAGTCCAAGGGGTTTTCATCAAGAGAGGCTCGTTTTTTTTAAGATATGCCTTCAATTGAGCTTTGATTTCACAGCTCATAGTGTCTCCAGATTCTGCACCGTCGGAGTTTTCGCTATCACTTGAGGAATCTAGGATTCCTGCCAGATTGCTTATAAGAGTTTTAACAGAACTTGTCGAAGGCTTATTAATGTTGCTTGTTGAAGTCCTCAACCTTTTAGAACCTGAAGCTGAATGCCGTTTACCATCCTGGTTACTCTGCTTAGACAGACTTAGACTGCTTAGACAGAAAACAAAATACACGTGGACAGTGGGCGAGTCACGACATGATCTGCACACATTCGCATTCGTAAACATTCGCATCGATTGTTGCGAATGCGAATTTCGATGCGAATGTTTGAAATGATGCGAATTATTCGCATATGCGAATGCGAATGTTCGTAGCATCCCTAATTTTGATGTATCATTTGAAACATGAAACTGGTTTCGACTTGAATGAGTGAATAAGAGTGATTCTGCATGCGAGTCCTCAGCTTTAATTGATACTACACCCAGAACACGAAAATGGCTTTCCTCCGATTTTCGCACCTGGAACAAATGGTCGTTTTCATTCAACATGCGTCAGCAGATGAATCAATACTGCTTTTAACTTAGGAATAAATAAATATGCGTAGGAATCCAACAAATTTAATTCAAAATCCAACCAATCCATTAAATTATGTTGTACTCAGAAAACGTACATAGTTTTCCTGCATTTTACAGTAAAGTTATTGCCTGTATTAATTTTTTAATAATGTTATATTTAATTATATACTTATCTACAATAATTTAAATGAAATGATTTTTTTATTTAACCATATTTTTATATTGGAAGCGTGGCAATTAATTTGGCATTATTTTTTGGGTTTTTGGTAGGTAAAAATGATAAAAAATATTATTAACCAAGAAACATATGTTTAAAAATAACTTCTGATTTTACCAGGATCAGTCTTCCACGGCGAAAACAACTAACTGATCTGAGAAGTGAACTATAAAATAGAAAGACTTCTGGCGAAACGGACATCACTATCAAATACATTAACAACAATCCTACAATAGTTAAAACGCACTAAAAAAAAGAAATGTTAAATTAAAAATACTTTATCAAAATGTACAGGGACTTAGAATTAATTTACAGTACCTGAAATTAACCCAACCCACTATGGATCACTACTTTTATCCTTTTACTGAGACTTGGCTAAATCAAAATATCGACACAAAAGGATTGGGTTTCTTTAAACTTACGATGTACAGAAGAATAAACAAAAACAATAATGCTAACACTAGTGTTAGTATCCAAAATAACAAATTTGATTCAAGAAAACTAAAATGTTTCCATTCACATCTAGAACAACTATTAATCATAGTTTCCACCAAAAAGGAAAAAAAAATTATTGGCTGCATCTAGGCATTTTCTGGCACTCAATAATATATAAAGACCACTATCTCGAAGTTGAAACAATCCATAGAAGATTTCCTGGCGCCACCATCATTTTGACAGGAGACTACAATCTGCCTAATGTTGCATGAGACATGGAAAACACTAGAACTTCCTGCACGGATAACATCAACCCCGGCTCTTCACTACAATTTAACGTAGGTAGACATAGGAATGACGTATGCCCCGCACCTGAGTTATTACAACGTGTTCAATGTTAATTCTCGACTTTTCGAATGGTATTTTAAAATTCTTCGTCTTTAAAAGTGTCTGAATCTACAGAATCCATTCTCCTAATCGACAAATATCACCCCCCCCCCCCCCCCCTAACGACAGAATGCTTAAGTTCAATAACAAAAAAAAACCATCTGCAACAACGAAATTGAACCTTTTTAAAACAGATTATAATCAAATCACTGGTCTTATTTCTTCAATCTTTGCAAAATTACTTTGTGGTTTCATTTTAATTAAATCAAACAAATTACTTTGTGTAAAACACTAATGACATGTTATAATATCTACATGTTTTAAAGCCGATGGTTTCTTCGTCAGGATAATAACATGAATAATTAATTTATTAAAAACTATTCATGTTATTATCCTGACGAAGAAACCATCGGTTTTGAAACATTTAGATATTATTACATATGATTAGTGGTTTACACAAAGTAATTTGTTTCATTTAATTAAAATCACTGATCTTTTATCATCTACTAACTGGAACTTTTTGGATTTTGATGAAAACATTAATGAGATGGTAAAAATTTTTAATAATAATAATAATAAGCCCTTTATTCTGGACTTCGGTTAGGTACATGAATTTAGACATTTTTTGTTTTTTATAATATGTTTGTTATAATATGTCCCGAAGCTCAGTTTGCCTCTTGGCATAGGCCTCCTCTAACATTTTCCATTGGTACCTGTCACGCGCTACTCTTCTCCATTGATGTCCAGCCGTGAGTTTTAGGTCATCTTCCCATCTTATGTGTTGACGTCCTCTACTTCTCTTGCCATCTCTGGGATACCAGTCAGTGACATTTTTGCACCATTTCTCTTGTGGATCGCGGATCATGTGACCTGTCCATCTCCACTTTTGTTGGTCTATTCGGGTAACTATATCGGCAACTTTAGTTTTCTCCCTTATTATGTTACATCTCACCCTGTCCTGTTTCCTTATTCCTGTCAAACTTCTCTCCATGGCTCTCTGGCAGCGTTCCAACTTTTCTCTGTGGCGTTTGGTGAGTGCCCAAGTTTCACATCCATAGGTTATGACTGGAAGTACACACGTGTTGAAAACTTTCCTTTTTATTTGCATGCTTAGTTCTTTGGATTTCAAGACTTCTTTCAAAGACCAGTATTTCTTCCATCCATTCGCTACTCTTCGCTCGATTTCTTTAGTGGTTTGATCTTTGTGGGATATTAATTGTCCTAAATAGATGTAATCAGAGACATATTCGAGTGGTTGGTTGTCAATTTTTATAGTTATTGGTTCGGAGTTTGTAAGCAATTTTGTTTTGTCTTTGTTCATGTTTAGGCCGACTTTCACACTTTCCTCGATTAGTGATTCTATCATTATATTTAGGTTCGTTGGGTTTTCCTCGAATAGGACTATATCGTCTGCAAATCTTAGGTGGTTCAGTTTTGCACCTTGCACGTTGATACCATATTTTTCCCAGTCTAGTTTGCGGAAGATACTTTCCAGAGCAGCCGAGAACAATTTTGGTGATAGAGGGTCTCCCTGTCTTACTCCTCTCTGGATCTTAAACTTTTTTCCCAAGGTTTCTAGTTGGATCCTCGCTTCGCAATTCAAGTATATGTTCTTTATAATATTGATGTAGTTTAAAGGTATCCCTTGCTCTTCAAGGCTATCCCATATAGCTGTGTGTTTTATGCTGTCGAAAGCTTTGGAGTAATCGATGAATGCCATGTATAGTTTCTTATTATACTCATTATATTTTTCTACTATTTGTTTCACTGTGTGTATGTGATCCAGGGTAGAGTATTTTTGTCTAAAGCCGGCTTGCTCCCGTGGTTGGTTTTCGTCTAACTTTTTACTTATTCTTTCCAGGATAACATTTTGAAAATGTATCAGCAGATGAATATAGAATATAATCATTACATTCTGAACAAAAAACGGAATTTACGTTAAGAGTGAATCTGTATGTCCCCTCTTTTTTGAGTCCCCGGCATTAATTAGTATTACTTTAATATGCGTTTGGTTTTTTGCGAATTACGAAGTTTACAACTCATTCGAAATGCATCAGCAGATTAATCCACAACTAGAATTTTGATTAGGGATGTTACGAATGTGATATTTTTCACATTCACATCGCGAATGCGAATGTTCAGAGTGCGAATGTGCGAATGCGAATGCGAATGTTAAGGAATCACATAAAAAAAAAATTTAGTCAACATTAATCATCGTTTTAATAAAAAAATAAAAACAATAAATCTATTCTTATACTTTAAGTTATAATCGTAATTAAGCAATTTAATAATCGAAGTTCAAAAGAGGCATATTATATTTCAGAAAAAGCAATTTTGCAGCCTTTTCTCCCATGAGGCGATTTCTAAGGGGCTCGTATATAAGGCCGGCTGCACTGAACAATTGTTCACTCGGAACTCTGGCCGGTGGAGCCGTCAGATATTTACGAGCCAGATCTGTCAATTTGTCTATTTCAATTTAGTCTTCCACCAGTCCAAGGGGTTTTCATCAAGAGAGGCTCGTTTTTTTTAAGATATGCCTTCAATTGAGCTTTGATTTCACAGCTCATAGTGTCTCCAGATTCTGCACCGTCGGAGTTTTCGCTATCACTTGAGGAATCTAGGATTCCTGCCAGATTGCTTATAAGAGTTTTAACAGAACTTGTCGAAGGCTTATTAATGTTGCTTGTTGAAGTCCTCAACCTTTTAGAACCTGAAGCTGAATGCCGTTTACCATCCTGGTTACTCTGCTTAGACAGACTTAGACTGCTTAGACAGAAAACAAAATACACGTGGACAGTGGGCGAGTCACGACATGATCTGCACACATTCGCATTCGTAAACATTCGCATCGATTGTTGCGAATGCGAATTTCGATGCGAATGTTTGAAATGATGCGAATTATTCGCATATGCGAATGCGAATGTTCGTAGCATCCCTAATTTTGATGTATCATTTGAAACATGAAACTGGTTTCGACTTGAATGAGTGAATAAGAGTGATTCTGCATGCGAGTCCTCAGCTTTAATTGATACTACACCCAGAACACGAAAATGGCTTTCCTCCGATTTTCGCACCTGGAACAAATGGTCGTTTTCATTCAACATGCGTCAGCAGATGAATCAATACTGCTTTTAACTTAGGAATAAATAAATATGCGTAGGAATCCAACAAATTTAATTCAAAATCCAACCAATCCATTAAATTATGTTGTACTCAGAAAACGTACATAGTTTTCCTGCATTTTACAGTAAAGTTATTGCCTGTATTAATTTTTTAATAATGTTATATTTAATTATATACTTATCTACAATAATTTAAATGAAATGATTTTTTTATTTAACCATATTTTTATATTGGAAGCGTGGCAATTAATTTGGCATTATTTTTTGGGTTTTTGGTAGGTAAAAATGATAAAAAATATTATTAACCAAGAAACATATGTTTAAAAATAACATTATTTAGACTTAAGTAAAAAATTTTACTTAAGTCTAAATAATGCAATTAATTTGTGTGTACCCGTTTCTAAAACCACTGCGTATAGTTACCCAAAATTGTTTAGCAAAAAAAAAACATAAAACTAGTTTATGACGCACTAGTTCATTCATCTCTTTCCTACGGAATAATTGGCTGGGGCAGAACTTACAACAATCATATAAAACCATTAGAAATTGCCCAAAAATCAATTATAAAAAATATGTATCAAAAAACCAAATCCAATCCCACCAAACAATTATTTAAGGAAACCGATATTTTGGACCTTAGACAGGCCTTTAGTTTCCAATGTCTTAGATTTATGTACACGCATCCAAAATACTTCTTTAAAAACTCGAATCGCTCCAGCCTAAGACTTGGCACCTGTGAATATTCTGTACCTAACTGTAAAACTAGGTTGCCCCAAAGTTATATTAGTTTATTGCTCCAAAAATGCATAATTCATTACGTACAACATTTAAAGAGCCCACGTGTCAAAATCTTAAATCTTATACCTAAAATTATAAATTATAATAAAATTAATATTATACCCACGCTCAGGCATTTGCCTTTGTGGGATTTTTTTGTTTATACATTATTATATTAAGTATTATATATAACTTCTATTATTTTATGTACCTGTATTGCATCAAAATTTTTCCAAAAATCTTATTCAAATAATTAGAGACAAAAAAATTGCTCATAAAACTTACAAATTAGCACGCGATCCTAAGGAAAATTATGTGAACCAAGAAAGACTACTAAAAAAATATGCAAGTTATGTTACAAAAATTGGATCGATAACTGCGAAGAATTGGCTGCTGTTAATCCTCAAAACATTTCAAACATGCTTAATAACAATGACTTATATTCACTCCAAGATGTATTTTGATAACAAAATGGCCAATAATCCCCAAGTTATCGTTAATCTATGATAATGCATCCAACTCTTCATTGTTCAACAATTCAACAGCTAACAATAACAATGTCGGTTTTAATTTATTTATTATTATTTTAATATTAATAACAGGAAATTGATATTTGAACTAAATTAATCCCTTGATCTAAACAAATCGGCTAATCCCGATAACATTCCTCCAATCTCCTTATCGAAATGCTTATCGGTCTTGACTAATCTTCTTACAAAACTTTTTAACCCCTCTAGCCTCGACTGTGTTTTTTCAGAGAGAAAATTGAACATATTGTCTAAATGTATCCGAAAACTAAAAACTGTTTTGGAAAGGTGATGAAATACGCTTTCATATTTTTTTATGGGGATACATCAAACATATATATTATATAATTACTTAGTGTATAAATTGTATTTATAATTTTTATGTATCTTTTTTGAATTATTAATAAAAAATAAAAAATTTATAATTTGAAATAAACATATAATTATTCAAATATAAAAATTTTGGATGCAAACATTAAAAAGTTCTAAAAACGGCTGACCTTACAGTTGTTCTAATTAAAATTACTGATAATGAAAAAAAAAAAAAACCTACATATTTTTTTTTAGAAAAATGTATTATAAACATTAGTATCACCTCACTTTTTATCATTTCATCTAAAAATAATTAATAAAAAATATTACTTTGCGGTTAATTTTTAGATTTGAATACAACACACGATATTTTTTTCTTTCCAACACCGTTTCGATCATATTTCTAGCCATGATAGTAAGAGAGACACATCAATTTTTATAAGACCCATATGTTTTGTTAAAGCTGGCACCTTTCCGAAAAAATTGAAAACAATATTTTTGTCTCCAATCTTTAAGAGAGATGATAAATCTTACATATATATCTAACTATGGACTTACATGTTCACCGAAGGATTATAGTCGCGTTATATAAAACATTAAAGAATTAACAAACAAGAACACTTTAAGGACTCAAAAATAAAATTAACACTTGAACAGAACAATATATCACTGGAAGAAAGAAATCAACATGAACTAATTAATTAGTCTACAAAACAAGATTATAGAATTACAAGAAATTAATATTAAAAATAACCGTCATTACACACGGAAACTAGAAGAAATTCATAATAATAACAAAAAATTCATACGCATATATATTAGTTGACAATATTTTTTTTAAGAATACAACTTCATACAACGCAGAACAGAAGCATGCCATCATAATTACATCTAAAACACATCTAAAGCCGACGATATAAAAATAGAAATTCAAAAACATATGAATTTATCAAAAATAACAGCCGAAGTTAATGGAGTAAAAAAAATTGGAGAACAAAAATTATTGATCTCATGCCAAAAAAAAGAATATGCAGAAAAATTAACCGAAGAAATGAATAAGGTGATTGTAAAATAAATATTGGCCGAAGAAATAAAAAAAGATTCCGTTCGAAAAGGCTGCAATCCCAATTTACTGAAGAGGAAATCATAGGCAGGATTGTACAACAAAACAAAGGATTAACCGTAGAAGATAAAAACAACATTACACTCATCAAGGAATTTACAAACAAGTACAATGGAGGAAAAAAATGACACATTAACTACATTATTGAAACAACCAGAAAATTAACATTAACAAAAATTTATGTTTTGCAGAGAATGATAAAAATGCATTTAGTGCAGTTTTTATAACAAGTGAATTCAGTCAAAATGACTGGTACATGGACTTCCGGTGCCCGTATTCATTTAGTGTCAAATGTAAACATGTTGACAAAATTTTCATACCAACCGAAAACAAAACCAGTGTAAAAGTTTTATGTTTTACTTGCAAATTACTACTGCAGTAGGAAACAAACAATATAAAATAGATGTAAACAATGTTTTATATGGACTAGATACTACACCTTTTAAAATTTGGAAAGGAAAAAAGCGAAATGTTAGCAATTTACGAATCTTGGGCAGTCCAGTAATGGTTCATACACCAAAAGAAAAGCTTAAGAAATGGTACAAGAAGGCAACTAAAATGTTCCTAGTTGGCTATTCACAAAATACCAAAGGTTATCGATTGTATGATCCAGATTCACAACAATTAATTGTTCCTAGAGATGTTGTGGTAATGGAAAATATTACTGACATTTCAGCAACAACTTTTTTCGTAGAAGACACTCAATAACCTAATTGCAAAGGGGCAGTCTGTTGAACAGCACATATTTCGAAGAGGATAATGTGAATGACGTTACATATGTTCCTGATAAATCGACGAGTGAGTCCGATGACAGTTTTCAAGAGACTTTAACCCCGGCTGATTGATACAAATGTTGTTCCGGCTGATGTACAAATATTGTTCCGGAAAAACGAGCTAAAAGGAAACCAGACCGATTACGGTTACATGAACATGTGTGTAGAAGACGTGTCAGAGACAAACTACAACTGGACCTTAAAAAGTGAAATGGAAAAGTGCAATAAAGGAGGAGTTAAAATTCTTTTAGTGATAATGACACTTTGAAACTAGTGAATAGGACAAATGACTTGGTATATTGGAGTAGGAGAATGTGATTGAACTTAGGTTACAAAATATCTAAATATAAGTCTTTTTATGAAAAGTGATAATAATGTTAAAATAATGAGTCTAGTTTTTTAACTTTTAATTCATGGTGGAATTCCATTGTATTAGATATGAAATTAAACTTTTTTTTTCACTTTGTTCCACTTGTTTATTTACACCAGGACCGGTTTCGTCCTACTACGGACATTTTCAGACTGGTAGTTGAAATTCTTATGCTACGGAATTTATATGTTAAAATATCTGTTGCATTATTTGTGGATGATTTCTTTGTATTCTATTCTTCAGAAAACTATTTTGAGCAGTTAGACATTGCTTATAGTGTAAGTTATCTAAATCAATATAATAACTGTTAAAATGAAACTCGTTGGAAACATTTAAAAATATATTATTAAAATACCTACAGAAAACTAAAAGCTATGGTTTAGTTTATAAAAAAAATTATTGTTCTTTACATGGTTTTGTGGATGCTGATTGGGCATCATATTCTTTAGATATGTCATTTACTGGGTTCTGCTTCATAATGTCAGGATGTGTCATATATTATGAATCCAGAAAGCAAAGAACAAGAACGAAGCCCGCAAAGAGGCTTTTTACTATGAATTTATTATCTGATTTGATAGATATAAATAAAAATACACCATGTTGTGATAGTCAAAGTTCTATTAAATTTGCTGTGTATCCATTGTTTCACGCGCCAAACATATTGATGCACGACATCATTTTGTCAGAAAATGTGTATTTGATAATAAAGTTAAACTTGAATATGTCTTGTATCAACTTCCCATATGCCAGCTGATTTATTGACAAAAAGTCTTTGCCAAATGAAACAAATACTTAGTTTTAAACCACTTTATTTTTATTTATATTTGTCGACCGGTTTCGATTGGACTCAATCTTCATCAGGACAATAAAATAAACTAAATCATAATACAGAGAAACAATATAAGGTAAACACAGTTTATATTATTTTTTAACACAGTTTACCTTATATTGTTTCTCTGTATTATGATTTAGTTTATTTTATTGTCCTGATGAAGATTGAGTCCAATCGAAACCGGTCGACAAATATAAATAAAAATAAAGTGGTTTAAAACTAAGTATTTGTTTCATTTGGTATAATTTCAAGCCACAAAGTGTTTGCTTTCTTCGATGATTTAAAAAGTCTTTGTATAAATAAACATTATAATGTATTAAATTCAATGGGCAAATCGGAAATTAAATCCATTTTCATAACACTGTTTTGTTAGAATGGTAGTTAGTTTATTTTGTTACGAGAGGGTGTTAGAATATAACAAAATAGTATATGTAACTACTAACACTAGTTTCCATGACTACAACATACTATTCTTCCAATAAAACGTCAGTCTATATGACCAGCCACTTTTGCCTTTTCATTACGCCAAACAACTCTGTCACACTGCTTGCTTCAATCACACTCACGCATATTCTCGTACACTGGTCTACGAACTGGTCTGAAAATTATTAATATAACAATATTTAGCTAATAATAGATACAAATAATATTATTTTACACTTGATGCCCATTATTAAATAACAATATTATTTTAAAATTCAATAGTTGTTTATTAAAAAAACTATTTGATTTTGCTCTTCTATTGTTTGACCTGAGAAACCATTTTGCATTTTGTATTTGAAATAATTTTCTAAAATCATTTTGCATTTTCAAATGGAAAATTTTTGACCCATTTCCATGTTGCATTTCAAATGGTTTTGGGTACCACATTTTGCATATCTCTTGTAACATCTACATAATTTATTTATAAAACCTCTCAATTTTTTTACTGACGTCTTATTATGAACATTAAAATTGATACAAAATTATCGGATGCATCTCCCACGACACATACTAGGTAGGTAGGTAATATTGCTGTTTTAGTAAGAAATATAAAATTGGGCTAAAATAATCAGATAAGTTGTCGCAGAACCAGCCATCTGTGAAAATAAAAGAAAGTTACTTTACTAACTTGTTAAAAATGGTAAAAAAACGTACAAAAGTAATCTACAAAATGAAAATCGGTAAATAATAAAATTATTTTTAGAAAAAAAATTGCAAGCAAATCGAAGTACCCCTTTTGTGACCAAATCAAAAATTTTCGTTAGTTAGGGCAAGTACCAGTATTTACCAAAATATATATTTTTTACATTGACTCCACATAGGAGGCTCTTAGGAAAAAAAATCTTTCAGGCTTTATGTCAACTTCGGGGATGCTGTATGGAGGGTCTTTTTAGGGAAATAAAGTTCTTGGACGGAAAAATGTATGAGGGGTTGGTAGGAATCTGGAGTCATATGATCTCATACAGCAGTCTGTCCGGATCGTGACCGCCAGGCATTGGTCTCATCAAGAGCTAAAGAACTTTTACCCCCCATCAACCCGGGCACCCCTGCTAAGCCACCAAACACATAGTCGGGACATTGGTTATCTAATAAATGGCTTTCCGAATTGAATAATGTTATTTATAAGTCCTCACCGTAAATAGCAACGTGTTGTCTATTCTAAATAAACCAAAAACGACAAATTCTGGGCGGCGCTGCAACATGTGCGTGGAAAACCGATGGAGCTAAAAAAGGATTCATATTTTTATAGCAACAAGCAATTGATTGTCTTTTTTAATAAATAGAGAGGCGTTTGTTTAAAAATCTTTTATGGCATTACAAGTTATTTTTTTGGGATCACATTGAACCTTTGCCGAATTAATTTGTATTTGCTTCTAAAGGGTTAAATTCGAACTTTAATTTCGTCAAAGTAAAGTTTAAAATGCAACGCTTCATCTTTACTTTTTATGTATACAATTAATATATTTTTTTTCTATTAATATTATTTTATTGACGGACAAATAGTCCATTTACAATACAGTAATAACACGAAAAATACAAACAGAGATTACAGTGAAAGGAGATTACATATAACTGAAGAGCAATGACATTATGTAATATAAAAGTACAAATAGAAGATAACTACAAGTCAAAGCATGAAAAAGGATTTAATCGGCTTTTAAATTATACATTTCGTATCGACTGCCGGAAGTGATTTAGGCTAACGCCATATTGAATCTATGTCAATCAATCAAAAATGGTCTAATTTTACCATATTTCTTCACACTGGAATCTCCCAGTTGAACAGGCACAACTAAAACATTTGAATAATTTTCTAATCATGATAATATTATAAAGAAGACTTTCATTTCCACAGTGAACAAAAACCATTCTCATGTTCTGACTGTAACTAATCATGATCACTTTCTGACTGTTACTAATCATGATCACAAAAACCATTCTCATGTTCTGACTGTAACTAATCACGATCACAAAAACCATTTTTATGTTCTGACTGTAACTAATCATGATCACAAAAACCATTATCATTTTCTGACTGTAACTAATCACGATCACAAAAACTATTCTCATGTTCTGACTGTAACTAATCATGATCACAAAAACCATTATCATTTTCTGACTGTAACTAATCACGATCACAAAAACCATTCTCGTGTTCTGACTGTAACTAATCATGATCACAAAAACCATTATCATTTTCTGACTGTAACTAATCACGATCACAAAAACCATTCTCATGTTCTGACTGTAACTAATCATGATCACAAAAACCATTATCATTTTCTGACTGTAACTAATCACGATCACAAAAACCATTTTCATGTTCTGACTGTAACTAATCATGATCACAAAAACCATTATCATTTTCTGACTGTAACTAGTCACGATCACAAAAACCATTATCATTTTCTGACTGTAACTAATCACGATCACAAAAACCATTCTCATGTTCTGACTGTAACTAATCATGATCACAAAAACCATTATCATTTTCTGACTGTAACTAATCACGATCACAAAAACCATTCTAATATTCTGACTGTAACTAATCATGATCACAAAAATGGATATAAAAACGAGTTTGAGTCTAGCACAACCTGTGACAGTGAGAGCAAATAGACTAATTTATTTTTATAATTCGTTAATAACCTTAACCAGGAAGCAGCATAAAACATTAGTTGAGTGGTAATAAATTAATTGTAAATTTGAACGGTTTTTTACGCATTACATCGGATAGGAGAGATAATGTTACATGAAGTACTTATTAAAGTAACTTCAGCAATACTTGATGCAGGAGCTAGATACTAGAGCGATTAGTAGGACGCATATTTTTATCTTACTTTGTTCAACAGAGGTTTGTTCTCTTCTGTCAACATCATTTTATTAATCAATGTAGTTGTTTTATAAGCCTGCAATTTAAAAAAAATACATCAAATTTGTTGGTTATTGTAAAATTGAAGTATTGGTTTTATTATGTATATTTATATTGTAGAAATAAAACAGTTGTAAATGAACCTTACACATACATTTTCGTTGTTTGTTTTGGGGGTGTTATGCCGTGTTGTGCTACCTCCTTCTTTAGCCGACGTTTTGGACAGCGTTGCAGTGTCCATCATCAGGGCAGATCCGGCAGATCCGACGATGTCGGACATAACACCCCAAAAACAAACAACGAGAATGCTTTTGGCCGTGAAAATCTAAAAACGTATCTAACACATACACATTAAAATATAACATAGTGGGTACTTATAATACGTTTTAAAGGTAATATAGTGAATGGTTATTTGCTGAATTTGTTCGGCATTTTTAAATTTTATTATTGGCGTTGTATACGGCGGTAACAGTATAAGGATTTGATTAGAATATTTATCTTCCCGAATGTGATTCGTCCCTCGGTAAGAGACAGATTGAGGTGTAATGCTTCGAATAATGTTAATCCAATAAGACAAGTGTGATTAAGATGTATTATAGGCAATACAAGATTGACACTCTCAGGTAGATATATTTCATTTTAGGCTATGAGAGCCTAAAAAGGTAAGTTTTGAGTTTGGATCTAAATTCTGTTGGGCTTGTTACGCATCTTAGTTCCTTATTCCAAGCCTTAGGCCTGATACTCCGAAAGCAGGATCTCCAAACTTAGTATCTACTGTATAAAATTAAGTAGTATATTTATATGTACTCGATTTACGTATAAATACTATTAATACCATACCGAACCAATTGAGTATGAGTTTATATAATTAATTATGAGTTTCGCTTAAATATTTATTTTCTGAGGCAATCAAAGTATTTTTCTATATTTGGATGTTCATAACACTAGAAACAACAAACTGTAAAGGTAGCATTCGGATCTCGGCAGTCGCGGTCCGGCAGCCGTGGTCGCGCCGTACCGCTTTGTAGGGATTTGTATTGAAATAGTTTCCGACACAAGCGACCGTGCAGCGCGGCCGGAGGGCGTGTCCTGCGCGCGACCTTGGCAGCGATGCCGAGCCGCTTCGGTGGCAGTATGGTCGCGCTGCCCGCTCAGAAATAGTTTTTCCTCATGATGTGATTGATCTTTTTTTCATTGGTTGAATATCGCTTTCAATTAAACTAACTACAAATTGAAATTGAGTTTTATTTAGTCTGCAGTATTTCCTGAATTTCTAATCCTTTAGATTTAAGTGCCGTTTTATCAGAATTTGATAGCTGCCTTCATCGACTCTGAATGTATATATTGAATCGATTTTATTCCTTTTTGATGAAAGTAAGAGCAACATTATTTCATCATCCTCTTCTTCGTCCTGTATCAGTCTCTTCACGAGTTCTCGCTTTCGTTCATTGAAACTGTCAGGCATAGTTGATGTTCGATACACGACTGCAATGCACAACTGTTCGCACTGACTTCTGCTTGACTAATGCGACTGCGGTTGGCTGTGGACGTGGACGACTGCCGGCCGTGGACGCTGCTATCCGAAAGCTTCTGGCAGCGCCGAACAGCAGTGATAATGGGTCGCGGCAGCTGGTCGCAACTGCCAAGTCGCGACTGCCGAGATCCGAATGCTACCTTAAGAGTGTTATTAATTTAACTCACCAATTTTTGGCAGACCTGGCAAAGTATTACTGTCAGGAATATATTAAAGAAGTTAAACACTCCCTGGATATATGAATAGCCCATAAAGAAGGAAGTCGTTTCGTCACCTTTGTCGTTTGCTATCCAATCCAGCGCACTCAATGCTATGAAAAAATTTACCACCATCGATGCAAAAGACACACAAAATATGACAAATACCTTGAATAAATAGATTCTGTTATAAGAATCGATGTAATCACATATTTTATCGTACAGCTTCCAGTACACAGTCAGTCTTTGGATAATTATTTCATCTCTAGATGAAGAACATAACTCTTGGAAGAATCGTTTCTGTCTCGCGAAACTTTCTTCCGCATTTAAACAAACACTCTCCGCAGTGGACTTGGCGAGAAAGGTGTGTTCGCAGATCAGCTCCAACTCAGAGTTCAGAGCCACGAGGTTGTGTCTAACCTGACTAATACCACCGATGTAAACCGTAAGTAAGGCAGTAAACAAGTATCCGGGCGCGGTCAAGGCGTACATAATAGACAAGGAATTTTTGTTCAACCAGGAATACATACACACCGTACTGATCGTTGCTTGGCTGGCATGCACAATACTCTGAACCAGTACAGACATTAAGTTTCTTTTCTTTATTTGAGAGTAATTTTTGGTCAAGCCGATGACTTTCCATGTATTATCGATGTCGAGGAGGTCTCCGAAGCTTATAGGAACCCCGCCACGGTTCCATAAAGTCTCTGAATAAATAAATAGCACCGATACGCAGTCCAAGTATATTTTGAATCTGTCTCCATATTTAAACGGTGAATATCCGCTAACGAGGTCGATAGTGGTTTGGTCCATTGTTAAAATGTGATAAATGTTTAATAAGTATATAATGTATCCAAAAAGAGAATATATCAGGACGAACTTAACCGTTTTAATTTGATACTTGTTTGTATTTTTATTCTGAACTATGTAGAAGGGAATTCCAAGGAGTAGCATGACCATATTCATTGGTTGAACTGCCTCCAGCATGGTTTCGGCGTGCATTAGTTTTTTGTAAAAGTTGGTCATTGTGCGGATTTTACGTTTCACTTCCTGATAATATTGAGTAGGTACCTACAATATATCTCTTGGACGAGGTTTTACTTAAATTATTATTATTCAATACCCATTTAATTATCCATATTGAACTGCACATTGAAATTTGCTTGTGTTATTTAATAAACTTCTACAATTTGCCTTTGTTAGAAGTCAACTTGAGCACAATTCTCTCACTTTACAAAATTCATGTAAAAGCCTTGAACGAATAAATCATAAATTCTTACGCTTTCGAAGTTTTTAAATGGCTATTCCAGTATTTACATGTATATGGTATTCCAGAACAAGTTTAAATGATTCGAATATGTTTAAATTGTCGGAGAGAAGGGTTATCACTGACTTGGTATTTCTAGATAAAATTCTAAATGACGTATTAGAGGAATACACGTGGTAGTTAGACCCAGAATTTCTGCACTGAAATAAATCGCGTCTTCTAGTATTACGTGGTTGCATACGGCTAGCAATTCTGGACTGTTAAATACATAATTTAAAATTTTGTACAGAAATGTGGAAAATTTCGCCAGCTGAAGGCATTTTCAAGCTGTCGTGCGTAAAATTAATTACAAAGCAGAACTTGTTTACAAATATATTGTTTTTTTTTTTGTATAAATTTAATAATGATATCTACGAATATATAAAAGAGAAATATTAAATTAAAATGAAGTTCTCCAAAATAAAACAAGTTTTTAATTTTTAAAGCGCCCAGAATGCTAATGGAAGGAAATAATTACACCGAATCAGTGGACATCTTCAAATTATCACAAAATAAGGACAAGAGATTTTTATGGAAACAGTTCAGTTATTTCTAATAATGCATAATTTTTACTATGTAAAAGCACCTAAAATGGGCGTTAGAAATTAAATTAATAAAAAAACATTTGTTATAGATTATTAGCCTCTTCTTTTACAATATTATAGTTCACCTCAGTCAACAATAATTTACGTGGATTCGATTCCGAAAAAGGAAATAAAAAGCGTTGAAATTTTATCAGGTCCTAATAAAATGTTCTTTGAATACGCGCCACATAGACAACGTTCACTCTTCTATCATTTTAATAACTGAAGTAGTTTAATATTTACGGATACCGCGTATATTAATGTAATGAGTTTAATCAAGGGATCGATGTCAGGAAGTAGACTGTAACTTAATGACCACTCGTAATTAACATCCATAATAAATCAATTAAAAGTGGTACAATAATAATACAATAGAATAATAGAATAGTGGTACATGTTAATAATACAAGACTATTCAAACGATGGACTTGTAATTCCCATATACCTAAATAAACACCAGAGGTAATATCCAGCAATCCATTATTCTGTTTTTTTAACAACGCTGCTCGCGGATGTTTTTGAAACCATGAAGCTAAACGGAATTAGTTTTAATTTTTTTGCAAAATGTGGTCATTAAGAGCGGCGCGAACACAGAACCGCGCACTGCCGCATCTCAGCGGCTAATGATCGCGAGAATTTATGACTCGAACTGCCATAAAAATGATCAAACGGAAATTTATATACTTCTTAAAATTAATTTTTGATCAAAATAATTTATAAATTTTCAATAATGTCTAAACAAAATAAGTGTGTAAAAAAAAATCTGAAATATTTTAGTATATAAGACCTTAAATAAATAGAAAAACTAAGGTATTTTTGTCACAAAACATGTTCTCGGATTTATTTTTTAATGATTTTAATTTAACTAAAATTTTAATTTTGAAAACTGTGTTGACTAGATTATATATTGATGTATTTTGTTGTCTGATTATATGATTTGAAATTTGTGTTGTTTAAAAGAATCTATCGTTTGAAAATTGAACAAACCTGCCAACAACCGACTGTATAACCTTAGTATATTATAAACACACTTAGTTTTTCAAAATGTTAAAACTGCGTGTACCAGATAAAATAAGAATCTTTCAAAATCAATGTATGTTTTTTATGACACATAAGCTTGTTTTCACGATTATTTAACGTAGGTAGACATAGGAATGGAATGCCCCGTACCTGAGTTATAAAAATGATTAAAACACTCTTAACAACATGTGGGAAAACAAAAATCAAAAATGGGAAAGAATTTTTTGTTACTAATCACTGTTTTTCTTCTTTTCGTTTTTAATATTTTTTTCCTTTATTCTTATCTTTTTACATGCATATGTAATAAATTTCATATATAAGGACCTAATAATACATGGTATATTTGCGGGACTTTCCGGAGTGGAAGATATTCTCAGTATCGCCCTGGTCTAAGACTACCATTCAGAATTGAAACGTTGCTTGAAATGGCTTTATCCGTGTTTGGTGACCAGATCTAAATAGCCAGGTACTTCCCCACCTTCCTCTTCCCGATACCTTTAGCCTCACAACATACCCCAATTGGGGATTCCATGGTCTCACTGGCTCCAGACTGGAGCAGTTGGGACTCTTGTGCAATATTCACATAAAAAAAAAAAAATAAAAAATAAATAAACATCTTAAAGTGCATTATTATTTATTATTTGTTCTAAAATCGATGTTGTCACAGTAGGTAACGAAATCTTTTAGCCCTATATTATTTTTTTTTTTTTTTTAAAAAAGAAAGACAAACATTCCCGGGTTACGAATAACCCAACAACATTTGAAAATCTCCTACTACCATCACACTAAGCGGAAGATGTTGCTTGTGTTGTGGTGGAGGACTTAGCCAGCCGAGGAATCGAACACGGAACGCCTGGGTGGGACCCAAACGCGATGCCCACTGAACCACTGACCATGTCATGTCATTATTGTATCATGTATTTCTACACTTTGTTAACGAACGAATGTACATTGTTATTATATCTACGGATAGATGGCGCTGGTGTGCTTGGAAAATTTTTTAAATAATTTTATAAGAAAACCTACATTGAATTACAATTAATTCAATTGTTTGGGTTAAGACAATCATTATTTATGGTTTAATAATGTAAAATCATGATAAGAAAAATAAAAATTAGGCAAAGTTACCTCGCGGTTGGGGTTTCTTTGCCTAATCCACTATATTAAAGATTTTGTTCATATAGTTTTCGGTTTTTACATACAGTTACCTAGCAAATGTTGATTTTTGATGGTAATTTAAAAACATTTTACTGCACAGTAGTTTTCTGTAGTTAGTTATTGGCTCGTAGGCATTCTTACCCCCAGGTACACCTTCTTTTTCATACATTTTAAATTTTCAGGGTTGAACGCAAAAATAAAAATATAATAATTAATTTCAAATATAATCCAATTTTTATTGCATGTTTTGCAAAATTAAAAAAGAATGCACAAAATAAAGATTAAACAACCAACAGGTTTACGTAAAATAATAAAGCAACAATCGGTAAGGTGATTTTTGCTGTTCAATTCGTTTAAATTTAAAAATTGTTCAAAATAGGCGCCACCCAACATCTGATCCCCGGAAAAGCAGTAAAATAAATAATATGAGATTTCTTAATTAGTAACTTTAACTTAAAGAAAACATTGACAAAATATTTAGATACATATCTCGTCACCGAGAATCATACAAAAGTGACATACAAAAATATTATCATCTTCTGGAACACGAAGTCTATTAATTTCAGGTATACACAACCAATAAAATATTTTTGTGCAAACTTCGCATTCCATTGGCTCCTTTTTGATAATTCTGCCACATTCGTAATATAACTTTGAATGCATTTTATTATCCTTTGATGTTGATGTGTGAGGATAATCTTAACTTTGTAAAATTTTAAACATTTGCTTTTTTGGCAAAAGTATGTTCTGTAAAATCTTTTTTTTGGGCCGAATACACTGCGATGGAGTCGGTAGCCTTTACATATTTCGCATTGAATCCCCATGTACTGTTCTCCACACTTATAACACAGTGATAGTGAATCTGCCAACATGACGGTGACAAATTTCGTGTAACATTAGGTTGAAATTAAACATTGACCCAATATATGTTTCCATTATTTCCTTCCCTAATACATTCCATTATTTGTTTTGTTTTAGTTTTTTTGAAACATCTATTGCATTAAAGGTCCGTTTTTTCTCAATCAAAGAAAATTATACAAAGCTTAGGAAATACGCATATCTTGTTTAAAGAACCCAAACTAGAACCTAACAACCTATTTTGTGTGTGTTTTCTCCCTCGACTTAAATGGTTGTTTCCAGTGGTAATTAAGTTAAAATCAAGTGTTATTATTGCGTGCGTGAGGCTATTCCTCAATTCCGCAACCTCACCAATTGTTACTTTCAATTTATAAGTAAAATAGTAATTAAGTAAAATAAATATATATTAAAATTTTGCCGGAATTTTTGACGGAAAACTTTTAGAATGGTTTGCTAGCTATCTATCTAATAGAGTTCTACTTGTAAAAATCAATGTGTTCATTTCCTATCAATTTATAGCTACCAGTGGTGTACCACAGGGGTCTCATCTAGGCCCAATATTATTTTTACTGTTTATAAACGATGTTGTTAATATATTTGATAATGATATAAATGTACTACTTTTTGCTGATGATTTAAAAATAATTAAAAGCGCTGAAGATTGTATCTGTCTACAAAATAACCTAAACAGGTTAATTAATTGGTGTTCTCTTAACAAACTTCATCTGAATATAAATAAGTGTCATTCAATAAGTTTTTACAGAATTAGTCAACCAATTATTCATCCATATGAACTTAACAACTCAACCCTTACCTCTGTCGAAGTAATTAATGATCTGGGCATAACTTTCGACTCTAAATAAAACTTAATATCACATATAAACACAATAAAAAATAAAGGGATGAAAATGCTTGGCTTCATTCTTCGAAATTTCAGAGGTTTCAGAAATATTTCAACATTAAAAATTTTGTATACATCCCTAGTTCGTAGTCAAGTCGAATATAACTCCTCGATCTGGTCCCCCTATTATAAATTACATTCAGACTCAATAGAAAAAATTCAACATAAATTCCTAAGACACATTAATTTCAAACTCGGTATTCCCATTGAAAACATAAACTACAATTACTTGATGAAAGAATTAAATTTATTAAAAATCTCAGACCGAAGAATTATATTCGACTTAATATTTATGTTCAAAATTGTAAATGGTAGTATAGACAGTCCCGATTTAACTAACCTCATTGAATTTCATATACCTACGAGAGCTACTCGGTCTAAAGTCCTGTTTAAATGCAACAACACCAGGACTGCGTATTCCAAAAACTCACTTGTACCTAGGTTGCACGCAGTTAGTAATAGATACGCTGATGTAGCGGATATATTTAACTGCACGGAAAGTAGATACAAGAGGGCTATGCTATCTTATATTTTCGATCAATATTAATTCAATCTAAGTTTAACTTATTTATACTATAGAATATGGATATATTTGTTATAATTTGATATATTCTCTTGCTCATATCTCTGATGTCACTTCACAATCAAATGCCACAGTTAATTTGTTATTCTTTATTTAAAATGATTGCTAATATTTTCTTATGGTTCTAATTGTGTCATGTAACTACTGTTTATGGTATATTCTACGGTAGAAATAAATAAATAAATAAAATGATAATTACGTTAGTAAAATTTGGGAAAACTTAAAAATAATACTTGATTATATATTAATATAACTATTTATATTTTTGACAACCCTACCGTACGCAAAGTAACCCCAAAAACATGAAAAACTTGTATGTACTTTTTTTATAAGTTTTTATATTCCAGAAAAAAAGAAAATAACATTTTCACTTACTTAACTAGAATTTTGAATGATATACTTTTTACATTCATTAAATATCTACTTTATACATTTCATTACCTTAAATTACATTACATTACAGTACATTTACATTACATTATATTACCGTACGATACTATTCCGTTTCACTATTTTGTTTATTAAGAATAAAATAGAATAATTTTTTTTTAAACTACCCAGCCTATTTTCATTTTTAATGTTGTCTGGAAGGCAATTATATAAGTTGCCCCCCTCATAACCAATTGATTGTTTACCATAGTTAGTGTGGATGGTGTTTAAATGTGTGTTATCGTGTTGTAGTGTAAAATGTTTGTACTACATTGCCTGGTGACTTATGCACTCTCTAAAAATACCAAACTGAATTAAATACATGCTTAAATTATTCCCAAGATATCAATAAGAAACCTGATAGAATATTAAAAGCTAACCTTGGATAGATGTTTAGATACAACGTAATTTGTGAGAATAATTCACTATCTGCTGTGAATTGCCAACATCCACTAGAATGGTGGCAAACTGATGTGATCAGAATTTAGGAACAGTTTAAAGTATTCATCATTACCAGAGTAGAACCCTTCGTAATACCATGCATGAAATTTTGATGTATTCTTTAAAATAAGTAGTCTATGAGCATTTTAATGAAAATAAAATGGACTAGGTAAAGACACGCATGGGAAGGCAATGTAACCCCAATTGACGTTACACGTTTTTCAGTCTTTCATGATTGCGAATGGGCGTTTCATCTTCTGCATTTCAATAACGCTGTCTGATTCGAACCTCGATGTCGGTCATTTTGCAAGCCACTGCAGTGCTGCCACCTGTTGACGCAGAGAGTTACTACTTAGTGCTGCCACCTGTTGACGCAGAGAGTTACTAATAGATTATAGAAGATAAGATTGGAGGAATAGCGCCAAATTCAAAATCTTCACTTACCTAACTATATTGTAGAAAAAAATAGGGAGCCATTCTTTTTTTACTTACCCTCGTGCGTTGGAAAATATTTTTTTTAGTGTGTGTTGAGCGATTTTCATTTCATTCGGTATTCAGTATCAGTATATTATCTATTTTTGATCTCCATTATTTTATATTGCATATGAATAGTGGCTGCCATGATGTCCAGGTACACCAGCGCCAACGGCTGATTTGAGCGTTTCAGATTATCTGCCATTGAGCACTTGAGCAGTACGGTACTTTAGACATTTATCCTTTCTAGTGTCGAATTATAAAAGTGAACTTTTACATAATATAAGAGTGAAGAATTTATTTAGCTTAACCTGTTAAGAAATGAAGGGACTTTCTTCAAATAATAAACACTCCACGAGATTGACTACTGAGTTATTTTATTCACAATTCAGGTTTACGGTTTACATGATAGGACACTTTAACGCCTTAAAACATGTGACAAATTACTCGGTTACAGTCCCCCTTTCAAGAGAACAAAATGCAAAAAGTCTTGTTTGATATTCGATTATTTTACAGAAATAAGGGAACCGGCCCTTTTATAATCAAACGACCAACACATTAAAAAAGGCATTTACACGTTTATTGGAAACGACGTCTGGACGTGCAACAGCACTCTGTTTTACCATCCCATAGACTTTCGGTACACATAGGAATACTTTAAGCGAAGGCTCGAACCTTTTAATAATGTTAATAACATAGAGGGCAGTAATTATACGATATCCTTTTATAAATAAATAGATAATCATAATATTATACAAATCACTTGGAAATATTCTCAATATCCGCCTTTTGTCTATCTTTATACAGCTGAGAGTTCTTGATGGCAGAATAGAGGGTGAATAGGACGTGCAGGGCTTGCACCTTTCCGTTCAGGCCCAGTTCCGGATGGACCGGGATGTCAAACAGGCTGCAGATGATGTCAACATATTGGCTGAGGCTGCAGTCCAAAGAGGCTGGTGGGAATCCGACCTCGTTTAGCTTGGTTTCCATGGATTCTGGCCATTCCTCCATCAGGGAGTCTATGTCGGGCATAGGTCTGAAAAGAATAATATATTTTATCATTGTTCTAGCGAGTATCCGGAAGGCGTTGCAATGCCACCCAAAGAAAGTTTTTGTGTTTTCATTCGGTTAAGTGCTTTTGGACATATTATTTTTTTTGTCTTTCCGTTTGTTGCGTATACGAATAAATCAGAAGGTTTTCCGATGCGTGAGCAGGCCACATACAGCTGTCCGTCTGAGAAGGGTATATTATCCAAATTTAGACCCCTCCTATCCCCTACCGATACTCTTTTGAAAACCCTCACTCTGTTCCTCCCTCATTCCCCACCCCTCCGTCGACCTCTCCCTGGCGTGACTTTCTCATGCATCCCATCCCAATTTCCCTAATAATCCCTCCTTCCCTCCCTCCCGCTAAACTACATGAAATACACACATCATCTACATATTATTTAAGCACATTTCATAACACCATAGCTCACCATTATATAATGGAAACCTTCGAGTGCGTGCGCACACCAAATCACCAAAGTTTCATCGAAATCAAAATGACATAATTTCATAACGCCAGAGCTCATCATTGGAAACTGAAACCTTTGTATATTACCAAAGATTCATCGCAATTGGGTCAATGGTATGGGAACGCATACGGGACAAAGAAAAAATATTCATTTTATATAGGAGATTAATATATTGTGGTACGCAGTTCATAGATATGTTTTAATTTAATACAATAATACATCGAGGGGACCAAATTAAACGATTGTAGGAAAAATAGATAGAATGTTTTTAAGGATATATATTTTCTTACTTCGTGTACTGGACGTTAGGTGGTGGTTTTGACTGGTGCAATTCACTGACATCTCTTATCCACCTTTCTATAGCTTTTCCATTCTTCTCAGCATTCTCAATTTTCTTCACAACCTGAAAGTGTTCAATTTTTTTTAAACTTCGTTAGCCTTTTTCCCATTTTTTGTTACTTACATGAGAAGTGATGCCCGCACCAGGTGAAGTGTTCTCTCATGTTGCAGAAGGTTCAGAAGAAAAATTCATAGATTTCTCTACCTGGGGGAGTATGCTACTACCGTTGGCTCTATCCTACTGACTTTTTCTTCGGTTTGCTCGGAATGAACCATCAACGGGTCAGAAGGGATGTGTACATTGCTGAACTGGGCACATTTCTTCAAATTTATTCGTGGATGGTTTCAAAATTCACCTCTCCTCGAGAGCATCGTGTTCCTGATGGTTATTTCCATTACCGACAGCATAGATTGTTCTATCTCCCGGTCTGTGAGGCCTAGCACGCCTGCTTTATAACGATCGGTAGGATAACTATCGGTAACTTCTCATCGTTTCCTAGGACAACTGCACATCGCTAACGTACAAACAACAGTTGATGTCGAATATGTTAAGGACACTTAGTCATTGTGAACTATCATTTATTCGTTGGCGATCAGTAGTCATGCTAGGGAACGATGAGAAGTTTCCGATAGTTATCCTACCGATCGTTATAAAGCAAGCGTGCTAGGGCCTCCAGAACTTGCCAATGGTCTGCTGGTGGTGAGAGCTATCTTGCTGTTGAACAGAATAATTCGAGAATCGATATATTTAGCATATGCCGGCGTGGTAGAGGGGTAAGGCTCTCGACTCCCAATCCGAAAGTCACGGGTTCGAACCCAGCGTATGCAAATAAATTTTATTTGATTAATTTATGATATTTCACAATTCATTAATTTAAAATAATATATAGTATATCAGCGTGGAAGATACTCTCAATATCGCCTTGGTGCGAGACCACCTTTCAGAATTTAAACGTTGCTTGAAATGGCTTTAGCCGTGTTCGATAACCAGATCTGAATTTGGAAGCACTTCCTCACCTTCCTCTTCCCCATCTCTTTGATCCCATGACACGTATGCTTCTGCTTAATATAATTTATATTTGTTGAATTTTTCACAAAATATTATAGTTAGTGCTCGTTTTTCTAAATATTATTGTTGATTTGGAGGATATTGGCAGAATATCTATTTTAATGAACTTACGTTTTATGTTACATACTTTGTGTCAACTCTTACATTTTATGTAACCTGTATTTTGTCTATTTTTGTTTATTTTTAATTTTAAAAAAACATGTAAAAGACCTATCTATGGGCGTTTAAATAAAGAAAATAATAATGCAATTATAATGCATTATTAAAACATCAAAATGTAAATTGTCTAATGTTTATAACTAATAATAAAAATAGGATGGAAACCCTTTGTTCTACCAAGTAAAAATTGTTTTTCATGCTAATACTGTTTTTGGATTTACCATAGTTTGTTTGGTTGTATTTGATTTGGATGCGGCCCTGAGTTGCAAATGGAGGAGTGCGGGGTCGCTTTGATTTGGGGATGGTTCGTCCAAAACAATAAGTCCTGAAAAATTCAAATATTTACATAGTTATTAATTCCATGTCGACGTGGTTTCATTTCGATTCAAATAATACTTTTATGGTACAAAGACGAAATCTAGGCAAGCCATATTGCTTTATAACGTGGGAGCTGACAACGGGGCCTTCTCAAAGTAACAGCATTAATCTCGGTATGAATACACCGGTACACTAGTCGAACAAAACCGGAAGATTCGTTCACAGTTGGTGTCGCGACAACATGCGAACGAACCGTTTTGCCACAAGACCCATATCTTTAGTAAATACCTTCATACAGTCCCTTCTTTATCCCCCTCAAAACATCTCAATAAAATAATAAGGCCTTACCCAGTGGCGACGTATGATGGAAAATAGGTTTTTAAATCCTCCCAACTATGCTGGGGGGGATTCTTATTGTATAGGTGGAGTAATTTCCCCATTATAAGATCCTCGGGTATAGGACGGTGCATACTTGCATGTGGGTGTGACGACTTCCTTAAAAGTATTAGTAAAACTAATCTACCTACATATTTAAAAAGTGAAATTTATTATCACCAAGTTCTCCAATTTTGTCCAAAGTCTTTTCGGATAAAGGTTCTCCCTTGAGGTCATACTGTGGAGTGACGACTTTTATGAATGCGTCAATATCTCCCACCGCCGGAATATAATCGGGAAGGAATGGCTTCAGCTTGAAGTCGATATCGATTTTCTGAGGCGCGTACCTGGAACAAAAATGTGTTTTTAATCCATTGTTAAACTCCTGAGTATAATCAATTAATGAGTACCTACTCGACACTAGGATCTATTTCAATATCACCAAATAAATTGTATAGCAAACTTGCCAATTCCTTGTCTATATGGTTTAGCAAGCGAATAGCAATATGAAATACAGAGAGAGATAAAGAGACGGATTCGGATTTTTAATAATTCATTTTTTTCTTTTATTTACAAGATCAGCGGCCACCTCGGAAATGACAGCTCCTACTTCAGGATGTTTTGGAAAATCTCTGCGATCTCAGGGCTGACCTCGAGGTCAGCGTACTGCTGCGGATCCCCTGATGCGTATCTCCTGCAGATCTCCAGCTATATTAACTCCTACCTCAAGATGTGTTGGAAGATCTCTGCGATGTCAGGGCTGACTTTTAGGTTGGCGTACTGCTGCGGATCGTAGGCCCCCTCTGCCGTGATGACCATGGTGGTGCGGCCTCTGACCCTGTTCCTGCGGACCTCCAGCTATATTAACTCCTACCTCAAGATGTGTTGGAAGATCTCTGCGATGTCAGGGCTGACTTTTAGGTTGGCGTACTGCTGCGGATCGTAGGCCCCCTCTGCCGTGATGACCATGGTGGTGCGGCCTCTGACCCTGTTCCTGCGGACCTCCAGCTATATTAACTCCTACCTCAGGATGTGTTGGAAGATCTCTGCGATGTCAGGGCTGACCTTGAGGTCGGCGTACTGCTGCGGATCCCCTTATGCGTATCTCCTGCAGATCTCCAGCTATATTAACTCCTACCTCAGGATGTGTTGGAAGATCTCTGCGATGTCAGGGCTGACCTCGAGGTCGGCGTACTGCTGCGGATCCCCTTATGCGTATCTCCTGCAGATCTCCAGCTATATTAACTCCTACCTCAAGATGTGTTGGAAGATCTCTGCGATGTCAGGGCTGACTTCTAGGTTGGCGTACTGCTGCGGATCGTAGGCCCCCTCTGCCGTGATGACCATAGTGATGCGGCCTCTGACCCTGTTCCTGCGGACCTCAAGCTATATTAACTCCTACCTCAAGATGTGTTGGAAGATCTCTGCGATGTCAGGGCTGACCTCGAGGTCGGCGTACTGCTGCGGATCGTAAGCCCCTTCGGCCGGAATGACCATGGTGGTGCGACCCCTGACCCTATTTCTGCCGACCCCCAGCTCATCCAGGTCATTGCTGTCTGTATCTGCACATAAGTAAAGGTACAAAAGTAAATATTTTAAGAAACTTTCATCCAAAATTTATTCAAAAGTTGTATCACTCGCGGGCCGGACATTATACAGTGGAAACTCTCATAACGAGTACCTCCCATAACGAGTAATTCGCATAACGAGCAAAACCAATTGTTAAAAAGTGCTCCCTTAACGGGCGATAATTTTATGATGCATGAGGAAATCCCATCTTCAAGTCACTCACTTGTGAGCCGTGATTTCCGCGCCAGTGCGTCAGTCTATGGTTAGCACTTGTTCCGCTAACACGTAAGTGTCATATTACACATTTTTCCAAACTTGTGCTCAGACAATATTATACAATTTATTTTTAAAAATGTTTTCGAGAACGTGAATAGTTGCAGGCAGAACATGAAAATGGTTTTTATCTACCATGAGTAAACTAGTGGATTTTTTAAGACTGCATTCTAGAATTTGAATAATAGCAATAAGAACTTACAAAAGATTTTTCTCCACTGCATCAGCTCGGCGTGTGTTTTGCCAAATGTCTCTTGGTTATTTATAAATAGTTGCAGCCGGAACATGAAAAACGTTTCTCCACTGTGAATCAGCTTGTGGACTTTTAAATTTTCCTTTTGAGAACGTGAATAGCTGCAGTCGAATATGAATATGGTTTTTCTCCACTGCGAGTAAACTTGTGAGTTTTTAAAGTCTCCTTTCTAATACATGAATAATTGCAATCGGAACATACAAAAGGTTTTTCTCCAATGAGAGATAGATTGTGTGATTTTTAAATGATCCTTTTTAGATCATGAATTTGAAAAAACGTTAAAAACAAAAAACAATGGGAAAAAATGTTTCGCTTAACGACTATTAACGAACATAACGAAGATTCTGGATCGAATTATGCTTCTTATAAGAGGTTCCACTGTATAATATAATAATGTTGTATAATACTGATAGGTTTGTATTCCGGAACACATTATGTACATTTATATTTTCCACTGAAGTATTCCGCAATGTAATTAATTTCAGTATTGAGCGCTCGAAAATATTTAAGCATTCAGTTTGGAAATTTCCCACCCTCTTTCAATAAATTATGCCTCCGAATGTTAATATGGAGACATACAAACTGCTTACGTATTAGAGAACCGTTAAATGCACCTATATGTGACCATTAATCCCGTTTTTTTTAGATTCCTAAAAAAAAAAAAAAAAATCTCTAAATTTATAATCGCTTGAGTTGTTTGAATTATTTACTCTGTGCAAATTTAAATATGATGTGCAATATTAAATATGACTTTTGTGTGCCGTCTATGGCTCAGTTGATAATCACAGATATAAATATAAATTCGAAGATGGGTTTTATTATGACAACATGAAATGATTGTAAGAAAAAAATAATTCAATAATTTCGGTTCGCGGAATGTCAATAACCAATAATTCAGAAAAGAGTTTTTTTAACATTAGCTCCACAGAGGAGACCTTGAGAAAAAAAATCTCTCGAGCCTGGTCATCTTTGGGGATGCTGTATGGAGGGTCTTTTTATGCAATAGAAGGAGAGTCAGTATGTCTAGTTAGGAGTGAGGGATGTATTAATCCATTCCTCCCACTGTCGTGCAAGGCAATGGGTCGAGAGAGTCCGGCTGGAGACGTAAAAAAGATCCCTAGTATCCCTAATCCCTAAACCAGTCTCTCCCGATTCGGCCCGCCACGCAGTAAATGGGCAAATGCATTTGCCCCTACAGACCTAGATAAACATTATCCCATGAACCCGGACACCTGGTGCAATGGCGGGGTGTTGATTATCCATTAAATGGTTCCCGGGGCGGCGGTACCAACACTCTCCTCCTAAATTGTAATATGAGAGACGTCTTTTGTTAAAGTGTGAAACTATTAAGTTAGCTGTGTGATATCGAAGATTCCAAAGCGCGGAAACTTTGAATAAATGTTTTAAAATTTTGAAATAATTTGAATAAATGTTTTAAAATATTGCATCAAATTGGCCACATTTTGGCCGGCGGACGCTAACAGTGTTTGCAAATTGGCCAAAATGTGGCCAAAAACTCTCCAGTTAAAAAGTCAATTTTTTTGGATGTTTGACAAAATATTTTCCGATAGATTTGTGGATGTTTTGAGTACGTTTATGGATTATGGATATTTGTGGACAATAAAAATAAAAATGAAAATATGTAACTGTCTTGTCATTTTTTCTTCTATCTTATATACTCGTATCAGTTTTTCCCTCTCTTTACTTGTTTTCTCTTGTTGTTTGTTCTACTTAACCTGTCTTTATTTTAATTTTTATGCTGTACTGAATGTAAAACTTATATTATGATACCAAAATACCTTTGTAAAGTTGTAACTACTACCTCCTACCTATGAATTGTAAGTTCTTCCTGTCCTAAAATGAGTTTTGTAACTCATCGGGATTGCTCTAGCAAGAAATAAAAAAAAAACAATGAAAAAAAATATATTATTATTTGCAGAAAGATTTGCGGATGTTTTGTGCACGTTTATGGATTATGGATATTTGTGGACAATATTTGCAGACATTTTTGCGGATGTTTGTGTACGTTTACGGATTATGGATATTTTGGTGTATATATTTGTGGATATTCGTGGATATTTTTGGATATTTGTGAATATTTTATTTTTTGGAAATAGATATTATTTGTAAATATTCGTGGAATGTACCCGAATTCTTTTTTGCACGAAACAATAACTTTATTCAATCAAAAAAAATCAAGTTTGTATTAAATCTTTTGAATTATTTTTTTTATAAACATACATAGATGTTATATTATCTGTATAAATTTAAGCAAAGTTTCTTCGATAGTCTTTGTTGGTTGTACAGTCGGTCAAGGAGAGCTCTACATCTCAGATTCATTCATATACAGTTATAGCCGGTCGTAAAACCCAGAAGTATAATACATTATAAACACGTAAATATAGTTAATAAACCAGTTTTGTACAAGGACCTATTATTATTGAAGAGCCCTAACATAAAAACTATTGTCTGTATTGTGGATAAGGTAAACACTACATTAATGATGATACATTTTTGTAAGTTCGTTACGAAATCCTTTTTAGACACCTTCGCTTAACCCTTAATTAGGCGCACGGGGTCAAGAGCATTTCAAATTGAAAACCAAATATGTTGAAATGTTTTGAATTCAGCAGCGCTCTTCCTAGCTTCCTATCTTCCCGCGGGGAATATAAATCAGTCGCGATCAGAAATCCAACATGTACGTATGTGTCGCTACTCTCTTGGGTTCTAACCCCATGCGACCAATTACGTAGCAATTAACAAAGTACCAAATAACAAAACAAAATGCCAAAAGTGTGGTTAATTTATTTGTCAGAAGCACTGCAGGGCTTACTGCATCGGATGCAGAATCAATAAATCTGCTGATGAGTCTGAATAATTTATTTTTGAGAATACATTACGAAAAATAACTGACCTAACCTTTTTATTAAAATTATTAAACTCTAAATTTGATTGCTGTGACTCTTGCATTTAATTAATCTACATGTACCTACACGAACTACTAGACAAACATTAACATTTTATATACACACATCTCATTCTAACTATAAATTGCATTCCCCAATACAACGATTACATAGTCTTGGTAATCAATATTTAAACAATATTGATGTATTTGACAATAATTTGAATTTGGCAAACTTTAAACGCCGTATGTGCGAACTATTTTTACTTAATTCATAAACTATTGTAAATACCAATTTTATACATTTTTATTAATTCCTATTAATATTGATTTGGAGGATATTGGCAGCCTATCTATTTTTACTTTATTTATATTCTCTATTACCTACATTTTGTCAACTCATATTTTATCTAACCTATATTATGTGTCTTTATATTTTCTGTTACTTACCTTTATTTTATTCACTTCTAACTCTTCACTGTAATTAATCGAAACATGTATTGCTTTATGTATGTAAAAGCCCTTTGGGCGTTTAAATATAAATAAATAAATAAATAAATAAAGACTTTTAATTTACATTTCAAACTTTGCAACAAAGGCGGGCACTAGCTGATTTAACATTTATACACACAATTTTAAATAATAATATTGACTGTACCGAACTACTATCTTTAATTAATTTTAATATACCTTTAAGTCGCACACGACATACTGCACTGTTCCACACGCTTAATTACAAAACAAATACAGCAACTAATTCGCCAATTAACCATGCTCTTCATACATTCAATAATATTTGCCCAAATTCTCACATTGACATTTTCTACGATTCACTGCCCAAATTTAAAAAGAGCATCATGTCAATGATATAAACATGTCAATGCGCACACACTTCTCACACCTACAAACATACTCACACATACACTCACACACATATACACAAAGCACATCACCCGGTAATTAGTGTAATTACAAATAAGACATTCGAAGAAACATATCATAGGTACCCACCATGACATACCCACATTTAATATCTGTAAACTGTCTCATCACTGTAACCAATGTACTGTTTGTTTCTGTAATATAAAATAAATAAATAAGAAGCTATTTAATTTTTTAAATTGTTGGCAAAGTAATGTTTTGTTTCTTGACGATAATTTTAATAAAGTATTTAATATTTTTGGTAAAAGATACTTCGTTTTATTTATTTCTTCCAGTACATTTTCTTTAATTTCTTTGGGGTCAGTAATGACCCCATGCGATTTATTGTGTGATTTTCTCAATGCGCCTAATTAAGGGTTAACCGGATACCATTATCACTCACAAATTAAACAGCCTGTTTTTCCAACTTTAAAATTCTGATATTAACGCTATTTGTTGCACAATAAGACTTAATGAAGTGATAAAAGTTGTTGTTATAGATAACAAAGCACGAGTTAATTAATTAATTACTCTATTTTAATGCAATAAACACCCATAGATTAAAAGTGTCTAGCCATTTTATTGCACCTGTAACTTGGTACCTATCAACTTATTTCATAGTTGCCTTATCAGAACATTTTTTGGTAATGATGACTTAGTAAGACCTACTAATTATTAGCAATTAGTGAATTAATTATGTACATTATATGGACAAGTTTGCAACTTCTATGTATAGAAAATGATAATCCGAAACTACTTCCGAATTACATTTTCAGATGCACTTAATAAATGGGCTGTAAATAATAAAAATTAAAACTAAACGAAATGGTGTTTGCTGGAATTGGGTGATACTCGTAATATGTGTTGGGAAGACTAGGGATACAAGGAAGAAGGAAAACCAATAACTTATCTCTATACGAGAACACGACACAATCACAAATATAGTTTATTACACCGCGATACCTCGAGGTATTATCGCCACAACAACACAAATAATTATACAACGATACTGTTTAATTGGATACGGTCAATAACCTACTTTTCGACAACAAACTTCAACGGCTCGGAGGTAACTTGCATAAATAAACCAATCCCAACTTAACTTGTAAGGTAACTTGCTTCCAAGGTTTTTCCTAATTTTTCTTTCTCGGTTTTTCAGAAACAAATGCACTCCAATTTGGTAGTCATTGTTCCAAGTTCAAAATGTTTTTTTAGCAAGACGATAATGTGGTTAGAGATGTGGTTAGGTAGGTACTGGGTAAAATGACATCCCGGTAGGAACTGTGCATATTTTCATTTCTAAGCCAAACAATTGCTGAAAGCGTAATATCATTTCTTCCTGCCGAATTTTCTATTTTTGGGAGTTCTTATTTTTGAAAATATTCTGCGGAGGGGATTTTTTAATGAAAGGAAGGAGACGACGTTCTACGAAGGTATGAGGGGTGGATAAGAATCTGGTGGTCGGTATGTCCAGGAGTGACGGCCGTGAGAATTCATTTTATTGTAATATCAAGACATAGTTATATTAAATTCCATGTTATTTTTTTAAGTCAAAAGTACTCGCGGGCGACTTCTGATCTATGCATACACCGCACGAAAAATGCAAAATCATACAAAATCTTGTGTTTTTGGTTTGCAAATTTGATCGTTTAGAAATATTATAGAAACTTTATCTTAAAACTGCGAGTAGAAAACATCTTGGCCATAGAAACAATCGTGTAAATTTTTAATGTCTTTTTGTAAATCTGGAAAATCTGGAAATATCAGTCCTATAAAAAATATTTTAAGTGCAAAATTTCCCACTAATGTAAAACATTTTTTAATATTTATTCTACTGTGCCAAATTAAGTTATTTAGAAAATGTTCAGAAAGCATTTTAATATTTGTGCCAAAATTTCACGGTGTTTTTTTTTTATGAATCAAAATGGGCGGCGTTCAACGAATTTCGAATTAAACCTTACGCGGTCCGGCAAGAAGACAATGTGCATTTTTATCAGTAAATACTCCATTGCGGTGGCGAACTAGACTAGAGACTAGTCGCTTAGTTCCGTGAAATTAATTTTAAATTTCCTTTTTTTTATAGTGAATACCTCACAAGAGTCCCAACTGCTCCTGTCTGGAGCCAGTGGGACTATGGCATCCTCAATTGGGGTATGTTATGAGGCTGAAGTTAAGTGGGGAAGCGAAGAAGACGTGGAAGAGGAAGGTGGGAAAGTACCTGGCTATTCAGATCTAAAAATGGTTAAAGCCATTTCAAGCAACGTTTCAATTCTGAATGGTGGTCTTACACCAGGGCGATACTTAGAAGTATCTTCCACTCTGGAAAGTGCCGCAAATATACTATATATTATTTTTTTTAAATGATTTGTGAAATAACACAAATCAATTAAATAAAATTTATTTGCGCACGCCGGGTTCGAATCCGAGACCTTCGAAATGGCAGTCAAACGTCCTACCGCTTACCGCCTACCGTCCTAAGGTCAATTATTAATATTATAATAAACAATGAGTAAGCCTAAACAAATGCCTTTACGAAATCAACCCGCAAAAAACAACAGAATTATCAAATAACTTCTCCTACCTTTCCAAAAAAGTATTCTCAAGTATTTTTAAATCACTCCCAAAAAGAGGCGGAGATTGCGATTTTGAATTTTCCAAGGACAAGGGGACCACCTAAGCGCCTCCGCCCACTCAGGCAACTGAAAACTCTCAACTGCCAACTGTCTTTGTATGACAATGTGATAACCCGCACACTACACAATCACACAAAACCCCGTTGTCAATGGTAACGCAAGCGGTGACTTGCGACCATCTTGCGACCATCTTGCGACTGTCACGGCTGATTACCCTGGGCGGTTGCGAGCTGTCAGCTGATTGTTCTTCATCTATGGTTAAACAAGCTTTTTGACCAATCAAGACAGAGAAAACAGCCGGTTTTAGTTGGTTTTCAGTTGCCTCAGTGGGCGGAGCGCCTTAGAATAAAGAGTAATAAATAATTAAGAGCCATACCAGAGTTCTCTGAAGAGTCGCTATTCTTGCTGTTATGTTTGGTAAGTTCAGGTCTACTGTCCCTTGAGACCTGCTGGGACAGTACAGGTCTCTTCTCCGTCATCCTGGTGATGTTCTGTGGCTTGTCCGGTGACTGAAATGAACACACACTTTTATAGCGTCTTTCAATAAGGACGCTCGATTTTAAAATGTAAATAAAACAAGTTTCAAATAAGATATCTACTCATTTTTTTATTTTTTTTTAAATTATATTTTATGGCAATAAGTGTGAAATGTAACACCGTTTAAATGTTTGCCGCGTCTTTGCTTGGTAGCACGTATTCGGGAGGTCCAATTTTCAATGACTGTCGCATAAAACTGGCTGAATTTGCTGGATGGCGTTTGTTATGTTGACTTTGAGGGAGTCAATTGTTTGCGGTTTATTTGTTTAGACATACAATTAAGATAACTTAGGTAACCCCAATGGAAGAAGTCTAAAGGCATTACATCGCACGATCTCGGTGACCAATTCGAGATGGCTGCCCTCAAATCGCTCGTGCACCACCAAGTAAAGCCGCGGCTGACGACATTATATTTCACACTATTTTTCCATAAAATATAATTTCAAATAAATAAAAAAATTGAGTAGATATCCTGTATATACACAAATCCCAATTGCTCCTAATTGCCTGGAGCCAGTGAGACTATGGCATTCCCAGTCGGGGTATATTGTGAAACTGGAGGTAGTTTCATGTGAATACCGAATAAGAGTCCCAACTGCTCCCGTCTGGAGCTAGTGGGGAGGGGAAGGAGATGGGGAAGATGAAGGTGGGGAAGTACCTGGCTATTCAGATCTGGTCACCAAATACGACTAACACCACTTCAAGCAACGTTTCAATTCTGAAAGGTGGTCTTACACCAGGGCGACACTGAGAGTATCTTCCACGCTGGAAGGTGCTGCAAATATACTGTATATAAAAAAAACTCAAATTAATCAAATAAAATTTATTTGCGCACACCGGGTTCGAACGATTACGAGTCGAGAGTCTTACCCCTCTATCACGAAGGCTTTTGTTTTCGAGTGAATTCTGTCTGATGTTGGAATAAATTAGGACAATTTGTAAAAACTCGGTCGCTGTAAGTCTTTTAAAATGCGTCGAAGCATAGACCTGGGGCCCTAGCACACTCGCTCGATAACGATCGATAGGATAACTATCGGTAACTTCTCATCGTTCCCTACGACAACTGCACATCGCTAACGTACAAACTACAGTTGATGTCGAATGTGTTAAGGACACTTAGTCATTTATGAACTGTCACTTATTCGCTGGCGATATGTAGTCATGCCAGGGAACGATGAGAAGTTACCGATAGTTATCCTATCGATCGTTATCGGGCCTTTGGGCACCGAATGTATTTTTAACACGTAAAAATTGAAAAAGTTTAAAAAAATCTTAATTTTCCGCTTGTACTAAACCTTTTCGGACCCCGTGTACATTAATGAAAAAGAGTGTCCGTGGGTTTTTGGGAGATTGATGAAATTTTGAACACTTCAAAATAGTAGGAATTGCACTGTCTAGATGAGATTTAGAAAAACGCCCATCCCTTTTCCCACGGCGAGAGCAAATTTAAGTGCTTCGGCTAGTTTTAAAATTGGAATTTTACTATGGCTTTAATTGCTTCAAGTTTGTTCATGTCTGCTTCACAACTGGACGAAACTATAAAAGGACCATTAACAAACTAAAAATCGATTTTCTTTTTGATACTCGATAAAGACGGATTAATTATTGAGAAAGCAGTAATTAATTAACAATGATTCATACATTTGCGTGGACATATGTATATTCCAAACCCAATGCTCTAATAATAATAAAAAATACGAGTTTTCTTTAGACCACACGACTGAAGTAAATACTTCTTTAGCTCCATCTATATGTATGTCTATATATATGTGTATATGTATAAAATATATATCTACATATAATAATTTTCTACAAATATTTATTATTATTCGCCTCACCCGATTAAGCTGTGCGCGTCACTGGTATTTTAAAATACTGACTGAAATATTTCATGCACTGGCTATGAGAGGAAGAGAGAAAGAAAATATGCGCGGGAACTGCTCTCTCTTGCTTCTACAATGTGGTACAGCCCGTTCGCCTCGTAACGCATTTCACTTTTCGTAACGCTGTCATTTCCGTAACGCATTTGCCAGTTTACCCCTCAAGTCAAGCGTGCGTAAAGAAGTATTTACTTCAAAAATGCAATTTTTAGCTGCTGAAATTAAATAAATAGCGAACGAAACAAGTTGCAATTTAAGAGGCGAGTATACCGCCGCCCCGGTAACCGTTTATTAGATAACCACACCTTTGCCATAGGTCACCCCAAGTGATTCGCTATGTTCGGTAACTCATCAGGGGTGACCGTGTTCAAAGGGTGTGGTGTGTTCAAGCGGATGCGCCTGCTCACCAGCTGTGTGGCGGGCCAGATCGTGGCGGGCCAGATCGTGGCGGACCAGATCATGATAAAATTACAGATTTTCGGAAAAATAGCCTTAGTAGCCATTTTAATTGTATCTGAATCTCAGGTAACTTATTTATAGCTCCACAATGCAAAAATTACTTACTGCATATTTGGTAAAATTGGGATTTGATTGGTTTAGCTACATGTAGTTTCAACATCCTTCAACAGATGTCGTTAGTTGTAGTGTTTGCCACGGATTGTGGCTCTTCAATAATAATAGGTCCTTGTTAAAAACTGGTTTACCATTAGGGGGTTTCTCACCATCCTCCCGTTAGCTTATCTACCCTAATAACGAATATTATTAAAAATAAAAATAAAATACTTGCAGTGGTTAGAAAACTCAGCCAACTTATCCAATGTATAGCCACCATTCATAGGTTCGAGTACCGAATTATAAACTCCAACTTAATAAATAAATAAACCGTAAATCGTAAATAGAAAATATTCGTTATTATTAATTATTTATTATTTATTATTTTAGTTTATTTCTATTGTTTATTTATGAAACATACAGTTGTATATAAAATCATTGAATACCTAATATTTTGATTACTTGTTTGGCGCTTGTTTTTGTGAAAAATCACCTCAAAAGCGCTGTGTACATAATATAATACAAACCAGTTAAGTTTCATTTATAATATTTTGTTATGGTTACAATATACTATACTTCTGGGTCTTACAACCGACTATAACTGTGTAGGAATTGGATCTGAGAGCACGAGTTCTCGTTGACCGGGAGTACTCCACGGGTTCACCTACTCTAACTGCTGGACATCTGTCGAAACTTGACATGAGCTCTAAGCCTACCGACATATTATATCAAAAACAATTAAAACTACGTGTCATTCAAGGACACTGCATTAATGTAGTTCGTTTTACGTAGTTTTGTAATATCAGTTATCAGTGTCAATTTAGTAGTACCTTAGAAGAGTATAATTTATGGTCGTTCGTATCTAATGTTAACCTAAGGCAATGGTAGACGGCTGGACTGGTTTTTTGGGTCATTTCTGCCACTAAGGTTTTTTTTTTTCAAAAAACATGTTGAACAAGACAGTGGGATGCGTTTTTTGGCATGAGACGAATAAGGAAATCCTGAAAACTCCTTAAGCACGAGTTCACAGGGTCGCTTTATCTTATTTAATTTCCTCATTAAGTAATATTTACAATAATAAAATAAAATTAATATACATGTCATGTAATTAAATTTAATTCGGTACTCACATTAGCTACTGTAAAATAGTAGAAAAATTTTTATTGGAGTCGTGTGGTAATTTTTCTACCTAAATTTATCACCCCGAAATAACTTATTTTTAAAAAATTTATTTATATTCTGACAAGTAGGTACTACGAAATTTTATTCGGTAACAATAAAAAATAAAAAAAATTAAATAACGCTTTCATAAAATAAATATAATATCTTTATTTGTAAGGTGCTTTTTATTCCTATTATTCAAATAAAAATTATAAAATTTATAAAGTTTTTAACAAAGCATTATAGATTATTTGCTTATGTAGGTAACGTCTGTTTCTTATTTACATTCTCAATAAAAAGCTTACGACAAACATGGTTTATTATCCCTAAAAACAAAGATAATTCTGTACTGCGCTGTCACATTAATGATAAAGCGATGTCATTATTTTAATACAACGTTTATTTTTTAACTGGTAATTTAACTGATGAGTGTTTTTCAATAGCTTTATTTATTTTGAGGCAAACGAGTGTTTCACCAAACACCAAACGCCACCGAACATTTGAACATGGTTGTACATTTTTCATACATGAACGGGTCGTTATTATGGAATAATTTGCTTGGCTTCTGCCTTTCCTGGGTGTAATTAAAAAATAAAATAAAATTAGGTACAAAAAAACGTATTTTCACACAGAACGTTAACACATGTGTTAAATTATCCGTGCCGAAATTAATTTTAACGATATTACTATTAAAAAGCGATATTTTCCTTTTGCGAAGACTGAAATAGATAATCCTCGTTGTTATTAAATAGATAGGGAGTGTTTTTTTTTTATAATTTGAAAGTATTAAGGCCCATTAACCAGCGACCGAGAATTCAAATTTCGACTTGCGATGTTTCATTTCAACTGTACAGGGCGGTTCCAAGGAGAAAGATTGATTTTTCTCCGTTTCCAAAAGTTTAACTAATAACTCAATATCGACTTTATTTCATTCAAAACTTGCTTTAATATGTATATATCTACATAAGTACCTAAGTAATAAAAATACTCAAACGCGTGATGACACATTTTTAAAAATCGTGTCCTTCTTGTAAGTATTTTTTGATCATAAGTTTTTATGATTTTTCAATAATGTCTAAGCAAAATAAGTGTGTTAAAAATATGAAATATTTTAGTTTGTAAGACTTTAAATATATAGAAAAACTGAGGTATTTTCGGCACAAAATACGTTCTCAGATTTATTTTTTAATGAGTTTAATTGAACTAAAATTAAATTTCTGAAGAGTGTCTTTACTAGATCATTTTACTTAGATTATATGATTTGAAATTTCTGTTGTATAATACAATATTTCGTTTGAAAATTTAAAAGAATCTGCCAACGACCAACGGTAACCTTAGTATATTAAAAATAAACTTAGTTTTTCAAAATCTAAAAAATGACTTTACCAGATAAAATAACAATCTTTTGAAATGAATTTTTTTTGTAAAAAAAGAGTCAATACGTCAAGGATTTCCCTCTTAAGGATTTCCAGCGCATCTGGATTTTTACATTTTATTGATTAAATAGCGAATACCCAAATAAATAAATTGTTTCTCCCTGCGTGTCCTTTCCCATTTGTCTCCGTTCGCGTTACCCTTTCACCTTCCGCGTCTTCCCCCCTCCCCGTATAAGGATTCTTCTACCCCTCCCACCTTCCCTCCCTGCCGCTAAACTATATAAAATACGCGCATTTGGGCCACCAGATGTAATTTTATACAAATTTCATCATGCAAAAGCTCACCAATATATATATATATATATATATATAGAAAACTAAGCGGGTGTGTGCACAACAATTCAACGATTTTTATCACAATCGGGTGAATGGTATAGGAAATAATTTCATAACGCTAGAGCTTAACATTGTAGGTACATATAAACATTGATGCAAAAACTTGAAACAAATTACCAAAGTTTCATCGCAATCGGATGGATTGTTTATATACCACATAAGGGACAAACAAAGAAACATTCGTGTTTATATATTCAGATTATTATTACCTTCTTTCTTTGCGAAGTCAAGTCATTAATAAACCTCTCTGGTTCCGGCGAATCAGAGTCACTCAAATCGTACAGATCCATGGTTCTCTCATGTTTAGCAAGAGGCCTTTTCTGGGCCATATCTTTCACCTCCGCCCTTTCAATAACTTCTTCCTGATCCGAGTTCCCCGGACTCGACACTTCAGTGGCGTTCAAAACGTCGATGGTTTCATCGTACATGACTTGAAAACGCAGCAAAACACGCTGTACAAATATATTATATACACACTGTTGTTGTAACTATCAAAAATCTATTAATAATGCTTAACTAGGAGCAATTGTGAGTAATTCTCTGACATTTTTATATGAATTTATGCCACAATGACAGCTGCCGTTAGGATGGAATTTGTTTGTTTGGGTTGTCGTTGCCCATGGTTACGCGATATCCGTTGTTTGGCCATTGCGATGTAAACAGACAATACACAAGGTAGGAAATACTTCTAGTGATATGATGTATCTACATAATATTTAAAAAATCTTACTAATATTATAAACATATAAACGAGAAAGTATGTATGTGTTTTGTTACTCTTTCACGCAAAAACTACTGAATGTATTTTAATGGAACTTTAAAATAATATAGCTCATACATTAGAATAATATACACGCTATAATTTATTAAGCTAGTTATTTACATATATTATTACGAATAATAATAATTGTTTAATAGAAAATGTCGAAATTTGAAAACGACATTTTGCAAACCAATGATTTTTAAATCAAAATTCTATTTTAGAAAATATTTAAATTAGTGAATATATTTAATATTTTTATTTTATTTTTAACAGAGTTAAACCTCAAATTGTATAAAAAAATATTAAATAAACTCACAATTTTTTTTTTTGTGCGTAAAAATAAAATGAAGATAATATTAGCGAATATGGAAAATGTTATGAAAAATGAAAAGAGTGTTGGTGATTCTCAGTCGAAGTATGATACAGTTAAAAATGACCAAATCGGATAGGGATACGTTGGCGCAGTGGATAGCGCGTTGGCCCGGATTGCCAGAGGTCCTGGGTTCGAGTCCCAGATGAATCCATATCTTTTTCTGTTTCAGATTTTCGATCGACTTTCGCTAATATTATCATCATTAATTGGAATTTACTTAAAGTACTCGCCTAATACTTTGAATCGAATCAAGAATTATAGATATATTAAATAAATGGGTTAAGAATTTTGGTATAAACGTAGACGAGACCTAGAAAAGAAAATAGGCTACTCGAAGTACTAATCCTGCGCAGACGAAATCGCGGGCAGAAGTTAGTATATAATATTTATTTCGGCACAAAAATTTAGATTTTATATTATATTATATATTTTTTATTTTATTTATATTATATTTTATAAAATTTATATTTTGTTAATGATGGCCTCACTGGGTGGCTTCCCCGTACTGAGGCCTCCATATATAAAAATAAGTAATAAAACAAAGTTAAGTAATTAATTTAACAGAAAAATTAAAATTTAAGTAACGATAGTACATTGAAAATTAAAACTCTTCAAAACAAAATGTCTAGAAATTGTTACATAGTTAATGCCAAAGAAATACAAAAAAATTGTGAAAGATGGTTGAATGATTTTAATGCCCGGTATTTATGGTTCTCTGTCCAAAGCTTGTGTTGTCTTTCGGAGTTTTAATGTTTTCTTTGTACGTTTGTCTAACTGGTCTGTTAGTGACTGGTATGTAGGAAGGGATTCAATGCTGGCTTTGATGGGGACAAAAGAAAAATAAAAATGAAAGGAAAAAAATATATTAAATTTTTCTTTTTACATTAACACACATTCCACACAGTAGGCCATGGTGAAAATAATTTTCTTCGCAGTCCACGTCATCTTTGGAGATGCTGTGTGGAGGTTTTTTTTAAAGGAAAGGAGAGTGGAAGATAATCTCAGTAGCGCACGAGTGTAAGACCACCATTCAGAATTGAAACGTTGCTTGAAGTGGCTTTAGCCGTGTTTGATGAACAGAACTGAATAGCCAGGTACTTTTCCACCTTCCGCTTCCCCATCTCCTCCCCCTCCCCGCTACCTTCAGCCTCCCAACATACCCCAATTGGGAATGCCATAGTCTCAGTGATTAAAAAATTTGTATAATAGGTAATAGATTTACTTTTTAAATATTCGAACTAATCTCAAAAGACAATAAAGAACAAAACAAATGAGGGCCCCTAGCACACTCAATCGATAACGATTGAAAGGATAACTTTCGGTAACTTCTCATCGTTCCCTAGCATGACTGCAGATCGCCAACGAATAAGTGACAGTTCACAATGGCTAAGTGTGCTTAATATATTCGACATCAACTGTTGTCTGTACGTTAGCGATGTGCATTTATCCTAGGGAACGATGAGAAGTTTCCGATAGTTATAATATCAATCCTTATCGATAGAGTATGCTAGGGGGGGCAGGTTTAATATCCAATATTTTAATAGTGACCAATAAAAAAGTTTATTGCCAAAAAACGTGCATCTTTCTATTTTATATGAATAAAGTAGAGTGTTTTTTGTTTAGTTATTATGTTGATGGCCTTCAGTGAGTGTTCGCGGCCGTGTAGACTGCAGGTACATTATTCATTATTCATTATTCATTACTTATTACTTTTTAGATCGATGCGGTTATGTATTATTATATTTTATAAAAATAGTAACGGTCTAAAACTAGTTTTTTGTTTTTGTTTCGAGTAAGAGGACAAGGCGATTCGGTAATAGAGCGATAAGTCCAAGGCTCTAGATCCTTTGGTAGAGGAGGTTCCATTCACAATTTTCGTTCCAGTATAATTCATGAGATTATATTTTTGCACCATGAGCATTTTGAAAAAAATGTTATAAAATTTTCAAATTGTTGTTACTTTACTTTCTTAACGATGCGCCGATTTTTTTAAATATTTTTTTTTTTATTTAATGACAATACAAATTAAAAACAAAATACAATATTAAATAAATTAAGAATACAAAGTGAAATATTTTATCCTCAGTCCTCCTCACTAGGTATTCCTGTTCTGAGGTGGACTGCAGGTTGTCGTATGGTGTTGATCATGATTTCCTCATCAATGTTGTTTGTTTTTGTTGGTTTTCACGAAATATAAATAAATAAAGCAAGAAGTGTTCATGTTTATTATTTTGCGTTGTTTTAAAAAGTGTTTATGTTCATTATCTGTAGGTTGCATTTGGGTTATTTAATAATTTTAATTAGTTCCTCATCTTCATGTTTAGTTAGCCATAATTTGATGTCATTTTCAACTTAAATATTGCATACGTTATTTATTTATTTACCAGCTGATACCCGGCATGCGTTGCAATGCTACTTAAATAAATAAATTGTTTCTCCCTTTGTGTCATTTTCCATTCGTCCCTATTCCCTTCCTCCTCCTCTTCCTCTTCCCCTCCCGCATCCCCTTCCCCTCCTGCGTCCCCTTCCCCTCCCGCGTTCCCTTTTCACCTTCCCCGCATCCCCGCTCCCTACCTTGCCCCTTTCTTGCGACCCCCCCCCCTCAGGCATTCAGCTTCCACTTTCTCCGCCTTCCCCTCTCCCGCAAAGCCCCCTCGTTAATTCCACATCTGACCCTCCCGTACACTCCTCCCACAGCCTTTATTCCCTGCCGCTTAACTCCATAAAATACACCCATTTTTCCAACAACTCACGTGACCTATTTCATTTTTTAATCCAAATTTCATAATGACAGAGCTCACCAGTAGATATATATCTAGAAATATTCACAATCATGTTCACAGCAATAAAAAAAAATATTAGCCATCGAATGAAATTTTAATCGCAATTGTATGAATAGGAACGAAAGAGGGGGATTGAGGGAGGGGGGCAGGTGGAAGAGGAAGGCAGAAGGGGGAGGGGGAGGGAAACGGGGCGGCGGTACAAATACTAAATTGGAAATCTTTTTTTTATGTGAATTCCGCACAAGAGTCCCAACTTCTCCCAACCATCGAAAACCAGAGAGGCTATGGCATCCCCAATAGGGTATGTTGTGAGGTTGAAGGAGAAAGGGGAAGTAAATGTGAAAAAGGAAGGAAGAGAAGTACCTGGCTATATCTGGTCACCAAACACTGCTAAAACCACTTCAAGCAACGTTTCAATTCTGAATGGTGGTCTTACACCAGGGCAAAACTATAATGAGAATATATTAATCTCTTGAACATGCCACAAATATCTTACTATATAATATTATAAACGCGAAAGTTTGTATGGATGTATGTATGTTTGATACTCTTTCACACAAAAACTACTGAATAGATTTTAATGAAGCTTTACAATAATATAGCTCATACATCAGATTAACATATAGGCTATAATTTATAAAGCTAGCTATTTATTTTCAATATATTGAAAATAATAATTATTGTGTAAAAGAAATCGTCAAAATTTGAGAATGACATTTTGCAAAACAATGATTGTTAAATCAAAATTCTATTTTGGAAAATATTTAAATTAGTGAATTTATTTGAAGTACTCGCCTAATACTTTGAATTGAATCAAGAATTATACATATTTTAAATAAATAGGTTAAGAATTTTGGTATAAACGTAGATGGAACTATGAAAAGAAAATAGATTACTCGAAGTACTTATCCTACGCAGACGATTTCGCGGACAGAAGCTTGCATTATATACTATTTTAAATGTATCAATTGTGAAATAACACATTTTAATGCAAAAAAAAATGCGCACGCCGGGATTTGATCCCGCGACCTTCGGAATGCTAATCGAGAGTCTTTATACCTCGACCAATACGATTACGTACCTAATAGTTTTTTTTTTTGAATTTTTACCAAAATCTTTCTTTATTTTGCTTTTATGCAAATGGCTAATTAAAAGGCAGACAGACGATTACATCGAATTTGTTTACTTACGAATGTTAATTTATTAGATCAATTACGTAGACATGTCTTCAACACCTGTTTATGTTAGCTAATTTCAATTCAGTTCAAATTCATGAATGGTATTTTAATTTAGGCATTTTGGTCCACTTAATATTCAGTTCATATTGATTTAAGAACAATGCACAACTCGCATATTTATTTATTTCATTTATTTATTCATTACAAAAATTTACCTAACAAGTGATTACATTATGCAAAGTTATACAATTATTCATTATTATTCTACTACTCCATTAATTGAGCTCTAGGAGCTCGTGTTTATGGGAGGAGTATTTACATGCAAAAAATAATGTTCTAATTAAATATGTAAACAATAATTAAAGACTTATGAAATAAATACAAACATTATTTAACATAGGTTTACAATTTAGGATATGTTATTGAAAAACAATACCAATATACGAGTATATATATATACAATATATAGACTTTTAACATTGATAGTACAGATTAAGTAAGCGTAAACTAAGGATAAATTAAATTAATTAATATATCATTGAAGAAGAAGATAACAATAATAATTTAATTTTTTTAAATATTAAAATGAACAAGACACAGAAAAATAATAAAAGATATTATAAAAGATATTACAAAAGATATTATTTGTCTGTCTCTCCTGTGTCTCCCCCCTCCCTCCCCCTCGGTGTAATCAGATGTGGTGAGATTTGTGATGACTTCAACACTACGTTCGAAAGAAAAAAAAAAGCATCTTCTTCATCGGAAGAGCTCATAGAAATTTTTCCCACCTAAACGAAATTTCAAATCGATTACACTAGGTGACTAGGTAAATCAAGGTGACGAAATAATGAAGAGCTCGAAGTTTTCAAACGATACCACGTTTAAAATTTTTCAATTTTGGATGTAAGCCGACCGATCATAAATTTAAAATTTCAGAGCGAATACGAAGAGGTAATCAACTGATGATTTTGAATTGAAAGGATGGCAGGTTCGTACGAAAGGTCAGTTATATAAACAAAAGAGGTTCGAATACAAAATACAAAAATGTTTATGATCGCTTTTGTTCAAGAGTTTGTTTAGTAACAAAAAAAACTAACATGGTTTTGAGAAATAAATGGGGTAATTAAGCTCAAATTACCACTACAGAATACAGACGAAGTTTGATGTTTAAAGAAAACCAATAAAAATTAACGACGTATACAATCTATGAATTAGTGCTACAGATCGAGATTTTTCAAAAGGTAAACAACACACTCAGATTAAAAGTAAATAAGATTTTTAGAAAGGGTACACAAAAAATGAAGTCAAACAGGTACGTACTGGACCATAGAGCTAGTTGAAACGCATTAAGAAAATGAATTCTGAATTAATAAGGTGATATTCGTTATTACCAGACAAAGTTTTACGAATATCATATCTGATCATGAAAAGGGACGAAAGATAAAAAATAGTTGTAAAAATCTACGGACGCGAAAAATGAAGTATTTGTACGAAACTGCAAGGAACGTGATGAATCAAGTTTATGGACTATGTCTATGATGTCACCATGAGAATTAAGCCGAAATACTACTGAATTCCATTTTTACCTGCCGCAAACGTTAAACAAAATAATAAATGGGAGAGTGCGAGAGTGATAATTATTTCAGATGTAAAGTCACCATTAGCCGAGATAATTTACCGATTATTAAGGAAAGACCGATTGCAGAATTCTAGGAAAAGTTTAAAGCAAAATTGCATCAAAAGAGTGAGTTACACTTATCGGCGGCCAGACAATGAAATAATTAAAACGGACATATTTAATTTTGGAGAGAGAGAATCATGAAAAATATCATATCAATGGAAGTTGAAATTGTCCGAATTTTCAATTATAAAACGCCCTACGGAAGACGAGATGTACGTCCTGAGTCCACACCTGGCATTTTTTTTTAAGAAGATTTTCGAGGGTGGTGAACTGGCCTGGAGACAGTCAAGAGAAGTCGAGGGTCGAAGGGAGTCGAGGGAAGAGTGTTAACAGTGATAATACCGTTCGTATTTAGCAAAACAATTTATCAATATTATAAAAACGAGTGATTAGACATAATCCACCGAAGAATTAATAAAGTCGTGATAAACAGTGACAAGTGTTTGTTAATGTTGGGGGAAAATATCCATCGTAATACTAAAGGATTTTAAGTTGTGGCTTCGTGAGAAACAATAGTTCGTGTACATAAATGAATTATTTGGCTTGTACTTTATTGAAAATTAGCTGCAGTGAATAACAGTGCGCCGCGAGTGGATTAATTAAATAATAAAATTAATTTGAATTATCAAAACCAAAATAATAATCAAAGTGAATGAAATACTTAGCTTCAGTGAGTTAATAATAACGTAACTTTGTGTTTTAAAAATAGTATGGAGTGCATCGCGCGAATTTTGATTTGAAATATAAAATTAGCGGAGTCAATAATTACGTACTAATGTCATCTTCAATCTTCCACACACCAAATAATAATATCAAAACAACATTTAAAAATACACCTACGTACTTAAAATTTCTTCAATCTGCGCCGAACAAAAAAATAATAATAATACAAAATTTACCTACAAATACCTACGTAATAATGCCTTGCTCAATCTTTCGCAAAAACAAAAAAAAAAAACAAATAATAATATTAAGTATAATGTATATAAAAATATAAAATACCTACATGGTTATAATTTCTCCAATCTTCCGAAAACAAAATAATATTATAAAGTAATACTCACAAGTTTATATTTTCTTTAACCTTCCGCAATATAATAATAATATAAAATAAAACCTACACGCACTTGTAATTTCTTCAATCCTCGCAAAAACACAAAATAATAATAATACAAAATTTACCTACAAATACCTACGTAATAATGCCTTGCTCAATCTTTCGCAAAAACAAAAAAAAAACAAATAATAATATTAAGTATAATGTATATAAAAATATAAAATACCTACATGGTTATAATTTCTCCAATCTTCCGAAAACAAAATAATATTATAAAGTAGTTACTCACAAGTTTATATTTTCTTTAACCTTCCGCAAAATAATAATAATATAAAATAAAACCTACACGCACTTGTAATTTCTTCAATCCTCGCAAAAACACAAAATAATAATAATATTAACCAATAATAATTAATAACCTACGTACAAATGTCTTCTTCAATCTTCGCAAAAACATAAAATAATAATAATATTAACCAAAAAAATAAATAACCTAGGTACAAATGTCACCTTCGATCTTCCGCAAGCATAATAATAATATAAAATACATACATGTTTATAATTTCTCCGACCTTCCGCGAAAATAATAATAATACCAACATACCTACGCGATTGTAGTTTCTTCAATATATCGTATAATCAAGATAATACAAATATTCAAAATAATATCAACGTATACCTACGTATGAATGACATCTTCAATAGTCGCAAAAACAAAAGATAATAATAATGTTAACAAATAATAATTAATAACCTACGTATTTTCTTAAACTCAAATAAAAAGTGTGACATAGATCCATGGTGTTTAGGTAGTAGGAACTTAACCACCGAATTATAAATATAGGAAGGTTCCCTTTTTTTATTATTTTCCCCACATGTATCTAGTGTACGTAATCAGGCTTCGTTCAGGTGAGTGAAAGAAACATATAAATTAATTTACAGGTCGTACATGGTCCCGATACCTGAGAGGTCCAGCCAATCTACAATAACTAATAACAAAAGAAGTTTGTGTTCCAGGATATAACTGTATTTTTGAATATTATTCTCGATGTGTAATTATGAAATTGTCCCAAATTAAAGCTATTATCAATATAGGTTCAACGAACTTATATTTTTTTTTGCGTGCCAGAAAGGACGAGACGGATGTGTATAAAAAAGGGGTCCCGGCCATAAATCGTAGCCGGGATGAACATCGTACGGTCATCCAAATTAGTAGGGTTTTTTTTTCTGAGGTATGCCGAACCAAAGTGGAAGTGACGGGAACATCCATACCATACTGGGTATTAGTTCAAAAATGAAATTTGGAAAATTGAATTTAAACATTATTATTGTTTACTAACAACAAGATTATCATGTCAAATTTATTTCAGGCTTCCTTACGAAAAATGAAATCAACATTATTTCGGTAATGTTTTCTCAATCAAACCCTTCCAAAATCCAAATTTGACCTGCGAAATATAGACTTCACGATTGGGGGATGCAATAGCGTCACTGAAATTATATCCCCACAAGATATGAGACAAAGAGGGCTTTTTTTCTTGCGCTATCATGCGATAGGGGATGTCAACATAAACTGAGCATTCACGCGGGATACTGGAAGTTATTCCCTTTCGCGGGGTCATGCAGAGTGGAAAGGCATGAAAGGCATGATAAAAAGAAAACGCCATTTGGAATGGTAGAGTATGATTCGCTGTCGGAGGCGTTTCGACCGAAGGTATCCCAAGTTTTGCGAAGTTATGTGGAGGGGACGTCGGCGTGGTATTCCGTGAGAATAAGTCTGTAGCACTATCGCATACTACCAGTGGTGTCGACCTGAAAGCAAACATAGTTTTTACAAGGTAGAAGTTATGTCAGCTCTTGGAGGCGAGGAACGCAAGCCAATGATTATCCTCGTGGGAGACGAAAGGATCATCTCAAACGGCTCCGTACGCACTCAACGCGGGTAGAATCGTGATAAGGGAAGAAATGGACATACCCCTTCTAGAATCAGTCGAGTTAGAATCAATTCTGGAGGATAGGAAGTCGGGGTAATACTGGAAGTAACATGAGGACTCTGCGCTCTTTCATCTGGCGTGAAGGGACCCTTTCGTAGCAATGAAGTTCATGCAAGAGAACAAAATTAGTACTTAAGGACCATCCTAGCAAACGTAATGATTGAGTCTTTGTCCGGAATGTTGGTCACCAGTATCTATTTGGTTAGAGGAGGAGCCGACTTATTCAGGAAACAAAATTCCCCATATCCTATCATCCATCCTTCCCCTTCCTCTTCCCCAGTACATGTAGTGTATACTAATAACAATAATAACTTGACCATTTAGGTGCAGTACATCGACACTGAGAGCTTCGCAAGGATCCCGGCATGTATGTCAGAATTCACACTGTCCATGTTATGTTAAAATAATCCAATGTATATCTATAGGGAGGAAAAATCAGGTAAGGAAAACTACGACTTTGAATTTTATAAACCGGGTGACAATTTACGGTAGAATTAGCGTCAATGACATACTTTGTCCAAGTTGAGAAAAGGCGGGTAATACGGATAGGCTTGAAAATAAAATAAAACAATCTAAAAACGGGGTTAGTTTATCAAACGGAATTCTTTCACACGTCTCTCTGAAAGAATCTGAGGTTACCACACACTACATTATTTCCTCTACATGTGTATGTGTATTAATTTACACATACAGATGTAAATACTGAACCAAAAAACAGACACAACGTAGTATATAGGAATAATGTGCAATTAAACCTTAAATCTTATTTACTGTGAGAAAATCGCAGGGGTTTAAGGAAAAGTTAGGTGTAGCTAGATATAAGGGTATATTGATCGAAGGCCAAAAGATAAGGGTAGCGTAACCAGTAGATCCCGACAGCTAGTGTTAAAGGGAAAGAATAAAAAAACCAAGGGTAGACGACTACGGGTCGTTACAACGGGTGCCGGGTATCCCACCAAGACATCACAGATTTTACTGGACCCCTCCCTATTTTTAACTCACGTAATTAATGTATGCCCACTTGCGTATACACCAGCCTTGCATTTTTTTGGATCTCTACATTTCTCACACATGGTTTTACCACACATACGCCTCAGAGATCTCATTTCTACAGCATTCAGTCTACTTTCATTATTTCCCTGCCAGTTCCACGCTTCATTGCCATACATCAGGGCAGGTACCAGCACTCCAATGTCGACTGCTTCGCTTATTTGGACAGCTTTTTGCCAGAGTTTTGATACTTCGTGAAATTTAACACACTTGACGTTCAAAAGAAGAGGAAAATAATTACTGTCTACATCTGATTTCGAAAAAAACTCTGTGCAAATTCCGGACAACGCCGGAGACTTCAGATAGTATATGTAAATAAAAATGATTTTGGTTTTTCTGGTCGAGTCTCTCCTCCCACAGCCTCTAGCATTTTAAAATGATCACCAAACAAGAATCTCAACTGCTTCCAAATGTCTGAAGCCAATGGGACAATTGCATATAACATCCCCAACTGAGGCATGCTGTGAGGTTGGTTGGAGGTGGGAGATAAAGGAGATGGGAAAGAGGAAGACTGGTAGTACACTTGGCTATTCAGATATGGTCACTAACCAATATTGCCAATTTAAAAAATATCTGAATGGTTTTCACTCACCACAGAGATTTACAATGTCATATTCTCTAGAACGAGGTGACCACACATTATATTGTAATTCAACATGTAAATGAACTAATATAATAATAATAATAAAATATTTTTTAAATATTTATATTGAGGGATCAGTAGGATTTATCGGTCAAATTAGGAATTCCACAGAGCCGAACCCTCTGATATGAAAATATCTGGAGTCGGTGAATTATTTTCCCATTTAATAATAGTCTGGTGGGTTAACATGTTGTTCTTGTATTGTTTTGTATTAATTATACTTATATAATACACTTGCATAGCGTGGATTTACTAGATGATCATTTTTATGGAAAAGTGTGTGAAAGGGTTTAGTTTTTTCTATGGGAAAAACTAAGCCCGGACCTAAAAGTCTGGTGCGTAAAATATTCCAGTAATTCACTATCCAATAATTTGCTATTCAATTTGATACGTTTTTAGATTTTCACGGCCAAAAGCATTTTCGTTGTGTGTTTTTGGGGTTCCTTCTTTAGCCGACGTTTCGGACAGTGTTGCAGTGTCCATCATCAGGGCAGATCTGGCAGATCCGACGATTAAGTAAAGAAGGAGGTAGCGCAACACGGCATAACACCCCAAAAACAAACAACGAAAATGCTATTCACTTTGTTGAAATAACTTTTGAATGTCATACATATAAATGTAATATTCAATAACAGAAGAAGAAAGATGCTTCCGTGGTCGAGGGGTAAGGCCCGTACATTTCCATTGGGAATATACGGCGAGCGATATGCCGAAATATGCCAAGCCAAATAAAGCTGGCGCTTTTATAGCTCAGTCTGTCATAAGTGTAATATTGGCATTTCTTATGTTGAAATATGAGATCTAAAAAAAAAGACGGAAAATAATCAGGTATCAGTAGCACACAGAGGTCTTGAGTTCAATCCCCAGTTGCAACCGTAATGTTTTTTTTTTATCATCTTCAATGATCTAATATTTTTCTCACGCTAGGATTCGAACTCGCCACCTATGAATCCAAGGTCAGGGGAATTTGCGGCTCTACCACGAAGGTCACCCGTAATTAGGGTGAACCATATATAGACCTACTTGAATCTATTTCTAGCATTACCATAAAACAATGGTATTGCAGAGGATTTAATTCATACTAATGAAGTCTCTATATATTTTGATCATGTTCCGTATTTAATAGTTTCCCTAAAAAGTACTAGAAATAATGGACATATTTCAAAATAATCTGTGCTACGAAGCCTTAACCTGGTTGCATCAATTTACCAATGAATCTCTATGAGAAGTAAGAAATTAAATCTTATTCGTAATGTTTTAAAATGTAATATTGTCAATGTTGTCATCACGGTGTCAGGACGAAATTACACAGGCGTAAATTCCACGTACTGATATCACACTGCCAAATTATACGCGGAATTACACATGTACGACATTACACATGGAGAGAATTACACTAATTGGAAATATTTTTGTATATTATACTTACCTACAGGGTATTTTTTTTTTATTATTATTAGTTACTAATAACCTGACAATATTTGAAAATCTGACACTGCTAGCCGAGGAATTGGACACCGGACGCCTGGTGGGACCTAACGCGCTAACGCGATGCCAACTCGTCCACTGACCGGTCTTAACAAACAAAAAAACATATTCTGGACATAGCCAGCCGAGGAATTGAACACGGGACGCTAGGTGGGACCCAAAAGCGATGCCAACTCGTCCACTGACCGGTCTAAACAAACAAAAAAGGACGTCCTTAACTAACTTTAAACCAGTGATTCCTAACACGATTTTGAGTATAAAATGTAAACGTAATTTTGGTAACCCTTTTTTGACGTGAGTACCATTCTAGCAAGTGTAATTTCCGTCCGTATGTAGTTTTTAATCCAAAATTTTATATTAAAGACTCTAATTGTCAGCCCTGATAACAAAGTTAATTCCCAGTAGGTACTTACCGAGCCATATCAAACTTGAATGACAAACAAATTTGAGGGTAACAATAATCCCAATACAAAATTACTGTTAACATTTCAACTCCTAGAATCCAACTAATGCAAATAAAACTAGAGTATAAGTATGAATAGATATGCTTGATGTTATTTTTTGAGATAATTTCGATTTTATTTAAGAGTACGCATTTTGTTCATAATCTGTTGCTCTCCTGTGTATCACTGTAAACTTATGTATCACTTAAATATGAAATCCTTTTGTTTAAATAAATGGCGTTTAAATAAATAAATTCTGGCAATGTAATACTAAAATACCTACTTGAAATTAACTCTTATGAAATTTATGTCATAAGCGTGGTCGAAGGGTAAAGGCTCTCGACTTGCGCAGGTAAATTTCATTTGATTGAATTGCGTTAGTTCATAATATAATAATTTATACAAGGTATATTTGCGGTACGTTCCAGAATGGAAGAAACGTTCACGTTCTTTGGAAGAAACGTTCACTTCCCCACTTTTCTCTACCGCATCTCCTTCCTTTCCCAACTATCTTCAGCTTCACAACATACCCCAATTGAGGGTGCCTTAGTCTCACTGGCTGCAGGCAGTGAGCAATTGGGACCCGTGTGCGGCATTGACTGAAAAAATAAAATAGCTCATTAAGGGAATACCCGGCGGTGATTTTTCCATACAAACGTATTCCCTATTTATCTCTCTGGATTTTAACCCTAGAGAAAATATTGTTTTTACATAAAATAGATATCAACTACTAGCGTGACGGTACTTTTTGATAAGTTACTTTTTATAGAAGTTATGACCTTCCAAAAATCAATAAAATTGACTGGTTTAAACGCCGCCATAAGACGTTCAGTATACAAACTAGAGAATTTTTTTTAAAAAAAAAAAGCAAAACGTATAGACATAGAATAGTTTTTTCTTATGTAGTTGGTAAAAAAAATTGAAAATCAGTCCACTTTTGGGGGAGAAAAGTGGGGAATACGAAACCTCGATTTTAGTTAGGTATTAGTAGCCCGAGGTGCATTGTACCTTTCGCTCAATATCCGGTGGAGTAAGAGCAACAGTGACAGCAACAATTTAGTCAAATCTATTTTTCAAATTTCTCCACCACCGGGTTTCATCTTAAGTTTAAAAAAAATAAATGTCGTAATATTCGATTAAAAAATATTTTTGATAATTAATAAGATTTTTGAAACTCGTACAAAACCAAGTGGTAAGTAGCCACTAGCCATCTACCTGTACATTATAATTACCGGTGAGTAATTGGTGAGTGGTATACGCGTCTGTTAGAACCATAAACAAAACACGGTTCTTTCGTAATAGTCAAGCGGCCCTTTTCGTATCTACACGTGTAAAGTCTTAGAACGTCCTCGTCCTCACTTCAGACTAGATAAAACTTATATTTATTGGAAAAAGGTAAACTGGAGCAAGGTTTGCCCCAAAGTTAAAAATCTAGGCTTAATCAGAGGTGTCCGATCCTGAAGCGAATTCACGCACAAGCACGTGTGCAAGCAGGGGCGTGGCTTCATTACGTGCAATAGTGAGGTGCACACGGGCGGCCGGGACATGGGGCGGAATTAAGAATCAATAACTTTGATTACCCCACTTGATTCGACGCTCGTTAAGTCTTTTTAATTGCCTTATTTTATTTTTATGCCTAATGATTAAAAACAAATTACTGGACGTAAATAAACTGTTCATAAGGAAGATGATATATAAAAACTGTATCAAAATATCACATCACCACATACCTCACTCGCAAAACACAAGAGCTAAAATAAATAAACACTTTCAAGTTCCCCATATCAAATCAACTTTCGCAAAAAGACACGAATCTTACTTGGCACCGCACATTTTCAATATCTTCCTTACACAAACAAAAACTTACGTCACCCCAAACAATTTAAATTGGCTGTTCAAAAGATTTGTAATATGGTTGAATGAAAAGGAAAGAACAGACATTCGAAATATTCTAAACAATTAACAAATATATAGGGTACTGCAGGTTTGCAATTTAAATAACATGTTCCTACTTTATTTATATTCTCCTAACTGCAAATTTAATTTATTTATTTATTATTTTTATTCTTAGTTTTATTTTATTTTTATTTTTATAACGTATGTAAGCTTTTGATGGTAGTGTAACAAATAATAAAATCAAAATAAAAAGGTATGTAAATATTTATTATATATATTTACTTTTTTGCATATATCTTTTTAACACATATCTCTTTTAATGCATATCTATATTAATACATATCTTTTTAATGCATGTCTCTTCTGATTCATATCCTTTTTAAATAAATATACTTATTATGTTATTTATCCGCCTCGGAACAGACTTTGTCTAGTGAGGCAGGTAAAAGACCAGAAAATTGTAAATCAACCAATTTATACTAAATAAACGCCCGGGTTGCCGGCACTGAAACTGAACTGAACTCGGTCTTGGCACACACACCTTGCCTCATTCACATTTATACATACTCTCCTATTATTCTGACTCTTGACATGGCCCGACTCAAGTATCTGATTTACTTGATCGTGCCACGTCTTCCTTGGGCGTCCTCGGCTTCTTCTACCATTCACATTCGCGTCATAAATTCTCTTTACACTTCTTTCTTCATTCATTCGCTCAACATGCCCAAACCATCTTATCTACAATTAAATAGATTTTTTAAGAACTTAAAAACTGACAGTGTTCAAGAGAAATGTGTTATGAATCGGTAGAAATGCGGAATGCGGGGGCTTAATTGATTATTTCAACTCAGGCGGAGATCATTTATATTTAGTAATGACGGCTCTGCGCAAGAGTACCAACAAACCAGTTAATTGAGCAGTGTAAATTTCAAAGCATTAAATTATGTAGTTTAATCAAGCAAACTAGATAAAACCGATGGTTACTGGTTACCTGTTACCTGTCCAATTTGATCTACACACTTTGGGATTATTTGCATAAATATGTTTTCATGGTTGAAAGTAAAAACCGTGTTAAATATAATAGAGCAATTAAATTCAATATTTTAAATAGTTTGAATGCCATTTGGAGTAGTGGTCTTATACCCGGCGTTACCCGAGTATTTATATTCATTTCAGAAATTCAATATGGCCTATAACCCAATTTTTGTTTTCAACGCTATGCACATTTCTTAACACACAGCTTACCATTTTATAATTTCCATTAAAAAGCATAAAATATTTAGTATGTTGAAGACGTTGGATTGTCAACCTTCGTGGTGTTACGAGTGATGAATAGCAGATTTAAAAATCGGGAAGTAACAATTAAATTTTATTAAAGTGTATCTGTAATGGTAATGGCGTAATGTAGGCAATTTAAAAAAACATTTGCAGTGATTAAATTGCCGACCTCCAATGAAGAGAGGTAAGTTCCGGGTTCAAATCCCAGCTAAGTACAAATTAAAAATCTCTTGAATTCAAATGTTTTTTTTTTAACACGATAAATTAAAGTGAGCGAGAGATATTATTCGATATTGCTCTGGTGAACGATCACTATTCGCAATGTTGTTAACGTTGCCTGAAATAGCTTAAGCTATTTGTTTTTAAGGCTTAAGCTATTTGGATTTAAAGCTTAAGCTATTTGGTTTATAGCTTGAAATAGCTTAAGCTATCAGTTTTTTAAGCTTAAGCAACTTGATTTGTCACTTGAAATAGCTTAAGCTATTTTATTTGAAAAAATTTAGCTATTTGTTTTGTTGAAATAGCTTGACCTATTTGTTCTGTTGCTTGAAATAGCTTGACCTATTTGTTTTGTTGCTTCAAATATATTAAGCTATATGTTTGGTGGTGTTGGAGAAATTGTGAAAAAAAAGTGGTCAGGATTCCATGGACAGCCAGACGCACAATTGTGACCATCATGGGAGAGCTAGGCATCCACAATAGGCTCTTGACGTGCGTATTTTAAGATTAGACGCGTTGCTCGCCAAATTGAGGACTCCAACTGGAGAAACTCATAGTCACTGGCCGCAGTGTTTGGCAGAAGAAGCATAGGAAGGTCATCAATGCGCTGGAGTGACCAAGTATCACTGACGTCCTGTACCAGGGTGTCCTTGGCTCTCCACGCTCGAGTTGCGGAGCCTTGTCCACCATGGAAGTAGGAGAAGGGGTCACGATCTTCAGCGATGAGGAACCGACTGTAGAAGAAGAAGATTTGTTTTAAACTAGATATAAATAGCCACAGCCCAACCGTCCCTTTAACACTTTACCCATATAATATAAAAACGTGGGTATCTGAAGCCATTAAAATATATCCAAAAAATATTGACAAAATTAATTTGCTTTATGATTACCCATCTTTCAGACCAGCAGTTGAAGAATTTAAAGGTCCATTACATTTAAATGTTTTTTTTTTCTCAAATTCACAAAGGTTGTTTCTATAATGAAAACACAACATTATTTTCGAACGGCTATAATAATAATAAAATAATTATAAAAATAATAAAAAGCCTTTTATTTCTTGCAATTAAGTATGTTACAGAGTTGTAAAAAGTATCGGCTATAGACCAAATTTAATATTCTGGGCTCAAAAACTAACCCGTGATATTAACATACCACAGACTAATAATTTTATAAATATATTGCCCGTGAATATGAGATTAAAAACAATATTTACAATATTTAGAAGACTATAAATTTTTTCTACAATAATATTACTATAATCTATACATGTTATTACATCAGATATACCTAGCGCATTCTTAAGTTTCTTTTCTTATTTCATTTTCGATTTCTACAAGTGAGTTATTTCTGAAAACATTAACTTAATATATAAAAATGAATGTTTCTTTGTTTGTCCCTTATGCGATACTTCCACCATTCTTCCGATTGCGATGAAACTTTTGTGATTTGTCGTGCGCATGCCCGTGAAGGTTTCTATATATAATGGTGAGCTCTGGCTTTATGAAATTATTCTCTTTACCGGGGTTTCCCAAACTTTTCTGAAATACACTTTGCAAACCCGTAAATTTTAATAAAACACTTTGCTTATTTTTTTGGTTGGATAATTAATAATAGTAAAGGTTTTTTTTTAAGTTTTTTAACTAATTATTTAAAAGTACAACAAATAAATTTAAACAAAAAAAATGAATAAATAATACACTAACTTTGATGGTTTTGAGTGCGTGAATAGCATATCTTGTTGATAACAGGCACAATATTGGTAAGTTGGATTCTAATATCTGGTGTGGGGTCGAGCCTGCTACTGGACGTTGACTTGGTTGCAGCTAATTAGAAAATCCCGCTTCGCATAAATAGGTTATATATAATATTAATTAATATTTTTTAACTACATTTAAAAATGAAAATATGTAATCGTCTTGTCATTTTTTGTTCTATCTTATATACTCGGATCTGTTTTTCCCTCTCTTTTCTTGTTTTCTCTTGTTGTTTGTTCTACTTAACCTGTCTTTATTTTTATTTTTATGCTGTACTGAATGTAAAACTTATATTATGATATCAAAATACCTTTGTAAAATTGTAACTACTACCTCCTACCTATGAATTGTAAGTTCCTCCTGTCCTAAAATGAGTTTTGTAACTCATCGGGATTGCTCTAGCAAGAAATAAAAACAATGAGAAAAAAAAAGGTTGTAGAAAACGAAAGTAAAACAATGAAAGCTTGTTTTGATAAATTGGGGTACTCTTGTGACAAGCCTCCCAGAAATCATTTAAAGGCTGGTATTTTTATTTTAGTTTCAAGTTAGAGTCACTAATTAAATCTCACTTGCGCTTAAGCCTATTGGTTTAGCTGTCAAGGAAAATGGATTCCGAAGCCAGGAATCGTTTTCGGAAAATATTGCAAAGAGTTGTTTTCAAGTTATGTAGGTCTTCTAAAAACTCTTTGCAAATCTCTTCATCTGCTTTAAAATGTAATGCATTCAAACATTCATGGAAGGCAGCAAAACAATCAAAATTATTAGATTCAAATGATGAAATCCAAAATTGTATTTTTTTATCAAAAAGTGCAATTTTATCTTTCGTATTAATAATCATTTTAAATAACCGCCAAACATGCAAGTTTTATCGACAATGAAGGATTTTATCAAACTTCAACAAATTTGGTCCTGAATTGTTTTGTGCCTTGAAGAAGGCCAAAAATTCGCTCTGAAGTTCATATAGCCATCTCACTTCAGTATGTAATAAAACTGCTTTGTATCCGCTACCCATTTCATGGCACAAAATTAAAAATTATGTGAATTGATACAAATAATTATTTCTTCGCTTTTACAGTGTATTTTAGTCTTCTATCTATTATATTAGTACCCCCTTCAATCCGTTTATAACAAATCCTTCAAAATTTAATATGTAATCTGTGATCTTTCCTCTAAAACATTGACATAATGCTCGCAAGGAATTCATTATACTCATTATGATTACCCGTTACGGTCTCGTCAAGACCCATAGACCCAAAAGATAAGTCATGTACACCCAAAACAATGCACGATTAACGAACAGCTCCTTGACCATGGGAAGGCCAACTTGAAACAAGTTAGAGGGAAAAGTGAATCAGTGTTTCACTTGCTTGAAATGGCTCATTGCGGGATTTACGGGCAACATGGTAAGTCACATTTTATTACCATGTTTTAATTATTTAAATAGTTTTTTTCTTTAATAACTTCTCCGAGTTTTCTGAGTGTTTAAAATTTGATAACAACCCACGGAATAAGTATTTATTGTCATCAAGTTTAATTTATAGAAATCCATTTTTATTTATATTTTACATTTAATAATTCTAAAAACTGTTAATTTATTAACTAGTTGTGTTGTGTGATTTATTATTATTATTAGTCGTGACAGCTGTTTCGTATCACGAAGGTATTATCAAACTGTTTTCAAACCACTTACAGGCAATATTTTTTATAATATTTCAATTGAAGTGCTTACTTTTGACAAGTTGTTTTTATTTTCAAAACACTTATTAGTTTCCGATTAACATTGTCGAAAACAAAAATTTCACGGCAGTACAAGTTTTACAAATATACATTTTTTTAAATGGAGTAACAATGATTTAAAACGTTTTTATGTGCTCAAATAAATCAAAATGACAGTTTGATAAAATGTTGAATGTTGAAATAGCTGTCACAATAATAATAAAAATACTTGAAGAACTTCATAATTACAATTCAACACAGGCTTGTCCTAGTGAGGTTAAAAATTGCATTGTAAACTGTTATACCTAAAATGTGAAGAATAAACAATAAAACAATAAACATTATTAAAAAAATTAGATTTACCAAAATCATACATACATTACATAATATATGGTATATCTTTATTTATATACGGTATATCTACCTTCATTATATATTTTTTTCAATAAATTTGCATTATTTTTTACCTTGGTGAGAAGATGGTGATACTTTTTACTTATTGGAAAAACGGTGTTACTTCTTAACTTACTGGAAATATGGTGTTACTTTTGGATTTGTGGAAATAATTGGGTTACTTCTTATCTTAGTGGAAAAAATTATTTCAATTTTTGACTTAGTGGAAAGAATTGTGTTACTTATTGAATTAGTAGAAAGAATGGTGTTTCTTATTGACCTAGTGGAAAAATGGTGTTACTTATTGAATTCGTGGAAAGAATGGTGTTTCTTATTGACCTAGTGGAAAAATGGTGTTACTTATTGAATTCGTGGAAAGAATGGTATTTCTTATTGACCTAGTGGAAAAATGGTGTTGCTTATTGAATTCGTGGAAAGAATGGTGTTTCTTATTGACCTAGTGGAAAAATGGTGTTACTTATTGAATTCGTGGAAAGAATGGTGTTTCTTATTGACCTAGTGGAAAAATGGTGTTACTTATTGAATTCGTGGAAAGAATGGTGTTTCTTATTGACCTAATGGAAAAATGGTGTTACTTTTAACCAAAGTGGAAATTTTTGACAGTTTTAAAACCTATCGGTCTTTCCTTTATAGGAATTTATTAATTCATTCTTTTATTGTTTCCTTGGAGTTATGTTAGCTTTTGTCGATGTGAAAAATTGATTTTATCATCTGCTGACTATATTGAAAATGAGATTTTATTTTCAAACCAAGGTTTTAACCTGATTTTATCCTTTGATCGAATTGAAAATATTCCGATATTTTTTTATGAATAAGAAGTTTGGTGTATTTTTTTTTGTTGTAAAAAGTGAAAAAGTTGACTAAAGAGATTGTGATGTAGGTTTTATCTAATATACGATACCAACAAACCAACCAAATAATTATAACAAAGGAGAAAAAGTAGTCAAATTTAAACATTTCTTTAAGGGCGATCAATTTTGGATTTTTAAGATAAAGTAATACCTACGTTTATCCTGAATTAAAAAAATTGAATCTATATGAGGCCGATATCCATGGGGTTCAGATGATCGACTTGAAGTAGAATAAAACGTGTTCGAATCTCTCATTGGATACTGATTTACTCCATTTTAAAAATAAGCCAAGCAAACTTTCGAATTGTAAATTTTGTGTTTTAAGCCGCGGCATTCCGAATTTCTACGGTTTTACAACGTATTTCTCTTGAAAACTTTAAGTTTTAAGTTTCCAAAAAAAAAATGTTATTTTTGAAGATAATATCTATACATTTGCCACGCCGAATCGGTAATTATACAAAATTCCCTCATTAGAAAAAAAATCACAAAGTATTCTCCGAAAATTATTATAAACACGTTTTTTTCTGTTATTTTACAAGTTACAAGTATGAAAAATTTCACGGTGGTTCTTTAAATGCTATAATAACTCAGGTACGGGGCATACGTCATTCCTATGTCTACCTACGTTAAATTGTCGTGAAAACAAGCTTATGTTCCCAAGCGATTAAGACTTTTCCCATAAGAGAGTTTTGTTTTATTTTAAACGAGTCGTGTTTTATTAAACACTTTCACAATTTTCTCTTTAATATTATCGTTTTTAATATTAGCGCGCTCCCTGACACATTTCTATTTACGAATCTCCCTTTGAGCGCCTACTACTACTACCTACTACTACTACTACTACTACCTACTACTACTACTACCGCGCCTTATGTTAAGTTTTCAAAAAAAATTCGTGCTGCCTAAATTACGAGAAGAATCACAACAATTATTTTACTTACGCAATCTTACTTAACTTAAAAAAACTCCACTTAAAAGGCTCATTACCAAACATATTATCAAATAAAACTTCGTCTTCAATGCGATGTCAAAATTACCAATTAATAAAAATATGATTTAACCTTTTGGTGTACTAAAAGGTTCTTCACATAAAGGAAACCGTTTTCAATAATGTTATATTACTTATTCTAACTGCGTTTAGTTAATTCACATTATTATTCAGTTTGATGGACGTGATATTGGATTATTAATAGAAACGAATATCTCAAACAGTTCATGGACACTTGAAGGTTGCACCAACTCATAGAAAAAAACATAATTTTATACGTGATTATTATGAAATAACTTATTTATTACCTTTAATGTTGAAATTTGAGTTCCCATTGAAATGATATGTAGTTATTAACGCTTATGATAAATTTGATGATTTTTAATAACAATATTCAAGAGTACTTTGAGCGTGTCACTGTGCCTATTTTTGTCATTAATCCTACACGTGAGTTAAATACATTCCATCAGGGCCTAATCATCTTTTGGGATGCTGTGTGGAGAGTATGTTATTGCATAAAATGTTGTATTTATGTCCCTGCTGACAAACTACATAAGTAGTTTAGCGGCTTTAAATGTGAATAAATAAAAAAGCATTGACTTTACTTTTGGTGAAATCGATACATTTTCAACTACCCTCATTGTATCTTTAACAGATTTTGTTAAAGATAATCTGTTAAAAATAATCTGTTAAGGATGATATGTTAAAGATAATCTGTAAAATATGGTATGTTAAAGATAATCTGTTAAAGATAATTTGTTAAAGATGATCTGTTAAAGATACTATGTTAAAGATACTCTGTTAAAGATAATATGTTAAAGATAATCTGTTAAAGATAATCTGTTAAATATAATATGTTAAAGATAATCTGTTAAAGATAATCTGTTAAAGATAATATGTTAAAGATAATATGTTAAAGATAATCTGTTAAAGATAATCTGTTAAAGATAATATGTTAAAGATAATCTGTTAAAGATAATCTGTTGATATCTATTTAATCATATTCATTGGCCTGTTTGGAACCTAGGAGGTAAAAGATTTTACCTAAATAATTGGAATTAGCGAGTTTCTTTCAGATAGGTTTTATCTCACTTCTAGAGGATATCTGATCAGTGATTTAATAGTTGTATGTATTTAAATTTGTATCTGTATTGAAAAATCATAGTGTGTTGATGTTATTGATTTTAAATGTGTTCATTAACATAATATTAACGATAATATTGGTAGAGTAGAGGTTATGAACCTTGAATTTGCATCCAGAGATCGCTGGTTCTGAGGACTATTGTTAAAGGCTTTGTCTCGAGTCCCCGGCGTTCCCCGGGCTCTACGCAAGTGTTTTGGAATCTAATTTAGACTGTGACCTTCCTCTTGTTTTGAAAGTCAAGTGTATGAAATTATATCATTCTCGGAATAATAGCATATTTGTATAAAAATCAAACAAATGCCGCCCACCCGGTGCCCGCCTGCCCGCCTGCCCGCCTGCCCGCCTGCCCGCCTGCCTGCCTGCCCGCCTGCCCGCCTGCCCGCCTGCCCGCCTGCACCCACCGACAATTTATTTGCAGTTTTATTCCCAGACTAACGCAAAATTTCACACTTGACCTTCAAATCAAGAGAATTACCACAGTCTATATTACATTTCGGAAAACTCTGCTAGTTCCGGTAGTAGGCGCTCAAAAAGAAGAAGAAGGGGAGATATGTAAATACGAACGTCAGAAGGAGCGCGCTAATATTAAAAACGATTACATTCAACCGAAAATTGTGAAAATGTTTTATAAAACACGACGCGTTTAAAATAGAGCTAATATCTATCGACGAACTCTTCAGTTATTTTTAAAGATACACATTTAATTTTTTCAAAGCTATTAAATAACAGAACGAAAAATGTTTTTTTTTCACAAAGCACTCTTCTTGGGGTGAATTGCCTAATTAAAAAAAAAAAATTCTTTTAATAATTTTCGGAGCATACTTCGCGATTTTTTCTATCGAGTGAAGTTCATATAATTACGGTTTCGGCTTGATAGTCTTCTATATTATAATATATATAAAAGTCTACTCTATATATATTATCTCTTCAATAGTCTAGATATTATCATCAAAAATTAGAACTGAAACTATTCTAGAGACATGTTATAAATCGGTAGAAACGCGGAATGCCGCGGCTTAAAGCCCCGGGGACCAGTCGTCTTTATATAAACAGATTTTATCATCTTCAACTTTAAATTTCGCTCTTATTGGAGGTTGGAATACATCTTTCATTTAATGCTGGTTTGGTTTGAGGGTGTTAAGTATCGTACTTTACTTACTTTATTTAACCAGTGATTCCTGACAATTTGATTTGGAGTAAAAAATGTAAATGAAATTTTGGACACCAGTAACATTTTTTTTTCTACAAAAACATAAAAAAATAGTAGTCATTGGACAGTTTGGGGCGGAGTAAGAGGTTGAGCGGATACTCGTCTGAGTGACCAGTGATGACATATGGAAATATTTTTTTTTTGTTTGATATTAAAGAAAAAAAATAAAGTCATCGAAAAAGTTCATTTACATTTTTAACTCCAAATAGTTTCAAGAATCACTGGTTAAAGTAAGTCAAGTACGATTCTTACCACTCTGTATGTATATACAAATAGTAAAGAAAATGAAAGTGCACCAGTTATTCCGAATTAGTTACTAAGCATTACTAAAAAAAGTCTTAACAGCAATCTTATTAGCCTAGTAAATGACCAAAGCATTTATCTATAACTAGCCAATACCCGGCAAGCGTTTTGCAGTGCCACATAAAGAAAGAAATTATATCTCTGTGCGTGTCCTTTCCCGTTTCCCTTCGACCTTCCCGGTATTTTACCTTCCTTCGTTCCTGCATTTCCCTCCCGCGTTCCTCGTCCATCTTCCCTCCCTCCCTCCTTCCTTCCCAGCTGCTAAACTATATGAAATTCATACATTTTTTCAGACAAATTGTACTCCACCTATTATATTTTTTTAATGCAACTTTCAAAACGCCAGAGCTCACCAATATACACAGAAAACTTTGCGGGCTTGCGCAAAATAACTCACCAAAGTTTCATCGCATCGGATGAATGGTATAGAAAATAATTTCATAACGCCAGAGCCCACTATCAAAGTCAACCGAACTACTGAAATCAGGCAGCTGACAATATGAAAAATTTGTCACTTGCAACAGTCTAGTAAAATATCTATTACCTACTCATATTTCTCGGCGCCCGTGTTTCCCCTTACACCTAAACGTAAAATCAGCCCTGTTATTCTCAACTCTGAAGGTACATTCCACTGGGAGAGTCTAAAAACGTCGCACCTCTGCTTTGAATCAATTAACGTATTCCGGGGTTTTTCTCTTTTTTTATTTATCATTTGTCAACATTCCTTTATTGTTGTATAAATTTTTTTTTAAATCAAAAAAAGATTCAACATTTACGCCTTCATAGTTGTTGTTCTTCTTTCTATTTTAAAGACAACGTAGAAGAGGGTTTCAGAAGTACCAAGGTTTTAATCCTCGGATGAATTATTATTTTAAAAAGTGTACTTACATGGACGAAAATATACTTTGGATGACCGATAAAAAAGGCGTTCTTGGATAGAAATTTAAATTTATATATTTAAACCAATTTATTTTTCAACTTAAAACGGTCATTCGTAATTTAAATTAAACCCAATTATATATAGAAACCTTCGCGGGCATGCGTACAACAAATCACCAGTAAGTTTAATCGTAATCAGTTGAACGGTTTAGAAACGCAAACAAAGAAATTTTACCTATTATTTGTTTTTTTATTTTTTTTATTAGGATGTTACAGGTTTGATTCCCAAAGCAGCTCAAAGCTATAACATTGTCATAGTCCAAACTATAACAATGCCATAGTCCAAACTATAACATTGCCATAGTCCAAACAATAATTTGCATATTCCAAACTATAACATTGCCATAGTCCAAACTATAACATTGCCATAGTCCAAACTATAACATTGCCATAGTCCAAACTACAACATTTCCATAGTCTAAACCATAACATTGCCATACTCCAAACTATAACGTTGTCACAGTCCAAACTATAACATTGCCATAGTCCAAACTATAACATTGCCATAGTCCAAACTATAACATTGCCATAGTCCAAACTATAACATTGCCGTAGGCCAAACCATAACATTGCCATAGTCCAAACTATAACATTGCCACAGTCCAAACTATAACATTGCCATAGTCCAAACTATAACATTGCCATAGTCCAAACTATAACATTGCCATAGTCCAAACTATAACATTGCAATAGTCCAAACTACAACATTTCCATAGTCTAAACCATAACATTGCCATAGTCCAAACTATAACATTGCCACAGTCCAAATTATAACATTGCCATAGTCCAAACTATAACATTGCCATAGTCAAAACTATAACATTGCCATAGTCCAAACTATAACATTGCCATAGTCTAAACTATAACATTGCCGTAGGCCAAAACATAACATTGCCATAGTCCAAACTATAACATTGCCACAGTCCAAACTATAACATTGCCATAGTCCAAACTATAACATTGCCATAGTCCAAACTATAACTTTGCCATCGTCCAAACTATAACATTGCCATAGTTCAAACTATAACATTGCCATAGTCCAAACTATAACATTGCCATAGTCCAAACTACAACATTTCCATAGTCTAAACCATAACATTGCCATAGTCCAAACTATAACAATTCCACAGTCCTAACTATAACATTGCCATACTCCAAACTATAACATTGCCATAGTCCAAACTATAACATTGCCATAGTCCAAACTATAACATTGCCATAGTCCAAACTATAACATTGCCGTAGGCCAAACCATAACATTGCCATAGTCCAAAGTATAACATTGCCACAGTCCAAACTATAACATTGCCATAGTCCAAACTATAACATTGCCATAGTCCAAACTATAACTTTGCCATCGTCCAAACTATAACATTGCCTTAGTTCAAACTATAACATTGCCATAGTCCAAATTATAACATTTCCATAGTCCAAACCATAACATTGCCATAGTCCAAACTATAACATTGCCACAGTCTAAACTATAACATTTCCATAGTCAAAACTATAATTTTGCCATAGTCCGAACTATAACATTGCCATAGTCCAAACTATAACATTGCCATAGTCCAAACTATAACATTGCCTAGTCCAAACAACATTGCCAAAGTCCAAAATATATAACTAACCATCTTAAAGCCAGAGAGGATGGACCGCCACAAAACTCGGTCTTGGTATACACACCTTGCTTCATTCACATTCAAACACAGTCTCGTACACACCCTTCTGACGTTATTCTGACTCTTGATATGGCCCGACGCAAGTATTTGGTTTTCTCGATCATGCCATCTCTTCCTCTGGCGCCCTCGACGTCTTCCTTATATGTATTATACTATAGTGTGTAATTTGTGTGCACAGCTATCGTAAAGAACATCGACATGCAAATGGTGATATGTTTTTTCATCCCGGAAAATTGAAATTAAATTTGATATTTGGTTTAGAACCTCGCCAAGGCTCTTTCTTGGTCTTGATAGAACAATTTAAAAACTAATAATGCATGCAAAATAGTCATCAAGGTTGTTCTAAGGCCAAGGTTTGAAGTTATTAGCAGTCGAATTTAATATATTTCTGTTGATAATTATGTATACACAATTTGGAAGCTGTTTGTAATGGCAAAAAATTACTTTAAAAAAATGAGTGCGTCTAACCTTTACGAGCGGTTGAAGTAAAACTTCTTTGACGAAAAACTAACAACTAAATAAAAACTTACATTTTTTATGCGGCGGAACATGATTAAGTTGTTTATTTTTTCGTCTATAATAATTTATAGACGAATTTGAAATATGAATTTGAACTATAGACAACACTATTTTTATTGTCACACTACTGCCACTTTTGACTTCAATAGCTAGAATTCACAAGAATCAGAGAGATAAATAAGACAAACCAATATGTCCATCTAAAATCTTTAGTTAAATCATATAATAATCAACAAAACATAACAAAAACCTGTTGAACTTACCTTATACATTAGTAAACAAAATAAACGGATGACGTCTGACGTTTGCGTTTGCTTTGACGTTTGGTTATTCGTTGCTTAGCGTCACACTCATTGTTGCCATACCTACGACGTTAATCTGATGATGTATAAGTCGAACGTTATTTATGATTTAAAATGTTACTTCCGTCAAAAAAAGATCTGGGTTACTCCTCGTAATCCACCTAAAGAAATCTTACTTCAAAAAACATTATTAATCAAAACAATAATTTTATGCGCCAGCGAAACTATGAGCTGCGGCGTCATTAAATTTGCAGAGATTTTCAGCTCACAAAGTAGTTTATACCGTAAACTATTTATGGATGTTTATAAAATATAGGTTTCTGTCGAAAAATACGTAGTTTCACGGCCAAAACGTTTCGGGCAGCTTTACAGTGTCCACCATCAGGGCAGATGATGGTGGACACTGTAAAGCTGTCATAAACGTTGGTTAAAGAAAGAGGTAGCGCAATACGGCATAATAGCCCAAAATAAATAACGAAAATAGTTTTGGCCGTGAAAATCTAAAATCATATCGGAAAATGTAATGTATGACCTAGATTTCAAAACACGCCGACACCGGGTAGTAAAACTTGCGATTAGAAATAATAAATCACGAAATACAAATAAATATATACGGGCAATTCATTTAAAGGGGTCAAGGTTGAATGTATTTTTGCACACCATAGACATCATAATTTAAATATCTATGGTAAAAACCGATAGTATCAAAAGTTTTAAAAAATTGGAACATCGGCCCCCAGGCCCCTCTTACCCCACAAATATCCAAAGATACTGGGTGGTTAGAGACGTTTGTCAAGTTCTGTTTAAATTTAGACTAGCGATCCAATTCGACAATGAAATTTTTTTGTTCATTTCATTCTTAGGTTCCTAAGAAGCAAATTTTTTTTTTTATCCATGCATTTCACCACTACATCTAACATATTTTTTCATCAAATTCGATTATTGGCATATTGCTAGTCAATCCAAGGGAGCCTGCTATGCCTCATTTTTTTGTTTTTTCTTTATTCTTTATTTAATTCCATTATTTCTAAATACAATTGTATATAATTATTTTTACTTAAATTTATTTAAAAAAATAAGTATTTAAATATAAGGCAAAAATAAGTAATTGGAACACATTAAGGCACTACCTGATTATGGGAAATCTATCCAAAAATACTAAAATACATCAACAAGTACCTAAGTAGGTATAAAATGTTAATTTTTAGAATTCATCCTAAACTTGCAGATAAATCAATAGATGTCGCATATTAAATAAAAATTGATAAATTTATCCAAGACAATATCTAGATAGCATTTAGTTCGGATTTGATTCTTGCAATCATACATAAAGATAGCAGCCAATAAAAATATGCGTTAAGAAAATTAAGATGGTAATTCGACTAGTATTCGTCAATACTAGTCGAAGTATGATACAATTAAATATGACCGAATCGGATAGGGACACATTAGAGCAGTTGACAGAGGTGCGTCCCGGCAAGGCGAAGGTCCTGGGTTTACATTTTTTAAATTTACCTACTTGACTCCTCAGAGGACTCCTTTCTGCAATTTTAGTCCAGGTATTTTCTTTAATTTTCTCTCCAAACAAATAACATCTCTTATATCAAGTTTCATCTCAATAAGCCTCCCCACTACACATCATTTCTTCAGTCTGAACTCGACTAATTATAAAATTTGCCCATTTAAATAAAAAACACATAAATTCACCTTCCCTCTGTCTATCTTTTTTAAGATAATATCTGTACATTGTAGAGCCGAAACCGTAATTATGTAATATTTAATCAACGCATTTATCGAGAGATTTTTGCTCTATTTTAAGCGAGTCGTATTTTAATAAATATTTTCGCTTAATTTTTTATTTTTTATTATTTATTAACCAAAAATACATTTTAGGTGGATTTTTTTAGGTATATGCCACCTCACTAGGTTGAGCCTGTTCCGAGGTGGCGAGGTGATTATTGTAATCGTTTTTTTAATATTACATTCGTATTTACATATCTACCTTTCTTCTTCTTTTTGAACGCTTACAAACGGTCGTTAAAGGGTGAATACAAGAAGCATTTGGAAAGAAAAATAAAAAACACGGGTCTCTTTAAAATAATTATTTATCTTTACATATAAACAAGAGGGCATATTTAATTTATCTGCATTTTCCACAGACAATCGATTCCTTTTTTTCATTTTTCTTTATTCATTGCTTTGTAATTACATCATTTGTGGATTTCACGACCGCCATACTGCACATGCCGGTGCACGGAGAATTTTTTATTCTAAAATACGATCATTTTATTCGTAAAAACGATTAAAAATGGGATTGAAGTTCTGACAAACAAATTAACAGTGTTTCAATGTTTATTGGCGGGAACATGTAAGAATAATTTGATGGTATACTTCATTTATTGGCGGGAAAATGTAAGAATAATTTGTTGGTATACGTACGAAATTAAGTATACCATCAAATTATTCTTACATGCTCCCGCCAACAAACATTGAAACCCTGTTGATTTGTTCGTAAGAACTTCAGTCCCGTTTAAAGTAAAACTTATTTGACTGTTGTGGCAGCTTTTACTAAAATGGTACAATTACTGCGACCTGTGTTCATTTTTATTTTTAAAGGGTTCTCGCCTTCGTTGGAATATTTTTATTATTTTTCGAAATTTGGATAAAAAATCAAGAGCGAATCTATGTTCATAATTTATATTGCATTTCTCAATACACGCGACCCGGCTCAACAGTCCACGATACACAGCCACACCACCGGCTGTTGAGTTTGGTCGCTTGTATTGAGAAATATAATAAAAATTATGAATATAGATTCGCTCTTGATTTTTCATCAAAGTTTTGGAAAATAATAATAAATTTCTAGCGAAGGCGAGAACCCTTTAGGAATAAAAATAAACATACAAATAAATAAAATAAAAAGCCTTCGAGTGGTTAAGTACCTACTTACAATTTTATGGTTTTTGAAGAAATATTGGTTTTGATTTATTTAATAAAATAAAATAATAAACATAATTGTTTTGACCCGAGGTGTACTGTTCACAGAACCACTAGTTATTACAGTTGAGTCAGGTGGGTAGTAATTGCAGTTGAATAATCTACATAAATCTAATTGATTTGTGATTAGATATCTGGAGCAAGACTTTAAATGCTGTAATTGTGATGTAATTAATTATTTGTGAAGTCTTTGTAAAAAAATGCGTTGTTTGGTTAATAATATGAAACTCTTGCAACGATGATGTTATGTTTTTGACTTTTGGAGTAATTTAGTTGTGATATGTTTTCTCTCGCTTCTTGAGGCAATAACAATATTACCTCGTGAATTTGTGTAGGCTGTTGAGGATTTGTACCTTTTTATTTATTTGATTTATTTATATTTGCGTATCTGTTTAATTTCGTGTGTTTGCTGTGTTTATTATGTGTGCGTAGTGTTTTTGCTTTGTGTGTCTGTGGTAATAGTTGGATTTGTTGTATTTGATGTTTTTTCTTTGTGTTTGTTAGATTTATTGTATATAATGTGTTGTATTGTTTTGAGTATTTGTTTTTGAAGAGTCGCTTTTATTTCTTGTGTTTTGTGTCATAAATATTGTAAACTAGATTTTTTCATTCTTCATTTTAAGCACCCGCTAAACTGCCAACGTAGTTTATCAGCAAGTTAATTTAACAATTTTAATATAACAATAAGGCACACATAGAACAAGAAACCACAAAATAGCAAAATGGATACAGAATAATAACTTTTAAATAACCACATACAGATCATTGAAGAAGAAGATAACAACAATAATCTAATTTTTTTAAATATGAAAATGAACAGAGAAATAATAAAAGTTAATGGTCGCAACTGGGACTCGAACCCAGAACCTTACGTCTTACCGGGACATACACCTCTGCCAAGTGGGCCACTGCGATCTATTGTGAGACTGTCGTAATTGTCAACTTCATATTTCAAATTTATATATTTATCCGAGACACTATCTAGGTAACAAATACATTCTTTGAATACTTGTTTCCAATAATAAAGTAAAATAAAAAAAAGAAGATTTAACACATGCTAATTACTCATATTTATGCATAAGATTATAAACAATATCTATTAATATAAAAAAATATGATATGTTATAATTATTTTTTTTTATTTTATATTTTAGATCGGTATTGCAATTTGATTTGAATTTTATCTGCATTGCCATCTTATTAAGTATGGTAGACACAAGATAAGAAATGTCAGTTAATTTGATACAACTCTCTCTCTCTCTGGTTTCAATCCTGGGATTGGTTTGCAGCAATTTCCTTTATTTTTTTTACAACTAATACAACTAGAAAAATCATATTATTTTAAGAATGCACAATGAACATAACTATAGACATAGAATAAAGAAAATAACACTAGAAGTGGCTGTCATGCAAATCCGAAATGAAAAAATGTTCCATTTAGCCCAACCCCCAGCTTTCCATCTCACTTACACTCACCTGAAATCGTAGATCTCCATCCCATTTCAATGTCCAAAAATTCCGAGAGCCCAATTTGGACCTATAATTGGATCACGAAATATTCCCACAAGACACTTCTTGCGATATTCTTTGTTATATAGGTAAATTTTATAAGTCTAATAAAATTCTTCGAACATTTTGTTATTTTTATTACGTGATCATTTTTGGCATTCGCATAACCTCGAACTTGCGATCTCCTGCTATTTTAAACTCCGCGAAAAATTGCATTAAATTATATCTAACAATAATTTCCACCTGAGTAAGCTCTGTATAAAACAATTTTAAGCTAATCAATATACATAATGCAAAGAAGATAAACTTGAGCGAGCTAACTACATAATTAAAACGCTTGCCATTGCTATTATAAATGACCAAAATTCGGATATCCGAATTCACGGGCTCATTTGTTGTTCGACTTTGTCGGTAGGATAACCACTTCCAACTTACAGTAAGTTAACATTATCTAATAATTACATTTCTAATCAAACCAATAATTTAATAAAGCATCCAAAAATAATAAGATATTGTATGTAAAAGTTTTTTTTTATTATAACTTTGTAAAGATTTGTATTTGAATTTACTATAATTTAGTTTATGTATTAACCTTTTCCATTTCAAAATCAATTATATTTATGTAAAAAAAAGAGTAGAAATAGTTATATATAGTTTTTAAATTCGTGTAATTACCAAATCACACTGTAATTTTTTACACTTTTTACTTTTTATATTGTTTCTTTTTATCAGAGAAGAACTTTAATTTTTCTTTAGGGTTAAATTATTTGAAAAACAATTTTTTGTCTACTTTATTAATAATGTCCGTGGTCCGAATCAAATTGTTATAACTATGTTAAAAAAAAAATTTAAAAAAAATGTACATTCAAAATTTATTTCGATTCCACATTTTTATTATCATGTTTTTGTGTTTTCATTAAACATTTTAAGAGGAAACCCGGAAAGAGGAAACGGCGTTTTGTCCATACAAACTATTCCCCAATTTTCTCTCTGGATTTGGACGCTAATGCAAATGTTGTGTTAATATTATTTGCATATGGACCACTAGCATGTCGGTACGTTTTGCTTTTTTGGATAAGGTACTTCTTATAGAATAAGAGGAGAGACCCTTCAAAAATCGTTAAAATTGCCTTGTTTGAACGCCATCCACAGACGTTCAGTATACTAAAATTATTTTATAGTTAGAGTAAAAAAAAACTTTAAATCGATTTCGTGTTTCCTCTTAAATCCTTTTCTGTTAATTACAAGTTTTCACATTTATTTATTTTAAAGGTAAACATTTTGCAACTTCTCTCCAATAACATATTTTTTACATGTATATTGTCGGTACTGTAATTAGTACTTTTTTATTTCCATATTTTTGTATTGATTAAAAAAAAATTTAAGTCCCTTGTAATTTCTCTAGTTTATCATTATAGACTAGAGAATATGAATTAAATTAATTTTTGTATTGATTAAAAAAAATTATAATAATTTAAGTACATTGTAATTTCTCTAGTTTATCATTATATTATCTATGTTTTCCTTTTTTTTTTATGTACCTAATGGATGGTTTTCGCACGAATTTTCCCGCAATACGAAATACGGTCCCATTAGAATGAAAGAATTGTTAAATCACATACGTTGTCTTCGCGATTTAAAGTTATTGTTTAATAATGCCGTCAACTATGTGTGATAATTTATAATAAGGGTGGACATTTGTTGCCAAAACATAAATAAATAAAGGCGAAATAATGAATTAATTCCGTCAAACGTTTAAAGTGTGCTACCACCTTAGAATAATTGCAAAAACTCATAATTTGTAGACTTTCTCATGGTAGGGACACACTAATTTAGGCCCGGTTTATCAGTTGATTTTAAGCTGGGCTTGGTTAAAATGTCGAGCTTAGCTCAGCTTGGAACATAATCCGAATTTAGGTTGAAGTAGATCACCAGTATTACGTGTATTGGCTATAAATTTAATACAAGAATGTGTATCTTTTTTCATTGAAAAACAAATCTACCGTCTGTATTCTCTACTGTCATCTTAATCGGGAAATCCATGCACCAGGAAATCGCGATATTATGATCGCAGCATGGTTTGGTATGCTAGTACACAAATTTTAATTAGTATTTGTTATGCTAGAGTCAGTGCATTATTAAAGAAATTAACTGCTGAAAAAGAATGTAATGACCTACTTTTAAAATCCCTCATCAGACTATTTTTGATTGATTATCAATTGATAACATCGTCATTCTTAATCGATCGATGAATATAATAGTCCTTACTTGTTAAATTCGGTAATTTAAATTTCGGTGGGAAGTATTCAAGTATTACTTACGTAAATGTCAGATTAGGCATATGACTGCTAGCGCCACGGTATATAAAAAGGGGACTCTTCTGCGACTTATCGAAGCTTGAACGGTAGATTTAGCACGCTTAAATTGGAGCGTGTTGTACAATGCTGATATACCGGGCCTTAATGTAATATCTTCAATCTTATTTTTTATTTATTAAGTTAAAAGAAATATACATATTTCGATTTGTTAACTTAAGTATACATTGATACAAATATTATTAATAATGATGGTTTACTACCTAACACCAAGTAACACATTTTTTTAAGTAAGAACATTTTGGTTTTGCTCATTAAACATTTTTTTTTTTAAATATATTAATTTTATTTTCGGTTGTCAGGCAATTTTTTTTTATTGAATCCCAAATATAAAGAATAATTTAGTATAATATTAAATAAAAATGCATAGAAACATTTTACGTAGACCGCTAGAATGCACAATAATATTGTCATTTGAAATGTACTCGTATCTTGGCAATATTTTATTTTGCGCCTTCTTTCGCCGTAAAAACTATATGTCTGTAATATTAAATTATTTCTGACAGTTCTGTTTTATTTTTATTCTTTTTCATTTTACTTTGGAAAAGAGACAACAAAAAATCGAAAAAAATGTCAATTTTTTATATAAATAATAGTTCTACAATAATAAGAGTTCAAGATCCTTACAAGTTCCTATAAATAATTCTACTTCCAAAATGAAGTAAAAATTAGTACCTATTTATATTTACTGAAATTAGAATTTATTATTTGGTCAATTTCCGATTTTCTCCGTCGTTCAGTCTTAAAAAATTGTTATATTTTTTTTAATTTCCTGCCAAAGAAAACGAAATTATAGTTACTTAAATTTGTAAATATTATTTTTCAAGGTGGTTGGATAATCAGGAAACCGAGTTTTTTATATTCTAGAATCCTTGCATTTTTTCCAACAAATAAGCAATCGGTTTAAATTATCAGAAATTTCCCGCCATTTGGGGAATTCCGCACGAATTGGTCCATAGATAAACTTAATAATTATAATATTTCCATTTCCGGAATCTATAATACTCGCTTCTTAAGAGGCTAGACTTTGAACCACACGCGGAACACCCGCGTCTGTCATTCTGTCTCGCTCACAATAAGCTCACCCACACTTACAATACATGCGAATGCGAAATGTGCGAATGAGACAACGCTCAAATTTAAGCTACGTCGGTAGCTTCTTCTAATTTTATAATACTTTATGAGAGTTGAGTTAGCAGCACTTTTTCCCTAAATAATATTTTTTGATAAATCGTACATGTTTGTCAGTGAATGTTTACGTTAATACGAAACGCGTCGAAAATTTGAAAACATACCGACATAGTTTTCACCCTCTAGAAGGCAGTATAAAAAAATATATTCATTTTGTGCAATTTTCGATGTAGAAAAGTGTTTTTTCCCGGGCGTCTTTTTTGTATGGGCCGAAAAGCGAAGTCTATCATCTTAATATTACCTAATTTATGCAAAGCGTTTTTTTCTTTTAAAGGTGCTTATTTACCGTCGTAATTCGTAATACGGTGGTCCTTGAAACGTGATATTTTGCATTTTTTAAAGTTAACCAATAATAACCATTAAAGTGCATTATTTTTCAATTCCAGTAACTGAATTACTTACTTCTTCTTCAAACTTCGCAAAATCACTTTGTGGCATCATTTTGAATTAAATTAAAACAAATAACTTTGTTTAAACCACTAATAAATATAATTTATAATTTTCTTTATTAGTGGTTTAAACAAAGTTATTTGTTTTAATTGAATTACTTACCACTGACTGTTATCTAACTACAACCATTTTAATGTGCATATTAAGCGTGTCCCTATTTTGTAAATATATACCCTTTTTTAAGATTTAGAATTAAAAAATAAAACAGTCAAATAAAATAAATACTAATTTATACGAAATTACCGAGTCCCTTTCAAAAATAATTACCATCATCTTGCGTAAACTCTCATAGATTCTTCCAAAATCTACTAAACCACTTTTAAAATTTATTGAAACCACTTTTTACTATGTTGTATGACTAGACTTGTTAACCTATTTTGATAGCTTTTTGAATAAATTAAACCGGTGTACTTACTACTTACTACTTACTGCTTACTGTCTGTTTTACTACTATTTATTATAATACCTAATCATTCGGTTTATGCAATTCAGTTATGAGTCACAGTAAAAGTAATAAATTGATACATCACCTTTTCAAAATAATTTAGGTTTTTTTTGTGTGAAAACCTCAAACAAAAAGCTGCTCCGGTCCGGAGCCAATGTGAGGCTGAAGGTAGTCGGTAGGGGAAGGATATGGAGTAGAGAAAGGTGGGGAAGTACTTGGCTAATCATATCTGGTCACCAAACACGGCTAAAGCCATTTCAATTAAAGGAGACCTTTTGATCGCTCCAGCAGGACTCTCTCGGAAAATTGCCTTGAACAGCAGGTGGAAGTGTGGGATCCGTCGCTCCTGGACACCCTTACCCACAGATTTCTACCCACGCTTCATACCTCTTTCCTTCCCAGAATTTCCTTTTCGACCCTATTCGAATAAGAATTGGAAATATTTCCATTATTTCTCGCCTTGTTGAAATTCACGTCCTGTGGGAACTGGAAGTGGGAACTTTAGATCAATCTGGAGAGTCCCTCTTTAAACGAATATCCTCTCGTCTCATCTCTTCAAAGTCTGAGCTCGACTCCAATCCTCCATATGATTTTGTAATATAAACTTGCTAACCATCACGCCGTTTCCACGCAAGGGTAGGCAGAGGGACGGACCGCCAAACAACCTTCGCACATACTCTTTGCCTCGTTCACATTCATACATCTTTTTTATCTATTTTTTTATTTCTACGCTTTTACATACAGTTTATAAATGTAATGACATTAGGTACAAGTAAAACAAAAATTGTTCTGAATATAAAACATAGTAGGTAATAGAGTGAAATATGATCGGCAACTGTATGTAAATGGCTAAAACGAACGTAGTTATGTTTTGTGAACACCTCACTAGGAAAACCTGTGCTGCGGTGTTCGCATGTATTATTATGCCGTCATAAGTGATAGCACAGTATCCCCCTTGATATATCTCAAGGAGGACTCCGTAGTTCCATCCATGGTGGCTGTATTGTACATATAGTAGGTGTAGGTAGCTGTGTTGAGAAAGTCATCATAATATTATACAGACACAATGTAGTAAGTTGAGGTAAGTTAAGCGTCTTATACATAGTCTTCTATTATTCTGACTCAAGTATCTGAATCACTTGATCGCGCGATGTCATTCTCGGGCGTCCCCGACTTCTTCTACCATTCACATTTGCGTCATATAATTCTCTTTGCACTCATTTCTTCGTTCATTTGCTATAAACGCCCAAACCATCTGAGGGTCTTGCGGATCTCCACATTTCTCACACATAGATATTTGCCCTTTTAAATACAAATACATAAATTCACCTTTTCTCTCTTCATAAATTAAAATGATGGCCCTGGACATTTAAGAGTAAAAGTCAGAAATATCTAATAATAATCAAAAAAATTTATAATTACAACAATGATCTTGAGACAAAACAAAAATTATAAACGTAGGCATCACCTTTCATTAAAATCTTTCATTTGTTAACCAAATAAGGGCTAACAAATGTTGAGATTTAGAACTAGGCTAAACAGGGATTTCAAGAATACCTATGTATTAAACTTAAATTTTTGTTGCCTTTGTTAGAAGTCAACTGAATACAATTCTCCCGTCTGGAACCCACATGTTTAATAATATTATTATTACATATTAAAACGTTTTATGAATTTTAAAATAGAAATTATGTTAAACTACAATACTCTTTTAAATGACATGAATATGCTTAAATTGTCAGACAGAAGGATTTTCACTGACTTGGTATTTTTATATAAAATATTAAATGATGTAATTGATGGTCCAGAATTGCCTGCATTGATTAGCTTTCGGATTCCACTGCGTAATACTCGGGATTTATTTCAGTGTAGCAATTCTGGGACTAACTACCATATGTATTCATCTTTGCCCAGAAAACTAATGTAGGGAAATAATTATACCAAATCAGTGGACATTTTCAATTTGTCACTGAACAAATACAAAATTTCGTTACTAAAGCAGTTCAGTTATGTACAATAAATGGTGTATATTTTACTACCCTTATGTAAAAAACCCTAAAAAGGCGTTGACAATAAATAAAAAAATGTTGAAAGAGTAAAGATTTAATAATAGTTGTGTTGTTTGCCAGGTTTGCCATGAAACTCGCCGCTATCTTGTGTCTCCCTCTGGTGCTGGTGGTGCTGGGCACCAATGCCACCACTGACCTGTTCACAGCCGTGGCCCAGAAGAAGATGGACGATCTGGTGCAGCTGCTCACCCTCGTCGAGAAGGGATTTGTACAGCTCACCTTAAAAGACTGTAAATATACTATTAAACACCTTTCAAAAAATTTCATATGAGCAGGTAAAGTGCATTAACTTCGGGAGATGATACGTAAGTAAAAAAGACAAATTATTTTTTCGAAATTCCATCTTTTAGGGGTAATTTTTTGGTATAAAGATAAAATTAGTCCGGCGTGTGCGGCCAGCATTATTATTTCCCCAGGCAATGTTGCCAAAATCGCGCCCGGCAGGCTCTCAACAAATTAAGAGTAGTTTTTACCTCACACTAAGGATATTCAGAAGGTACGTCTTTTTATATGGGAAAATTGGAATTTCGGACCATCATGTAGAATCACCTCCTGAAGTTAATACACATTACCCCGGACACCATGTACACGTATAAAGTTCTGATGTGTAATTGTGATTATTATTACATGTATATCTTATCAGCAGTTTCACCTTCTGCAGCCATTATTGAAGTGTGGTAAAGCCGCTTACCGACGATCCTAGGCGCTTATAAAGAAAAACATATTTTTTTTAAATTCCCATGCCCTTATTGATTTCCGAATGAAATGTCGGAAATTACTAATGATTATTAAATACCCTTTAATTTTCCCCAACCTAACCTAGCCTAACCTATTTCTCCTAGTTTTTTTCATGACTTTTTGTCTTTCAAAGGAGTGATGAAGCGCCACTTTTTTGAGTTGTCCCATTACCGTCTAGGCTCACCATTTACCGTGCCTTTCCTTAAATCTGTCCATAATAAATTTATTGTTTAATTTTCGCATTTGTTTGGCTGCGTTTGTTATCACATCAAATAAAAAAACACTCGCCTTCTAACGATATACACATTTGTAAGAAATCACCAACAAAAAACTATTTATTAGATAATAATATTGAAATTGTAACCGCTTAACATGAAGTATAACAAAACCTTCAAAAACTCACAAGGATTTCGAAATAATCGTTTTAAAATCAACAAAATATGTGTAGTTTTAACATTGGCTAAACCAGATAAAAATGCAAGATAGTCCAACGACGTCATGAAGAACTAAACATTCACAAATAGTCACACGGCCATGAAAAAGTTTATCAAAATAGAACAATGTCAAAAGCATGTTTTTTTGTAATTTGAGCCGCGAGGCGTGCATTTAATAAAGATGTTTTGAAGGTTGCATACTTTTAGGTGGTCAAATGATATCATAACGTTATGTTATGTGCATAATACATTTTTGATATAACCGGTTTTATGAAGTTACCGTGATTTAAAATTAATTATCTAGTTTTATTCGTGATTTGGTTACTGGTTGATTATTTAACTTGCGTATTTTACGAATTTAATCGCTAAGTAATTAATTTAAAATGTTTGAGGACAGCATTTGTACAATATAGTTTGCTATGCAAGGAAAATGGGAATTGGCATGGTGACTATTTTAAAGCTATTATAAAATAACTTCGTCGGCATAGGATTAGTACTTTGAGTAATCTATATCTTTTCCTGGGTCGCATCTACGTTTTAAAATATCTATAATTCTTGATTCGATTCAAGTATTGGGCGGGTACTTCAAATAAATGCACTAATTTAAATTATTATTATTTATTTAATTTTTTCTAAAATTGAATTTTTGGCTTAACAATCATTGTTTTGCAAAATGTCATTCTCAAATTTTGACATTTTCTTTTAAAAAATAATGATTATTTTCAATATATTGAAAATAAATAGCTAGCTATGAATTATAGCCTATATGTTATTCTGATGTATGAACTATATTATTGTAAAGTTTTATTAAAATCCATTCAGTAAATTTTGCGTGAAAGAGTAACAAACATACATACATCCATACGAACTTTCGCGTTTATAATATTAGTATAGTAAGAATAGTAAGATGGAGCTTATTTATTGTTTTTGTGTTTAACTCGTAGAACTCCATTTAATTTTTTAAATTTTTAATTTTAATTTAATTTAATAATTTTATTATTAAGTTCGGCAAATATTTTAATTTTTTATTATTGTGACAGCTGTTTCGGCTTACAGGGCCATTTTCAAACTGTGACTGTACCACATTGAGACGACTGAATTATTCGATCTTAAATGTAAATTTTGAAGGTGTATAAATTGATTTATTACCGGTTAAACCAATTTGCTGAGAAAATAATTGTAGCAATAAATTCTCTAGCAGGGTACTCTGAAATCTGTTTTCCCCGCACTAAATGTTAATGTGTTCTTATTTGTTTAATAATGACGTTACTGCTATGAATTATTTCGATGCGTTATATTGTTTAGCTTTTGTAAATATACTGAGAAGGGGGAATAAATTATTTTCTTTAATTTATCAATTCGTGTTAAATTAGGGTTTATCGTGCAGTTTGAAAATGATCTTGTAAGCCGAATAAAATAAAAAACAATAATAAAAAACAATTTTCACAAAAACTTTTCCATGTGATAAATCTGTTTTTTTTTGTATTTTTAGGCACTGACGTCAAAAACTTTTTGGGCTACAGTTATACTCAACTATCGGCCTCTGGTTTGCCCGATCTCTCTGGCATTACTATCGATCTTCACTCTGGGGGATACAGTGTAAGTACCTTTCCTATAAATTGTAATAACCCGAAGGATTTAAAAAATGATACATTAATCACATTTTTGCTCCCGAAACATCGGCAAATTATCTAGCACATGGTTTTATAGTCAGGAGAAATTATTTATATTTATTAATGGTTTATGCCTTAGTAGATAGTGTTGCCTTACTGATGGAATACAAGTTGGCGCTGCCAAAAAGCGCAATACCTTTGCGCGGTGATGTCGTTTTTCACCCGGCATGCCGCTTGAAGTCCCGAAAACCCTTCTGGATGGAAGAAGAGAGACTCCTCCGATCACCCCTCATCCCAGAAGACAGGTGGAAACTTGAGAGGCAATCGGCCAACGTGGAAAATGCCCATCTCGTACAAAGCCCCACTGAGAGACAGTCTGGGTTCTCATTGCCTCGCGAATTCTGGTCCGCCGTCAATAGGATAAGGTGCTCCCATAGCAGTTATGGGAGCATGATGCATAGAGGGTGCCTTAAATAGTCGGCAATGTGTGAATGCGGTGCGGTGTAGACCAACGGATCATGTGGTCAACGAATGTCCGCTCCATTAATTTCCTGGCGGAATTGATGAGGTTCACAGGGCGACGCTTGAGGTCCTAGACTGGATCACAGACCCAGATGTCCCCCTTTGACCCCCGCCGTACGAAAGAAAAAGTAGATACTTTTCAGGGGCGGAATAGTTTTCGGCAAATGCTGACTGCAGACTATAAACTTGGGCACGCGGGCCTCCTGCATCCCCTGCCTGAGAGTGATCCGGAATTCATGCCCATAGAACGGGCCGCCGAGAGGGGGGTTCAGGGTTCAGGGAAGTGTAAACAATCATCGGACCCAGGTTCAAGCAATCACAGAACTTACCTTATATAAGCGCCTCGAGATGATTTTTTTCAAGAAAACCAAAATCGTCTAAAGCAATACAAAAACCCTTACCTCGTGTGAAACAGCGCGAAAATTACCTTGATGAGTTCTGGTCAAATATCCGTATAAAAACAAAGCAATGGTTTTTTTTGCCATTGTTTTCCGTTTATCAGAAAATATATCTTATTATTCACATATATTACATAATAATATCGTTTAAAGTTTTCCCAGAATAGCTAACTTTAACTAAAAAAAAAAATCCCATTTGGGAATTGTCAAAAAATATGTTCATACAAATATAAACTGATTTTATTATTTCTACACACACTTGAAGACACACCCTACGAAAAAAAAATAATTCAAAATAGTTTTCAAAAAAATAATGACCGTGATATTCCTTTGAAAATGTAAAATATTTTTATTTTTTCTCAAAACGCGCAATTGCCGTTCTCCATAGAAAATTAATTTCAAAGGATTCCGAGAAGCTACATCAATGAAAAAGCAACGTTTAGATTGATATTGGCGCAAGCAATTCTGACCTTGTTCTGGCACAGTTTTTTTATACATAAGGGTTAAAATCGAGCCACAGACGACATATTAATATAAGTATCATGAAAACTCTAATATTGTCTGCATTTTGAGGATAATTTAGGCTATAACTTCAACACATCAACACATCCGGCTACCCTGTAGACTACAGTCTGGAAGAATTGTACTCGCACCAGTCACGTAGATTTTAGATTTTTTCATTATAAGTCCACCGTGACACCACTGTCTTTCAAAAATATTTAAAAAAAGTTAACTCCGTACAGGAAACCCCAAGGACTCCCGCGAGGCTTATCATATCTACCTATCCAACCAACTGCGCCGGTTTATTGTGAATAATTCTTGATAAAATAATAACATTTTCTTCACAACGAGCATGTTTCTTTGACGAACGTATAGGACATAGGTTAACCAAGAGGCCAATGTTCGTTTTCTTATCAAATTTATTTATATACTGGGATTTTACAGATGTTCACACTTACGTGAGAACAACCCAGTTATAAAAACTCAGTTGTTGTACAAATAGAGACATACAATTAAATGCAGATACGTACAATTAAAAAAACAGAAACATCACAAATAAAAAAAATAAAAATAATTAACAAAAATAAAATACAAATTATGCACAAGCTCCTCAAGTAACACATGTTAAAATTAAAATGAGAGGCAAGAGACATAAGCATCATGAGGGGCATACAAAGAGCTGCTGCTTGCTTTTAGAATCTCTCTGTTCTAGAATTCTCATTGTTCCATGAATGTACATTATTGACGTCTGTGGAGAAGTATATGAACTAGTTACCAACAATAGTGTAATCTATACCAGCGGTTGTCAACCTTTTTGAGCCTACGTACCTGTTGACTCTTACTACAAATTTTCTTGTACCCCTTACTCTGCATTTATTTATTTAATTTCAACGGTATAAACATACCATAAACAGATTTATTTTGTGTACACGTATAATAAAAGACGTGTTTCATTTGTAATTTGTTAGTACTCTCATTATTACATGAATTTAATAATCAAGTCATACAAATACAAATAATGCAATTTTATACAGAGTGTAACACGACTTCGGACATTTTTAACCACTGGTTTGCGTATGTTGTTATTTGGCGCGTAAACCGCCGAAATTTTAAAATATTGAGCTGAGATTTAAAACCTACATTCGTGCCAAGATATGGCGTAGTCCCAATTTTTGCTTCGCGTACCCCAAGGGGTACGCGTACCACAGGTTGAAAACCACTGATCTAAACCATATAGCTCGAACTATCACAGCCATCTTTATGTGTGCTTTCGGGAGGGACATAACTTCAAAATAACATCATAACTATTGTCTTTCATTCCTCAGGAAACCTTCAACTTCACATCCAACATCGCCAGCAGGATGTTGGCTTCCCCTCTTTACAGGAGGGGACTTCCCTTGGTTATCTTCACCCCTGGTTTTACGGCCACCAGGACCAGCCCAATAGTAAGGACCATGGCCTCCAGACTGGCAGCCACTGGATTGTATAACGTCCTGGCTGTGGACCCGAGCGCAGTTCTTATTTGGTTCTATTACTATGCGGCTGCTGCTGTGAGATTCATAGGGGAGGCGTTCGGAAGGATGCTGGCTGACTTTTATAATGGTAAGATGTTTATTATTATCTTAACTAAAAAGAAAATAATCGGTGTCTTGCAGTGAATATATACTTTAACCGCTTGTTTTCGTAGTAATTTAACGTAGGTAGACATAGGAATGACGTATGTCCCGTACCTGAGTTATTTTTTTTTTTTAAGTTTTTTTTTTCCAGAAAAAAAGAAAATAACATTTTCACTTACTTAACTAGAATTTGCATAACATTATATTATCATACAACAAATTATCATACAATATATTACAATACTATTCATTCATTTTCAATATTATTCACTTTCACTATATTGTTTTTTGTGAATAAAAATGAATGATTTTTTTAAATTTACACACACTTTTAAAGGTAATGTACTGGATGCTCACGCCAGTGACATCGACTGTAAATTGACGGCTTCCTCTTCGGGGTACCTTGGGTAAGGATTTGCAAATTGAAACACAGACTTCACGAATGTCACAGGACAACTGACTGATTGAGCCATTTTTATCAGCCTCAAAAGTAAACAGAGTCTATACTTGTTAATAGGGCTCTTATTTTCTATCCAGAAAGGAATGTATGGGACCCTGAATAATTCCCCTCAGGGCCTGTGTCATCTTTGGGGATGCTGTGTGTGGAGGGTTCTTTTTAGGAAAGGAAGGAGAGGATGTTCTGGGAAGGAAAAGGTATGAGGGGTGGGTAGGGATCTGGGGGTCAGTGTGTCCAGGAGTGACGGACGAATGATTCCATCCCTTCCACTACGGTGCAAGGTGATGTTCCGAGAGAGAAGTCAAAAGGAATCCCTCAACCAGTCTCTCCCATTCTGGTCTGCCACGCAATTGGTGGGCAGACGCATCCGCTGCCAAGACCCGGACAAACCTCATCACATGAGTGAAACAATGCATGAATAATTATAGTGCCGAAAATGAATTAATAAGGTCCAACGGTTTGTTGTGCGAATAATTCAACCAAGCAAAGGCAATACAACAAGTGTACGGTGATTAAAATCTTATCAAGAAAAGGAATTTGTAGAAATGGGTGATGGTACTTCCATCTGCTGTCCGATAAAGGGGAGTTTAGTAGCCGAGTGGACAAATGCGTTGTGTTCCCACTTCCCACTAACTAAGTCCTTCATCATTACTCAAGCAACATTTACCGCTCATAACGCTGGTAGTAGGAATGAATTCAAATATTGTCAAGTTGTAATTTTTTTTTAATCTTTTCGAAACCCGATCTATCTTTAAAAAACAGTCAATTTGGATACAAATTCGCAGGTTTCGAGAAGACGTAAACCTTATTTTCGGATGATAGATACTGTAACGCTATCAGAAATGTTAGCTGAAGGAGGAAGCGCAACACGACGTAATATATAGATGGCCTCTGAGGTTGGGGGGTGAGGCTTTTTTTATATTTATTCCATACAGGAGGCCCTGAGGAAAATAATTTCCCTCGGGGCCTATGTCACCTTTGAAGATGCTGCGTCGAGGGTCTTTTTGAGGGGAGGAAGGAGGAAACACAGCGGCCGGCAAATCGTTCCACAGCCGAGCTGTTGAACTCAAGAACGAGTCGTAAAAACGACCAGTTCTCATGTGACAAATGTCAACCGTGTACATATGTTGGGCGAGCGTTTGGCGTGTTTCCCGACTATGCACCGGTGCCGAGGGGATCAATAACGCTAGTTCCTCGGAGCATCTTCCATTGAAATACCGGTAGAACAAGGATAGCATTCCCACCCGACGCCTGTGCTCTAAAGATTGCAATCCGTTTGTTAAGATGGGAGAATCTATCAAACGGACCGCCCGTTTCTGCACAGAGTCGAGGGTGTTTTTCAGTTACTTTGGGGCTTCAGGCCAGAGGTGGCTGCCAAATTCAACCGTGGGGCGCACTTGCGATTTGTACAGGGTTAGCAGTTGTGTACTATTAAAGTATCTGCGGGCCCTGAACAGTACGCCCAGTTTCTGAGCTGGTCACTTAGAGTTCACCGAGCATATCAATGGAAGACCTGTGACCTGGAAGAATGCTACCGTTGAAGGAGATTAGATTGTCATTTCGATCTATTTTAGATGTAATCAGACATGATTGGGTCTTTGAAACATTGAATTCGACGAGATTATTCTTACCCCAAGAGAAAACACTCTCGAGGTAAGCGTCCATTCTTTGCTTCAAAGCCCTCCGAGCCATTGGAATTTGTGCACCCTTTGGGGGCTTGTCAAACAAAAAGTATCATGTACTGTACTGTTGAATGGCTCTCCACTATGAATCCGAAGGTCGCGAGTCAAGTCTCCGGCGCAAATAAATTTTATGTAATTAATTTGTACAAAACAAATTAATTCTCTAACCATTTTATTATCTTGAAGGATAATCTCAGTAACGCCCCTATGAAAAACCACCATTCTGAATTGAAAAGTTGCTTGAAATGGCTTTGTCTATATTTGGTGACCAGATCTGAAGAGCCGGGTACATCCCTACCTTCCTACCTAACAACGTAACCCAATTGAAGATGTTATAGTCTCACTGGCCCCAGATGGTTGGAAGCAGTTGGGACTCTTGTCTGGTACTCATTTAAAAAAGGCAGGCAGACGAGGAGTATATCCTTGAGGAGTAATGTGCCAAATATTGCAGTAGACTATTAATTTCACATACTTGCGTTATTTGAGTTAGTTCGGAACAAACAATGATTACTGTATTATTACTTTATAACTATATTGACAGTAACATTATGTCCATAATAATAGTCAACAGTGACGTTTCGCTCTGCGAAATTTTGACAGCTGCTGCAAGGTCGTCAGGTTTTTTTGCAGAGTGATCTATTGACAGTCTCATATTTATTTATACACTACTAATGATGATGTCTTTAAATAAATGTACAGGGAACACACATTAATTACGTGAGCTGTTTTTTTTTTAATATAGACCCCCCCCCTCCCCTTGGTAAGATTAAGTGAGATTTGGTGGGACCCCCCCTACCCCTCAGATTTTTTCTTACTCTCGAAATAAATGTTTTCATAATAGCCAATTTTTCAGCGGGAAAAAAGAGACACTTCAAAAAAAGTGGCACTTCAAAAAAATATATATTTTTTTTTAATATCTCTATAAAATTATATATTCTTTTAAAGTTGACGTGAGATTTTGACCCCCCTCGGTTTAAATGATATTTGGTTAGATTTTACTGGACCTCTCCCCCCGCCCGCCATTTTGAGCTCACGTAATGAATGTATGCCCCCTTAGGTAATTATTAATAGTCTTACACAAATTAATCAGTGGGTCAGGATCAGCAAAACGAAAACAAAAGTAATTAATTTTATAAATGAATATTTGCTGATAGCTTAATCTTCTTTAAAAATATTTTATATTAATAACTCAGGTACGGGACATACGTCATTCCTATGTCTACCTACGTTAAATTATCGTGAAAACAAGCTTTTGTGTCCAAGCGGTTAATCTTTCATAATGTTAGACGTGAGAAACGAATAGCATATTCAATATTCATTGTGTACTCAAGTACATACAAGACACAGCTGTCTGTTCAGACTTCGGATCCTTCCAGAGGCCCTAGCACGCTCGCTCTATAACGATCGGTAGGATAACTATCGGTAACTTCTCATCGTTCCCTTGCATGACTACAGATCGCCAACGAATAAGTGACAGTTCACAATGACTAAGTGTCCTTAACATATTCAACATCAACTGTTGTTTGTACGTTAGCGATGTGCAGTTGTCCTAGGGAACGATGAGAAGTTACCGATAGTTATCCTATCGATCGTTATAGAGCAAGCGTGCTAGGGCCTCAGATGTACCCATAAAATTGGTAAAGTTATCACATCTGCAATGGATGGCTTCATACAATCCGCTTCTAAAGAAACTGATCTGGGCTCAAAGTCCTGGTTCAGTCGACAATGCTCCAAAGCAGTTTGACTAAAAAATGCGGCTAACCAAGACTACACCACATCTTGTCCGAAAACAGGTCAGCGTTAACAAATTGGCAAATGAAAGAAATAGAATCATAAACAGGTCAAAATTTGATCACAACTGGCTGCCTTCCCGCATGGCAGCAGGCAAACACAGCCACACCGAAAAGATCTAATTAGGTAAAACGTTTGCAAAAACTCGGCCCTGGATGATCGGGGTGCTGTCCCGCCGTCTTTTAGATTTTTAAAAATAAATTTGAAAAAAAAATGGTCAGTAAGGAGTTAACATCAGCTGTTTTATCTTTTAAAATGCTTCAAAGCTAAGACCCGACTCCAAAAGTTTTTTAATCCTTTAGATGCCGAAAAAATGGAAAAAATTATATTGGAAAATCAAAATGCTCATATGGAAAAAAGAGTTGTTTTTTGGGTTTTCTATGCGATGTACAATCTTCAGATTCCGGACACCGGATATATTTTTATAAAAAAATTCTTTCAATTAAAAATAAAAACAAAAAAGTGTTAATACCACATTAATAAGTGTTAATACCCTCCTCACAGCATCTTCAAAGATGACATAGGCCCTGAGGGAAATTATTTTCCTCAGGGCCTCCTGTGTGGAGTTAATGTAAAAAAAAAAAAATAAAAAAAAATATATATTTTAAATTACATGCCCAAGCCTCACATTTTTTCCGAGAGGCCTATAGATTTTTTTACCAAAAAATTTTTTGTTCATTTCTAGCCGAAGTGACCAAATTCTGGGCAGTCGGCCACAGTCTGGGTGCCCACATCAGCGGATTCGCCGGCAAGACCTTCTTCAGCCTGACGGGAGTCAAGCTGGACCGTGTCACCGGCCTCGACCCGGCGGGACCGTGCTTCTTCGATGAGAGCCCGAGCCTCAAGCTCAACAGCACCGACGCTAGCTTTGTGGACGTCATCCATACCGATACGGGGACCTTTGGCGTCTCTGATCCTTGTGGTATGTATTGTTTTTTACTTGTTCAGTGCTTTGTCAAAAGTATTTGGGTTTAAATGGTAATTTTAGATCTAAAGTTAGGTATTAATCCTTCATGGAGTCAGTAATACTTTCACCGTTCCAGGTCATGTGGACTTCTACCCTAACGGCGGTGAATCGCAGCCCAACTGCCTGGCCCTCATGTGCAGCCACAACAAAAGTTGGGAGTTCTTCAGTGAGTCCATCACCCTAAACTATAACTTCCCATCCGTCCAGTGCCGCGATTGGTACACCTTCAAAACCGGAGCCTGCTACTCCAATCCCAGACTCTATATGGGTTACATCACCCCCTCGACAGCCAGAGGCTTCTACTATCTCAAGACTAATGCCAACTCGCTTTATGGTATGGGAGAGAATGGTATCACTTCACCGCAGACGGTAGATTTGGCAACTAGTTTTTCCATGTGGTGGAATAACTTCTTGGGTTCTCTTGGCTTTTAATGATTAAACTCGCTTTATTTTATGGTATCACGTCTCTGCAAGTTCTCGACTTCTCTTGGATTTTAAAGTAGTATCGCTGTGTGGAATCACTTCTTTCTGTTATTAATGACAAGACTAATGCAGTCTCGCTATGTTATGCAAATAAATAAATAACATTTATTTATTTATATCACACCTTCACTACTTCTTGGCTTCTCTCAGGTTTTTTTATGTCAAAACAAATGCAATCTTGCAAAGCTTGCTTGCTTCTCTGCAAACTATCGATTTAGCAACCAATACGTTAATGTGGTAGAAAAACTATTTAATGTGGTATGATGATCATCAGCTAACCCTGCCCAGTAGGGTGTGAGCGAAGAGACAGCTATATCGCCATTTATTTGCCATATAATTTATATTTAAGTTATGAGATATCGAGTATTTAAACAGCCATAAACCCCAGTCAGTTACATAATTATTATTATTTATTTATGACAATCTGTAAAAAGTAAATATGTAGATGAATACATGTGTAGGAATAGAAAAATAGCCAAAGATAATATAGAATAATAATGTGTCAGTATAAAAATATTTTTATTAATTTGTCAATAGAATATAAAACTATATTGTATTTACATAAGCATCAATGTGTAAATAATACTGTAGAAAAGTACAAAATAAAATATGTATCAATGATTATGTATTTTGTTTTATTATTTTAATGGAATTCACTGTTTATTATGGAATGATAAAAAATTACATATTCTATCTATACATTGATTAATCATGAATTATTTTTGGGGTACACAATCACAATGTAATTGTGATGTGATTACACATCTGCCCCGATGATGGACACCGTACCGCAATCCGAAACGTTGGCTAAAGAAGGAGATAGCGCAACACAGCATATTACCTATATCTATACATTGTTAGTTTACAAATGTACGTCAACTTTGGTATACATATTTTAGACAACAACTATGAGAGTATTTTAAAAGATAATATAATATTTACAATTTACAGTCTTCTGAGATTCACAAAATGATCTCTTCAAAATTTGTTCAATACAATAAAAATACTCAAATATGAGTCTGTGATAAAAGTATCAAAAATTTTCTTTATAATATCTAAGATTTTGGAAGCATTTAAAATATTGCTGGTCTCTTCAAAAGGCAGTCATTTCATAGAAAACACAAAATTAAAACATAGTAAAATAATTGATAAAATAGGACAAATAAAATTGGTAATATATTTTTAAACCGATTGTGACGATGAATTATGACATTAATAATTACTTAATATAGGCACTTTCACCTTTTCACCGAGATTCCATTTCAGTTGTGACAACGAATGATAGCATAAACTTCCAAATGTGGACAATTTTACTACCATTCACTGACAATAAGGGTGTGAGCATGAATTAAGGCAGTAAACATTCCATTAAGAGGTGGTTTTACCAGGATTCCTTTTCAGTTGTGACAACGAATGACAGCATAAACTTCCAAATGTGGACAATTTTACTACCATTCACTGACAATAAGGGTGTGAGCATGAATTAAGGCAGTAAACATTCCATTTAGAGGTGGTTTTACCAGGATTCTTTTTCAGTTGTGACAATGAATGATAGCATAAACTTCCAAATGTGGACAATTTTACTACCATTCACTGACAATAAGGGTGTGAGCATGAATTAAGGCAGTAAATATTCCATCTAGAGGTTTTACCAGGATTTCTTCCAGTTGTGACAACGAATGACAGCATAAACTTCCAAATGAGGACAATTTTACTACCATTCACTGACAATAAGGGTGTGAGCATGAATTAAGGCAGTAAATATTCCATCTAGAGGTGGGTTTACCAGGATTTCTTCCAGTTGTGACAACGAATGATAGCATAAACTTCCAAATGTGGACAATTTTACTACCATTCACTGACAATAAGGGTGTGAGCAAGAATTAAGGCAGTAAATATTCCATCTAGAGGTGGGTTTACCAGGATTTCTTCCAGTTGTGACAACGAATGACAGCATAAATTTCCAAATGTGGACAATTTTACTACCATTCACTGACAATAAGGGTGTGAGCATGAATTAAGGCAGTAAATATTCCATCTAGAGGTGGGTTTACCAGGATTTCTTCCAGTTGTGACAACGAGTGATGACATAAATCTCATAACTCCAAACTCACTTTTACTGTGGCCCTTTACTACTTTGTGGACAACAATAATTTGTCATAATTGACATGAATTATATAACCCAAATACGGGATCTTTATTGAGATTTTTTGTACATTATAACAACAGATTATGACACAGTTTTACACAAATTATGAAATGTACCTTTACCAGGTTCTCTTTGTCAGTTGAATAAATTATAACATAAATTAAAAACTCTACATGTATTGTGTAGGCAGTCGAACTGTGATTCTTTTTCAGTTGTGACAACTTATGATTTTGTTTAATTAATGATTTTATGGTAATTTGTAATGGATTACAACTTACATTATCCCTTTTACCATGATTATTTGTTAGTTGTGAGAAATATGTAATTGCGATATAAATACTTCACACAATGTCAGTTGTGACAACGAATAATGACATTATTTAACTCTATTTCTTAGTCAGTTGTGATAGTAAGTTGTGATATAAATGACACAATTTCAAACATACAGTATTATGGTAAATCTTTGTCTGTTGTGACAACGAATTAAGACATTGGCTAACCTCAAAGGCAGATAACAGACAACAGATGATATTTTAGTCTGGTTCATATACGTAGGTACCAGAGTAATGTCATTGCGTATTATAATAATACTTCGTCAATGATAGCAGAAAGAGTTTAAACACTTCTTAGTAATTATTGCTAGAAATAAAAGTACAAAAATCGTACAAAATGGATTCATCACGTTGTAAAATTGAGATGAATTTACAATGGTACAAAATTAACAACGTAATGACGGGGGTAAAATGTGCATATTGTTAGGCACGACAACTGGCACGACAATCAGGCACGACAGCTGTCACGACAGCTGGCTGCACTACGGTGTATGTTTAGTTCTGCCTAACTTTGATGGTTTGATGAAATTTACCAACGGATATCAGACCCAGTATTTGTCGGTGGTATATTTGCTTCATCTGGAACCTGAAAACAATAAAAAAAAAACACAATTTTCAAGAGTTTCAGTATTAGAATTCTTTCCCAAGTAAATGTAATGGAAGGTGATTCTAGTATTATTCCTATAGTGAAAAAGACCAGCCTCTGAAATAAGATGAGGAGGGAGGTGGTGGATAGCCTATTTGGCAGGACACTCGGTTAGCAGTTGGAAGGATCGAGTTTGAATTCCACGAGTATTAACCAACACAACATTCAACACAATTAATGCATAGTGGAGAGTTAAGCACAAAGTAAAAATCTGTTAGTGGTCTAACTAAAGCATCGGGTTCCCACTGCGGCGTAATTTTTTTTAATGTGAATACCACACAAGAGTCCCGTCTGGAGCCATTGAGACTATGCCATCCCCAATTGGGGTATGTTGTGAGGCTGAAGGTAGCGGGGAGGGGAAGGAAATGGGGAAGAGGAAGGTGGGGAAGTACCTGGCTATTCAGATCTGGTCACCAAACACCCCTAACGCCATTTCAAGCAACGCTTCAATTCTGAATGGTGGTATTACACCAGGACGATACTGAGAGTATCTTCCACTCTGGAAAGTGCCGCAAATATGCTATATATTATTTTTAATCAATTAATTGTGAAAAAACACAAATTAATCAAATAAAATTTATTAGCGCACGCCGGGTTCGAACCCGCGATCTTCGGATAGGGAGTCGAGAGCTTTACCTCTCGCCAATGCCACGTTGTAGGAGGGAAGAAACACAAAGGCCAGCAATTCATTCCACAGAATCACTTCTCATTGTGAATAACCACTGGAGCAACAGAGCAATTAAAATATTTTTTCTCAGATTGCTAAAGGAAATTTTTCCGCGAGCATTCAAAAAATCCGAATTTGAATATGGAGACATACAAACTGATTATAGTTCTATGTAGCCAATGAATTCCCCTACCTTTTGTCTATTATCACATATTTGTAGGATTTATAAAAAAATATATAATTACATCTTTAACCTTAAAACATTTTTAAAAATCTGGGGAATATTTATTTTGTTATATTTTGAATATACAATATATTATATAGTCGTTTTAATAAAAAAAAAAAATTTGAAAATTTGCCACATTTTGGCAAGAAAGCAATCCGAGGTTTTGGAAATATGTAGTGCCGTAATGTGTCAAAAAGCGCTCGAGTGGATAACAAGAGTTGGGAACAGTTGGGACTCTTGTGCAGTGTCACATAAGAAACAATGTTTGTAAAAAGCCTTACCCTTCTTGTTGGAAAAGCAAACGAGCTTCAGTCTGCAGTTCTGTTGTTACAGCTTCAACATTTTCAAAATGGTTACCGTGCGCGTAATTTATCACGTTGCGTACCAACAGTTTGGCAACACCTTTCCTGAAATATCTGAAAAATAAAAATAAAGGTTTTAACTCTTCTACTCATAGATAAACTATACACCCTCAAAGTGGGTAGATAGCTTTCCCGAGCATAACGCCAGGCACCTTCGATCAAGTATATCTAGACATGGCATGTGAGTCCTAAAAATGACACCGGAACCAAAAATATTGGTTTACGAAAACATTTATCAAAAAGAAAGTGCATTATCTCACAGTCCAAAGATCACACGAAGCATTGGTTTGTACTTTTTGTAGGTCTGCGTGGAGCAAATTTATTTTCCAGCACATTCGCGGCAACGGAATCGTTACCTTTATGAAGATCATATTTAAAAACACAAAATTGAAGCAGTTAGAAATATTTTAGGTATGGGCTATCGCGGACTTTATTATTAACAATTTGTGTGAATACTAAAATATATACTTAACATAATATATATTCGAGGCAGCAAATGGAAAAAAGTAACATTGGATAAAAATACGGAAGAGATGCAACGGAATCCGATGGGTATTTGTTTTATGAAATTGCTCATCGATGGTGTAATTTTTGGATTGAAATTAGGGATGAGAGGACTAATCTATAGTTACTATATACCCACAATGTGGGCGCCTAAGTTAATTAGAATATATTTTAACCTTCCCGCAGTCCCGCTTCCCGCAGTGAGTTGCAAGCTGAGATAACACTTTCATCGATAATTAATAGACGCCAGTGAAACTTTTCCAATGAAATTACAAACAGTACAAATATATTAACAGTTAGAATTTTTTTTCATGGCGGTGCGGTCGCATGATCTCGTTTGAAAATCCCACGGATTATTTTTTAGTCAAATACTATTATGTATTGTATATCAATGTATTCATTATTGAATTCTCTGCTTATTTAAAGTTATTTCTAAGTCCTAGACTTAAAAATAATGGCGAAGTTAAGTTTCCATCTAACTTTTTAAAGTGAAATTTCAGTAACTAATGTACAAGCACTTATAAATTCACCCTTAAAACTTAAAAATATGGGGTAAACGATGAAATAAAGATGGATTCATTGGCTATAAACAACAGTTAGCAGTTTATAAGTTTACGCATGAATATTCCAAAGAACGATTTTTGGAATGAGCGCAGCCGAATCAAAAACAGAAAGCCTGGAAATCTCAAGTGTAAATAAACGATACTAACCTGGGTCTACGGCCAATCCAAAAGTGTAAAGAAATAATCGATACTAACCTGGGGTCGACAGCCAATCCATAAAGCCATACACTATTTTCTGGGCCCATGAAATCTTTAATACTGATCACACCAACAATCTAAAAAGAAAACAATAAAAAAATCAGGTGGGTACTTGACGCATGCAAAATAAAATCTAAAATCATCTGAATAATCTCATTCTTAACCTAACCTAAACCCAACAGAGAGAGGTTGTGTGGGGATTGGTAAAATGGGTAATAAAAGACTAAGAAGAATGCGGTTATATTATGTTAGAGGAGGATGCGATCAGGAGCATGTAGCTACAACCTCTCGCAAACTTGCAAGTACTCTTATTTTCTATTGCCTTTTGTGCATGTATAAAACAAAAAGGTATTACCAGCGATGCCTCCGAATTACGCGTGTCGAGCTACAACTGGGTTTTAACAAACAAGTATGTAACTACTTTGAAAGCATAAGCATTATGACAATTTCTCCAAAGTTTTGAAGCATTTTACAGTATTCTAACAAATGTATTAAGTGGAATGGCTATGCGGCCCTCTTCACACAAAACTTAATTTTGGATTTTAGGCCAAAATACCCAACAAAACCAAAAAAAAAATTTTTAAATCAAAATGTATGGCAATTATCTAGCATGGATATGGGCTACTTTATCGATTTGTGTTTTAAATTATAAAATACATCTCATTAAAGAATTCAATTATTCACTTTAGAGGCAACTTTGACAGTTACTTGTGAATTAATGCAATTACGTAAGACGTAAACTCATTAATGCAAAGGGAAGCTTGGTTTTATCTCCTTCTAAAACTGTTTATATGATATATCTAACCAAAACAGAAAAGAAGATAGAACGAGTTTTATGAGGTCAGGTCAGTGGCTCGTATGGCGGCTTGATGTTTCATGGTACTAATTGACCCAACGGGTTAAAAAACATTAAAAGAACTTTGGAGGAATATTACCAACCTTAGAGCAAAATGATGTAGTGTCGATCTCTTCGGATTTGTATTCATTGATATTGAAAACTCCATATTTGATGTCTTTGGGTTCCGAGTTCATGAAATATGGTTCAAATGCCTCGGCCACCCAACGCTTCATGGGCTTATTCTGAAAAAAATATATATTAAATGAGTAATTAAATTTAGGTGGGTAGGTGCATAGTCGGGAAACACGCCAAACGCGCGCCCAACATATGTACACAGTTGACATTTGTCACATGAGAACGGGACGCTTCTACGACTCGTTTTTGTGTTCAACAGCTCGGCTGTGGAACGATTTGCCGGCCTCTGTGTTTCCTCCTTCCTATAACATGGGTCTCTTCAAGACCCACGTTCACTCCTTCTTCTCCTCAAAAAGACCCTCCTCACAGCATCTTCAAAGATGACATAGGCCCTGAGGGAAATTATTTTCCTCAGGGCCTCCTGTGTGGAGTTAATATAAAAAAAAAAAAAAGGTACTTTATCGCAAAACTTTCTTTCATAATATTATAAATGTGTTCTATTTTTAAAGTTAGCACATATATAGACGAATAAATAGAACAAAACAAAACAAAAAAGGGAGTTGGTTTTGCAGCTCGCTTATTGGTGGTAAAATAATATATATATATTTATTATTTTTAACTTAATGCGTTAAATCTCAAATTAAAATAAAATAATATAGTTTAGAAGGTATAATGAGGGTGAAAAGTGAGGTTAGGAAAATTTTGAGGTTGATTGGGGAGGTTAGGTTAGTAATCAAGATAATATCAAAAATAAAGGAGAGGAGGATGGCTACTGTAAATGAAAAATGAATTATCTAAGTTTTCATACAAAATTGAACCCGAATTGAGAAATAAGATCTTACCTGTGATATTTCGGCAGCTTTAAACGAGTGTGTTGTGTAGGTGAAGACGTACACCAAAAGTGCAACCATCGGCACAGTGCTAATACATATTAAAATAGGCAGCCCCAGGAATATAAAGGACACCGCCGCAGCCAAAACCATCAGTTGCAAAACTACCTGGAATCAACAAATACAATATTCATTATTATTGGAATAATTCAATTCATCTTTGCTCAGTAAAGTTTCCAAAGTAGTCGTCAAACTCAATGCAGCATTTTTTAACAAATAACCGCTGAAAATGATGTATTCTTTTATGTTATTTTTTAATTCAATACATATTTATGAATAAAACTTCACAGAATGTATGGAAAAGTACAATTAACATTTTTACTGGCAATACAGTGAACATCAACTCTATTTGGGACTAAGAAAATAAAGAGACAAGCAGAGGAAATAATACAAAAACACTCCAAACGTTGGCAAAATAAGAAGGAGCGAATAATAGAAACCTCTAAAATCAATCACGATAAAGCAAAATATTAATAAATTTTTAGCATGAGACTTTGCGTCAGACGGAACTTTGGCAACTTTCCCTTAGTTTTATAGCCTTACCTCTTTGAACAGGAACGTCACAAATGCCGAGGAAGTGTATGAAAGAATCGACTTCCTCACTATTTCTTGACAGGCGATGTTGTCAGTTTCTCTGTTGTATTCACGAATTATGATAACATTCTTCATGATTAAACGTGTAATAATATGGTTTAGAGATTCAATAGAAGACGATTTATGTATTATTACGCATTAGTAGTTGCGCAACATTTATCTTTCAAAACGTTGAGTAAATAAAAACAACCTCAACTCTCCAGCAAAGGAAAATCAAACCAAAACAATGCTAGTGACGTTTGAAAACGTCAGAATCATCTCCAATTGTCCAGTGTTGCCATCTTGGAAAATAGATTTCCCCTCAACTAAAACATAGGAAATGTACCAAAGTGAGGTCATCGAAGGGAAAGAGTGTTGGTTTTTAAGAAAACGCAACTGCATGGTACAGATGTATTTATTCAAAGGTAAACAATACTCAAGTTCAAACAGAAGAAAACAAAAGAATACGGAACAAAGGCAAGTGTCGGTGTTGCCAGTACAGGGTCATCAAATATTCCAACACAGAGCGGTGATTGGCTAGAATGTTGTGACGTACTTGAATTCGAATTTACAAATGATTTATTTATATATTTATATGAATGCATTTACAAATAATAGGTTGGTAATGATACCGTTATTGGTTTATTTATGATGATTCCGATCTTAATAAAAAAAACGAGTGTGCTTTAGACCACACAACTGAAGTAAAACTTCTTTAGCTCCATCTATATGAATGTATATATGTTTATATGTATAAAATATATTCATGTATATATTTTTAATTTATTCAAATATTTATTTAAATTTATTATCGTTCGCCTCGCCTGATCAAGCCATGCGCATCGACATCCGCTCTCCCTTTTTTAATGACTTGAATAATACCTTTAAATAAAAAGTTCTACCAAATCGTGTAACAGGTGTTTGTAAACAATAAGTAGTTTATACTTGTTCTACCTTTTACCAATTTAAATTAATTGATGTTTATCTTTACTTAATATTGTTTAATTAAATACAATTAATGAATATTTGTCTCTACAGATTCGTGTATATAAGTTTCGGGCATCATACATGTTTTACACACTAAAATAAAATATTATATTAAATTTAACAGCAAAAAAAAATTATGAACAATATATTTTTTTAAAGTTTATTAAAATATTTGGTAGATAGGTATAATATTTCTTTGGTGTCATATTTGTTACAAAAATAAAAACATGTTTAATATTAATAAACTATTTGTAATGTATTTCGTTTTCCTGCAGCTTGACGGCAATCTCGCTGAGTTCCCACAGTTTGGCGGCACGCTTCTTATCCTTGGAGATGGCTGACAGGTTCTCCTTCTTGCAGTCGCTGAAGTATTCTCCTGTTACATGCTCCACATCTTTGGATACACACAGGAATATCTGCGTCTGCGCTCCCTCCTCCACACTCTGGAAAATAAAATAAATTGGAATTTCTTGGCCATGAATTGGTCTTACCTTCATGTGGTTGAAGTGATGGTGACCATAAAGGAAGCGGTGGTCATATTAGCGTGATTCATTATCAGGGCAGAGCCAGATTATAATGCTGCCCAAATGTCGGCTACAGAAGGAGAAAGAGCAAAATGGCAAAATACCCTAAAAATAAACCTGAATAATACTTTTAGCTGTAAAAATTTCATATCATGTTTTGGTTTTGTTCAATCATTCAATGCGTCTTGCTGGTCTCCTGGGGAACTGTTAAAGTGGAAAATCTTCAACAACGTGTTGTGTGGTTTAACCCTATCCATATTTACACAACGCAGAATCCTAAGCTCCATAATACATGGTTTCCTCGAGAGAGGGACAACTTTGGCAACATTGATGCATATTACTTATATAGTAAGGAAAAAACATTTTTTTTCCAATATTTAATATGTTGTACTGTGTGGTTTACCTTTCCAAAAGCAGTGAAGAGGTATTCCAAAATAAGCTTCCTGTATGAAGGAGCATTTCTCAAAATTTCAGTCTTAATAACTCCAGGGTGTAGGGCATTCACTGTTACTCCTGAAAAAAATAACAATTTTTGTATTTACTTCACCTAAAACAAAATATCAACACCTAATGTAAACAGTGGTTCGTTATATCATAAATCATAACTAAAGAGGACAAACTAAACATTTTCCTTCAAAGATGCAAGTAAAACAAATTTGAAAAGAAAAGGTGTTCTTGTATCCTCGATAGCAACTGTTCGCCAAATGAATTTTGCAAAAGACAAAGAACTGGTAGCGTTTTACACAAATGGGGCATTTGAGATTAGCGGTTAAACTATTTTTGTTGAAGGAATAATTTTCTAAATTGAAGCACCCTTTTTAAAGAAATTTAACTGACATGATGTGTTTATGGCTGCAGTAGAAAGGCATTTCGAGATAAAGCACGCGTTGATACGATATTCGCAGTGATTGTTTTTCGGCAACAATATGTGTATACATGACATGTATATTTCAACAGTAAAAAACCAAAGACAATGTGAATAGTTATGTTAAGAAAAAATAGTATGAACAACAACAATAACACATAATTTATACCTTTTCCTTGTAACTTGTTGGCCAGTTCGATGGTGAAGTAGACATTGGATAGTTTGGAGTTGGCATAGACTGTCATTGAACTGCTGACATTGCTCTGGTCCAATCGGTCCAAGTCCAACTTTGCCCACTTGTGTGCCTCTGAAGATACATTGACAATGCGGCTTGGAGCTGACTTTCTAATCTTTCCTAAAATATCGTTCAATCAAACAATATATTATACGCAATTTATAACAGTTTTCAATTATTTAATAAGAAAAAGGAGCATTAACTCGGACAAAACAGATAATGCAAATATGTACTTCCGCAGAGGAAATATATCATTTGGTTCCAAATTATTAGTCAATGGAGCGTTTTTGACCACTTTTGGTCAATTTTCAAACACCAACGATTGCAAAAACCCGTTGACCAAAATGTGATGTGGCCAAATAGAAGAGATATTTGAAAACATTTTTTGGATTTATTTTTAAAGTTCCCGCGTGTTGGGGTCTTTGACAATCACAAGGCTAACTTAGTAGTTTTACGGTTTAACAAGAGATGTCTCGCATCTCTTCTTAATTATTTGTTATTGACATTCTTCCTCAAACCGAAAATATTGAATTTTTTTCTTACAAATCATTGATCTTATGTTCACAGTTCACATATTAAAAAGTGCATGTTCGAATTTAAATGTATCTCTATGATTACTAACTAGGCCATAGACAACATGCAGAAGTCATAATATTCAATATTCTTAAAATAGTTACTAAGTATGGAAATTTAAAGTATTTTTTTAATTTAAAGTCACAATTCATGCCTTTTCCATAATATGTGACCATGAAAAATGATAAATAAAATGATTTCTACAATTATTTTAATTAATGACGACATATTTGCGAAACTAAATCAAATATCTGAAACAGAAAAATCAGAAAAAGATACGGTCACCTCTGGGACTCGAACCCAAGGTCTTCGCCTTGCCGGGGTGCAGCTCTACCAACTGAGCTAATGTGTCCCTATCCGATTCGGCCATATTTAACTGTATCATACATACTTTGACTGAGGGGGTTTCTCACCATCCTCCCAATAGCTTATCTACACTAATAAAGCTACAGACACACATGCTCATTTGAAGCCAAAGAGCATGCTACCTAGTAGCAATTGCTACCTAGTAGCATGTGTGTCAGTGACGTTGCTAGTAATGAGCATGCTCATTTGAAGCCAAAAGAGCATACTCTCAAATCGACAGACGTTTGATTTGTGAGCATGCTCATTGGATTATCGGATGGAAGGGGAAGCCTCTAAGCATGTGTGGACAGGCTGGCTTATGAGCATGCTCATTTCAATCCGATCTCATTTCGGAATAGCATTCCGCATTTGAGTATTGGTACTGACACATTTGCTTATTACAAGCCGGCTTATGAGTATGCTCTTTAATGGGCATGCTCACACAACTGTACACACTTGCTCATAAATGAACAGGCTTGGCTTGAGCTTTCTAATGAATGAGCATGCTCAAAGCCAACAATTGAACACACATGCTCTTTAAAGAGCATGCTCATGTCAAATAATAACTGTCATTTTATAGAGACAGTTCCGTATGCCCAGAACATCTTATTGCTTGCAACGCAATTATTAATTATTTAAGAAAATTATAAGGATTATAAAAGATTTTATTTTATTAACGCGGTTAATCACAGGATACCACATTATTTGTCCCAGCTCTCAAAGGTCTCATAGAAATCGTTGTATCTCCCTTACTATCATAGTGAGAAGTATGATTTAAATGGTATTGGAAAGATAATACAACACGCTATATATTCAAATCTAAAAGTAAACTACAAAAAAATAAAATGTACACCTTTTTGAAACCAAACTTTCCGATCAGAATTTGAATAAAAATTATGAATCTTTGTGAATTTTTAAAGTTTTTTTTTTACATGAAATGACAAAAAAGTGAGGTTACATCCAAAGTTAATAAAGTTTTCATCCAAAAATGTTATATTTATAAAATTACATGGTTATTTCCAATAATATAATTTAAAAGCATATTTCATCACCATCATTGTAGTTTACTTTTAGATTTGAATATATAGCGTGTTGTATTATCTTTCCAATACCATTTAAATCATACTTCTCACTATGATAGTAAGGGAGATACAACGATTTCTATGAGACCTTTGAGAGCTGGGACAAATAATGTGGTATCCTGTGATTAACCGCGTTAATAAAATAAAATCTTTTATAATCCTTATAATTTTCTTAAATAATTAATAATTGCGTTGCAAGCAATAAGATGTTCTGGGCGAACGGTATTGTCTCTATAGATACGATGACAGTTATTATTTGACACGAGCATGCTCTTTAAAGAGCATGTGTGTTCAATTGTTGGCTTTGAGCATGCTCATTCATTAGAAAGCTCAAGCCAAGCCTGTTCATTTATTAGCAAATGTGTACAGTTGTGTGAGCATACTCATTAATGAGCATGCTCATAAGCCGGCTTGTAATAAGCAAATGTGTCAGTACCATAACGAATATTTACGATGTACGGTTTATTTATTTATTAAGTTGGAGTTTATAATTTGGTACTCGAACTTATGAATGGTGGCTATATATTGGATAAGTTGGCCGAGTTTTCTAAACACTGCGAGTATTTTATTTTTATTTTTAATAAAAATCGTTATTAGTTATTATCTACTGTTATTAGTGTAGATAAGCTATTGGGAGGATGGTGAGAAACCCCCTGAGAACTACCAACACTATCTTCATTTTCTTAATTTGTATACTACTACAATTTAACTTGTACAATATAATTTGTATACTGTATATTACCCACAAGCAGGTAGTGCCTTAGTGTGTTCCAGTTACTTACTTTTGTCTTATATTTATATACTTATTTTTTTACTTACTTTCATTACTTTTGTTTTATATTTAACTAAAAATAATAATTTATAATGTATATAAAAATAATGGGATGAAATAACGAATAAAAAAAACAAAAAAATGAGGCATAGCAGGCTCCCTTGGATTGACTAGTAATATGTTAATAATCGTACTCTGCCTAAACATTTTGCGATCTATATTATTTGAGTATGGAAAAAATGTCAGATGCAGTAATGGAATGGATGGATAAATGCTATCTAGATAGTGTCTTGGATAAATTAAATCCATTTTTATTTAATATGCGACATCTATTGACTACTTCTGATTTTTCTGTTTCAGATTTTCGATAGAGTTTCGCTAATTTCGTCTTCATTAATTAAAATATTACAATTTGAGGATTTACTCACAATTTTTACTTACCAAGTAGAATATTAGTGAACAAGAAAGGTCCAAAGTGGTTGCACTGCATCAAGATCTGCAGACCATCATCTGTTGTCTTGTGGCGCATTCCCCCTGATCCCGCATTGTTCAGGAGAATGTCGATGCGAGCCTCTTCCTTGAGGATCTCATTGGCGCAACTGCGCACGCTGGCTAGGTCCGTGAAGTCTACGCGTTTCAACTGGAAATCACAACAAATATAACTTATGCAAATAATCATTCATTATCAAAAAATATTTGAATTGTGAATTTTATTTTATTCTATTGTTTTTTTTTTCAAATTTCATTACTTTGGTTACACTATGTTATGTGGCTGATATTTTTAAAACATTATAAAAACAACCTCTATATGACAAATAAACTTTAATTGTCGTTTCTTTATACTCCAGAGCAACACATTGTTTTATTTGTCATTTAAAACCTAAAGACAACAAACAAACAGTCTTATATATATTTATATCTGACAGCCAAGATGACACTGTTAAAACATAATTACTAAAATGGGAAATGTTTATTCATTTATATACTCTAGACTTTAAAACAGATAAATTAATTTTGAAGAAATGGACACTTACGATGAGGTTGTTATTTCCCGTTTCCTGGATGATTTCTTGCCTGACCTTCTCCCCCTTCACCATATCCCTGCAGGTCATCACCACACGAGCTCCTCTTCTTGCAAAGTCCCTGGCAGACTCCATTCCAATACCTGTAATAAAACTCTTTATTAATTAGTAAACTAAGAAAAAGTAAAATAAGAAAAACCAGTTCAGTTTCAGTGCCCGCAACCCGGGCATATATTTATTTTTTAATTTTTTTATATAGTTTTCTTTTCCCCACCTCAGTAGACAAAGTCTGTTCCGAGGCGGTTAATGGTTCAAGTCTTGAGGTAAGAAATGTATGAGACAGTCCAAACCGCAAACATGCCTTTCAACTTCAAGATAGGGATAGAAACTAGAAACTCTCTGATGGAGCTCAGTAGACCCAATATATATATATTTTTTTACAGAGTACCTCACAAGAGTCTTAACTGCTCCCGTCTAGAGCCAGTGAGACTATGGCATCCCCAATTGGGATATGTTGTGAGGCTGAAGGTAAGTGGGGAAGGGAAGGAGATGGGGAATAGGAAGGTGGGGAGGTACCTGGCTATTCAGATCTAGTCACTAAACACGGCTAAAGCCATTATTAAGCAACGTTTCAATTCTGAATGGTGGTCCTATACCAGGGCGATACTGAGAGAATCTTCCACTGCAACGTGCCGCAAATATAGTATATATTATTTTTATTAATTAATTGTGAAGTAACACAACTTAATCAAATAAAATTTATTTGCGCACGCCGGGCTCGAACCCGCGTCCTTCCGATTGGGAGTCAAGTACCACTCGACCACGGACTGCTGGGAGTTAAAAACACCAATAACTGGAGGAAAGTGAAGAGGAAATATATACAATCATCCTCAAAACACTCCCTAAACTTTTTTTTACAAACTTCACACAAAAGGCCCTCAGAAAAATATTTTTTCATCAGAACATAATATATGTTTTAGGGATGTTATGTGGAGTCTCTTTTTGAAGAGACGAAGAAGTGAACACGGGTCTTGAAAATTCCTATATTGTAGGAGGGAAAAAACACAGAGGCCAGCAAATCATTTCTCAGCCGAGCTGTTGAACTTAAGAACGAATCGTAGAAACGACCCCTTCTCATGTGACAAATGTTAACCATGCACAAATGTTGGGTGTGCATTTGGCTTATTTCCCGACTACACTTTCCAGAAAAATGTTATTCGAAAAAAGATCATTTTAATAGTAAAAACGGTTAAAAACGGGACTGAAGTTCTTACGAACAAATTAACAGTGTTTTAGTGTTTATTGGAGGGAAAATGTAAGAATAATTTGTTGGTATACGTATGAAATTACGTATACCAACAAATTATTCTTACATATTCCCGCCAATAAACATTGAAACCCTGTTAATTTGTTCGTAAGAACTTCAGTCCCGTTTTTAACCGTTTTTACGATTAAAATGATATTTTTTCGAATAACATTTTTCTCCGTGTATACACCGGTGCCGAAGGGATAAATGATGCTGGTTCCTTAGAGCATCTTCCATTGAAATAGAGGTAGAACAAGGACAGCATACCCACCCGATGCTTGTGCTCTATAGATTACAATCCGTTTGTTAAGATAGGGGAATCTGCTAAGTTTGGGGATAGAGCAATTAATGTGCGGGTTTGGGATTCTGGGTACGACCTACCATTTAGTTTGGCTATAATTTGTGTTGGCTTTGAAAACTATAGCCATTTATAAATTTATTTATTTATTTTTTGTTTCGAATAGTTTTACTTTCCATGTTACTTTAATTTTAATGGAGATAGACCATAACTATTTTATCTGTAAACTCCATTGTCATAAATTCCTTGTTATATTACCTGTAAACATCATTATCATCAATTACTATATTATATGTAAATTTTATTTTCATAAATTCATTGCTGCATTAACTGTAAACCTCATTATCATTAATTATTATATTATCAGTAAACGTACTTCATTACCTTAAATGATATAATTGTTGGAAAATTCAAATAAAAATAAATACTTTAATTTGTTCGCTTTAGAAACCTTATATTATAAATAAACAAAAAAATTAAATCAAAAATTAATTTTGTTAACAAAATAATATCACCCTGTAAATCACCCCTTTTACAATGTTCCCATGTCATTTTAACTCCTCCCACCGTTCTCTCCTCTCTCGTAATTGAAAATTAAATTAAATGAAAAAATATTTTGAAACTTTGGAATTTTTTTATTAATTACTAGCTGATACCCGGCAAGCGTTGGACTTCCAATTAAATAAATAAATTGTTTCTCCCTTCGTGCCATTTCCCATTCGTCTCCGTTCCCCTTCCTATTCCCCTCCCGCTTCCCCTTCCCCTTCCACGTTCCATTTTCACCTTTCCGCGTTCCCCCTCCCCTCTCCCGCTCTCCCCTTTCTCGCGAACCACCCCCATCATGCATTCCGCTTCCACCTTCTTCGCCTTCCTCTCTCCCTCGTCCCCTCGCCCGCGAAGCTCCCTCCTTAATTCCCCAACCGACCCTCCCGCATACCCCTCCCCCCAGCCCCTTTTCCCTGCCGCCTAACTCCATAAAATACACCCATTTTTCCAACAACTCGCGTGACCTATTTAATTTTTATGCAAATTTCACAATGCCAGAGCTCACCAGTATACATATATATATATAGAAGTATTCACGGGCACGTTCGCAACAATTCAATAAAATTTAATAGCAATCGGATGAAATTTTAATCGCAATCATATGAATAGTACCTAGAGGAAATAATTTCACAACGCCAGAGCTCACTAACCTATAACATCATATCATTTTCCCAAAGTTTCATCGCAATTGGATGAACGGTATGGCCGCGCATAAGGTACAAACATTAATTTTTATTTTATAGATTTTTAGATGGAACGACAAAAAAGTGAGTTTACAATAGCGGTTATAATATGTCTAATAAAATAATAATAATAATAATAATAATTGGATGACTTGTATAGCGCCGTTTTTGTGAAAAATCACCTCAAGGGCGCTGTACAAATTTCAATAATTTCTACAATCTTACTTCTAACTACTCACTAGAAAATATAAAAAACCTATGGCTAAAACAATGGATGCAAATCCACCGGTTCTTTGATCAGCGATACAAAACTATATGTACAATGCATCTAAACAACCAGCGCGGTGCACCCCAAAAATGTAAATGTACATGTATTTTTTATTTTTTTTTTTTTTTTTTATTATATATATATATATTTTTTTCAATGAAAATGTACAGGACCATACTTACCTGGTAGGTCACTTGAGATTAAAGTTAAAAGATGTTTATTTATATACAGTTTGCGCGCAGAGGACATAATAGCGAACACATATTGTTGGAAAAGTAATTATTTGATATATATTATGTTATTTAATGAACGTGTTTGGGAAAAGCAAAATTAATTAATGGGCGGTACAGAGTAGTACATGAATTTTATTTATTTTCTTAAATGAAGTCTCAGTCTCTCGTTAAGCGACGGATTGCTGTGAAGGCTTCGAATGATGTTAATCTAATAAGAAAATAGATTAAGATAAATTATAGGCAATACATAATACAAATAGATTTATTAAATTTAAGGGTATGAGAGCCTAAATAAGTAGGTTTTTAGTTTTGACCTAAATTCTGTTGGGCTTGTTATGCACCTTAGTTCCGGAGGGAGTTTGTTCCAAGCCTTAGGCCCAGATACTTCGAATGCAAATATGTATGTTTTAAAATTTTTTTCGTTATCAGTAATTTTAGTTAGAAAAAATGTTAAGTGAGCAATTTATTAAACTTTTTTGGTTTGCATGCAACATTTGTTGTATTAATGTAAATAAAATGTCTATTAAAATTTATAAAATTTGAAAGCGTATCTTATCTTATCACCTTTCAAAAACAGTTTTTTCGGATACGTTTAGACATATTCCATTTATTTGGATTTTATTGCTTGGCAGAAATATTTTTACCCTCTGACAAAATATGGTCGAGGAATGAAGGGTTAATTTTATGGTATCTACTTACCAGCGCTGGCTCCAGTCACAATGACAGTTTTTCCATCTAGTCGCTCTTTTCCCTTGAAGATACCGACAGCATACCTGGTGTAGAGCTTCAGCAAGCCCAGGAGACCAAGGATAACTCCCACAATAGTCACAGCGCAACAACAACAGCATTCCGACATCTTGAGGCTGGTCAAATTTACGTCCCACTAACTCACTGAGAAAACAGCACAGAATCTCTGTTAGTATCCTAAGTACTAAGATGTCAATTGTAGACTGAAGATAAGTGTTCTATATATAAGGTATGCGTATTCCTTATCAAAAGATAATTCTTATCATATTAAGTAATGTCGTTGACTTGCATAAAATTTTGCTTAATCATTAATCTTAAGTCTGGGGTCTAAAGACCAATAAAAAAGAATCATCAGCATACCAAATCCTAAATAAAACACAATTACTTTTAAAACTGTACGCGATTGCGAAAAATATACAGAAAAGGACTCACGGTTAATACGCACTTAAAATAAAAACACCTAGTATCAGTTATATATTAATGAGAATTTTTTTCAACTTAAAAGGCGGGCATGGGTACCGCCATCCCGGGAACCTTCATTGGATAACCAATACCCCCCAAGTAGTAAGCTACGTATGCCAACTTAGCAGAGGTGCCCGGTTCATCAGGTGAGGTTTGTCTAGATATTGACGGCGAATGCGTTTGCCCACCTACTGCATGACGGGCCGGATAGGGAGAGACTGGTCGAGGAAGATTTAACCTAGACCTTTCCAGCCGGACTCTCTCGACCCATCGCCTTGCACCGCAGTGGCAGGAATGGATCCATGCGTCCGTCACTCCTAGATTGACCCCCAAATTCCTACCCACCCCTCATACCTTTTTCCTTCATTTAGTAGTAGCGAGTTACTCTCCACTCGACTTACTACTTGTCAGGTGCGAACGAGGCTTTAGGGATTATTTTTTCCTTAGGGACTCCTATGTAGAGCTAATATATATATACCTCAGTTTCCGGAAAAGAAAAATAATGCATTTAAAAGCTATTTTGTTAAAATGAACATCGGTTGTTCCCTGTTTTGGCAAACATAACTCGCCAGTTTTTTATTTTGTTCATTATTTAAATTTTTTATTTATTTAATAACATGGACTAACTAATAATAATTGTATATTTTGAATGAAAACGTCATCGACATTAATCCATGCAAATAAACCAACATTAAAAAACAACACGTTCATGCGAAAAAATTGTTTCCTTCCTCTGACGACCGCTACAACAACAAGAATTTTAAAACTAAAACTGTGAAGTCGATATTGTTCCAAAACTTCGGCAAACTACACTCAGATGTCCGTAGATGTCCGTAAATATGACAGCATGTGAATTATACCCACAGAAGCAAAGTTGAGGCTATACTCTTCTGGGCATTTTTATCATTTCGCCGCAATGTTGCGGCCATACTCCTTGATAGGTTAAAAAGCATTATGTTACATTTTCAGTTACGAACTGAAATAATTATTTCTCATTGTTATCTAATTTTAAATTTTAAAAATGCCTATTAACCGTGTCTCACTTTTCAGTATATTTACTGCGACCTCTTCCGATGCGAGGAAGAGATAATATTACATAACTGCTGCAAGTTGTTTTTGTAAAATATTTTTATAAAGTTGACTTACGTGAAAAAGTATTATTTTATTCTCTGGTTTAAACTCATACATTATTAAACTCTTACGTCTTTTCTTTTACTTAAACCCAACAATGAGTAGTTTATGTTATGGAAATGTTTATTTGTACAATTGTAATTTGAATTTTCTTTTGTAAATTGTATTTTTTTTCTATTCTGTACATCTTTGAAAACAAACCCGTTTGCTTTTGTTTTTCATTACATAATAATTTAAAAGCAGAAAACTTCTACAATATTTAACCAATCTACTAAGAAAGTACACAACCATCCATTTTTTAATTAATGAAGTAAGAGACCCGTAAAAAATCACAACACAATTATTTTTTTAAAATTTAAAACAAAAACCAAAAAATTGTTACAGCCGAGAATCTAATCCTTCTTCAACTGCTTGGAAGGCAACTATAATAGTGACCATTGTAAAAATGGCGGCACAAGTTCATTACGATGTATTTTTTAAAAATAATATAGGTAACATTTGTACAGCCCATTTGCCGCGGGAACCATTTATTGGATAACCAACACCTCTGCCATAGATCACCCCGAGTGGTTTTCTACGTTTGGTGACTTAACAGGGGTGCCCGGGTTCATGAGGGTGGGGTTTGTCCGGGTCTTGACGGTGTTTGCATAGGCCCGCCAGCTGCGTGGCAAGCCGAATCGGGAGAGATTGATTGTAGGAAACCTTTCGACCTCTCCAGCCGGACTTTCCCGGAACATCGCCTTGCACCGCAGTGAGAGGGATGGATGTATTCATATATTTGTCATTCCTAGAGACACCGACCCCCAGATTCCTACTCAGCCCTTATACCTTTTTCTTCCCAGCACTTCCTCTCCTTCCTTTCCTCAAAATACCCTTCACACAACGATGACACAGGCCCGGAGGGGAATTATTTTCCTCAGGGCTTCTTATGTGGAGCTAATATAAAAATTAAAAATTAGCGTAGTTTTGTGTTATTTCACTTCAATTACGCAGAAACTTCACTGGTTCATGTAACCTAGTAGGCATATTATATTATATAATATGCCTACTTGGTTGAATATAAAACATGCGGATATTATTATTGTAAAAATATTTTTTAACAATTTTATGTAGCACTATATTTATCAAACACTTCGGACTGCTCAGTACAGAACAAAAAATAAAGCCAATGATAAGCAACTTGCAATGACCTTAAATAATGAACACAAAAATATATAATACGAGTTTATCCGTTTTAACTTTGTGGAAAAGAGTTTAAAAAAACTGCAAAAAGGGTGTAACACAGAGAAAGACACATAAATCTAAAACTTATCTGTAGAAGCGACAAAATTTATTCACTTTTGGGAATAACACACAAAGTCTCATAGACGTTATTGTACCTGGTAAGAAATATGATCTAAACAGCCTACGAAAGAGAAAACACTATGCTTATATTCAAATCTAAAAGTTAACTACAAAATAATTATAATGCACACCATTATGAAACCAAAGTTATAGACCCAAATTAAAAAAATTTAGGAAACCTTATGAATTTATTAATTATTTTTACATGAAACAACTAAAAAGCAACATGACAATAACATTTTTCTAATAAAACAACTTTTAAACTTTTAAAAAAATGTTCATTATCAGTTATTTTAGTTAGAAAAAACATTAATTGTGTACTCCGCTTATCGGTTAATACGGAATATTTTTTATTCAAAAACTTAGATTTAGCTGTATTATTACGAAAGGTGAGTATTTATGTTGAGGGAAACGAAAAAATATGCCTTATATATTTTAATTTTATTACGATTTATTATTATTTTATAACTTACGCGAAGTGGACTTACACAAATTCAATTACTACAAAAACAACTATTTACGTGCACAAAATAGGTTATTAGGTTCTTAGTATGGGTAAACTAAGTAATTCATGCGTATTTAGATTGAAACAAAATTTCGCAAATATCAAATTCATACAAAAGAAATGGCGGCAAAATAAATGTTTTCGACGCCATTATTAATTGATGGCTTTAATTCATATAAATTCATCGCTACCAGCGGTGTTCCCCAAGGGTCACATTTGGGACCAGTTTTATGTCTGATATTTGTGAATGATGTCCTTACTATTTTCAACGATGTCCAAGTTCTAATTTTTGCTGATGATATGAAAATATACAAAGCTATAAGAACCATTAATGACTGTCAGACGTTGTCAAATAACTTATTTAAACTTTTAGTTTGGTGTCAAGAGAACTGTCTACAACTAAATTTGAGCAAATGTCTAATTATGAGATTCCATAGAATAAAAAATCCGTTTATTTATGAATACTCTATCAATGATGTAGTGCTAACAACCGTAACCGAGGTGAGTGATCTGGGTGTACACTTTGATCAAAAACTTAATTTTATAAACCATATTGAAATTACATCGAATAAAGCTGTGAAAATGTTGGGATTTGTAATAAGAATATGCAGCCAATTAAAAAATATTCAAACCTATAAAAAACTATATATGTCATTAGTTAGGAGTAAAATCGAGTACAACTCGATAGTGTGGTCACCGAGTTACGCTAGTCATTCACTCACATTAGAAAGAATCCAAAAAAAATTCTTAATATTTATTAATTTCAGAATGGGCATAACAAGAGAATGTGTCAACTATGATTATCTACTATGTCAACTTAATTTATTAAAATTGTCCGAACGTAGAATAGTTAATGACTTAACATGTTTGCATAAAATCTTAAATTCAATAATTGACAGCCCTGAACTATTATACTTGATTTCTTTCCATATACCTCGCAAACCAACATCGAGGCAATATTTTCCGTTTTATTGTGAAAACTCCAACACGGAATCACAACTGTGTACTCCAATTCGCCGAATTCAGAAATAGGGAAATGAATACAAGGACATTGCGGATATTTTTGACACATCATTTATTAAATATAAACACCTCATAGTAAGATGTTTATCGGAAAAAAGATCAATAATATTTAATTGAATATACCACATAGTTCTCCTTGACTCAATCTACGAATTGTACTTATCCCATTCTGTTGTTTCTCTACCTTGCATGGTAGGGTATCCTGCTTTTATCAAACTCGTATTTGATTTTGTTTTTGATTATGTTGTTGATTTTGTTTTTGATTTTGACTTTGTTTTAGATTCAGTTTTATAATTTTATTTTTTGCTTTTGTTTCAATTGTTTCTAATGCTTATTTAGATGTACTTTGCTTTTTAATTTTAATTTTTGATTTTGTGTTAAAAAGAGACAATTAATTGTGTGTGAATTGAATGTAATTTATGATTTAGATGTACTTTGTTAATAAAAAAAAATCATGTAAAAGCCCAGCAGGGCGTGAAATTCAAATAAATCAATAAATAAATAAATTATTGGCCAAGTACGCCCCGTATTATCCGTGTATCGAACTTCGAACTGTTCGACAAGAAATATTCCGTATTATCCGGTAAGCGGAGTGATGCATATTTACTGAAAAAAACGTATGGTGAGTTGTGAACCAATTTTAAAACTTTTTTATGTTTACATTACAATTTTTTACATTTCAAAAATTATTATTTCTAAAATATTCCGAAAAATAAAAAAAAATTGTTTTCGGATATGTTCAGAAAAGTGTATTCCATTTATTTGGATTTTATTGCAAAGCAATAGAAATATTCTGACCTTCTGACAGAATGTGCCCGAGGCCTGAGAGGTTAAGTACATATTATATATATACTTTTTTGTATACATAGTATCTACTGAATATAAATATTATATTTGTGTCATGACAACGGGTCGCTTCCACCACTTATTTTTGTGTTCAACACAGCTCGACTGTGGTATAATTTGTAGGCTTCTCTATTTTCTCCCTCCTCTCTATTTACTCCCTCCATGGGTCTCTTAAAAACAAAGGATCACTCCTTCCTTTCCCCACAGCATCCCCAAAGATGGCATAGGTCTCACCTTGGTCTAGTTAAATATCCTTGGACAAGATGTGGTAGATACTCTCGTATGGTATCGCCCTGGTGAAAGACCACTTAAAATAACTCTAGCCGTGTTTGGTGACTAGGTCTGAATAGCCGTGAACTTTTCAGCCTTCCTCTCCCCCATATCCTTCCCCTTTCACACCGTTCAGCCGCACAAATATCCAAATTGGGATACCATAGACTCCAGCAGTCGGGAGCAGTTGAAACTCTTGTGCAATAATCACATTAACAAATAATGTAGACTAAATAAATGAAAAGAAAATACTTTGTTTTAAGTCACTTTATTTTTATTTAACGTCTACCGGTTTCGGTACCTCCGTACCATCATCAGGACTGTTACAAAAATAATGTCTGCAAATACAGAAGTACACACATATATACATATATACACAATGTTATGAAAGAAAGGGACAGTATACTAAAGTGGGACAGAGCGTCAGTTGTTGGAGGGAGGAGGGGAATGGGGGATAAGTTAAATGTTAAATAAAAATAAAGTGACTCAAAACAAAGTATTTTCTTTTCATTTATTTAAAATTTCAAGTCACAATGTGTTTACTTCTTTTGAAAAAAAAAACTTATATTCTCAGTGTTTCTCCCCTTATTTAGAAACTACTCCAATTGACCTGGCACATGAATATGTATAGAAAAAACAATTCAAATGTCAATAAATGGAATAAACTAATCAAATGTAAAAAAAAGTCAAACAATTCATGCATTTCAGTACAGTTATTTCCAGTTAATGCTAATATTGATTGTGAACTATGCACCAACACACCATATCTACATGTATATATATCCACTTGCCAATATGCGAACAACCCCACGATGTGGCCAAATTGACGAGATATTTTAAAACATTTTTGGATTTATTTTTAAAGTTCTCACTTGTTCGGATCTCCGACAATCACACAGTTAACAATATAAGTTTCACAGTTTAATTGACATTCCGCAAACAGAAATGATTGAAATATTTTTTATTCTAATATTTTTTATTTTTTTTATTTATTAAATAATAAGTTTACAATGTGTGACAATGTTGATAACAATAAATTACAAAACCTTGAAACCTATTTCACAGATTTTTTTGATTTTTGATGTTTCTCTTCTATAGAAGCGGACGCTTGTGTTTAGAAGAGGAGCGTCAGAATGAAAAAGATTTTGTACCTATAATTACATAATTATGATTTAAGGAATTTTGAACTTAAAAATAAGAAGATAAGACAGTTAGATATTTATTTTTTTATAGTGAATACCTCACAAGAGTCCCAACTGCTCCCGTCTGGAGCCAATGAGACAATGGCATCCCCAATTGGGGTATGTTATGAGGCTGAAGGTAAGTGGGAAAGGGAAGGAGACAAGGAAGAGGAAGGCGGGGAAGTACCTGGCTATTCAGATCTAGTCACTAAACACGGCTAAAGCCATTTCAAGTATCGTTTCAATTCTGAATAGTGGTCTTACACCAGGGCGATACTAAGAGTATCTTCCACTATGGAACGTGTCGCAAATATACTATATATTATTTTAAATAATTAATTGTGAAATAACACAAATCAATTAAATTTAATTTATTTGCGTACGCCGGGTTCGAACCCGCGGCCTTCGGAATGGCAATCCAAGGTACTACCGCTGGACTACGCCGGCCTTATAGATATTTTAATTAAGAAGATAAATGTATAAATTATTCATCATGTATTTGTTTTTACATTGAATTGGTCTTAAATCGCTTTTATTAAACATTTATCGTCTTCAATTTTTCTAATCTTTTCCAGTAAACTGTTGAAGTATTTTTTTTTTTATTGTATTTTTATGCCTATTATCATCTTATAGGTATCATGTTAAAAAATGAGTGTTCAAATTTAAAAAAATATATTTGTTATTATTATAAATCACAGACAACATTCAAAAGTTATCATATTTAATATTGCTCCACACTGGAAATTTTAAAGTAAATAATATTAGCATTCGGGTCCCACCCAGGCGTCCCGTGTTCCATTCCTTGGCTGGCTAAGCCCTACATCACGACACAAGCAACATCTTCCTTTTACTGGTATTAGGAGATTTTCAAATATTGTCAGGGCCCCTAACATACTCGATGGATAACGATCGATAGGATAACTTTCGGTAACTTCCCATCGTTCCCTAACATGACTGCAGACTGCCAACGAATAAGTGACAGTTCATAATGTGTCCTTAATATATTCGACATCAACTGTTGTTTGTACATTAGGGAACTGCAGTCATGCTAGGGAACGATGAGAAGTTACTGAAAGTTATCCTATCAATCATTATCGATCGAAGGGCCAGGTTATGGGGGATGTTTGTCTTTCTTTTTTTTTTAAATATATAAATTTAACAAGTTTAAAAGAAACAATTTATGAATCCTAAAAATATGGAATAAACAGTCAAATATAGAAGAAAAGTGGCAAAATTCAAAATGTTCAAATTTAATGTGTACTATGTTGTAAAATCAATAAAACATTTTTCAAAAATAGATTTTTATTCACATAATCAACTCAAATACATAAAAGTTAAATTACAAAAACCAAGTACAAATAATTTCATTACTTTTCATTACTTTTGACAGCATTTTTTAATTTTTTAGTCCCATTGCTTCATAATTATTAGGTATTGTTAAGAAATAAATTGTTGGTAAAAAATAAAAATACATCTTTGTACACACCAACTATATTCCAGTATGCATAGCTAATACATATATTATTATGATAATAATAATGGCAATACAGTAACTTAACATTAATTTAACCCTATTATATATTTTTAACCAACCGGTTTCGTTCCGTCCTGAACCTTCATCAGGGGTGAATAAAATATATTAAACAAAATACAGAGTTACAGAGTATTTAAATGAAAAATAGAAGAGGGAAAGAGGACCAGCGGCTGAGAATAAAAGTATAAAAATGCTTGCAACTCTACAGGGAGGTTCCAATGAGATAATATAAAGATAAATAACAATGGCTAAGTCCACCATCACAACACAAGCAACATCTTCCGCTTATTGTGGTGGTATTAGGAGATTTTCAAATGTTGTTGGGTTATTCGTAACCCGGGAATGTTTGTCTTTCTTTAAAAAAAAAAGAAGAAAAAAAAAACAGATCGATTATTTCCCGTATCAAATTTAACATCGTGCGTTTTGAGCATTTTTATTGCTTACTTGAATGTAGGTATATATTAAAGCAAGTTTTGAATGAAATAAATCGATATTGAATTTTTAATTTTAAAAATTTGATACGAGAAATAATCGATCTTTCTCATTGGAACCTTCCTGTACAGTTGCAAGCAAATTTAAACTTTTATTCTCAGTCGCTGGTCAATCGCTCTTTACCAATTTTGATGAAATTTGGTTTACTGTATGTAATTTGGTCAATCTTGAAAGGCAGATTAGTTTTTATCTCGATTATTAACCTCAATATTTTTTATTATTGCGAATAAAATATTTCTTATGGGACAATGATTTGAAATTATTTATTAGTTTCTGACAGATGGCGGTGTGAGTTAATTTATTGACACAACACTTGGTTATCTAGGTTAGGTAACCATCCAGTAGGTGGCTTTGTGTTTTGTTAGCCACAGCAAGCGTGGGCGGGTCAGCTAGTAAAATTTTAATATTTGTGTATTATTTACTAATATCAAACCTAAAATTGACTTCAATCTACCTTTAATAATAATTCCATACTATTGGTTGTGTTCGTGTTCCATAAAAATAAAATCGGATATATTTATCCGAGACACTATCTAGGTAACAAATACATTCTTTGAATACTTGTTTCCAATAATAAAGGTAGCTGCCAATAATATGGAAAAAAAACATTAGTCGAAGATAATATTGTTAATTCTGAAATTTGAAATATGAAGTTGACAATTACGACAGTCTCATATAAGATCGCAGTAGCCCAATTGGTAGAGGTGTATGTCCCGGTAAGACGTAAGGTTCTGGGTTCGAGTCCCAGTTGCGACCGTTATCTTTTATTATTTTTCTGTGTCTTGTTTATTTTCATATTTTAAAATATTAGATTATTATTGTTATCTTCTTCTTCAATGATATGTTTTATACTTTTGTTATTCGGCGGTCCTCATCCTCTCTGAACTGTCCTTAGGGGACTTTACTTATATTAGGTCCTTACGTATGAAATTGACGTTTTGTATGGGAGGAACATAAAGTCGATTTTTTTAAATATAATATTATTATATTTAAAAAAAGTACCATTAGTATGTACCATTGCTATCTATGCACTTTTGCCATCTCATAGGTAGTTCATCGATCCCTTTACTAAAAAAACCATTCGGACGGGAATCAATAAAATCTTTGAAGGCGGTTTGAACTGCCCCATCGGAGTTGAATTTTTTCCCTTACAAGAAGTTATCCAAATTTCGAAAAAAATAGTAATCTGTTGGGGCAAGGTCCGGAGAGTACGGTGGATGTCTTAGACATTAGACGTGTGGTCTAGCGTTATCATGAAGCAGCAGTGGCCTAGAGCGATTAACCAGCCTCGGTTGTTTAGCAGCTAGCTTTTCCACCATGGTTTGCAGTTGCAAGACAATAGACATCTGCCGTAATCGTCTGGCCAGATTTAAGAAAGCTGTAGTGAACGACACCAGCACTAGTCAACCAAACGCTCAGAAGTAACTTTTTTAGAGTCAATTTTCGCTTGGGGCATGGTTTGACTGGTTCGGCAGGGTTCAGCCATTGCGATGAGCGCTTCCGATTATCGTACAGGATCCACTTTTCATCACGGGTAATGATTCGATTTAAAATCCCTTCATTATTGTGCCGGTTGAGTAATGCAAAGCAGCAGTCAAAGCGCGTTTGTTGATTTGCTTCACTCAATTCGTGAGGTACCCACCTTTCAAGCTTTTTCACCTTCCCAAATTGCTTCAAGTGGATTAAAACAGTTTTATCACTAACACCGCAGCCTGCAGCTAACTCGGACGTGGTTTGCGATGGATCCGCTTCCACAATAGCCTTCAATTCCACGGGGCTTGTTCTGCAGGTCGAAATTTCCAGAAAGAAAACGTTGGAACCAAAAACGCACTGTGGTTTTCTTTTGCGGCACCGTCGCCCAACACATCATTAATCCTTCGAGCCGTTTCTGCAGCACCGGTGCCACGGTGGAACTCGTACTCGTAAATAACGCGATATTGTAAGTTTTCCATTTTGTAAACTAAGTGACGCAAAGAAAAAAAACAATTAAGGAAAAAAATGAATTATATTTTTCGAAACACAAATACATTAGTAAATAGCCAAAATTGAATGCCAATGAGTAAATTCCTAACAAAAGAGAAGCTATTTGAGATCATAGTTGCCAGTACAGCAAAACGCCAATTTCAAATGTAAGGACCTAATATTTTGTGTAAGTAGGTATACTGTATTTTCCCTAAACTGACTGTATATTCAGATATGATTTTAGATTTTCACGGCCAAAAGTAATTAATAATAACTGCATTATCTGAATATAAGGATGCTGGGGGGCCAGCTGTTGAGGGATAAACAGTCATGGAATCATTTATTAGTACCTACTATTTCATGGCAAATTTAGTATTAAATACATTTGAATAACCCACAGTTGTTAAAATTTCTAACATCACACATTAAACTAAAGAAGATTCTAAATCTCTCATAAAGATGTAAATTCCCAAAGCGCTTACATATATTCCATAAAGAGTCACAACAATTTTGAATCTAGATTAACACAATACCATGATACAATTTTTATATTTATCATGGTATTGTTGTATCATAATATCACAGTGTCAAGAATCGTCGTTATGTACAAGGAAATCATGATATTGCTGTTCCAAATTAATTTATTATAGTGATTAAAAGTGTATCATGGTATTTTTGTATCATAATGTTGCCATATCACATTATTTATCATAACATCATGATTAAAAGTGTATCATGTACTTTTAGTACACTAATATACTAATATAATTTCATGATATTTTATATCATGAAATCATTCTGTTGTAAGTGTACCGTGATATCATTATATCATGGCACCATCATTCCATCGTGATAACATTGTTAAAAGTGAATTATAATATAATTGTATCATGACACCGTTGTATCATTATATCATGACACCATTGTTAAGAGTGTACCATGATGTATTGAAGTGTTTCTCGCTCTCCTGAAGGCCGACGGCGCGCTCGCTGAGATCCCAGAGCTGGGCCGCCTTGCGCCGGTCCTGGGCCGCAGGGGTGGTGGGGGCCACCTTGCAGTCGGCAAAGTATTCTCCCGTCACATTCTCCACGGAGCGGGACACACACAGGAATATCTGCGTCTGGGCGCCTTCCCAGGGACTCTGCAAATTTAACAAATATGTAAACCAATCGATTAATTAATAAATCAAAAAACACAGACCCCTTTGAGTGCCGGTCATAAAATTGCATTTAATTTGCCGTGTGCTAGATACTTTAGGCAAAATGATGATTACGTAAATTATTCTGTCGTACCAGTTTTTTTTTGTATTTCTTGGGCATGAACTATGTAACAATTTCTAGACATTTTGTTTTGAAGAGTTTTAATTTTCAATGTACTATCGTTACTTAAATTTTAATTTTTCTGCTACCGGTTTCGACACGTCGCGCGTCGTGCCATTCACTAGCAAACTTAAAACTAAACTTAAAATTTAAAACAAGTACAGAAATGAATTAGATGTTATTAGGTGGGGGTAGTGGGAGGGGTGATTTTGAGGGAGGGGGAGAACAGTGGGCGGGGTCAATATCTCACGGGAACATAGTCAAAAGGGGAGATTTGCAGGGTGCTATTATTTTGTTAACTAAATTAATTTTTGATTTAATTTTTCGGTTTATTTCTAAAGTTTCTAAAGCGCACAAGTTAAAGTATGAATTTATGTTTATATGTTTAAATTTAGTTTTTTCCTTGTTGAAGCTATGGCCTGTCTCTATTAAATGATTGGCGAATTCAAAATAGTTATTATTTCGCAAACAGGGTCTGTCAAACGCGAAGTTCACATCAAATGATACTTTATAACACAATAGCGCTCGCCATACAATCCCATACAGACGCGCTAAAAAAATTATGTGTTATAAGCGCGGTTTGAGTCTTCGCTATTCGGCGTTATTCTCCAAAACCGCTAGCGACGAGATATTTGAAAAGTTATGCGACCCCCCTCCGCCCTAAACAGGATAGGGGGTCATTTTAAATACACGGAGTGCCGTGCTCAAGCCGCTGTCACCCGTCAAGTTGACGTATCCAGTACAAATAAATGATATTCCTTCGGCTACTCCCGAATTCAACTGTCCCCCTCTTCTGCCGTAAGAAGAAATCTTTTATAACGTAGTGTGTCGGTAGAAAAGATATAGTGTTATAAAGTATCTTTTGATGTGAACTTCCCGTCTGTCCCTTGCATTAAACTTCACATACCACATATGTTGTGCATATCAGTAGAATCATCTTCTTCACAACATCATCATCACATCATGTGGATGTGATGTACGTGTTGTGTATCGCATAGTGATACATACAGACAACTTGTCGCTTCAGTTCGTTTTTATCCAACAGACCAAAACGTAAATCGGGAGAAATGGCGCTTTAATGTTTTTTTACGATAAAAGCACATAAATTTTGGAGGATGTAAGACAAAGTGCATTTTGAAAACCCCTTAAATAATCTTTTATAATTTTTTTTTTGAACGATTATCGTATAAATAAAGGCTTTTTGAGAACAAATGCACACTTAACTCAAGTTCACGAAAAATGGTCTGTTAGACAAAAACTTACTATTTACACAATAAAGGCATAGTACTACATAACATTTTTCATTGTCTCTAGCCACAATATTCAATGGGTCGACCCACAATATTAAGATATACTTTTACCTTACAAAGCAATAAATATATTTTTACATACTTCAAGCGGTTAATAAAAGTGTTACAAAATAAGATAAGGTTTACCTTGTTGAAGATCCATACCAGGAAATTCCACACAGCCTGGAAGTAGTTGGGAGTGTTCCTCGCTAGATCGGTCAGTACCACTCCGGGATGTAGACAGTTCACTGTGACTCCTGGAATAAATCGGGTATTTTCACAAATTAGGGCGTAGGTCTTTGTAACATTAAATTCGACGAGATTATTCTTACCCCAAAAGAAAAGACTCTCGAGGAAACCGTCCATTCTTTGGAGGCTTGTCAAACAAAAAGCTATCGGGGACTGTACTGTCTGTCATCCGCTTAACAATGAATTAGTGCAAAACACAGAAACAAAGTCGGAGACAGAACCGATCCCTGTGGGGCGCCAACATTTATCGAATGCGAGTAAGAGGTGAAACCGTCAACAACCGTCTGAATCGATCTCTTCCTAAAAAAGTCGGCAATCCACGTACACAAGGATGCGGGAAGTCCGTAAAAAGGCAGTTAATTGATAAGTCACCGGTGCCAAACCCGGTCAAAGGTCTTGGAAATATCCAGTGCAACCGTTTGGATCTCACCGAAACGTTCCAGGCTCCGAACCCAACCATGCATCACATACGCGAGAAGATCACCGCGTGTTCGGTTAGGTAAGGTTGGGTTAGGTTAGATTAGTTTGATGGTCATCAAATGTGTAGGTTTAAGGAAATCACCTGATCCCCTTATCCTGTCAGCCAGCTCGGTGGTGAAGTAGATGTTAGCCAGTTTGGTGTTGCAGTAGATGACGGTGCCTATGGAGGTGTTGCTCATGTCCAGGTGGTTCAGGTCCAGATCCGCCCAGCGGTGCGCCATGGACGATACATTCACTATGCGACTGGGAGCGCACTGCTTTATTTTACCTAACATATGAGAAACAAATATTATCTTGTGGCTACCGTGGAACCATTAGTACCTTGCACTATATATATCTACTATCTATCTACGCCATTGACGAAGTATAATACTTCGTCAATGATCTACGCCGAATTATTTTTTCGCCACCTTCTGGAAAGGTCTAGAGCTGCTTTTCTGCTTTTTCAGAGCTGTACATACCTGCAGATCTAGCCGTCAGAATTCTTTTTATTTATTTATTTATAAAATAAATAATAATACACAATAAAACATTTACATATATGATACGTTAGATCACCATACGAGGCGAGAATATTTTACTATGTTTGTAAAATCGTCACTGTAAATAAATTTCCGTAATTATCATGGAGTGTTTATCTTTTTAAGCGTCGAGGTATCAACACACAAGATACCTCTTCATAATCTTAATATATAAAAATTAATGTTTCTTTGTTTGTCCCTTATTCGGTGATTGAAACTTTGGTGATTTGTTGTGCGCACACCTGCAACTCTTTATATTTAAAAAACTTGCTGCACAATGTTCGTCCAAAGTAAACTCCGAAACTCCTTAACCAATTTTGATGAAATTTGGCTTACTGTGTGTAATTTGGTCCAACTTAAAAGATGGGATAGTTTTTATATTGGATAGGATTATTGACCTCAATATTTATTATTGCGAATTAAATGTTTTTTATAGAACAATTATTTGAAATTAGTTGTAAGTTGCATAAGTTTCTGACAGATGGCGGTGTGAGTTAATTTATTCACACAACACTTGGTTATCTAGGTTAGGTAACTATCCAGTAGATGGCGTTGTGTTTCGTTGGCCACTGCAATGCGTGGGCGGTTCAGTTAATATTTCTATATATAATAGTGAGCTCTGGTGTCATGAAATTTGTATAAAATTTTAGTAAAAAATGGCGCGCGAGATCTTTGATTAATATTTGAATTTCATATAGTTTAATGGCAGGGGTGGAAGAAGGGAGGGGGGAACGAAGGAGGGGGGTTCGTGGGAGATGGGTCGAGGGAGGGGGGAAGTTGGGATGTTGGAAGAGGAAATTAGGATGGAAATGGCGGGGAGGAGGGAGGGTCAATCGCGAAAGGGAGGAAGACAGGAAAGGTGGAAGGGGAAAGCGGGAGGAAAAGGGGACACAAGAGGGGAATGAGGGTGGGAACGGGGTCGCGTGGGAATAGACACACAGGTAGAAATAATTTCTTTCTTTGGGTGGCCCAACGCATGCCGGGTACTTGCTAGTTATGTATACATAAAAACAATATTGGTCTCTCTCACCCAGTAATATGTTGGTGAAGAGGAAGGGTCCAAAGTGGTTGGACTGCATGAGTATCTCCATTCCGTCCTCGGTGACCTTGGTGGGAGTGGTGCCGGAACCGGCGTTGTTCAGCAGCACGTCGATGCGCTCCTCCTTTTCCAGGATCTCCTTGGCGCAACTCCTCACGCTGGCCAGGGAAGCAAAGTCCACCCGCATCAGCTGGAATATGTTTTGAGATTAATATTATTTTTCACTTATGACGATATAGATTAGCAGTCGGAAAAGTAAAATAGAATAGTTGACATATTTAGCACTTGTATTAGCGGGGAGCAAAAGTCAAATAAGTAAATCAAAGAAATTAATCTTTGTTGCTTGGTATAAAATAGTTTTAGATTTTTGCATTTGTGCAAAATAGCATCACTAGCATTTTTGAAAATAATAGTCATTCAACTTAGGTCAGTCCAAGTCAGCATTTAAAAGCATACAAAACCAAGTAATGTACATTTTTTAACTTAAGAGGAATATAAACGCCAGAAATATTTGACTTCTTACTTCTTCAAAACTCCGCGTTTTTTACTTTTAAAAAAGCATGTTTTTGGTATTATCTGCATGAGGAAAGTAGCGCCAAAGTTGTTTTTATTTTATTTTATGAATAATTTTACAAGAATGGAAAAAGTTAGCCAATGGATCGATCCAAAAAAAATCTTAGCCATAAAGGGGTATTTTTTAAAAGTTGTTTTTTATATAATTTCATATTTTATAATGAAAATACAAATTAGGTAGTACTTTGCGCTTATATTTTTTGTACACGTAATTATTAATTGTATTTTAATTCCAATAAATAGAGAAGCTAGGAAAAGCTTCACTGTATCCATAGCATATTTTTTCATACTCATAATGTAAAAGTTTGTAGTAGTTAGATATGTTAGGAACTATTGCAAGTTTCGGTGAAAAATGACATTTCGTGTTTTTAATTTGAAAAAATAACCATTAAAATGCACTTTTTTCGAAATTCCTGTAACTGAATTGATTAGTACTAGTTAATATCTAACTACTACAACTTTTTAAATTTATTTTTTTCGTCCATATTAAGCGTGTCCCGGTTTTGTAAATATTTTCCCTTATTTTTCACACAAACAAGCGAACAGATGACGTCACACTTTTCTCCCGCCTCTTACCAACACGTCCTAGAATCACTCTTACCGGGCGTTTTCGCGGGCTTAATAAAATTCAAACTTGTAGAATTAAATTAATTATAAAAACGAACTTAAAAAAAAAATAGTAGTATTTAAGTTTGCATGAGAACGTTGATAAAAAAAAAAACAAAAAAAAGGACTTCATTATTATCTAAAACTAACTTTTTTATTATTTTTTAAAGTACAATCTCGTTAAACCGCAATTACACATATCAGTAGGACGTTAATGTTCAATTACAATGTTTACAATTACGAATGTTAATGTTTGATTACAATGTTTACAATTAAGGATGTTAATGTTCGATTACAACGTTTACAATCACGAATGTTAATGTTTGATTACAATGTTTACAATTACGAATGTTAATGTTTGATTACAATGTTTACAATTATGGATGTTAATGTTCGATTACAATGTTTACAATTACGAATGTTAATGTTTGATTATAATGTTTACAATAACGAATGTTAATGTTTGATTACAATGTTTACAATTACGAATGTTAATGTTTGATTACAATGTTTACAATTACGAATATTAATGTTTGATTACAATGTTTACAATTACGAATGTTAATGTTTGATTACAATGTTTACAATTACGAATGTTAATGTTTGATTACAATGTTTACAATTACGAATGTTAATGTTTGATTACAATGTTTACAATTACGAATGTTAATGTTTGATTACAATATTTACAATTACGAATGTTAATGTTTGATTACAATGTTTACAATTATGGATGTTAATGTTCGATTACAATGTTTACAATTACGAATGTTAATGTTCGATTACAATGTTTACAATTACGAATGTTAATGTTTGATTACAATGTTTACAATTACGGATGTTAATGTTTGATTACAATGTTTACAATTACGAATGTTAATGTTTGATTACAATGTTTACAATTATGGATGTTAATGTTCGATTACAATGTTTACAATTACGAATGTTAATGTTCGATTACAATGTTTACAATTACGAATGTTAATGTTTGATTACAATGTTTACAATTATGGATGTTAATGTTCGATTACAATGTTTACTATTACGAATGTTAATGTTTGATTACAATGTTTACAATTATGGATGTTAATGTTCGATTACAATGTTTACAATTACGAATGTTAATGTTTGATTACAATGTTTACAATTATGGATGTTAATGTTCGATTACAATGTTTACAATTACGAATGTTAATGTTCGATTACAATGTTTACAATTACGAATGTTAATGTTTGATTACAATGTTTACAATTACGGATGTTAATGTTTGATTACAATGTTTACAATTACGAATGTTAATGTTTGATTACAATGTTTACAATTATGGATGTTAATGTTCGATTACAATGTTTACAATTACGAATGTTAATGTTCGATTACAATGTTTACAATTACGAATGTTAATGTTTGATTACAATGTTTACAATTATGGATGTTAATGTTCGATTACAATGTTTACTATTACGAATGTTAATGTTTGATTACAATGTTTACAATTATGGATGTTAATGTTCGATTACAATGTTTACAATTACGAATGTTAATGTTTGATTACAATGTTTACAATTATGGATGTTAATGTTCGATTACAATGTTTACAATTACGAATGTTAATGTTTGATTACAGTGTTTACAATTATGGATGTTAATGTTCGATTACAATGTTTGTCCAATTACAAAATAAACATATATTTACATAATATTGTTACAATTTTTTTTATTATTAAAGCGGCTATATAAAATATTGTACACACAACATATAATGGTGAAATTAAGTATAGATATGACATAAGTCCTCCTCAATAGGAGATCCTGTGCCGAGGTGGACTAGTTATTTAATCAGAGTTTATTTGTCTTCTATGACGCTATTAGTGTCTTTTTTAGGGTTTTTCATTGCCCTCTTTCAACCAGATTTTTATTCTTATTAATTTTTACTTATTAATTTTGAGGAATTTTGTTGCAAAGTAAGTATACCTAGTTTCTTTGTCGAAATGTGATTTTATAACTCGGAATGTTTTTTATGTAATCTTTATTCGATCTAGTGTGATGGATAAATGATCTGGTAGAGTATTTAGTATTTTTGAATATACATAAAACTATATATTTGAATAAACATAAAACCACAGATAAAAAGCCTCCAAAATGTATTTATAAGAAGAAGCTGTAGCACATGATAAATTATGCACAAACGCGTTAGGCGTTTAACGCGAACCTTGCTAAATTCACAGTATTCGTAAAAAAAATAACACTCGATTGAATGCCATTAACATATCATTGAAGAAGAAGATAACAATCAAATAATAGTCAAAATTTTTTAAATGTGAAAATAAACAAGAACACAGAAAAATAATAAAAAAATAATGGTCGCAACTGGGACCCGAACCCAGAACCTCACGTCTAACCGAGACATCCGCTTTAACCAATTCAGCCTATGCGTCCTATTATGAGACTGTCGTATTTGTCAAACTTCAAATTTCAAATTTCAGAATAAAAATATGAAGTTTTACTAATACGACAGTCTTATAATCGGATTCTTATAAAAAATTGAAAAAGTTAATATTTAATTGACTTCTTTTTATTTTTTTATTAGTTAATCACATTTCCTATTTTACTTTTAGCAGTTCGAATTTGAATAAAATCACTTCCTCAAAGCTATTATTGATATCCATTCAAACTTAAATGTGCACCTTGAAAATATTTCATAAAACCCCTTTTGTAGATTAAAAATGCATTTTATCAGAATTCTGCATTTTTCTATTATGGTCTTAAATTTCAAAATCGTTATTTTATTGGTAAATGACAAATATACTTATCACTGTCTTACATGAATTTATAAAGACTGTTTAAAACTCTAATAAATAAAATAAAACCAAATTAAAGTCAAAATGCGTTGGTCAAAAGAAACCCTGTTTTTTGGTTTCTCTACATGATAAAGATTCACCAGTTTTCCGTTTGTACAACGAGTTTCCGAACGCCATGTATATTGAATCCAATAATGTAATTGAAGGTAGCGACATACTCGCAGCTCACATCAAAAAGTTATTTATAACACAATAGCGCTCGCCATACAATCCCATGAGACCCGCCAGACGTAAAAAGATGATGCGCTGTGATCGCGGTTTGAATCTTCGCTAATCGGAATTATTTTTCGTATTCGCTACAGTGGCGAAATCAGAAAAGTTATGCGACCCCCTCTCTACCGTGAACAGGAGAGGGGGTCATTTTTAATACACGGAGCATGCACGGAGCTGTCAAGTTAACATATCCAGTACAAAGAAATGATATTCTCTCGACCGCTTCCGATTTCAACTGACCCCTTCTCCTGCCGTAGGAAGGAATATTTTATAACGTAGTGTGTCGGTAGAAAAGATACTTATAACGCAGTATCTTTTTGATGTGAACTTCGCGTTTGTCGCCCGCTTCAAATATCTCAAAAATGCAAGCACCTATCTCCTACTACAAGACCACAAGCATTGCTAACATTAATATGTATTCTGTAAATAAAGTAGATACACCATGTGACATTACGGTATTTGAGATGTGATAATATTTAGCACCAGTTACTTCCACCTCAAACCCATTAGGTTCATTATCACAAGTAAAAAGGTTATAATAGGTTATAATGTATGGACTCTAATAATAAATATTTACAGTTACATCTTTCGCCTATCTACAACGAGCAATCTACAACGAGCAAAAACATGTTTAAAATCGCGCGGTGTGTACTGTACAATTAATTCCTCGAAGTGTAATCTACTATGTATGAGTAGATATACTTGATGTTGACAAATTTGCTCAATTCTACTTGAAAAGAAGTCACCTTTTTTACATATTTTCATTCTGTTTAAATAAAATGTTCTCTGTTATTATAACACTAGCTGACCCGGCATGCGTTGAAGTGCAACTTAAATAAAGAAACTGTTTCTCCCTGCGTGTCCTTTCCCATTCGTCCCCGTTCCCCTTCCGCCTCCTCTTCCCCTCCCGCGTCTCCTTCCACTTTCATCTTCCTCCTTCCTTCTCCAGCAGTCCCCCTTCTCGCGACAACCCCCTCACGCATTCCCCTTCCACCTTTTCCGCATTCTCTCCTCCCTCGTCCTCCCACCCATGAATCCTTCCCCTACCGCGTCTCCTTCCCCTCCCGCGTCTCCTTCCACTTTCATCTTCCTCCTTCCTTCTCCAGCAGTCCCCCTTCTCGCGACAACCCCCTCACGCATTCCCCTTCCACCTTTTCCGCGTTCTCTCCTCCCTCGTCCTCCCACCCATGAATCCTTCTCCTTCCCGGATTCCTCTGCCCCTCCCGCCTTTTTTCCCTGCCATTAAACTCCATAAAATATACTCATTTTTCAAACAACTCGCGTTTGACCTATTTTAATTTTTTTATGCAAATATTAGCTATTATAGCTATTCGGGACGGAGACAAATCCAACAAATCAAAGATCATAAAAATCGGTCCAGCCGTTCTTGAGTTATAAATGGAGTTACTAATCCTATTTTGTTTTATATATATATATATTTTTTTTTTATAGAGAATACTCCACAAGAGTCCCAACTGCTCCCATCTGGAGCCAGTGAGACTATGGCATCCCCAATTGGGGTATGTTGTGAGGCTGAAGGAAAGTGGGGAAGGGAAGGAGATAGGGAAGAGGAAGGTAGGAAAGTACCTGGCTATTCAGATCTAGTCACTAAACACGGCTAAAGCCATTATTAAGCAACGTTTCAATTCTGAATGGTGGTCTTACACCAGGGCGATACTGACAGTATCTTCCATATATAACATTATATACCTTGAGTACTTAATTTTTTATTTTTTATGTAACACATATTAAAAAATGTTATCCTGTACCTACTAAATACTAGCTAAAAATTTTTTATCTTGCATACATCATACTTTGTTTTATATGTCAAGTCTTATATTAAACCTAACATATCATGTTACTATTACATAAGTTCATATTTCTTTTCAATATTATATCAATGTACTTCTAATATGTATCACATATTATTATTAGATATTATTTCTGTGCACTTATTTTGAGCCAGTGCTTTCAATAGGCAGTGTTCTGTTTTGTCCTGGAAGCGGGTAAATAATACTCACGGAGAGGTTATCATTGCCCGTCTCCTGAATAATGGATTTCATGACCCGCTCTCCCTTGGCCATGTCTCGGCACAGCATCACCACCCGCGCCCCTCGCGCTGCAAAATCCTTGGCAGATTCCAGACCGATTCCTGAAATAAACCATTAATGTTGTAACTCGAGACATCAACAACTGTATCTTAATATATAAAAATGAATGTTTATTTATTTTGTTTTGAAGAGTTTTATTATGGAGGCGGGTACGGGTACCGCCGCCCGGGAACCATTTATTGGACCACCAACACCTCTGCCACAGGTCACCCCAAGTGGTTCGCTACATTTGGTAACTTAGCAGGGGGGCCCGGGTTCACGGGGTTAGGTTTGTCCGCAGATGGGCGGCATCTGCGGACAAACCAGCACTTTTTTTGTGTAGTAGCCAAATGTTGCATTGTTTATGTTTTAATTACAGATTTTCACATACCTAACAAAATTATAATAACAATAAAAAATAAAAAAATAAAACTAAGGGTCCTGTACCCGTTGTCGTATAACCATATAAGATTTTTTTGAGTGATGGAGTAAGTGGTTTCTTTTAGGAAGGTGTTGAAAATGAGAGGTGCTAGGTAGGATTTGTGCTTTTTAGCAAAAGTTGATTTAATTGTAGGCACTTGGAATTAATTGCGTGATTTTGCTCTTGTATTTTGGGGATGAGTTACGTGGCATGGAGAGATTTTATGCAATTTTTATGAATTATGTTTTTGATTAGTAGTTTCCTGATATTTAATATTTTATGTGTAATAAGGAGGTTTTCCGTTGAAAGTTTTTGAGCATGATCCAAATTAATGTTTTGTGGGTGGCGGCTCCCCCCCATGCCGAAATACCGTAAGTTTAAAGTTCTGTAAAAGTTATATTCAATTTCTATTATTCTCCAAGTACTGTGAAGCAACCGGACGTTGTTAAAATTATAACAGAACTTGAAAAACCTTTTCACGGAACTAGAACCCAAAAAAAATATTGTAAAAAAAAAAAAACTTGCCTCGCGTGAAGTCGGCTACGATCTAGCACCGTAGCTCTTCGGAAATTATCAGGAATACCAACATAACTAAATGACTGATATTCTTGTAAATGGCCGCGAACTGACGCGGTTTCATGTGTCGAAGCAAATTTTCATTTTACTCAATTGAAATATTGAATGCAATATTTTCCATCGCCCCAAATGCAAAAAGATGTATTTTATAGTAAGGTGAATCTAAAGGTTTTTTCTAAAAAAAATCGTATTAAGCGTGGCGAGCGCGATCGAAAGTTTACCTCCATAATCTCAATCTATTATTAAAAATCGACAAAAATGAAGAGTATACAGCATAAAAACTCACCGGCGCTGGCTCCAGTAACAATGACAGTTTTCCCATCGAGCCTCTCTTTTCCCTTGTAGATCCCCGTAGTCACCTTCAGGTAAACTTTCAGCAAGCCGAGGAGTCCGAACACAAGAAACAATAACATCGAGGGGGTCGAATACATTTTGAAGAATCACTGAAAACCGCTGAATTTAATTTTTGTAACTTCTGAAACAAACTTTTAATTTTATTTTAACTAAAATGTTCAAGTTCCAAATGACAGTTGTTGTTTACGATTTGAAATAAATTATATTATTTTGTGGGTAGGTACCACCAGTTTTTAAAAGTATCTATTTGGCTATCACAAAACGTAATAATCAGCCTCAGAATTTCATTTTTTAATACATTTTCATGTTATTTTCATTTGATTGGATTGAATTGAAACTTTTTATTTTTCTTTGATTTTACAAATCTAAGACATTCTTGTTATGTTCATGAACGGTACAGACGCGAAATTCACATCAAAAGATACTTTATAACCCGATAGCACTCGCCGTACAATTCCTTACAGAACCGTAAACGTAAAAAGATGATATGTTATAAGCGCGGTTCGGGTCTTCGGTATTCACCGTTATTCAACGAAAAGAGGTTGTGTTCTAAAGTATCTTTTGATGTGAACTTCGCGTCTGTCCCGTGCATCAAGTTCGATAATAAAATTTAAAAAAAAAAACAGAAAAAAATCTGACTATTCTAACTGCATTTAAAATTTAAGATGGTTTTAAACGGAAGTGGCGCCATCTGTTATTTGCAAAAAGAACCGTTGAAGTTTTCAAACAGCATGCGAAAATGTCGAAAGAAATTTTTTGGCTGAAAACTTACTTGGCAATATTATGCTAAATTACAGTCATTATTTTATGTGGATATGTATAATAATAAACGATTCAAAAATATATAATCCGAGTTCGCATAAATAAAATAAAAACGTAAAAAATATATTCCGAATGCCCATAATTTCAATCAACTAATAAAAAAAATGTTAAAATATTTTTTATTATTATTGTTTCTATAACTACTGCGTAGTGGTGAAAAATCTCGGGATAGTCTGAATTCTTATTTCAATTTTGAATTACAATAATCAAAATAATTATTTGTTCAAAATATTATAGGTACCTACGGGTATATACTTTGTTGCTTCTCTGATTTCTTTACAAAATCAGTTCCAATTTTGAAAATGACACAATTCAAAGCAAATTTGAGTTCATTGAACAATATTTTATGCAGGGTACGGTTTGATGACGTGCATTGAAAATTTAATAAACACTAGCTCATGCCCGCGACTTCGTCTGCGTATAGGATTAGTACTTAGAGTAATCTATTTTCTTTTCCTAGGTCCCATCGTTTAAACCAAAATTCTTAACCTATTTATTTAAAATATCTATAATTCTTGATTCGATTCAAAGTATTAGGCAAGTAATTCAAATAAAGTCACTAATTTAAATATTTTCTAAAATAGAATTGTGATTTAACAATCATTATTTTGCAAAATGTCATTTTCAAATTTTGACATTTTCTTATTTACATAATAATTATTATTTACAAAACATTGAAAATAAATAGCTAGCTTTATAAATTATAGCCTATATGTTCTTCTGATGTATGAGCTATATTATTGTAAAGTTTATAATCCATTCAGTCAATTTTACGTGAAAGAGTAACAAACATACATACATCCATACAAACTTTCGCGTTTATAATATTAGTAAGATTGTCTAATGGAACTAATCAAATATTTTTAAAACATAACTAAATATTCGCACAATTTAAAACCAAATAAAAATACTGAATACATAATAATATGCACTGTTTATCACTGAAAAAAAATATCAAATACCTTATAAACTTATATTATTTCACACGTGGAAAACACCGGTTTATTTACGATACCAAATTCTTAACCTTATCAGAGATTCTGAACACTAGAACCATATACTCGTAGGTGTGCTAGTTTCACGAGAGGTAAAATGAACAGTACGTTTCCGTCTAGTCTCTAGTGAGATACTTGGAGGAAGAATGTATGTAATTTATTTATTTAACGCGATAATACGCGTTATAGGGTGTTTCGAAAATATCATCTAATATTAATAATTTACTCTTTTTTTCTTATTTAGTACCGGAGCGGGCGAGAGCATTCTATCCGCGTAATCCCGAGCCAGTGGAATTTAAAAAAAGATAATCGGGTAATTTTGAGAATGTATGGGGGGGAGGGTAGGTAAGAATCTGGGTGTCAGTGCGTCCAGGAATAACGGGCGTATGAATCTATCCCTCCCAATGAGGTACAAGGCGTTGTTCCTGTAAGTCCTGCGGGAGAAATCAAAAGGTCTCCCACAACCAGTCTCCCCCGATCCGGCCTACCACGCATTTGGTGGGTGAACGCCTCCGCCGTCAAGACCCAGACAAACCTCACCCTATGAACTCGGGCACTCCTGTTAAGTCACCAAACGTAGCGAACCACGTGACCTATGACAGAGATGTGGGTAATCCAATAAATCGTTCCCGGGGCGGCGCGGCGGCCTCCCAAATAGACAACTAAAAATGCCTTCCATGTAGATATGAATGGAAACCAACGTCGCCAATGACTCAGTAGCTATGGTTCTAGCTCATTTAGCATGCGCTCTGTCAGCCTGCCCGTGAAAAGTAATCACAATAATCCAGTATGGACAATATTTAAATTGTTCAGGAGAGCGAAAAAAAATTTTTTTTCAAGAAATTATAGGTAGGTATCTCCTGTTTTTGGAGACCTATAAAAATTATGGTTTTTTATTATAAAATAACGTTATTTTTAGTTTTGTTTCTCTTTCGATCTGCGTCGTCGAAATATTTCTACGAAAATAGGTGCGTCTTTTACGTCACGCATTTAAAAAGGTTTTTTTCTGAAAAATTAAAAATAAATTAAATAAATGGACAAAAAACCAAACGTTCTACTTATGTTTTTTTTTTTTTTTTTTTATTCGTAACATATTTTTTATACAGTTTTTTTTTACATGCTTTTCGACTACCACACTAGACACACGTCTGTATTATGGTGCTCGAGCCGAGTATGCAATAATTATTGACAATCATTGTCAGTTGTAACCGGATGCTGCGTCTAAATTTGCGAATCGAGACACGAGTCGAACTACGAATTATAAAGTACCTAACGAAGCAACCACAAGCGCCGTTTGAGGTTGCTTATTTCCATTCTTATAATAGTTCATGATTCAGCTGCCAGGTTTGCCTCGCGTAGAACGTAAAATGTATGTATGGTCTCACACAAAGTTTTAACATAGGTATATTAGAATGAGCTAAACACAACACAAAACAATTGTTTTAAAATATCCAATGGCCACTAAACTAACTAACTAATCATCACACCGTTTCCCCGCATGGGTAGGCAGAGAGGACGGACCACCAAACAACTCGGTCTTGGCACACACTCCTTGCCTCATTCACATTCATACATCTTCTCATACATTTTCCTCTATTATTCTGACTCTTGACATGGCCCGACTCAAGTATCTGTTTTACTTGATCGTGCCACGACTTCCTTGAGCGTCCTCGGCTTCTTCTACCATTCACATTCGCGTCATAAATTCTCTTTACACTCCTTTCTTCATTCATTCGCTCAACATGCCCAAACCATCTAAGCGTCCCTTTCTTAATCTTCTTTTCGGATCTCCACATTCCTCGCACGATCATACATGGTGTTACACACATACGCCTCAGGGATCTCATTTCTACAGCATTCAGTCTACTTTCATCCTTTCTCTTCCAGTTCCATGTTTCACTGCCATACATCAAGGTAGGTACCAGTACTACATTGTAGACTGCTAGCTTCGCTTCTGTGGACAACTTTTTGTTGGCTCCAACGGCGTTCAATCCTCCATTAATGGAGTTACCTGCATTCACCCTTCTTTCAATATCCCTATCAGCCTTCCCATCTCTCGTAAACATACTTCCCAAATATACAAACTCATCCACCTGCTCCAAGTATTCATCATTCACAACTATATTACACGCCGTTTACGTACTCTCTCTTTCAAACACCATGACTTTAGACTTACTTACATTCATCATTAATTCATTCTTCATACATACTTCGTTCATCCTAGATACGAGAGACTGCAGATCTTCTATACTGTTAGCAATCAGCACCGCATCATCAGCATACAACAGGCAACATACTATCAGATTATTCAACGGCCACTAACATAAATAAATCAATGTTTTTTTAACCTCCCAAAATATAATCAAAATTATTCAGTTAACATGATAAACTGAGCATAAAAACAGGGATATCGTGGGTCTTTGAAATGTACGCATTTAAATGATAAATAAATTTAAATGATAAACATGTTTTTTTGGGAAGGCTGTAGTGGAAGAATAAAATCACATTCAAATCACATTACTGGCAAGGCAGGCCTAGGAAACTTGTTTTTGACAAAACAATTTTTATAGGTTTCAATTAATAAATATTTAATATTATTTTTTCAGGGTGAGCTGGTAAATTCGGTTACAAAATTATTATTAATGACATAATGTTTCATTTATAATCGGTATAGATCAAATTAATGAAAAATACTAGATAAACTTTCGGACTTCAACTAGACACGATTTTTACGATTATTTTTTAGAAAAAAACTTTTGATTTACTTTAATTATTTTATAAGACAACCATTTGCATTCGGGGCGATGAAAAATTGGGAAGAGTACGATTTCCGTGGCGCCGATAAAGTGTCGATATCTCGAAAACGAAGCGATATATCGAAAAAATATTCAAAAAAAGATATTCAAAAAAAAAACCATTGTCAAATGTCGGCGTCACGGAAATCGTACTCGTGCCGAAAAATTCTACAATTACAATTTTAATTAAGTTCTTACATAATACCTAATAAAGGTGAATCAATTTTTTTTTTTTTCTAAAAAAATATTCATATAAAGCGTGTCCCGAAAGTTTTACAAGTTCCTACCTATAAGGGGGGGGTAAGGTTTTAAAGGCGAAAATTTTCATGATTTTTTTTGGAGATATGAATAATGTTGGTTTTTTTTATTTTATATACACTTTATAGTATCATATCTGAAGTATCTTTGAAATAAATTCAATTAAAAATTTCAATAAATAAGTCCGTGAGAGCGAATTTCCAGAGGCGCATCGAAAAAAATTGCAGTGAACTCGTTACCAGATCATCTGGATAAAATCTGACACAAAAAATTGTAATGTTTTTAAAGGGTGATGATTTCTCGGAGATGCTGAGAGTTTTTTTAAATTTTTAGCCGCATTTTTAAGTGAAAAACGTGATTTTTGCTAAAAAAATTCGGTGAATTTCTTATTAAAAACTGGTAAAAATGAAAAAAAAAACTCTTCCCGACTACCTGTTGATTTATGTATAGAAATAGTGTACAAAATTTCAAAATAGTAGATTTTGAGTTACTATGTTCACGAACTTCAAAAATTTGTTTGCGAGAAAATCGATTTATAGTTTTTTATAGGTACTTGAAAATCCGGTCGAAAATCGAAAGGGGCCGGTCGCCTGAAACGCTGTATCTTCTTTAGTTTTGCTCCGATTTACTTGAAATTTTGACACAATACTCTCGACATGTGGTACATTGAGAAATTTATATTATAGGTTTTAAAACCTTAACTCCCCCCCCCCCCCTTAATCTTTCTCAACCAGTCTCGAAAGTCTTTTTTTTATGTTGAAAGCAAGTAAGTAGGTACTTACCTACTTACTGAAACTTGTTCATTATATTTTTTAGGGTGACCGGACAACTCAACAATATGCAACTTCATAACCTCCTTTGAAAACTCATTAAAAGAAATGAATTTTAAAATTGGTTAAATAGGTTGGTTAGGTTAGGTTATGGGATTTATTATATTTTTTTTATTTGAGAACTTTTAATGACTTTTCAAAGGGGTGTTGAAATGCCACTTTATTGAGTTCTCGTTTAATCATTTAGCCAGGTACTTCCCCACCTTCCTCTTCCCCATCTCCTTCGCCTCCCCACTACCTTGAGCCTCACAATATATCCCAATTTGGGATGTCATAGTCTCACTATCCCCAGAAGTTGGGACACAGTTGTATTCAAAATACAACATGCCTTGTCGGAACCAATTAGAATTTTGATGAAAACGTACAGAAATTATATAAGGTACATAATTTTATGTATGTTTACATCAAAATTTTAATTGACTCTGACATAAGTCATATAAGTAAGTATGTGTATTTCATATGGTTAAGCGGCAGGGTGGGAAGGAGTGGTGGGGAGGGGAATCCGGGAAGGGCGAGGGGAGGGCGAGGGGAAGGGCGAGGGGAAGGGCGAGGGGAACGCAAGAGGGGAACGCAAGAGGGGGATTTCGAGGGAGAGCTAGGGAATAAGAGATGTTAATTTGAAAAATCCATGCTTCTCACACGGACAGCTCTATGTAGCCTGCTCTCCTGCTCAAGCGTTGGAAAAACAAAAACTATTGCGTAGCCAAAACAACTTAAATAAACAGAACTAAAACTCAAACACATTATTTCTTTGAGTGGCATTGCAACGCATGCCGGGTATATAATAAAAAGCTTACGAAAAACTATTTTTTATATCTTCCAAAACATGTTTTTTTTTACCCCTGGAAGATGGTTTTTTTAACTGTTGGGACATGGCATCACTGCCTGATGGTAATAGGTAGGACATGATTTCAGAATTAATTTGTATAAGGATATGATAAGATGATTTGGACATGTAGAGCGAATGAATGAAGAAAGGAGTGTCAAGAGAATATATGACGCAAATGTGAATGGTAGAAGTCGAGGACGCTCGAGGAAAACATGGCACGATCAAGTGAATCAGATACTTGTGTCGGGCCATGTCAAGAGTCAGAATAATAGAAGAGCATGTATGATAAGATGTATGAATGTGAATGAGGCGAGGAGTGTATGCCAAGACCGAGTAGTTTGGCGGTCTGTCCTCTCTGCCTACCCCTGCGGAGAAACGGGGTGATAATTGACGGCCAGTGGTTGAGTGGGCATTGCGTTTGGGTCCCACCCAGGCGTTTCGTGTTCGATTCCTCGGCTGGATAAGTCCTCCATCACAACACAAGCAACATCTTCCGCTTAGTGTGGTGGTAGTAGGAGATTTTCAAATGTTGTTGGGTTATTCGTATTCCGGGAATGTTTGTCTTTCTTTTAAAAAAAAAAAAATTAGTTAGTTACTTAGTTATATGATAAGATACTCAACGCTAACAATTATTTCCGCATTATTTTCAAACTAAGCATCATTCGAATAAACTCACCCCTGAATTTACCCCCTATATTAGTGAAACCGACACCAATATTCAAGAATAGTTTTTGATTATTTCAGATGGTGAATAATTATTGTTAGGTAGGTAGGCACCTTATAATTTTCTTGTAATATTATACCTACACGCTAGATTGTATGGTTTCTGCACTGTACACTTAAGGTATTGAAGATTAGGCATAAACAGTCTTAAGACACCGTGAAGCCATTCACGTTTGAATAGTTCAATAGTCCTGTCGGATACCGCAACAAATAATAGGTACCTAACTACACAATAATTATATCTCCAAGAAAAGCATCCGAGTTTAGTATATTGCATTATTAATATTTATAATAATTACTAAAAATTAGTTATAGGCCCTTTGCTCATGGAGCAACCGAAACTAAAACTGACATAATATCACAAATTACTCAAAACCTGACAGCTCGTGAGGCGCAACCATAGCAACTTGGCAACTGAAACGGGCCAGCAACTAGCGACTAGCAGGCGAGTTAGGCGATCCGCTCACTGAGGCAACTGAAAACTGTCAACAGGCAACTGTCTTTGTATGACAATGTGATACCCCGCACACTACACAATCACTCAAAAACCCGTTGTCAATGGTAACGCAAGCGATGACTCGCAACTCTTACTACTGATTACCGTGGCCGGCCGTTGCTAGTTGCCAGCGTTGCCAGCTGTCAGCTGATTGTTCTTCGTCTATGGTTAAACAAGCTATCTGACCAATCAAGACATAGAAACCAGCCGGTTTTAGTTTGGTTTCAGTTGCCTCGTCAGCGGAGCGCCTTACAAGTGACTGTTTGCGTCGCTGTTGACAACTGGTCTTTGAGTTACCTGGTATGTTCGGACTGAGTCGGCTGTCAGATGTTCCACGAGGGGATGGACATAGGTGTCGCCAACCAAAAAAGAATACAATTAGAGGCGATATTGCTTACTAAAATCTTGTAGAAACTTGTTCAACTATTAGAACGCGATAAGCGGTGTGGGTAGACTGAATACGCTAGTTTAAACTAACGTTCGGCGTTAGTTTAAACTAGCGTATATTAATATTGGAGGTATTAAAATTGGACCGATTTTTTCCATTCGTGTCTAATCTAAATATAATACATCAGTGTCGCCACCAGAGTTGACTGTTGGAGTAGGGACAATGGAGTACCCGCAAAGATTCAATTTTTTAATAAAGTCTTTATTTTATTAGTCATTGTTTTTACTGCAATCTCTTTTCTTTTTACTTTAACGCCAAATGAGGAATATAATTTCTCTCGGGGCCCATGTCATCTTTGGGGATGCTATGTGATTTAAAACATTTCCCTTTCCATATATCCTTGTATTATTTTCTCCCACATAGAAGTTCAATAACTAGTTTGAAACAAGCTGAATGTTAGCAATGTATCCATGAAACTACAAATAATGCTTAAAATTGATGATGCCATCGGTAGGTAATATTTTATATCATATGGGTAGGTACTTAATGCCATATGTAGGCACTTAAATATTTATTCTAATATTTTTCATTATGTAATTCAAATTATAAAAAGAATCCTTCATTCGATTGAAACAAAAAAAAACTTTTTTATTTATAAGGCGCTCCGCTCACTGAGGCAACTGTAAACTGTCAACTGGCAACTGTCTTTGTATGACAATGTGATGGCCCGCACACTACAAAATCTCTCAACAACCCGTTGTCAATGGTAACGCAAGCGGTGACTCGCGACTCGCACTGCTGATTGCCGCGGCCGGCCGTTGCTAGTTGCCAGCTGTCAGCTGATTGTTCTTCGTCTATGGTTAAACAAGCTTTTTGACCAATCAAGACATAGAAACCAGCCGGTTTTAGTTTGGTTCAACTGGTTTTTGTGTGATTGTGAAGTGTGAAGACAACGGGTTTTTGTGTGATTGTGAAGTGTGAAGACAACGGGTTTTTGTGTGATTGTGAAGTGTGCGGGCCATACAAAGACAGTTGCCAGTTGGCAGTTTTCAGTTGCCTCAGTGAGCGGATCGCCTAATCGTAGGTACCCTTTAAGATATTCCTCGTAATCTCTAGTACCTAGATACGAGTACATGACAAAAATGTGCCTACAATCCACAATATATTTGTTTTACGATATTCCAGTTTTATACATCTGTGACCTTGGTACTGTGCATAAACCACTCACTGTGACTGGGACTGTGTCATTGAAGTTCCCGCCTACAGATATACATATACATACAAGTCATTCAAAGGGGTATCATGTTACACTTTTAAATATATTTGAAGACAAAAGAAAGTGAAATGGAAAATAGGGGGATATGTTTCTAGAGATATTTTTTATGTTTTGCTTAGATGGTAGATAAGTCATTTTCTACGGGAAATTTACATCGTCATCACCAGATGCAGCCATAAATAAACCAATCCGTTGCAGTCTTCATGGATGACCAGCAAACTGCCCTTTATCGGTAAGAACTAAAATATGGTATAGAGTAGTTAATCATTTTAATCATAAATCAAAAAGTTTCACTGTTCCATAAAATATTCAAATATAAAAATAAAAGACAATATTTCTCATATTTGGTGAAACTCAGAAACTGTCGTTTGACAGAAGAATGAAATTGAAAACAGTAAAATAAAAATCTCACATGGACAAACTTTATTAAATTATGAAAAAAAATGCAAATTAATTTTCAAATTTGTCAGGAAAATTTACAGTGAAAAGTTATTTTGATAGCTAGAATCTGATTTGAATAAGTATTTATGAGAAAACCAAAAACCAAATAAAATGATACTCAAGTCTCAAAACCAAAACTAATGGAATAATTATTAATAATGTAAGTAGCTGAATTAGGTGTTGAATGTCCCTTCATTATTTTTGTTATTTATCATCAGGGCAGATGTGTGATGATGGACACTATCGCTGTCCAAATGGTTGTCTAAAGAAGGAGGTAGCCCAACACAGTATAATGCCCCAAAAATACTTTTGGCTGTGAAAATCTAATATCATATTGTCCCTTCATTATGTTTTAATAAGTTTCACACTTACACCCATCGTTCACGTAGCTACTTACAAGCGACGCTACAGCTACCTGTCATACTATTTTGCTAGTGTAGCACCTAGCTGCGTTTTCAAACACTAATATTAGTATGGAAAATACAGACGAGCGGCGATCGCGTCGCTTGAACGTAGCTCCGTGGAAGAACGGCGTTATACATATTGAATTAACACTTCTTGTTTACTTAATTACTATAAGAAATAACCACTGGAAATAACTATTTACGTCGGGGGAGATGGCAAAACATGCATCAGTGATTCAATCCAATATTGTATTTGTTAGCCTATCTTGAAAGATTTGTGTTTTTTTATTAAAAAACCTATTTATTCATAATGCGTGTGTGTGTGGGCGCAAACAATGAATTGTTCTTAATATTTTAGGATAATTTGTAAAATAATAATTCAAAAATAAAGCATAATTTTTCCCTAATATAATTTTATACACGCACCATCTACGAAAGAGTAGATTATGAATTCTTTTTATAATCACCATTTTTTTTTTGTTTTGAAAGATTTTGGTTCAAAGCTTCCATTTCAATCGAAAGACGCACAAATTATTTAAGGTGAATAACAAAAGAATTCATATTGTACGATTTCGTAGATGGCGCGTATAGTATTTTTACTTATAAACGCTTTTTACAAGTTATGCTTTGTAATATTAAGAAACATTTATGGTTTGCGAAAGTACACACGCATCATGAATATTAACAAATAGTTTTGTTAATTAAAAAACTTTAATCTTTCAAGAAAGGCTAACAAATATTTCATCGGTGATTCAATCCAGTATTGTATTTGTTGATAGGTCACCTCAAATGGTTCTCTACGTTTGGTGACTTAGCAGGGGTGCCCGGTTCATGGGGTGAGGATGATCTGGATGCACTGAACCCCAGATTCCTACCCAACCTTTATATCTTTTCCCTTCCCAGAATTTCCTCTCCTTTCTTTCTTTAGAAAAACCCTCCACACAGCATCCCCAAAGATGACATAGGCCCTGAGGAAAATTATTTCCCTCAGGGCCTCCTGTGTGGAGTTAATGTAAAAAAAAAAATATATATATAAATGGTTGTTTTGTTTGACACTGCAACGCTGCCCGAAACGTCGGCTAAAGAAGGAGGTAGCGCAACACGGCATAACATCCCAAAAACAAACAATGAAAAAAGGCGTGGTGGTTAGTTAGTTAATTAGTTGTTTTACTCGCTCTTCGTAAAAATAATAAATATTAGGTCTATTTATCACAAGTTTGTTTATGAATAAGTAATAATATTTTTTTATGATTTCCAGAAGCTATCAATGAAATCTTCACAATTTACGCAATACGTTCTAAGGCAAACAATTGAAATATAAAATGGCAGCAAAAAAGAGGAAGGGAGTTCATCACAAGAAGCCCAAAGAGGCGTCATGGCGAATCCAAACCTTGGCACATTGCAAATATTACACACCCAAAGTGACAGAACCGTACGAGTTTAAGAATATCATTCTTCCGTCCACACTCAACGGCAGACGGCCCGAGAGAGTTTTGGCAGCGGCTTATCCGTACGAAAGGTGACTAATCCTCGATAGTTTTCCAATAACACTCTTTATGTAGATGGCGATAAGGTTTAATTTCCCTATTAACACCAGCCACCTGTTGTTATTTATTCATGAAAAAACATCACCGGGCGTGTTTTATTTTATTACGCGAAGCTCAGGAACAAATATTTAAATGTTTTATGACCATTTTCTAAACAATTTAATTTTCCTCGTTGTACAATAAAACCGTATCTGAAAAGGGGTTCATAAGTAAGAGATTTTTGAACGTTAAAGAAGTTTTTATATGCCTGATACTTTTTACTGTGCTGTAAAAAGACTAATAAATACCTGATTATTTCAAACACTAAAATATGTGTGCATTTAAGTAAAGCATTGAAAATATTTTTAACTGATTTAATTTTTAGAGTGCATCACCTTAAGATTCACATTTTTATTACTGAAAACTTTTTGCATAAAAAACATTTTTTTTTTATATTGGCTTATTCAGCACCGTACCGTATTCCAAAGCTGAGATTTTATTTCTTTTTTTATTTATGGTGTATGGGGGATAATAGTGAAGAAGTACCTGGCTATTCAGATCTAGTTAAACGCAGTGGCAGATACAGAAAAAGCTCAATGGGGGGGCGCAAAAAAAACTGACTGCCCGGCAGCGACTCTGCTTCTCTTATATATGTAGCTCGATTGTTTCGAGAACATTCGGTGCAAGAAAGAAAGTACAACTACTCGATAACTCGACTCAGAGTCTACCGACGAAAGAAACGAACAAATAGCGTGCGGGCTAGCAACCCCCGCAAGGGGGGGGGCGAGCGCCCCCCATCTGTATCCGCACTGGTCAAACGTAGCTAAAACAATTTAAGAGTGGTACCATTCGGAATAGAAAAATTACTTAAAATTACTTTAGTTGGGTTTAGTGAACAGATTTTACTATTCAGTCACTATGGCAAAGGAAGGAGATGGGGAAGAGGAAGGCGGGGAAGAACTTGGCTATTCAGATTTAGTCTCTAAACACGGCTGAACCCATTTCGCGCAACTTTAAAATTCTGAATGGTTTTTAAACACAAGGGCGATCTGAAAGTATCTTCCACTTCGGAATGTGCTCCAAAAATACCTTATACATATTATTTTAGATGATTAAATTGTGGTAACACAAATCAGTTAAATAAAATTTGACGGGATTTGGACCCGCGACCTCCAGATCGCTAGTAGAGAGCCTTACTCCTAAAAGAAATTACACTATCTCACAGTCAAAAGACCGCACGAGGAATTGGTTTGTACCTTTTGTTGGTCTGCCTGGAGCAAATTTCAGCAAGTTCACGGCAAAGGAATGACTAGCTTTGTGAAGATCATTTTTAAAACGCAAAATGAGGTAGTTAGAAATATTTATGGTATGGGCCGTCATGGACTTGATTATTAACAATTTAATCAGTTATATAAATATATATACGTAACACAATATATAGATTCGAGGCAAAGTATTGAGAAAAGTAACATTGGATAAAAATGTTTAATTTCTTCCTAGCAAAACAATTACATAACACTAGAGATGTGACAGAATTCGATGGGTACTTTATATTATGAAATTACTCAGAGGTGGTGTTAAATTTAATAATAATTTAATATAGCGCAGTTTTGTGTTATTTCTCTTCAAGTGCGCTTAGCTTTAACAAACTTTAAAATAATCCTATAGTGCTCCTTACAAGTCCTTACAAAATATTAATAAAATAATATGAAATAAAGAATGTACAGTATACATATGAGTCTACAAAGCAATGAAAGATTGACAAGAGAATATAAATTAATACAACATTGCCGTTATAGCACAGGACAATTTAAATAGACAGTAATGGTGCTATTACAGCACAGGACAGAACAAAATATAGTATAAAACCGGTTCAGAAATAAGAATCATTCTGAGTGGACATTATAAAAATATAAATATACAAAAAGGAGGAAACCGAAACCAAGCAATTACCAGAAACTTTAGAACATGTATCATTACAATTATTTTGGATTGAAATAAGATATGGGACACATTTTTTTAAATTGAGTGTAATTTTGCAGAATCCTTCTTGACACCAGGGAGAAATTTGCCGATGTGTTGACGCCCCGCTCCAAGAGATACATCGAGCTAGTGCTGTCCAACACGGTAAACACTATCTACAACAAGCTGGTGAAGAGGCCCCAGTGCACGGGGCCCGTTCAGGAGGCGCCCAAGCCCATTGTGTGGACCCCCTTCACTTGGCGGAAACACAAGGAGAGGATAGTAAAGCTGTCTACGCCGAGAAAAGAAAGAGAAAGACCAGCCGAGGTAAAACTTCAGTTAATCAAAATTTAATTAAAAAAATTATAAATAACACATTATACTAGTAGTTCTGTGAACAGTAGACCTCGCATCCAAAAAGGATGTTTCTAGTTTTCTCATATTTCATTTCTTCGAGGAAATACGAAGTTGTTCCATGGCAGAACTATAGACTTAATAGATGGTGAAAATAATCCATTCTCTTGTGCAAGTGTCAAAGAGTGCATTGCCATTTTAGCAGAGTGGAGAATTTGTTTTAAGGTGCTTCACACTAGAAATGTGGCTTCTAAACTCAAATCTTTGGAGAATCACAACACGTCTGAAGGATATCATGATTTCTTCTTCCTATTCTCGCTGGTTACAGACGGGTGCAGTTGGTACTCTTGAGAATAGTCTAATCCAAAGCCGAATGCTTAGAAATCTTTATCAGTCGAGTGGTTAAGGTTAGGTTAGGGTAGTTTAGGTCAGACAGAGGTTACTCCTTTTGCAGCAGTGTATTTTAAGTTTGTTTTATTTACAGAAACGTAACCACATGCCCCTTGAAAAACTGATGCCGAGAATAGAGGATTTGTCTGTACCGCCGGTTTGGAGAGTCTACAAGACTCTGTCGCAGGATTCTACCTACAGAGATCCCATTAAACTGGTAAAATATATTATCACGTACAATTTTTTGTACTGTAATAAATACAGGTGTTTTCATACTTACGTCATCGGTGAAGTGGTAAGTTTTCGCTAAGAATGTCTAACAGTAGGTCGGTAGATAATAACAATAATAATTGGATAATTTGTAGAGCACCGTTTTTGTGAAAAATAACCTCAAGTGCGCTGTACAATTTAATATGAGTTCTTAAACTCTATTTAATGGTATTATTTATTAACAGATACAGAAAACATACTTACCTGGCAGGTCCCTTCCGGCAAAAACAATTGTATGCTCGGAAAAGATATGTCTTTGGGCGCAGAGGATACAATTAAAAACACTGGATATTGATGGATATAATTTTACATTTACCCTTTACTGATTAATATTACATTTCGAGAAGATCATTGGCAAAAGTATAGTTGATATTTATTTTGAAAGACTGGAGAATTTAGGCATCTTTAGGATTGGAGAATTTTTATAAAATGACTTTAAAAAGCTTACATTTTTACTCAATTAGTTACATAGTAACATGTCACGGGCTGTGAAGGTGAAATGTTTTTGACTTTATGGATGTGAAAAGGTGAGTTTTAGGTTTAGCTCTAAATTCAGCCAGGTCTGTGAGCTGTGACGGACGTACTGATGTAGTTTTGTTATTTTGTATTTGTTAGATTAAGATAATTAAGTAAGTAACTGATATGTGTTTTCAATAAATAAATCGTCGGAGTGGGGGAAGCGGTGGGCAGCGAGAGTGTCTCAACTACGGGCAGCGTACTGCTGCCCGCTATATATAGGGCCCGCTAGGCCATTTTCAAGTCAGTCTCACTCTACTAGCCGACACGACACCATCTCTTCTGCCCTGCCCGCTCTACCTCGCTCCGACTTTGCTTCAACTTGCCTCTTTCCTTCACTGACCATCGCTTTGCCCTGGACCTCGGATTATCTCACACTCTTTGGACCAGACCCAGCTTTGTTAAAGGAACAGCCACTAGGACACTCGGACCAGCTCTACAGCGGCAAGCATTCTCCCTCCACACGTGGTGAAGGGAGAATGCTTGTAAATGCTAAATCTCCCGTAGCGTTCGGTGGCGTCGAGACATATTATGTCTACATTTTTTGGTGAAATACTAAAACTCGTCAAACATTAATTATTATTTTTTAATTGATAAACTAATGTTTAAGACTTGATTTTTATGCATAGCACAAAGGGTAACAATTTTTTTTTATTTAAAAATTAAAAATTAAAAAGAAAGACAAACATTCCCGGGTTACGAATAACCCAACACATTTGAAAATCTCAACAACATTTGAAAATCTCCTACTACCACCACACTAAGCGGAAGATGTTGCTTGTGTTGTGATGGAGGACTTAGCCAGCCGAGGAATCGAACACGGAACGCTTGGGTGGGACCCAAACAACCACTGACTGGTCACACATCCTGAAATACTCATCCACATTGAAAAAAATCAGGGTTCGAGTCCAGTCGGCGGCATGTATCTTTTCTCGGGAGATTTTTTCGATGTGGATGAGTGTTTCAGGCTAATAATTATTGAATTAAATTAAAACAAATAACTTTGTTTAAACCACTAATATAATCACAATTACCTACATGTTTCAAAACCAATGGTTTCTTCGTCAGGGTAGTAATGACATTAGTAACAAAATAAACAAACAAGTATAGACTAAAAAGAACTATGGACAAAAATATTTTAGAGAGAGGTGATTAATTAATAAAAAATATCGTAAAAAATTTCTTATTAATAATTATATTTAAAATAATTTATTTTTGTTGTTTAAACATCTTTATTATGTTTTGATAATTTATATAATGTAATTTTTCATATTTTTTAAATAATTTTTATATTTAATTTTAAATTATTGTTTTTTACGATATTTTTTATTAATTAATCACCTCTCTCTAAAATATTTTTGTCCATAGTTCTTTTTAGTCTATACTTGTTTGTTTATTTTGTTACTAATGTCATTACTACCATGACGAAGAAACCATTGGTTTTGAAACATGTAGGTAATTGTGATTATATTAGTGGTTTAAACAAAGTTATTTGTTTTAATTTAATTCAAAATGATGCCACAAAGTGATTTTGCGAAGTTTGAAGAAGAAATAATAATTATTGCTTATAATAATTGTTACCCTTTGTGCTATGCATAAAAATCTTGTCTTAAACATTAGTTTAACAATTAAAAAATAATAATTAATATAAATTTACCAGTTTTCCACTTCAATTACGATTTTCTGGATACCATATATATTTTCTTGATTGTTCAATAAGAAAAAGAGTATTGAAATCTCAGTAAAAATATATTCACAGAAATTAATAAATTCTTTTTTTCTGCATTTTACAAGGACATTGGCTAGGATTTCTGAAAAATAGAATAATTAATAATTGCAGAAAAATCGCAAGTGCTTGACGTACGAGCCAACAGAGCGGATGTTGGAGCTGGCGCGACCAAAGAAGTGCGACGATCAGAGCGTGACGGGTATGATGTACACACTCATCTGGGGCAAGTTCATCAAGAAGACGGACCACATCTACCAGAGGCTCATCATCAGGGAGAAGTTAGGATTTATCAAGTGAACTAAGTTTCTTCAATGGTAGATAAACTAGTCACAGCCAGAGCTCGTCCTCTTCCTTCTCACAGGACAAAACATACCAAGAAGGATGACATCATATAGTCAACATTTTGTAACAATGTGTGTGCTTTAACAAAAAATTACATCTACAGCAACTGATTGGTTGTGAGTGAGGTTGTTATATGAGGGTCAGTCAAAAAATTGCCTCCTATGTTTTTTCTCCTGTCAAGAAATTAAAATGCAATAACACAGGTTGAAAACCACACTATTGACGATTAAGTTGTCACTTTTCAATATAATCTCCCTCCATTTCCAGTATCCCCATGTATGCCGGTAAAAAGCAGAGTCCTGCTTCCTAAGCCATTGACGCGCGGACATTTACACGGCCTCCGCATTTTTAAAGTGAATCTCACGATGCTGAGGGAGAGAATGCGTCATAATTCATCTGCAGTTATTCAGCGGTCACCACGAATGATGTCAGTCAATGAAGCCAACGGCGTTTGTCCTTAAGCTTCGTTACAATAATGAACCCATCCTCTAACAGTGCTGACATCCATTGTTGCATCACCGTACACATTTTTCAGTCTTTCATGATTGTGAATGGGCGTCTCACCTTCTGCATTCAAGAATTCAATCACAGAACGCTGTCTAATATGAGCATTGATATAGGCGCGACTGCAGTGCTGCCACCAGACCTGTTGACGCAGAAAGTTACTACTGCAGTAGATTGTAGAAGAATATTAATTGGATAATTTGTAGAAATCACCTGAAGGGCAAGAAGGTTGGAGGTATAGTGCCAAATTCAAATTTATCACTTAACTTACTTTATTTAAGTACAAAAAAATAGGAGGCATTAGTTTTTGACTGACCCTCATAGTTATGATGTTTGGAGAATTTAACAACGGTTGGTCACGGGTCTCGTAATTTCACTAGTGACTCGTACTGACTGTGCGCAACAAGTTTTTTGCAACGTCATTTAGATATGGTAAAAAATAACTAAAGATGGCTACAACAGTTTTGGCTCTGGGTCCAAATAACACTACTTCAAAACCAGGTAAAGTACAAATACAAATAAAACTCACGAGTTCCTTTGTTTATAAATTCAATGAAGCTCTCGTAAGGTTTTTCAAAAAACTGTAATTGTAATTTAAATCTTTTTATCGGCGAATCCGATTACCGATATTGTTATACCCCTAATTTTAAATGTCAAATTGAGTTTCAATATCAAATACCACTATTTGTAATGTCGAAATGAGTCCCTATATTAAAAATATCTAATTTAGTATCGAATTAAGTTTTACGTAGATTTGTGTTAGTAATGTATAACAAATAAAAATACATTTTGTCACTTTATCATCAGGTTAATTTTATTAAAACAAAATTAAATACATTTCATAAACAATAAGCAAGTTTTCCTCTATCACAATCATTACACAAATTGTATTGTCAACAACGTTTACAAAAAATGTTATTTACATAAAATTCAATCGAAATAAAGCACAATTTTTTATCAACCTATAGTTTTATTTTTAATCCAACGCTCTAAAAAATCCTTTTACATTGTGAATTTTAAAGTTATGCGTACATATGATATACATCTTTGGATATTATATCTTGTAACATGTTGAAAGCATTATTTGGTTTGAAATAAGATCTAAAAGTCACACAGGTTCGTATTAGCTTCACGTCTACCCCTGTAAGTTTGACGACAATTGTACATAATTTACGTTCCACACGGCATGTTGCATTGCTTAACTTCACAGACAAATGCGGACAACTTATGCAATTCGGCTAATAATTTTGAATGTTGCAGAATCACTTGTGACTGAGGAACACTTTAATTTTTATTTATGATAACTGACTTTTGATAATAAGAATAGCTCTTTTACGACATTGTATTTTACAGGTGCTTAGGGCTTGGTAGGAGTGAAACTAATAAGTACCTAGCTAGCTTAGGTTGCCTACCAATAATTCTCTTATCATTAGTTTTAAGGTTCATCACCAAAATGTCGTCATCAAGAATAATACTAGAAATTGTACTTGGAGCATCCATCAAATGGATAACATTAAATTAATTTCGACCCTTAAAATCTATTAGCTAGGAGAGATGAAATTCTCCATTAGGTAACTGTGTTTTATCATAAATAACAATAACAACAACTAAAAACACTTTGACAATAACGATAAATAAATAAATAACTTATTCGTAATGTTGTTCTTGTGTGTCTAGTAACTAATTTCGACTGTTACATTTTTGAGTTTTATTCCATTTTTTTATATAGATTATAATAGTATGCTACCTGCAGTAGCAGAGATTAGGAATATCACAAATATAGTTTATTTTTAAATTTGTATTCATTATTCAGAATAGAGTTAAAAAGAGCAAAGTTTCAAATACTATAGAAAAAACAAGTAAAATATATAATATCATCTACGTAAGTTCGTCACTGTGTATGAGTCAATCATTTCAAAATACGTTTTTTGGCACTTTCAGTTGAACAGCACAATTCACATTGATTGGAGCTTTCAAATTTTGAAATTCACCAGTAGACTGAGCTAGTACTCTGTTAAAAGTCTATACTGCGAATGAACCATCTCCGGTAGATAAGCAAGCAAGAGCGCGCGCGTGCTTAGATAGTTTTGTTCCAGCTGGACACGTTTACAAACTTCTTACATGATATTGGACTTACACTGATGAAATCATATTCTAAGAATCAATTGATTCAGTATACATACTTACATATTATTAATACATGTTACAGTGCAATCTTTGTAATCCTCCATTAATCCAAACGGGGTGGAAAAACCAAGACTAACAAAAAAAGTGTCATTTTTAAGAGACTTGAAAGTGGAAAGAATTAGCGAAGAAATATAACATTGATAAATCCACATTATTCGATTTGAAAGATAAAAATAATCAAATTTTCGACTATGTAGCGTAACTCCCGGAAAATGTTAAACTCTCAAATAATATCTGAAAAAATTCAACTATTTAGTAAACATTCCACTATTTTTTTTTACATTAGCTCCAGCTCCACATGGGAAGCGCCGAGGAAAAAACCTCTCAGGGCCTAGTCATCTTTGGAGAAGCTGTGTGGAGGGTCTTTTTTATTGAAAGGAAAGAGAGTTCACTAATTTTGGAAATTCGTTAAACTGAACAGGCTCAGTTTTTAATTGTTCGGATTATAGACTACACTGTATTAGAGATGTCTAACATATTTTTATTTCCAAAAATACCCCTTTATGGAATATTTTTTGTTTTTTCTACATTATTTGAATCCGTTATGTGCTATTTTTAACGTGAATCCTGGATGAATTAGAGATATTACAATAAGAATGGTGGACTATGGTGAGTTTACTTGAGGTGGAGATTTCCAATAACAGCGTGAGTGAAGTCGATGGTGTTGGACTGTCCACCGATATCCTTTGTTCGTATCTTACCGGCCTTCAGCACCCTGAAACCAGAACAAAACATTCACATATTTGCACAAGACAACAACTTTTGTATGGAATTTATTTTGTTTGATGATGTTGTGCTATTGGTGAGGTGATTTTATATTACAGGGTTAGTAGAATGTTGTGGTTTAATGTTAATATTTAATATTAAATTAAAAATAAATATAATTCTAAATTCAAAACTAAAAAATGTGTCAATTTACATTGTTACTCGTTTTAGATTGTTTTTCTGTATCTACTATATAATTTGCTGAAAATACTGCAAATAAAAAAAATATATTTATCTAAAAAGAGCACATAATGTAAGACAGAATATAATTTTAAGGCTTAATGCTAAAAGTGCCTATGTCGAATTTGTGAATCGCTCAGGAATGGAAATTTCTTGAATTAAAAAACCTTTAATTTCTATATTAGATAGGCTACAATTTCAATATGAGGTAATATCCAGCAATTCATTATTCCGTTTTTGTTAACACGCGGATGTTTTTACAACCATGAAGATAAACAGTATTAGTTTTAAATTTAAAGCAAAATATAGTCATTATGAGTGTCGCGAACACAGAACCGCGCACGGCCGCATCTCAGGGGCTAATGAACCCGAGAATTTATGTCTCGAACTGCCATAAAAATGATCAAACAGAAAATTATATACTTCTTAAAATTAATTTTTGATCAAAATAATTTATTTTTTTTCACAAAATAAGTGTGTGAAAAAAATCTGAAATATTTTAGTTTGTAAGACCTTAAATAAATAGAAAAACTGAGGTATTTTTGTCACAAAACACATTCTCGGATTTATTTTATAATGATTTTAATTTGTCAAAAATTAAAATTTTGAAAACTGTGTTGACTAGACTATATATTGATTTATTTTGTTGTATGATTATATGATTTGAAATTTATGTTGTTTAATAGAATCTATCGTTTGAAAATTAAACAAATCTGCCGACGACCAACAGTATAACCTTAGTATATTATAAATACACTTAATTTTTCAAAATTTTAAAACTGCGTGTACCAGATAAAATAACAATCTTTCAAAATCAATTTATGTTTTTTTGTAAAAAAGAGTCAATACGTCTAGAATTTGATTTAAAAATGACTAATTTTCGGTATTCTCTGGTAAAACACTCTTAATATGGTGCACCTGAAAAAAGTATTTTATAACATTCAAACAAGGGACGTTTTAGAGTAGGTACGTTCACAACTGACACCGGCGCTTATAGCATTAACCCTTAGAACTATACACAAGTATTATTTCCCATTTTATTTACAGAACAAAGTAAATATTCAATTAAAAATACATATTATAATAAATATTATATAGTACAATAAAGATATATATATATACATTTGCAAAAATAAAGTCTACTATAATTGAACTGACTTTCAAATTACAGGGTTGTAATAACTATCGGTAATGTGAAATAACCTAATTTTTGATATATTCTAATAATAAAAAAATCAACTATGAAATGTCAACAGAATAAACCATTTTGTATGCTTAACAAGTAAATACATATAGGTCAATTCCTTCTACATTTCGGAAGCTGATTTTCTATAGTAATTTAATTTCAATGTACAGTGGAACCTTGCATAACGAGCATAAATCGTTTCAGAATCTTAATCATAACGTGAAACAATTTTCCCATATAAATTAATGTAATAAACGATAACGCGTTCCATGTCGAAAAAATATACATTTTTTTTTATATGTAATGATTAACCGGAAGAGACCAGTCTTATAACAATTAAAAACCTGTTGTGGCAGGTAAGCTTTGGAATCTACAAGCTTGTTGAAGTCGCCAATGAAGTTCTCTGCTGGCTTTGTAACGGAGCTTGTTGCTTCATCGTTGTGATGTTGGTTCTTCTCTTAAACTCCAACCATCCGAGACTTCCCTTAAATACTTTTACTTTGGCCGTTGATGATTCTGGCGTCTTCTCAACGAGGTCGGCGAAAATTACGTTCACCTTCTCTCAGTTTTTCGTTAATTGCACCTTGTCACCTTGCAATTTCTTTTCATTTATCCATATGAGAGGCAACCATTCAACATCGTCCATAATACATAATAGCGTAGATATTCTTTTCGCTACCTTTGAAGCATCATCTCCTTAATCTTGAGCTTGTAATTTAGGATAGTGCAAATCATTATAATAGACCAATTGTATGTGCGTGCTAGTTCAGCCACGCTCGCAACTCCATGTGTGATCACAAGCAACCTAACGTGATAGTGGAACGAGTACTAAACTCAGACTGTTGTAGCACTGGCGCGGAAAGTCCCCAGTGCAGAAGCGAGTGCCGGGAAGAGGGGACTACCCCTTTCCACGTCACTTGTCACTCGTTAAGGGAGCTATTTTTTTATATAATTTATTTAGCTCGTTATATGAGGTGTTCGTTAAGCGAGGTTGCACTATAATATTATTTAATTAATACCATTAACCCAGATTACAAGAACTATATTACAGGATATTATATATGTGGGGATTGTAAACCTTATTGCTTCTGAGCCATTCTAGTAATGACGGCTTGGATGAAGTCTTTCGTAGTACTTTGTCCACCAATGTCTTTAGTTTTCACATTACCTTCTTGAATAATGCTACAAAATAATACCACTACCATGTTAACAACATAACAAATAAATTAAAAGCAAAATTCAAAATTATCAAATAAGTGATATGGCCAATGAGTCCACACTGTTCATATCCTGTGGGACTTTGGCATCCCCTATTTGAGAAAGGATGGGGGAATGGAGGGAAAGGAGATGGAAAGTACAATTTTATTCAGATCAGGGGTCCTAGCACGGTCGATCGATAAAAATCTCTTTTTTATTTTAAATTAACTCCACACAGGAGGCCCCGGGGAGAATAATTTCCCTCAGGGCCTATGTCATCTTTGAAGATGCTGGGTGGAGAGCGTTTTTGAGGAGAGGAAGAAGTGAACACTGGTCTTGAAGAGACCCATTTTTTAGGGAGGAGGAAACACAGAGGCCGGCAAATCGTTCCACAGCCGAGCTGTTGAACTCAAGAACGAGTCGTAGAAGCGAACCGTTCTCATGTACATATGTTGGGCGCGCTTTTGGCATGTTCCCCGACTACGCACCGGTGCCGAGGGGATCAATGATGCTAGTTCCTCGGAGCATCTTCCATTGAAATACCAAGGGAGATAGGGAGATAGGGCAATGTGAGTGCTTACAGGAATCTTTTCCTTATCAATAATAATAAAAAGGAACCTTTGCCATAATCTGTGGAAAATCGTGCAATATTAAACATTTTTCATGCAACCTATACCCTAATTGTTTTCAAATAAATCTAGCCAATACCACACACTTTTAAATCAATCTTATGTTTCCACAACGTAAAACATAATAAATAATGTAATACTATCACTTTCACATTAGCTACACAAAATATCTGAAATTCCATTCGCATACACAATTAAAATATCCATAAGTGTTCAAAAGCTTGTGATATAAAGGTGAAACTTAGGATTCTACACCACGAGTTTCTAAACACCATGTACATACAATAATATAATTAAAATTGATGTTTTATCTGTATGTTCAATGTACATATCTGTGTCTAATGTGAAGCAATCTATTTGGAAATATGATATTTTACCGAAGGTAACTTTTTAAAATTTATGTGAATGCCGCACAAGAGTCCTAACTCCTCCCAACTGCCTGCAGCCATCAGGACTATATCATCCCCAATTGGGGTATGTTGTGAGGCTGAAGGTAGTAGGGATGGGAAGGAGATGGAAAAGAGGAGGGTAGGGCAATATCTCTCTATTCAGACCTGGTCACTAAACACGGTTAAAGCCATTTTAAGCAACATTTATATTTTAAATTAACAGGTATTACACAAAGGCGATACTGCGAGCATCTTCCACTCTGGAATGTGCCGTAAATGTACCTTATATTATTTTTAAATGATTAAATTGTGAAATAAAACAAATCAATCTAATAAAATTTACTTGTTCACGCAGGGATTGAACCCGCGACCTCCGGATCGTGAGTCGAGAATTACATACCCAACTCGACCACAGAGGTGTCAATAATAAGATAAGGACATTAAAAAAAAATGTGGAGAGGCCCAACTTCTCCCAACTGTCTGGAGCCAGTGAGACTATGGCTTTCCTAATTGGGGTATTTTGCTTGGTAAATAGCTTGTTTGGTGACCAGATCTGAAAAGCCAGGTACTTCCCCATCTTTCTCTTCCCAATCTCCTTCCTCCTCCCCCCTCCCCACTACCTTCAGTCACACAACATACCCCAATTGGAGATGCCATGGTCTCACTGGCTCCAAACGAGAGCAGTTGGGACTCTTGTGCGGTATTCATATTAAAAAAAAATAAAACAGATAGACTGTTTCACATCGGGCGTCACAATGTTATATCAAAGATCAAATGAGAAAACCATAACATTTCATTCTATTTTGCTGAACAAATTTTTGCTTGGTAGACAAAAACGGTATTGACGAAAAATTACATACTTTCAAATTTTTGTATGGAAAAAATGTACAAAGAAAATTTTTTCGTATATAACAAACAATATGTATCAGCCAAGAACATTTTGCTCCGGGAAAATTGAAGTTTTTTTTATTATTATTGTAATTGTGTAATTGTAATACATATTTTAATTGTGTAATTGAATTATAAAAATCACTATTGAAGACAACATTGCTATGATATCTCCAAGGTTAAGTTATTATAAATTCATATTAAAACCTTAAACTTAAAATCTTGATTGATTTTAGCAATAACTTCGTGCGTAAAGTCAATGGTTCCGCTGTGTCCTCCAATGTCTTTTGTCCTCACTTTACCTTCCAGAAGAATGCTGTAAATGTATGTGTGCCGTGTTTTTACGCATAATTTTGACAATTTTCCAAATAATAATCAATATGTATTATAAAAGTAAGTGTACAATGTGCGTGCTGCTAAAACTCAGTATCAATAAGGGAGTTATATGGTGTGGTAGCCCTCCATCCCCCATCCATGAAGGAGGTACCCGTTTTTACCTGAAGGGCGTGCTTTTGAAAATATAACGGCTGGAAGTTTCGCCCTCTAAAAATTTCTAAAACAGTCTAGAACATTCAAGAGTATTCGAGAGCATTCCACAAATTTTGGAATGTTGCAGAATGTCCGGGAATAGTCTGGAATGTTCAGGAACATCCCGGCACATCACAGATCATTGTGGAACATTTCAGAACACTCTAGAATGTTCTGGACCATTCGAAGCCTTTTTTGTATGTGTGGGAAATAGAGGGCTACCACAAAATCTGTTCTGGACCATTCGAAGCCTTTTTTGTATGTGTGGGAAATAGAGGGCTACCACAAAATCTGTTCTGGACCATTCGAAGCCTTTTTTGTATGTGTGGGAAATAGAGGGCTACCACAAAATCTGTTCTGGACCATTCGAAGCCTTTTTTGTATGTGTGGGAAATAGAGGGCTACCACAAAATCTGTTCTGGACCATTCGAAGCCTTTTTTGTATGTGTGGGAAATAGAGGGCTACCACAAAATCTGTTCTGGACCATTCGAAGCCTTTTTTGTATGTGTGGGAAATAGAGGGCTACCACAAAATCTGTTCTGGACCATTCGAAGCCTTTTTTGTATGTGTGGGAAATAGAGGGCTACCACAAAATCTGTTCTGGACCATTCGAAGCCTTTTTTGTATGTGTGGGAAATAGAGGGCTACCACAAAATCTGTTCTGGACCATTCGAAGCCTTTTTTGTATGTGTGGGAAATAGAGGGCTACCACAAAATCTGTTCTGGACCATTCGAAGCCTTTTTTGTATGTGTGGGAAATAGAGGGCTACCACAAAATCTGTTCTGGACCATTCGAAGCCTTTTTTGTATGTGTGGGAAATAGAGGGCTACCACAAAATCTGTTCTGGACCATTCGAAGCCTTTTTTGTATGTGTGGGAAATAGAGGGCTACCACAAAATCTGTTCTGGACCATTCGAAGCCTTTTTTGTATGTGTGGGAAATAGAGGGCTACCACAAAATCTGTTCTGGACCATTCGAAGCCTTTTTTGTATGTGTGGGAAATAGAGGGCTACCACAAAATCTGTTCTGGACCATTCGAAGCCTTTTTTGTATGTGTGGGAAATAGAGGGCTACCACAAAATCTGTTCTGGACCATTCGAAGCCTTTTTTGTATGTGTGGGAAATAGAGGGCTACCACAAAATCTGTTCTGGACCATTCGAAGCCTTTTTTGTATGTGTGGGAAATAGAGGGCTACCACAAAATCTGTTCTGGACCATTCGAAGCCTTTTTTGTATGTGTGGGAAATAGAGGGCTACCACAAAATCTGTTCTGGACCATTCGAAGCCTTTTTTGTATGTGTGGGAAATAGAGGGCTACCACAAAATCTCATAACAACTCCCTGAACGAAGCCGGGTATCCCAGCTAGTAATTTGATATAAATAAATAGAAATAAACCGGTCTATATTTAGGGCGGGTTGTTTCACAGAAATTAAAATGTAGCATTGGGAAATTCAAATAGCCATTCAGCGTCATTTTGTGTTTTTGACAGTTAAAAGATCCCAGTTAAATGCCGAACCTAAGTCTGTTTCAGTTTTTGAACAAATAGTAATATAATAAAGCTGAAACGCACCTAGAATCGGCGTTTAATGGGTAAATATCAAAAAAGTAAAATGGTGCTGAAAGGCTATTTGATGATTTAGTCACACATGAATTTCTGCGAAACAACTGGGCCTAAATGTACTGGGGTAAACGTTTTTAAGCATGTTTTTTCTTTGTGGAGCAGTATTTCAATGAGGTTGTCTCCTAATTTTGTTATTTCAAATCTATTATATGTAAAAAATTAATGATATCTTTAAAATATCCAAGTTACAACTTACAAAGTGAACATTGGTAAAATGTACGCAATTGTGTATTGTGACGTCACAAGCAGTACAATTCATAATTCAAACGGCAATGCTGCACTAACCACACACATGTATAGTGTGGTGTCAAGCTTTTCAGCCAGCCGCAAATATTAACATATCTTTGAAATCTTTGGTACAGTGCATGCCAAACTTAAAATGCCGACCTGAACTTGATTGATGGATTCTCATGCAGATACAGTCACTTTACTGACTTTACAATGACCGTTACCGTACAGAAAGATGCGTAAAAACACATCAATCGTCCAGTTGATTATTCAGACATCTCCAAATACAAGTTTGAGTTTCTAAGTTCTTTTTAAAGAAAACTAAAATAAATAATTTAGAAAAATTGTAGAATCCGATATAAATGGAAATATTCAAATTTAAACTTTGTTAAAATCCCGAACACAAAGTTAATGTATCTAGTTCTGAACATTTGAGAACTCTCAAAAACATTGTTGTGTTTTAAATATAAAAAAAAGACATTTTAAAATGTACAGTTTGACATATTTATCTTTGCAGATTTAGCTTTGGAGGAGGAAAAACCAACATTTCCTTTTTAATCCATAGATTTTTTGTATCCACAAAATCTACACTAGTGACGCCATCAACTGCAAAGTTAAGTATGTTAAGGTGTACAAATTGATATATTAACACGTTACACATAGCTAGCTCTGTTTCGAGTTTGGTATTTCCTGATTTAAAATTTGCACAAAAAATGCATCTCTAACATAGACATTCAAATTGATAGAAAGGCCCATCAGGGAAAGGGGAACAAACCAAGTTTTGGTGCCGTGTCCGTTAATTTTCTGTGATTTGTCAATAAATTAATCTGACAGTACACAGCCAACCAGCATTGTAAAATAACTATTTATTTAGTCCTTAAAAATAAAATCTGCTAGTTTTCTTTACAATGGTGCTTAAATTTCTAGCCGATCAAATCCTAAATCTGATAAATAAAAGTTAGACATCTTCAATCTTCGCAAAATCACTATGTGGCGTCATTTTTAATCAAATACATGATGATTTTTTCATGATTTGATTAATGTTCTTATTATCATAAAGAAGAAACATGTCGATAACTGTGATTATATAAGTTGTGTACACAAAGTTATTTGTATCATGTAATTAAAAGTTAGTAACTTTTAGAAATGTGTTATAATTTACCCATCTCACTCAATTTTACAGTCGCTACGCCAAGCGGTTTGTTTAAAAAAAACATTCAGAACCTGCGAAAAGAAATGAAAAAGATCCGGCGCAGAAAAGTCATACTGCAAACCTTTGCCTTACTTTAGCGAACTTTCCTTTTCTGCGCATGGTCTGGTTATATCAATGTGTGCTCTTCGGTGTTCAATTTACGACTGATGTCATAGTTTATTCAAAGCATTATCAAACTCTCCTGCTGCCAAAAATATGATCACGCCACCCCTTTGGTTGAAATGATGCCCAGATTTCATATTAGAGCAAGTCAATCAATTTAGTTGTCTATGATAATAATGATAATAATAATAATAATAATAATTGGATAATTTGTAGAGCACCGTTTTTGTGAGAAATCGAAGCAATAGCAATACGAAAAATTTGTAGTTTTAAGAGAGATTAGAAGCTGTTTTTTTTAATTGTTTAATGGCAAAGTTATGCTGTTGTTTCTTGATGTTAATTATAATAAAGAATTTTAATATTTTTGATAATACATTCTTTGTTTTATTTATTTCTTCCACTGCATTTTCATTTATTTCTTTGGGGTCAGTGGTGACCCCATGCGACTAATTGTGTGATTTTCTTAATGCGCCTAATTAAGGGTTAAATGTCAAGATGTAATTTATAGACAGTAGAAAATGAAATTCTGATGTCACCGTCGTCTTCCTAGCATGATTGCTATCAAATTGCACTTATTCACACACAGATTAATAGGTGCATTGTGATACAGAGGGAGTTGAACACAAACAAAGGGGTGTCGCATTCAACATTCTCTACGTAGTGCACTCTGTGATTTCTATAAAGGACAAAACCTGGTTGCACACAATGTTAAGACAATAAAATTACATAATTATTATTTAAATATTAGCCATACTTGCGCAAGGAAGTATGGCATATATTTAAAAACATAAACATCTCTCAGCCCTGCCATTTTTGAGATGTTTGGCATAGTTTGTTGGTAAAACAGGTTCCTACCATAAATGGTGCTAATTTTAAATGTGATCTGAAATTTCCCTTTGTTCAAAATGCGCCTTCAAGTATTAAATAAGCGTAAAATGTTTGCATACGCAATTAAGGTATCATCAGTGACTTATACAAGGTGTCCGGGGGTAGAGTGCATTAACTTCGGGGGGTAAATAAAAAAGAAAAATAACCCAACATTTAGGGGTACTTTTATAGTAAATGATAAAATTAGTCCGGCGTGTGCGGCCAGCACTTTTATTTTCCACTGTTACGATACATAACAATCACAACCATCCTACGTCATCACAATCGCGCCCGGGTGACTCACAGAAAATTTATTGGGCAAGTTTGTACCTTGCACTAAGGATTTTTAATAGGTACGTCTTTTTGTATGGGAAAAAAGTTGGAATTTCAGAAAGATTTGTTAGTCTTTTTTACTCCTACATCATGTAAAATCACCGGAAGTTAATGCACTTCCCCGGATACCCTGTATAGCATTGTAAGAGGGCGTTTTTCAAAAAAAGTGTACATAGATAAAAGTCAGTGTCCCATCACTTTCAGCATCAGTAACTTTTGTTGTGTCGGTTTTAATGACCAACCATATATTTTACCAATATAATAACAAATAAATACCTTTATGGACTAAAAATAATGAATAAATCTATTAAATTTCGATATTATTTTAAAATAAGTAAGACTACAGGTCACTGTTTCTGGTATGTCCTACACCTACCACTACCAGTAAGAGTTCAAAAATTAATGTTATTTTATGTTATCCCAGTATTTATTTCTAATTCTACTAATAGTATATGATAATATTTTCGATTTTCAACCATAATATAGATTAATTATCGTGTAAAATAATTTAAATACCAGATATTGAGTTGTCCTACGAAATAGCGTATGGTGGAATTTCCGCCTACGCTACCACATTATTGACGTCTTCCAATAAAAATATTACCAAATCGATGAATATTTTCGAAAATAGCAACCCTTTTTAGTCTATGAAGGGCGGCCATGCTTGGTTTTTTACAGCCAGTTTGCCAAGAAATCGTAACAAAAGTGGTCGTTCTCGGCTGTACTAAAAAAGTGTTCCACCAACGCTTCCGTATTTCTCCAGGTAATTTACCAGCATGTATTAGACTCTACTTTGTATTAAATTGATTCATTTATTGTTTTATGAAATGTTTAGTTAGAACAAACAGAAGTTTCATAATTTATTGATAAATACATTTCGAAAAAATATTGACGCGATTACGCTACTTCTCTTACGCAACGGTCTCGTGAATGGAACTTAAAAGTGACGTAATGGAATTCTAAAGGTCGGTTCACTCTATCCGTCTTTAAGTGTATTTGGGTGTGTTACAATTTTCTAATTAAATTTATATTTTGCATGTATCTTCAAAATGTAACTATTACATATAGATATGTGGGTTGAGTGATATATGTAGCATTGAAAAAAAAGAACAGCATAGCTAAAAAGAAAAAATTATTTGATTTTTATGTGTATAATTTTTTTTCTTTTTTTTTATTAATTAAGATTATTAAAGATTAATTCTGAAAGAGTCGAAATGGTGTCAAAGTACTAATATATACAGCAATATGAGCAACTATTACTGTAGAGGCAACTCTGAAATTCAGTATAAAATCAGCTGGTTCATACAATTTTAATTAAGTAAGTATAAAATGTAGCATGATTTATGTTCCTGTGTATTTTAGTTAATCCTGTACCTAATTAAAGTTGTGTACATTAACAAGTACTTTAATACCCTTTCAGCTTAGTTACCTATTTCAGGCTATACACGGTATGCACGTGTAGCCCATTATTACCTATCTAATAATTTGTGCATTTTTATAAATAATTTATTTTAATTTTATGTTCAAATATGCCGTTGAAAGCTGCAGAAAAATCAAAAAGGTACAGAGACAAAATTAAAAACGACCCTGAAAAATATGAAGCCTTTATGAAAAAAGAGTTACAAAGACAAAAATAACATCAAAATATAATCAGAGAGCTAACCAAAGAAGAATAGAAAAAAGAAGACGTTGGAGAGAACAGAAACGAAAATAAAAAGAAAAGAAAAAAGAACAAGTGGAAGAAAAAGTACTTGCGCGGGGGGCCTTCCACGGTGGCGGTAGTACGTAAAATCGCCCTTTTTTTATAGAGAATACCTCACATGAGTCTTAACTGCTCCCGTCTGGAGCCAGTGAGACTATGGCATCCCCAATTGGGGTACGTTTGAGGCTGAAGGTAAGTGGGGACAGGAAGGAGATGGGGAAGAGGAAGGTGGGGAAGAGGAAGGTGGGGAAGTACCTGGCTCTTCAGATCTAGTCACTAAACACGGTTAAAGTCATTATTAAGCAACATTTTAATTCTGAATGGTGGTCTTACACCAGGGTGATACTGAGAGTATCTTCCACTCTTCCCATACCAGTCGCTTGTCGCGCCTTCAGCAGTGTAGCCACAACGTGCGTACACATACGACTGATATTTCGCGCCCGCTGTCGCTACCGGGCAAGCCTCTCAGTCTGGCCGAGGCCTTAGAATTCCTTAACGTTACCAAATTTTTCCCCTTACGCCACTGTCCTGTTATTGCTGTGATTTATTTTCTAAGATCAATTATTATATCTCAAAGAAATTTGTTCTTTTTTTTATTGATATAGTTCATGATTATTTTTAATTTGTTATAATTAAACATTCGTAAAACAAAAACTTATATTCGTCTTTCTAGAACGCAAAATATACAGTACAAAGTGTACAAAAGTAGCGTAAAAGAATATTTTTATTGAAAAACTTAATATTTAATTCAATAAGCTTGATTATTCATATTTTTTAGGAGACTGATTGTGTTTTCAATTCGTAAATAAAAATCTGAAATAATGAATTTCTTTTAATTTTCTTTATAAACTTTATGATAAAAGTGACGTAAAAGAATTTCTTAGCAATAGTATTAAACTTAAATTGCAATTATTTTCGAAGTTTATTGACATTTTCTATTTAAATACTTTTTGTCATGAAGTTCATACTTTCTTTAATAAATTTACGTATATTTTTTATCGAAATGCAGCATCTCACTTAAGTGGAATTCCTATTACGTCACCGACATCTTTTTTGGAAAACGCCCAAGAATACTTGTCCACCTTCAAAGGTTTCTACATTTACTGTAAATTATACCGGCATTATGCTAAATTCTGCAAGTTTTTTTTTCTTCAATTTTTCAAAAGAAAAAGAGTTAGAATTTTTATAAACCAAAAAGATCTTTTTCCCCAATTTATAAAGACAAAAACCTACTAAAGTAGTCTACTCCTTAACTGCATTTACAATACAAAAGTTGCATTTTCAAAAAAAAAAACCTCTTTGGGAATAAAAATATCAATCAGTAAAATTGCAGATATTGAAATAAAATTCGCGGTGCGGTAAACAACAGCCATTTTTGGCAACATTACTGTTTTTCATTCATTTATATAAGGGGGGTTTTTATAATTCACCTGTCGACAGCATTTTTGATCAGAGCGGCGTAGTTGTGCAGATTGATGTGAGAGAGCATGTTAACTGCGCAAAGCAACATGGCCGTCGGGTTGGCTACGTTCTTGCCAACGGCTTCAGAGAAGGTGTGACGCGCGCCCTGGAAAACAGATGGAATAATTAGCTGTGTCTCATCGTCTCTTCTCCTTTTCCCGTCCTTCTCCGTGACCCGTCAGCTCGACAAGGCGCAAACAGGAGTCTCTGTCTTGCGCTACTTCAGCGACCTCTGTCCACAGTAGGCCCAAACACTCTTCGCAGTCTCTGGAGAATGTAGATATTTTATACAGTCATAAAAACTGTGATAAATAATGTCAACCGTTTACAATGAATAATGTACAACTGTGTATATTTTCTAGGGATGCATCGATACGCAATTCTACCATTACGATACTGATAGCTCCGAGGTCAGGTTGTTCACTATGTTGCCGTACAGGTCGGGCGACACCATCACATTGAACTAGTGAGGGTTGGACACCGTCTGCATAGTGCAGTTGTCCACTATCATCTGCTCAAACTCAATACTCACGGGCTCAAACACAACGCAGCGAGCGCTGAAGGAGGCTCCGGCCACCACGCCCGCTCCACCCACCAGCCCCGAGGCCAGGTTATCCACAATGTTGCCGTACAGGTTGGGCGTCACCATCACATCGAACTGGTGAGGGTTGGACACCATTTGCATGGTGCAGTTGTCCACTATCATCTGCTCAAACTCGATCTTGGGGTACAGCTTGGACATCTGCAAACAAAATATTGTTTTAATACTAGATTTTTGTGAAAAACGGTTCTCTCAAGACTCTCAAATTAATCAGTTTGGCTTATGGAGAAGAGGATTATCCGAGAAGTGGCTTAACAATTAAGTTGGAACTGTTCAGGGCCTAACAGGGAAGCAGCTTAACAGGAGAGCGGCTTAACTGAGAAGTGGCTTAACCGAGAAGTGGCTTAACCGAGAAATGGCTTAACAATTAAGTTGGAACTGTTCAGGGCCTAACAGGGAAGCAGCTTAACAGGAGAGCGGCTTAACTGAGAAGTGGCTTAACCGAGAAGTGGCTTAACCGAGAAGTGGCTTAACCGAGAAATGGCTTAACAATTAAGTTGGAACTGTTCAGGGCCTAACAGGGAAGCAGCTTAACAGGAGAGCGGCTTAACTGAGAAGTGGCTTAACCGAGAAGTGGCTTAACCGAGAAGTGGCTTAACCGAGAAATGGCTTAACAATTAAGTTGGAACTGTTCAGGGCCTAACAGGGAAGCAGCTTAACAGGAGAGCGGCTTAACTGAGAAGTGGCTTAACCGAGAAGTGGCTTAACCGAGAAGTGGCTTAACCGAGAAATGGCTTAACAATTAAGTTGGAACTGTTCAGGGCCTAACAGGGAAGCAGCTTAACAGGAGAGCGGCTTAACTGAGAAGTGGCTTAACCGAGAAGTGGCTTAACCGAGAAGTGGCTTAACCGAGAAATGGCTTAACAATTAAGTTGGAACTGTTCAGGGCCTAACAGGGAAGCAGCTTAACAGGAGAGCGGCTTAACTGAGAAGTGGCTTAACCGAGAAGTGGCTTAACCGAGAAGTGGCTTAACCGAGAAATGGCTTAACAATTAAGTTGGAACTGTTCAGGGCCTAACAGGGAAGCAGCTTAACAGGAGAGCGGCTTAACTGAGAAGTGGCTTAACCGAGAAGTGGCTTAACAGAGAAGTGGCTTAACCGAGAAGTGGCTTAACCGAGAAGTGGCTTAACCGAGAAATGGCTTAACAATTAAGTTGGATCTGTTCAGGGCCTAACAGGGAAGCAGCTTAACAGGATAGCGGCTTAACCGAGAAGTGGCTTAACCGAGAAGTGGCTTAACCGAGAAGTGGCTTAACCGAGAAGTGGCTTAACCGAGAAATGGCTTAACCGAGAAGTAACTTAACTGGAAATCAGCTTAAGCTTGAACTCATAAAAAGTATGAAAATGGCGAGCCAGTCATCAAAATCATCAAATCATTGATGAACCCTTTCAAGTTCATAACTAAAAGTAAAATTGTAGTGTATAATGAATCTACCTCAGTGCAGCTCTTGAGGAAGAGGCCGTCTCCGAGCTTCATGATGTTGGCCTTGTGCACGGCCGTCACCTTCTTGCGCCCGTTCTTAGTGGCATAGTCAAAGGCAAACTTGGCGATCCGCTGAGACTCGGTGGCCGTGGTGATCTTCAGGCATTCCACCACTCCTGGAAGACAATAGGAAGACAGGTGGTTAGAGGAATGAACAGCTACAACAATAACATTATAATTATGCAGGTTCGGTTTAGATCCAGTACAGGAGGCAGGTATGGGTATCGCCGCCCTGAAAACCATTTTTAGATAACCAACACCTCTGCTGCCGGTGGGCCAACGACAGTTGAGAGGTTAACCGCGATTAAATGCAATTTTAACCCATACGTATAAATAAACTGTACAAGGACAAAAATGAAAAATTTGTTCATACAAGTTCTATATCTTAGTAAGTTTTGCTACGATTTGTTTCAAATTTTGACACAACAATCTTAAAATGTTGTACAATCATACAAAAAAAAATTTAAATGAAAAAAAAAAAATTATACATTACCTCCCCCTTAATAATAGAAATAAAATACCTGGTACACACTCGTGCTCCAGCGCAGAGTATTCACCCTCCGTCTGCTCCCTGATGATGACGCAGTCCACGTTGGAGTGGCGACTCCTGACACCAGGCAGCGACTTGACGTGCACCACGTTGGCGTACAGGTCCAGCTCGTTACGCAGCTTCATGTTCAGGGTCTGCAGCTCACCCGTGTGCGAGAAGTCCGGAGTGGCCAGGATGCCCTGGAAACAACAACAGACATTGGTAACTGCAATAATCTCAATTAGATTGAACTAAGCACATTTATTATTTATACTGTAAACAATCTGGATTATTATATATAACATGATTCAGGTCCAGAAAGAATGGTTATGATTGTAGCCATTATCTCTATTACCAGAACCTACCAGTCTCCCATGGCAACCTCTAAGCAAACACAAGAAACATAACAAAATCTCTGTTTACAGTCTGTGCCCCGGCAAAATTCATTTGTTTTATCACTGTAACCAATGTACTGTTTGTTTCTATAATATAAAATAAATTTAAAAAAATTATAATACAATCAGTATATCTTCTTCTTCCTTGCACTGTCCCAACTCATTGCCTAGGTAGGCTGTTGGGGTCGGCTCTCCTCGTTCTCAGGTTGTAGCTTCTTCGGTTCTGGGTATCGCTCTCTTCCAGGCCGTTTCTACTTAAAATTTTGGAGCATTGAGTCATCCAGGAGTTCTTTGGTCTTCCTCTGGATGACTGTCGATGAAGCTCCAAAGACATTGCCTGCTTCACTGTGTGGTCTGGTGGTCTCCGTTTTATGTGACCATACCATCTCAACTGTCGTTCCTCTAGCTTATTGTTTATGTCCGTGACACCCAGGCTACCACGAATGCGTGAACTTTTAATACAATCAGTATATGTATATCTATATTTCTATGAATAATGTACATATCCACCGGAGCACTAGGCGCCCACAATCTGGCCGCCTACTTTCCAAAATTAATTAGAATTTATTTGACTTTTGCTAGTTATGATAATACTTTTACCGATTATCAATATATATTAGTAATAAATGTTTACCGCATCCTCTGCGCATTTGTGAATTAAAGTATTTATTTTTTTATAACTTATTTTTACAACTTGCTATATTAGATATACAATTAGTAGGAAACATAAGTTGGCGAAAGGTCCATTGGAAAATGATTACATGTAGACATTCGACATTCTTTTATCTTGTCTTTTTCGTTTTATTTTTATTTATTCAGGATTGTTTTTAATCTTATTGTACAGTAAAAGTTGGATTATAATTTAATCTACTCTGACGATAACGATTTTGCACAACTGAAAAGAGTACATATTGTTCTATTTAGTAATATGTACATACTTTGTGCATGACTGTTTACACAGCAGTATTTTCAAGTCTGATAACATTTATGTAGGTCAAGGCTGGAAATTAATAGGTCATTTGGCCTCATTAAACCAAGCTGCTTTTTTGGTAAGAGAGATTTTAAAACTATTTTGGTAAGAGAGATTTTAAAACTATTTTGATTAAAATTCGACATAAATGATTGAACCACACAAGAGTCCCATCTGCTCCCAACCGCCTGTAGCCATTGAAACTGTGGCATCCCCAACTGGGGTATTCTGAATGGTGGTCCAGGGCGTATTTTCCGAGAGTAACTTCCACTTCCAATATGGAATGGTGCACTTCAAAGTGTCACCAAAATCGTTCACTCAACTACACAGTGGTGCCTTGCCTTTATTTCTACCTGCACACCAAACGCATCACTTTCATTGGCTCCGCCACTTTGGCAGTCACTCAGCAACAGTCGGCAGCACCCTTCCATGCCGTATCTCCGTTTATTTGTATTATCTTTGTTTGCTTTGTACCTTGAGGCAGATCCTGTTCTTGGTGATGGACTTGGCGACATCCTCGAGGGGGGCGCTCAGGGTGGGATTCACCTCGGAGAAGAAGTAGGACTCAAAGTCCACGGGAACATTGGCCGCCTACAACCAAACAGACAAATAACGTTTTATTACAACTATGTACATACAAGGTGCTAGGTTTTTTTTTTATAGTAAACACCTCACAAGAGTCCCAACTGCTCCCGTCTGGAGCCAGTGAGACTATGGCATCCCCAAATGGGGTATGTTGCGGTAAGGTAAGCGGGGAAGGAAAGGAGATGGGGAAAAGGAATGTGGGGTTTTACCTGGCTATTCAGATCTAGTCACTAAACACGGTTAAAGCCATTTCAAGAAATGTTTCTATTCTGAATATTACTTATCTCACACCGGGGAGATTCTGATAGTATCTTCCACTCTGGAACGTGCCGCAAATATAGTATATATTATTTTTAATTAATTAATCAAATAAAAATTATTTGCGCACGCCGGGTTCTAACTCGCGACCATCGGAGTGGGAGTCCAAAGCCTTGCCTCTGGACTACTCCAGCCATTACCACATAAGAAGTTTTGATTTTCTGAACTGAGTTTACGAGTGAAATTAAAAAAATGGCGTAGCTCAGTCCCAGTCAATGCAACTAATTTCAATTTGAATCTTTGAAATATTCAATTAACTGTTTAATATTTTTAAATTGTTCACAAAGGAAAAATAATGTCCTCAAATATCAGGTGAAGCTGCGCTGTAACTACTAGTTCTAGTTCTGTGTAACTAAAACCAAATTACTTTTGTATGAATCATTCTTTAAAAAAAGTTAAATCACCTCCTACGCAGTTTCACCCAGTTGAATTATGAAGTTAAATCTCCTGCATGGGAACTGTGAGCACTGATTGGGGTCAATTAGATGCTTTCCATCAACATGTGAAGGGTTTGAGAAAATACATTGACAGACGTAACATAATGTAGTAGAGATGTGTAAAGAGCAGCAGTCGACCAGTAGGTAGGGGGCTGAGTACCTACCATAGAGCCCACAATGTAGGTACAGAAAAGTGATTTGGAACACGAATTCACCAAAAATTTAAGAAATCATTATTTTTGATAATTGACAAAGATTAATTACTGTATCAGCCATATAAAGAAGGAAATTGCAACGAAAAACACAAAATAATGAATAATATATGGAACATGGAATGTAGGGAGTATGCTCCAACCAGGAAAAATTCAGAACACCATAAAAGAATTGAATATAAATATTCTTGGTATAGGAGAGATGAGATGGAGAGATTTAGGAAAATGTACTGTGGACAAAAAATGTACTGTCTACTACTCTGGTGATACTAAATCCCGGAAGCGTATTTACGTTTCCGTGTTCAATACGAGGCAGTACTGCCTCGAACTAGACACGGGCTTGTAACGCCATTTCTCCTTACAAACCCGAGTTCAATACGAGGCACGCATCCTCCAATCGTCAATTGTATACTCCAGCTCGACGTATACAAAATGTGGAAAATGCGTATATAGATGTTGTTGACTTATTTAATACATCAATTAATAAATATAAACAAGCCATAGTAGAATATATATATATCGGAAAAAAGAACAACAATATTTAATTACATTCCACATTGCTCTGCTTCGACTCAATTTATCCAGGTACTGTAATTTTCCCTTGTATTTATCTATTTAGTTTTTTATTTTGTTTTTGATTATGTTTCTGATCTTGTTTTAGATTATGTTATTGTTTTTTATTTTGTTTTTGATTAGTTTAATTTTGTTATTCTTATTGAGATGATCTTTGTGATTAAAAAATAAAATCTAAAACATATATTTTCTAAAACATCGCAACGTGTGGCCAGTGTGATTCTAAAACATAATTTTCATAGATGATATATGGTTGTTAAGTAGCGCAGACATCGACCCGTTATATATCCACCTTATTTTTTCTCCTTTTATTAATTCTCACAGTTGAAAATTCTAACTTAGAACATTACGGCGTTACCACTATGAGATACTAATACTAAGAAAAGTAGGTACCGAATCAACCATACCCACTTGAAGCATTATCTTTCTTTCTTAAAAAAAGGGTAAGGTAATAAAATATGAAATTAAACAAACCTTGAAGACTTCCTGGACAGAGTAAACCAATTCGGGACCGACACCATCCCCCGGGATCAGGGTGCATGTGGTCCTGCCTTCGGCTTTTCCCTTTTGCTGAAAACATTCATGGGAACATATTAGTACAACCGTAGGGATTGTTCATAAACTACTTCACCAGATTAAAATAGTTTTCAAACCTGAAAATGAGGGTTTCATCAAGAAAATTGAAAAAAAACTCTCACAAACTTTTTCTCAGAATTCATTATAACTCAAATTAATTTATGTTTTTAAAATATAAATAAATAAATGCTCAAAAAAGGGCAATAGCTATCACAGTACATAAATTATTATTATCCATTGTAAAATATTTCTAATTTATTTGACATATCAAACAATTTTTATTGTGTTTTATCTTTACTTCATTTTGGATAGTTTATTGCTTGAATGTAAATTTAATGTTCATTTCCAGTAATCTCAAAATATGTATTGATAATACGGAGCATATTAGTATGTATCATTATTGCATGTTACACACGGTGGATTTAATTTTTTTACTTTGACAGACTCTATTATAAAAGCTGTGATATTTTTGGACACAAAGTTTGGCATTGTGTCAAATTGTCAAAATTGATAATGAAAAATTCACCAAACCCAATGAAAGAGCAAAAAACTTCTGTAAACCTTTTCACATAAAAATGCATTATTCTTCAAGATTCTTATGTAATTGATAATTCAGATATAACGTATTAACTGTCTATTTTACAGAAAAATATTCAGAAATTGATTGGCATTTCATACCCCCTGAATTTATTCTCCTCAAATTTATGCTTCATTTTTCTAAATTATTGATTCGATAGAATTATATATTTTCAAGCATTATTTGATAATGTTGGCCTCTGGGGTGGGTGCTTTGCCCGTGTTGAGGCAATACTTTTATGTCGCAAAATACACATCCTGGCATAAGGAAATCTTTTTCAAAGCACATCAAGTGTGATAAAACCTTTTTTCTTAAATTTAAATCAAACATAACAAAAAAATATTAAAAAATAGCAAGACTAAAGGAGTTTAGCGGAGAGAAGCCATAACATTCAATGTGCAATTGGCGGTAAAAGGAGCCAAGCTAAGCTCCGAATAAATCTGCGGTTAATGGCTATCAACACCCTCACTTGTCTATTCCTTATCTGAAGGCAGAGATAAACTACAATGATCTATGGTAGCTGCCAAATTATCAAATGGGAAAATATTAAATTTTAAGTTAATTTTTTTAAGATAAATCTCACATTCATTTGATGAAATTAAGACAATAATAATTATTAAAATCCTGTTTTAAATAAATGTGAGCAAAACACATTTGGAGTCTACAAAAGAGTTTTCTGTCTTCTTTTCTTTTAAAAACATTTTTCATTACTTACTGCCTGTTTAGTCAATTTGCAGAATTGTTTGTTGAATTAGTTTGTTCAGTAACCGAGTTGTTTTAACAAATATTATTGAATGTGAAAATCAATTTGGAGTTTAAACGGTATCAAGTGTGCCTAGTCTGTTTTAATATCTATGTTCTTTTCATTGAACTGCCCTTTAAATTCGTTGTCTTGTGTAAAAATAATTTTCATAATTGTATAATGTTGTCCTTCCCAAAATGAGTTTTATTAAACTCAATGGGAATAATGTATTAAAAATATTATGTATAATTTTGTAATATATAATCACAAATAAAATTTTAAAAATTAAAGTATTGTCGAGAAAAGTTGGTAGATAAATTGGAAGTGTGTACATAAATATATTATATCTGCATAATTTTTTATAATTATGTATTGCATTTTGATGTTTTTTTTAAGTGCCTGCATAATGAGTGTGTGTTGAATTAACTGCTGGGGCACATAAGCTTGTTTTCACAATATTTTAACATAGGTAGACATAGGAATGACGGATGCCCCGGACCTGAGTTATTAAATTGAATATATGATGTACCTACATAATAATGTATAGATCACAAGATTGATAGGAAATTTATTTAATTACAGGGTGAAACAGAAAGTACCTGAGGGATTTTAACCAGCGATTCCAGAGCTTATTTGAAGTAAAACCTGTATGTCATTTTGCTGAACGGTGACATTTTTTGTTCAACTAAAAACATTTTTCTTTGTTTTTTCCATACACCGTTGCTGACCTCGTATTTCGGGCAAAAAATGCGGCAACTCCGCGCTAACCCCTACCCCCTATACCCCACACAGGTTGACAGCGTGCTTCCTCACTCTCCCTACTCCCCTTTCCTTACGTGCATGTGTGAACTTGCGACGTTGTCTCCCGACTATCCCAGTGGCGAAGTGTGATTTAAATTTTATTTTTTTTAATACATTCAAAAAAATATCATCGGACATCAAATCGACATGTACATTTTTTACTCCAAATAAGCTCAGGAATCGCTGGTTAAAACCCCTCGGCTACATTCTGTTACACCCTGTACACGTAAATAATTGAAAATAAACAGTAAATGTAATTTTTTATTTCAAATGGAAAAAAAAATAGTAAATACTAATAATATTGCATTAAACAAAATTAATTTTAGTTCCCTGCAGGCAGCAGGAATTGAACAAAATAATATGATATATTTTCATTGCAAATATGTAAATTAATATTGAAAAAAATATATAAAGTTGGATAATTCATATTTTACTGCTAATGTTTGATGCTAAATAAATTAATATTAAATGCATTATATTATGTTTATACCTATGTTATTGAGAATTGAAAATTAGTCATTTTGGAAGGCAATAAGCCGATGGATCCGTCGTGCAGATTTACTTGTAAATAATACTGAAGCAATAGATACCATATTACTATAATGAAATAGATTCACGTGGTTACATTGTACAATGTATTAAATTTACAATACTGAATTTGTGTTAATTACAGGACAGGTGGGATCCAAAAGCATGAAAATTATTCTTTGTTTATAAAGATAAAATTGATTGTATTAGGTACTATGTATTGGAATGAACTAAATTAGTGCTACATTGAATACATATTTTAAAATAGGGAATATTACTTCTATAATTTTTCATCAAAGAAACATAAATTTCGTTAAAATATTTTCGTCTTATTAAAGCCAAACGGACATAGGTACATTTTTCACAAAACCAATTAAATGCATAAATTTATGCCCCATCAATAGGTAAGCAACTTTTTTAAACCTTATTTAAAAATTTTGAATAATAAAATGTTTGTAAACCGACATTCAGAACATGGAAAAAAAACAAATTTAAAAAGCCCATAATTCTGAAGCCAATGTTACAATATACATACAGTATTGCCATGAAGTAAAATGTTTCCTTGCTGAAAGCGTAAAACTAGTTTTGAAGCGAATTATAATATACATATTGTTTATGGATGAAATACCAAAGCACAAAAAACCATGCTTACGACTAAAAAAAAAGGTGGTGTAACTTACAAATGCAGAGACGTGGGCAGACTAGTATTTCATAAAATCTCTAAAAGATCTTCACAAAATACAATTTAAATACATTCAAATGAATAACCATTTTTATTTTTATTTTAAATCAGATGTTTTTTTTGGCTAATAATCCATAGCCAAAAAATGCCTTCTTTTAAATATTATATTTATTTAGTACTATAATATTATATTTAGTACTTGATCAGATGTAAAAAATAAATACTTCCATTAAATTGTTTTTGATGTAATTTTTTAAATTTAATGAGGAATCTGATTTTGTAAACATAAAATAGATATAAAAAAGGGGTTAAGAGTTCTCTGGTGTTTTTTTTTTTGAATAGCCAATAGTATTTTATAAATTAAATTTCAAAGAAAATACAGCGCAAATCTTCATAAAATAAATAATATGGAGTTGCATTGAGAAAATAAATATGCTAGCCCAAAAGTTGTGGTTATTATTATGAATTAAAATCATTACCATTTCTATAAAATGTTAAGTACGTAAACATATATATATATATATTTTTTTTTAACGATTATTTCCAATTTGTTATTAAAATTATTTTGTATACTTACATATCAAACTAAGATATGCATAATTTTTTTTTAAATTGTTTAAAAAACTTTTCAATATTGTTATTGTTTTTGAATAATTTAGAATCGTTGACGTATTTTGTTTTCCAAATATGATTTTATATACATATAAATCCGATTACCTACTAACGGAAATACTGATTAAAATTAAGAACCTTCAAGAATAAAAATTATGTTTCAATTTCCAAGAAATTAAAAAAAGTCAGAATTAGTCATTGATGTTTCATTTTGATAACATTCCAAAAGATATGTCATTGAGCGTGGAATTAAGAACATAACACTAGAAGTGCCTCCCTTACAAGTTTGTATGGAAACAAATGCGACACTGACTTAATACCTTTTGGTTCCAGACTGTTTAGCGCGCGGTCGGTCTCTCTTACACTTGCCTGAAATTGTACATCCCATCCAATTTGAATTTCTTAATCATAATGAAACACATGTATGGATATATAGGCCGATTGGGCCAATAATTGATTAACGAAATATGCCCATGAGGCACTTCTTGTGTTATTCTTTATCCATTACAAAAAAGAAAACTACTGAATGTTTACATGGTTGTAGAGTGGATTCAACTATATCACACAAAGTTTTTATTATTATTAATTTAGTTACTGTATCTCAGAGGCAACATGGAGATGGTAAATATTAGAATCCAAATTTTGGTCTACAAATTGTATCGGTCGGGTTTTAATTCCACAGTAGGTACTGAATACTCCCCCCCCCCTCACCATTCACGAAGCAATCAATTTGATAACCGATCTACAACATCCTATCTGAGGTTTTATTCAAGATATTAAATTTTTTGAGTAATCCTCATTTTAATTCCTCAATAATCAACACATAGATGAAGCAATAATCACTCATTTTGGATTGTAATCTTAATCAGTATTTCCTTTCAACATTGCGCAATTTTGTATTTTGTAAATTTAACCAATCGTAACAAAATTTTGATCAAAAACACCAAATTATAACTCTGTCACTCTTTAGAATATTTGGATTGCTAAAAAAAGTTTATTTAAAAAAAAATACCTACGTAGGTACTGTGAAAAAAAGAAAAAAATTCTACTATGGAATTTTATAGCTTAGCAACAAATTACATATTTTTCACAGAGGCAACATATATTTTAAATCATAGAAGAGGGTTTTTTTTAAATACTCAGATTTTTATAGCAATCAATATAATGTGATAATAATAAAAGCTAAGTCAATAATTAGTAAACACACATGCAGGCAAGCTCACCGGGAAGGTTACAAGTTGATCCGACGATATACCTACATCATCTTTTTGGCTATTTAATACCGAACAATGTATCCCCCTCTTACCAAACGACTGAGAACCCTGCAAGCAAAAAAATACAAAATGTCAAGATTGATAAATCAATGTTTAAACACTTCACCACCATTTTTTATTAATTTGTAAAAGCTGATTCTAAACAACCAATGAAAACCATGATAAACTTTATTTAAAGGGGGCTTATAAGAAATAAGGTAAAACTTGAGACAATGGCCTTTAGCTCGCGGTAACTAAGCAGACTGTCTTTGTTTAAAAAAATTAATAATTAAAGCTTTAAGGCCATTGTAGAAAGGTTTATCAATCTTTGCAATAAAATTTTACTATTATAATGGTTGTTTAATTTCAATAGTTTCATCAACCGAAAAGCTAAGGTATTTTGACATAATATTTTATAAAGTGAATGTTCTAATGTTTTCAAACTTTTCAATAGCGCAGCCCCCTTTTAGTAAAAAAAAAATAATTAAATTCACGTCCACGCAACCCCCCCAGCCTTTTTATGAGTTAAACGGTGTGCACTTCTCATGAAAATCAGACTTTTATGGTTACAATAAAATCTAAATATAGAAACAAACTAAAAATGGAAGATGACTTCATACTCTGTGCCTCGAAGGTTCAATGAATTAAGAGAAAAAAACAAACAAACCCATTACATTCTTTTGGTTACAATTTTTTAACATAAATAATTTAAATGAAACAAATTACTTTGTGTAAACCACTGTAATCAATGTTATAATATCTACATGTTTCAAAACGGATGGTTTCTTCGTCAGGATAATAACATGAATAAAAAATAATTGAATTGAACCCTTCGATGTCAACCGTAAGACCTTGGAGGATATATTAATATTTAGTTACATAAGAAAGTTGTTTTCCACAGTCTGAAGACCTTTTTCAGGTTAGTCAGTATAATTGTAAAACTGATTGAGATCTCGAAATTATGCCAGAAATAGAGCTCTATACCTGATCATTCAAACAATAGGGATATTAATGATTATATCTGAAACTGTCAGTGTACGACAATGAGCCAAAAGCTTATTTGACCATAAATAGTATGACATTAACCAATAAATGGAATCACATGATAAAAACTTTACCTATTGAAAAAGATACTTCTACGATGAGTTGATTTTATTTTGTAACGGCATAAATCAATGAAAAACAACAACGTCAATATTTTATGAGATTTTTCTGGCATGTCAAAATCAATGTCCATTGATTTTTGTTTTATTTATGTGAATCTGAATAATCCATGATGATTTTGACTCAAAATTCTTTCAGGTCAAAATGACAGATACTAATTTGGAAAAGCACGTTTTTTTTCTATTCAAGTGGTAATTAATATTATGATTGTCAAGTCTCGAGTGCATTTCAAGGACCATTCATTTTATATTTAAATTAAACAAGAAGGTGATAGTTATCATATTACAATTATTATAAGTCTTGAGGAAAACTGAAACAGTGGACAATATTGACATGTTCAATTACAGAATTACATAAAATAACAATTCATATTAAATAATGTACCTGGATTAAGGCCCTTGATAAATTTCGACTGACCAGTGCCATTTTAGGATTAATGAAAATGTAAAATTGAGAAAAACTTATCCTAGGAAACTCGAAGACGTAACAGTGACGAGTATTGCCACTATATAATATTTATTTCCTTACTTTAGTATGTTTTTTTGTGGAAAGTAAATAAATGTATTTATTTTAATGTAAACAAATAACTTTGTGTACACCACTTACACAAAGAAAATAAATAACTTGGTGGTGTACACAAAATTATTGAATGACACCACAAAGAAAATTTGCGTAAATTGACAACGTAAATATATTTATTTTACATAAAGGTTGTAACGTAAATATATTTATTTTATATAAAGGTTGGGTTATATATACGTGTTTAAATAAAAATGAAGTCTCTTGTTTTTTTGGTTGATTTGGCGTTCAATTTGACAATTTTCCTGAATATTTTTAAATGTTGCCATGCGAAAAGCAAATATTACTGGCCTCTCAAAATGGTGGCGTCAGCCATTTTTCGTGACGTCACAATCTCAAAATGATTCGTGGGAAGATGTCGGCGTGTTGAGCGGGTTGCTGTTGGAAGTGTGAACGGTTTTTACAATATATGTGATAGCGTAGCAAATTTATAGACTTATCAAATATTATTTTAAATAACCATGGCGCTACGCTTTGGGAATAAAAAAGACTTAATGATAGCGGGGAGGTATCGCATAGTTCGCAAAATCGGTAGTGGTTCGTTTGGTGACATTTATTTGGGCATCAATATTACAAATGGAGAGGTAATGCAATTTGATTTTAAAGCATTCTACAGTGTTATTATATTGTGTTCGTACAAAAAATGTTCTTGTGATCGAATTTCTAATCGGTGGAAAGTGTTGTGCATATGTTCGAAACGGGGCGCTTAAAAATATCCTCGATGGCTGTGAAACTGTGTTTCAGTTGGCGGCCATATTTTATCAATCCCTCGCTATTTCTTTTGTGCATCGAGACCGATTATATTTCAAAGTGGATGTAGCTTATACTGAATGAAAATGCAGAAAAACGAATCAGATTTCCCGGTTCTGTCCGTGATTGAATCATTTGTTACTCCTTTCATGTATATAATTGAGATGTATTGCGACATTGTATTGTCACTCACTGAAGAACAGTTATGTTTCCAACTGGACTTCCGAGTCGTCCCTACAGCGGGTGCAATTATTTATTTTTACTTTTTATGTATCGATTATGCTTCAATGGCTCCTTTAATTTGCATTTTCCTTGAGAAAAATCCTTATAACAACGTTTGTGGCTATGGAAACGGATCTTTTTCACAATACCTGGCCTTCAGAAAATGATGCTTGTGTCCTGGACTTCCAACTGTTCTACCTTATCTATTTTATAATAAATAACATCAATTGAGACATTTTATATTTTAATGGAAAAGTTGTATTGCGCATTTTTTTTTGCTATAAACAAATAATTGTAGGCGTTTTTCTCCAAACTTGCCCAGCATTCACAGAAATAGATTTCAATTTCTAAGTTTGATACATGGAGAATATTTGCATATATTATAAAATATTGTCTTTTTTTTCAATATCAAATAAATTGACATGTGAAACCTGGATATCCTGTTCTCAGCTAATTTTGAATCTCAAAGGAAACGCCTTGTTATTTTAGTAATAAAATATTATGAAAAACTGCATTTACGCTGTGATAACCATTCAAAAAGCTTTATTTGTCTTTAAAAAAATATTCACCTGATTTTTATGTAAATGTTGTCATTGTGCTTTTTATCTATGTAAGTGAAAGATGTAGGTACATTTGAATTGAAACTAAAATTTATCAACACGGAGAGTGTCAGAAATTTTTTTATGCCTTTTATTTTATTTTTCGACATGTGCTTTTAGTATAGAATGTTGACCTCTTTGTTTTGATTAATCATTAAAAAAGCTTTTCATTTTGTAAACAAACAAACTTAATTATTTAAATAATTATTAATTTCTAGTGTACTTGGTTACATTGTATATTTGCCACAAAGGAATAATTAATACATTTTTTTAATAATATCAAAATATACTCTTATTCAAAGGTAAAGTTAAGGTAGCGACAGACACGCAGTTCACATCAAAAAGATACTTATAACATAATAGCGCTCGCCATACAATCCCATACAGACCCGCCAGACGTAAAACGATCATGTTTTATAAGCGCGGTTTGAATCTTCGCTAATCGACATTATTTTCCGTAAACGCTACCGACGCGATGTCAGAAAAGTTATGCAACCCCCCCTCCGCCGTAAACAGGAGAGGGGGTCATTACACGGAGTGTCACGGAACGCTGGCAAATTGACATATCCAGTACAAAGAAATGATATTCCCTCGACCTCTTCCGAATTCAAATGACCCCCTCCTGCCGTACGAAGAAATCTTTTATAATGTAGTTTGTTGGTAGAAAAGATACTTTATAACACAGTATTTTTTTATGTGAGCTTTGTGTCTGTGCCGTGCATTATGGTAAAACAGCAATGAATTACAATTACGATAAACTTTTAGGATTGCTGGACATGCTACGATTTTTTTTATAAAAAAACATTTTTGTTTGCCCAGTATTACTATAAAATCAATTTTTGCATTCAGGTTGATGGAAAATGCAATATCAAAGATATTGTATAAGTCAAAAAAGGGTCACTGAAATAAAATATGAGATAAGCAAAATTTGTCAGTAAAGGTAAAATCACAGATCTTTATGCTTCTATTTAAACACACAGTAGTTTCCCATGGATTCTATTCTTCGTTCAAAACAAAACTCCAATAATAGTGCATTTATTACAACGACCCGAGAATGAAAACAATTTAAGCCAGTTTATACATTCATTCGTTCTTACATTTAAAATAATTTTTCAAGTGAAATTATTTCATTGCGTAGAGTAATGTTACTCATTACAAATGATGTACATATATGCCATTTGCAAACTGTCCTATTTATGAATAATCATATTTTTGTAATGCAAAGTAAAGTTCTTAAAAGCCTCGCTATTTAATGCATGTTACGCCCATCGTTCACGTAGCTACTTGCAAGCGACGCTACCGCTACTTGTCATACGATTTTGCTAGTGCAGTGCCTAGCGGCGATTTCAAACACTAATAATAGTATAGAAAATACAGACGAGCGGCGATAGCGTCGCTTGAACGTAGCTCCATGGAAGAACGGCGTTAGAGCTAAAGCGGTGATTAAAACCTCTCATTCGGTGTGATCAAAGTTACCACTTCCTGTAATTCAAAATTTGAAGCACGTGTTGAAAATTGCAAGCTGATAGAAAATACAGTTTTAAATAGTACTTCCTCCTTCCCATCTCCCCCCTCCCCCAATCCAACTCCTTCAACTTCACAACATACGTCATAATAAGGAACGCCACAGTCCCACTAACTATGAGCAGTCGGGATTCTTGCGCAGTAATCACATAAAAAGTTTAAATAAATATCTAGTTTTTACCACTGTGAAACGAATGGAGGTTTATCCTGTAACATTTGCATACCTTCAAAGTTAAACCTTTTAGCGCTCTGGAGATGACCAATATCACAAATTGTCAATTTAAGTCTGATGCCATTGACAATTGCTAATTGATCACTGAAGCAATTGACAATTGAGACTTCCCATTAGGAGGAGAATGTTATGTAATTCGAATGCATTGACACAGCGGAATGATCGTTTTGTTGTGCGATTGACAATCATTTCTTTCGATTGCTCTATCTATGGAGCCCTTTGGAGCTTAATTACATCGCAGATTAGATTTTGTTTTGTTTATAATTTGCATTATATTGTGACTGTCCAGAGTTGTGGATAGTAAAATGAAAGATTTTTTATTGAATTCGCACACTTTAGATGTTTCCGTATAAATCAACAAAGCAACTGGGGAAAAAATATTTTATTTATTTATTTTGTAAAAACCAATACATTGCAAAAGTGATAAAGATAATTTCAAAAAATTATTTGGCATAATAAATATATAAATTTACACTTAGGTACACATAGTTAAAGATTAAACAACACTTTGTGCCTAAATTCGTTGCAGGACATGTATTAATATCCACATTTCCTGCGAGGTAGTCAATTAAACTAGTAAGACTGCTATTAAATATTGACAGGTCAATTGATGGTATGATTTTAGATTTTCTCTGCCAAAAGTATTATAGTGATTTTGTTTTACCTCCTTTAGCCTAAAGAAGGAGGTAGCGCAACACGGCACAATACCTCAAAAATAAATCACTTTAGGGAAAATGAAGTAAATCACGCTTCAATGCACATTGTCAATGATGTAAGCTAATTGACTATCGACATTAATGTATCCGAACCCCATTAAGCTTATCCTCTCTTGAGCTTGGGTATATTTTGTAAGAAGCGCTATAGGATTATTTTTAACTTTATTTTAGTTAAGCGCACTTGAAGTGAAACCACACAAAACTGCGCTATGTAAATGTAATGTTATTATAATTTTAAGAAGTTGCAGAAGAGCTAAGAATAGTTGAGAAGAATGAAGATATAAAGAAAGAAAATATCGACTCAAATTCCTTTACTCCTGCCCAGCCTACATTCCAATATTGGCTTATTTGGTTACCATGTATTTCCTTCGATTAAACTCCAACCTCCTTCCTATCCTCAGAGCATGTGTTCCAATTTCTAACAAATCAGTGCCGCCTGGTGTTCCGGTCTCACCTGTCAGGAGTGCTCCTGGCTGGGGTGGTATAATCGTATCTTGAGCATTTGAAGTAACTCTACATACTATTCCAGCATCATACAAAGTTCCTTAGAAAAGAGACCAAACTTGAACGGTATCAAAAGATTTTGGCTGTTACTTGTGACCATCTTATACTATACGCTTGAAGTTGCTTCCTCATGGTACCAAATAATGCCATAGTAGTCCATTGACTTCCATATCAAAGTAAATCAACTGTTACATTACATTTACGTACATTTGAGTACCTTTGAAGTTGGGCTCTCTTTTGAGGTAATTAGCCTTTTCAATGTATTACATTTGCGGGTTTCTAAGAAATGGCGCTATCTTTAACCTGTCGAAAGCCAGTATAGGAAAAATATATTTTTTTGATACGACGTACAATATTTGACAGTTCTCACCTTTCTTACGAATTCAACTTTTATAACATTTCTTTTGTGATATATTACAAAAATTATATCAAAATAATGTAGATAAAACGAACTTCCTAATAATCACTCAAATCTATGCTTTCCACAATGGATTTATATAAAAAACAATGAAAAAATATAGATTTTGAATACGACTCCGTTCATATTATCAAGCGGCAGCCATTTTGTCCGCCATCTTTGATGCCCGGCGCGTCATTGTGAATTAATTTAAATTATTCGAAGTGGCTAGACGCTATCCAGTATTTCGTTACGTCAAGAACGAGAATGGCCCAAGCGATTCTGACCTTGTTCTTTATACAATTTCTTTATACATAAGGGACAAAATCGCTTTCAAAATCGATGGTACACCGGAGTACGTACGGCCAATGACAGGTTAAACGGTTTGAAGAAATTTCAGTTGTGACCATTTTATGTACGCTTTTATTTACGTTTGCAGGAAGTGGCAATTAAAATGGAACCCGTCAGTTCGCGGCATCCACAACTTCTATACGAGAGCAAACTATACAGGGTCCTGCACGGAGCCGTTGGGATACCACACATACGGTGAGTCACTATTGTTTTTCTTCTAGTTCTACAGCCTCGATACCTTCCCTACCCATCGCTGGGGCGGGCCTTTCTTATCTTTCCATTATTTCCTGTCTAGCTCGCAGACCTTCGTGTTGCCCTTTGTTTCCCCACAGGAAAAGTGCCTGATTAGTGAGAGCATCTGTACAAAATATGCTAAAAATTAAAACAGATAAGTCGTAAAAACAAAGTGTCATGTTTACGCTTGCGAGAAGACTTCATTTGTTAATTTATTCAAACAAAAAACATGACAGAACGAAACGAACAGAAGCATGTGCAACAGTTGCTAGAATTACCTTCAGGATTAACCGAAACGTCTTAACCCCTCAGGCCTGACCGACTTTTTCAGAGGGTTAAAATATTGCAACGTAAAATTGTGCTAAAATGCAACTAAAATTACTGATAATGAAAAAAAAAAAAAACACTTACTTATTTTATTAGACAGATGTACGAGTATTATAAACGTTATTGTCAACCTCCCTTTTTTGTCGATGTATTAAAAATATTTAATATAAAATTCTAAAATATTTTTTTTTTTTTTCAAATTGTTGTCCGAGAATTTGGATTCATAAAGGTGTACATTTTAATTATTTTGCGGTTAACTTTTCGATTTGAATATAAAGCGTGATATCTTCTCTTTCTTACACTGTTTAGATCATATTTCTAACAATGAGTATATGAGACGCAAGTCAGATTTCTATGAGACCCATGTGAGTTGTTCCGAAAACCGAAGAAAAGGAAAACCGGACGGTGGTATTAACTGAGGGTTTAGGATAACTTAACCTGTCAAGTTGGTATACAAAGTTTGGCGCTTTGCGGGGCGGACTAGTGATTTTGACGTAGGAATACCGGCTAATTATAGAGCTAGATAAAAATAACAGAGGATTATGGTAATTGTCGTATAGTGGAGCAGCAGATTACCCAGAGAACACACTGTATATCATATTTTGGGGAAGTGCCTGCCTTTGTAGTGATCCGCTTTTTTTGAGGTCATCGTTCGGAACGTGACTTATGCGAATGCAGAATGCAGTTAAAAATAAACATAAAGTGTTGACTTTTTAATTTGATTTCACACTTGCACACGCTCGGCGGTTCCTAAATGTGCATTATTAGCATCGCTGTCAGCAAGAAATCATTTTATTATTATAATATGTACATAGCAAATTTGTTTAAAAAGCACGTTTTCCTTTATCACTATTTGTGAAGACCTATTATGACTACAGTGTTTTTTAAGGTTATTTTCTGACTAATAATGTTGGATAATAAAGTCATCATGATCAGACAAATATTTTCTTTTACAATGTATTTATTTATAGGGTATTTTCACAAACGAGGGATTCTGTTGAAATTGTATGATATATTTAAAGGTCATTTTTCTGATTTTAATCATCATACTAAAAATGTTAGGTTTTTCACATTTTCATTCAAATTTATTCATTTTTAAAAACGCTCAAAAACCTGCGAAATTAAAACGACCCGTGATTGCCAACCACGCTTCGTACGCACGTCATCAAACAATCAAAATCGGAAATTTTCACGTACGAGCGACTCTTATGACGTCACACACCGAAAATGCCGTTTTAGCGGGGATTACAAAAATGGGCAACTTAGACTCTCTGTAGAAAATTTATTGGACAACATGAAAATAAAATAAAAATGCCATAATAATCGTAAGTTTTTGCTTAATTATTTTTTAAGCAATTAAAAAAACATGGAATGCCATATTGGCGGATGCTATTATAAATTTAAGTTCTTTATATTTGCTCATCATTTCTAAAACAAGATTCAAATGCATTATTATAATATTATAGGTGTATAAAATCATCATCATTATTTGCAATCAGTGATTCTTACACCTCTATTGTCTTTTTCTTGTAAACATGTGTTGAAAAAACCTTATACTTTTTTGTAGTCCTACAATTATTTGATTGCTATGAAAATAAAAACATTTTGATTAGCTCCACACAGGAGGCTCTGAGGAAGATAAATTCTCTCAGGGCCTATGTCATCTTGGGCATGCTGTTTAGGGGGTCCTTCTACGGGGAGGGAAGGAGAAAGATGTGAGGGGTGGGTAGGAAGCTGAAGGTCAATGTGTCTAGGAGTAACGGACGTATAAATCTATCCCTCCCACTAGTGTAGGTTTGGTGTCCCTCAACCAACCTATCCCGATCCGGTCTGCCATGGAGTAAATGGGCAAACGCATTGGCCGCCAAGACCAAGGCCACAAACCGCACCCCTGCTAAGTCACTAAACGTAGCGAATGGCAGGGGTACAGGTTATCCAATAATCCTATCCTCCCAAATAATATGTATATCCAATGGATGATGCATATGGTGTGTATGGCGCATAGGACTTTGCGAAATTTCTCCCCACTGCCGTGCAGAGCTAACCCTCTATGTTCATTAAATTACACTTCTGACTGCCCATTGTTTGCCTCCCAGCAATAATCTTTCTTTACCGGCTTCTCCAGACTGACCAGTACATAATCCATAAAGTAATTTGTTGGTCTGCCAAAAGCTCCCTACCAACTTCTTATCTTTATACACCTATATGATTTATTCAGCTATAATTTTATTTAATTTTTAATTCAGAGTTTCATCTGAGTCACCTGTACTCGTGATTCATAAAAATCAAGATTGTTTTCAACTGACTTGCCTGGTGATGAATTGATTGTTTTATTTGTACAATCTTAATGAAAGAATAACATTATTTATTACCCCAGTCCACCAATCACACAACAAACACTGAAGAGTGGAATTTTACATGTACAATAACATTTAGAACATTGCCTGCGTGATGAGGTAGCAGTGCTTTGCAAAGGCTTTTCCTTTGTTCGGGTTTCAATATTCTTCTTATTTTTTAAATGAACACCCCACAAGAGTCCCAACTGCTGCCGCCTGGAGCCGGTGAGACAATGGCTATACACAAAAATGAGAGGCTGAAGGAAATAGGGGGAAGGTAGTGAAGTACCTGGCTATTCTCTGGTCACCAATCATGGCTAAAGCCATTTCAAGCAACGTTTTTTACATCAGGGCATTTCCCACTCTGGAACTTGCCGCAATGTACGAAATGTATATTATTTTTTTGTTAATTAATTGTGAAATAAAACAAATTAATCAAATGAAATTTTTTCATAAGAAGCAATTAGTTTGTGGTTAGGCATTATATTTTAAAAATAAAACAAAAACTTAGTATTTGGCCCCGAATATTAATTTTTTTATATATCAACCGGTTTTGCTTCGACCAAACTTCATCCAGATATAATAATAACTAAATGCTAAGACAGAGTTGTTGGTTATATATAGGTTGAGAGACAGAGGGAGAAAGAATGTTACAAATAATGTTTTTTTATGCTAGAAATGTTTATAAATGATTTTTCTAAACTAAGTGTTAAGAAAGTTCAAGTCGCTCTTCCGAGAAAGCTGACTTCCAAGAAAGCTTCACTCCGATGAACGTTTATCAAAATTATTATCAGTTTCATTATAATTTTCCTACACAGAAAGCTTTGCACACAACGCTGCGTTTTTCTAGTAAATTACATTATAAATTATTTATATAATAAATATATATTTTATGTACTATAAGAAAGGTTCACTTGTTGCGATATCTTCGAATCTCGGGGGTTCCCATTTGCTTGCACACCAATAGTAGCCCTATGCCACTGTTTCATGTTTGCTCAAACATTTTGGTGATAATATTGTCGCTGGAGACTGGTGTTAGTGAAACATATTAATTATTGTTAATATCGCGTGAAATTTAATCAATTGTCTATCTTATCGGTAATCTCTCCATCTAACTTAATTTGCTGACAGTAAACAAAATTATTTCTAGTTTGACTCCTAACCGACATTGAAACTCAAGATATATTTTTTTAGATTTACTTCACAGTCACAATGTTTATTGTCTCTCAATAATTACCATCTGAATAGAAATCACATCTGATTGTTAGGTCTTAAACAATATCTTATCAGGGTGGTACTCAGTATCGGCCTGCGAGGTCGAGGTATATAAGGCTCTCGACTCCCAATCCGAAAGTCGTGGGTTCGAAACTTTTGAATGTTATTCCCATCAATGTAATATATCATTGAAGAAGAAGATAACACTAATAATCTAAATGAAAATATCAAAAAGAACAAGATACAGCAAAATAAAAGATAACGGTCGCAACTGAGACACGAACGCAGAACCTCTCGTCTTACCGGGACGGGCGCCTCTGCCAATTCGGCTATTGTTCTGGGTTTGTGTCCCAGTTGCGACCCTTATCTGTTATTTTTTTATGTTTGTTCATTTAGATTATTAGTGTTATTTCAACTAATTAAAAAATATATATTATATTTGTGGCTTCGTTCCAGAGTGGAAGATGCTCTCAGTATCGCCTTGGTGTAAGACCACCAATTCAGAATTGAAACGTTGCTTGAAATTGCTTTAGCCGTGTTTGGTTACCAGATCTGAATAGCCAGGTACTTCCCCCCTTTCCTCTTCCCCATCTCCTTACCCTCTCCGTTACCTTCAGCCTCACAACAAACCCCAATGGGCATGCCAAAGTCTCACTGGCTCAAGACGGGAGCAGTTGGGACTCTTGTGTGTTATTCATATAAACATTTTAAAAAACTTTCTGATGATTCAACAGCCCAAATTTAAAATTTTGCTTGAAATGGATTCAGCTTTATTTGGTAGCCAGATCTGACATCGACTCTACTTCCCTTTTCCCTTCAACACTTCTTCTGTACAACATTCCTCAATTGAAAATTGATATAAAAACTCTGCTAGTTTCGAGCTGTTGGGACTCTTGTGCATTTAAAAACTGTAACAATTGAAACAATTCTCCCAGAAGTGAGAGACAACTGTGAAATTAAATGACTTTAGCGATATTTCCATCCCTCTTTCTCTATTCCATCCCCTCAGCAACTTGTTACAAATGACACATTGCCAGCTGAAACCTATGAAATTTGACAACCTCCGTGGTCAAGGGGTAAGGCTCTCGACTAGCGATCCGGAGGTGCGGAGGTTGCGGGTTCAAATAAATACTTGTATCCCCATAAAATTTTATGTGATTGATTTCACAATTTATTCATTTAAAAATTATATAAGGTATATTTGCCACACTAGCTTCCACTAGCTTTCCAGAGTGGAAGATATTCTCAGTATCGCTCTGAGGCCCTAGCACACTCGCTCGATAACGATCGATAAGATAACTATCGGTAACTTCTCTTGTTCCCTAGGACAACTGCACATCGCGAACGTACAAACAACAGTTGATGTCGAATATGTTAAGGATACTTAGTCATTGTGAACTGTCACTTATTCGTTGGCGATCTGTAGTCATGCTAGTGAACGATGAGAAGTTACCGATAGTTATCCTATCGATCGTTATCGATCGAGTGTGCTAGGGCCTCAGGTGTAGGACCAACATAATATGCTACCCCATCACTGTTCGTAAATGTAATTTCATACAAATTCTCCAGTCTTTCAAAATGAATATTAACTCTATTTTTGGCTATAATCTTATCGAAGAAGATTTAATATTTATTTTGAAAGACTGGAGAATTCAGGACTCTTTATGACTGAAAATTTGGTATGAAATTACATTTAGAAAAGCTTACAAATAATATTCGTTTGTTACAAAAAAAAAATGGTTTGTCTAGTCTGTAGTTAGAAGTAAGATTGTATAAATATGTTATAAATTTGTACAGAGCCCTTGAGGTGTTTTTTTTTTCAAAAAACTGCGCTATACAAATCATCCAAATATTATAATTATTTTTACCTGCCCCAAGGTTAAACCCTCACTTCTTGAAAACCATAATCTGACATACACGCAGTGAGATTGCAGTTTGTTTGCAATACTGGGCTACTGGGAATACGCCATGATCGGTTGTTATAGGTTCTCGCGGTATGTGATGGATTCACCACGACGATTATTGCTGCATTGTTTCATATCAGGATATAATGGTTTTACTGGCGGATCAATCACCTCCATTCCACTTCTCCTCTTTTCATAAATATTATACATGCATTAATATGAAACATTTCGTTTCTTGGAAAATACATTAATATTTTTACATATTTTTATCTTTCTAAGCGGTTTTGCCCTTTATTTGGATTCTTGTGATATTTTTTTTATGTACACCGCACAAGAGTCCCTACTGCTCCCGTCTGGAGCCAGTGAGACTATGGCATTTAGAAAATGGGGTATGTTGTGTGGTTGAAGGTAGTAGGGAAAAGAAGGTGGGAAATAACTGACAAACACGCTAAAGCCATATCAAGCAACGTTTAAATTCTGAACGGTGGTCTTACATCAGGGCGATACTAAGAGTATCTTTTACTCTGGAACGTGTCGCAAATATATTACATATTTTTTATAATTGTTATTGAAAATGTATCTATCTAAAGCGCTTTTAGGTTTGTTTTTTAATACTAATCTGCAGTTTTATTCCTTCAGCTACTAAGTAATAAAAATAGATGTAGCGGCTTAGTGTTATTATATTGACATTTGAATTGATTTTCCGAAACTCCTTAGCTCATTTTTGAAATTAAACTAGTTTCACTATCTTAGAAATTCTACGCAGAAAAGCTGTGCAAATTTCATTACGCCTCAGCTCACTGTTTCCGCGTTTTAGCTGCTGCAGAACAAACAGGCTTTAGATATTTATTTATTTTGAATTCGTAATAACAGCTGCTTTTACCAATGTATTTAAAATATGAAACTCGCCTATTGCGACGATTTCTGTATCAACGTCAGGCCGGCATTGACGTTTGGCGTGTACTATATCTGCGCAAGAATGGATCGTATCAAGTTCAGGTCGGCATTTAAGTTTGGCTCGTACTCCTAATGTTGATTAATTCCAAAAAACTTTTCAACTAAGTTGCTTCTTTTATTGTTTCTCATCTTGAATAAAACCGTTAGGCATTATTCACGCCCGACTAACTATCGTCACGGACACAGATCGATACAAAGAATTATATTACGAACGCAAGCCAGGCACAACAACTAGCCTCGGATAGTAAGTTTACTAATGCATTTACTGAGTCAATTTTAACTTTTCTAGCCCGTCAGGTCAATTTTTTCGGTTTTCGGAACACCTCATAATACGTCTCATAGAAATTGTTGTCTCCCTTGCTAATAAGAAAAATGGTCTAAACGATGTTAGACTTAGAAAATACCACTATATTTAAATCTAAACGTTAACGGCAAAATGATTCAAATTTACACCTTTTTAAATCCAAAATTATGAATCTTTGAGAATTTTTTATTTTATAAGAAACAACAAAAAGTAAGGTGATATGGTTTAAAATACATTTGCCTAATAAATTAGGAAGTATTTTTTTTTAGTGATCATTAATTTTGGACAAAAGGCAAGACTTTTTTTACTGTTTTCGTGCAAAGTTTTTATATTTAATAAAAATATACGTTTATTTCGAATTATAAAATTATTCAGTATTTCATCACCTTTCAAAAACAGTTTTTAGTTTCCGGATACATATTCAGAAATATTCCGTTTATTTGTATTTTATGTCAATGGGGAAATATTTTGACCCTCTGATAAAATACAGTCGAGGCCTGAGAGGAGCGGTGCATGTTGTTTGTTACCAGTTACCAGTGGTCAGTGGTAATTGGCCCAGTGCCGGTGGGATTGTGATCATGTGTATGGCGGTGGTTGCATCTCGCTTGTTGAGGGTTGGTTTGTACTATGTCCACAAAAACTCGTATATAGAAAACGAGGTTTTAAATTTAAAAAAAATCTTTTTTTCTTTAAAGTTCGTTCAACAAAAATATAAAACAGGTGTTTGACAGTTGGGGGCGGGGTAAGAGGTTGGGCGGCTACTCAGCTGAGTGACCAGGGACGACCTGCGAAATATTTGTTTTGTTTAATTTTGAAAAAAAAATTCATCGAAACCGGACACCTAATTTCATGTTTATTTTTACTTCAAATAATTTCAGGAATCACTGGTTAATGTAAGTCAAATACGTCTTTTAACACCCTGTGTATTTTTTTGTACGAAATATCTATTAAATTACATTATTTTCCCTCTCCAGAGATTGAAATAGATGCCCCTTATTATTATTAAACTAATATGAAGTGTTTAAAAATAATTTGTGTCGATTAAGGATGTCCAGCGTCTCTGATTATTTACCTAGCGCCTTTACTAAGAAGATTATCAAAAATATTTTGATACATACTCATTCGTTTTGTTTTGTCAAAATTAAAATTTTTATCTTTACTATCTTGAAAACCTACAGCTATTTTATGAATTTTATATCCCATTCTTTTGATTGTACGTATCCTCGATAGTGTATAATCTTCACTTTCTGTTTATGATAAACTCCCGCGTTTACACGAGGAGTCGGTTTTTGGCTCTACGCAATTTTCATGTCCTCAAAAGTAGGAAAATCAAAAGCAAAAATATTTTCAAATCTAGCCCACCATTCATTGTTTTATTTGTAGTTCTACTCACAGCATATACCCCAATCATTTTTTAAGACGGTCCCGAGTAGAGTCCCGTAAAATAACATTAGGTAGGTACTACACAACTGCGAGAAAAAAAACATGACAAAATTCGCGGTAGCCAAGTGGACCGCTCTGTTTGGCGTTAGGTCATCCAAACGGGGTCACCATGTCACTTTCTAACGTCGGCAGCCAGCCAGCAAGCTAAACAGGCGGCCAGGTAGGTATTCGCTACCTTCCAAGGTAGGTACCCAGTACCTACCTAGCCGACTTGCCGCCTTCTGTTTCAAATTCTATTACTTGTGGCAACACCGAATTATAATTGAACTCAAGAAAATCTATGGAATACATGGAAATCTACGAAATAAAGTTTTTGAAACCTGTAAGCGCCTCCGCCCACTGAGGCAACTGAAAACCAACTAAAACCGGCTGTTTTCTCTGTCTTGATTGGTCAAAAAGCTTGTTTAACCATAGAAGAAGAACAATCAGCTGACAGCTGGCAACTAGCAACGGCCGCCCACGGTGATGAGCAGCGCCAGTCGCAAGTCACCCCTTGCGTTACCATTGACAACGGGGTTTTGTGTTATTGTGAAGTGTGCGGGCCATCACATTGTCATACAAAGGCAGTTGGCAGTTGAGAGTTTTCAGTTGCCTCAGTGGGCGGAGGCGCTAATGCTGTAACCTCTCCCCTTTTTTTAAAAGCGTAGGTACTCGCTTCCTTGCAACTCAGTACCTACCTAGCCGACTTGCTGCCTTCTGTTTCAAATTCCACCACTTGTGGCAATAACGAATTATAATTGAACTGCAAGAAATCTATGGAATACATGGAAAGCTACGAAATAAAGTTCCACTTTTCAAACCTGCAATGTGAACCCTCTGTGAAAAAGAGGAAGACTTTACAACAGAGCTATCGGCGGTATTCACGAAAAAATGATTTAGTGTAAATTTTTTTACATTTCTATTGTTTACAAAAATAACTAGTACTTGTGTGAACAATATCTGGACTTAACTTAATGTTGATTATTTCGACTCGACAGCTCGCAACGCTCATGCGCTCTGGCGGATTAGAAAAGTACTATCAAGCACGGCTACCATCTTAACAGGATTGACCGGACACGCAGTACACAAACAAATTTACAGTCAGACGAAATGCAAAGTAGTCGAGTCAAAACAGGACTTTGCTGCCCGCAGTTAGAGCCAGTTGTTTCACAGAATTTGAACAATTCGTCGATATTTAAAGTTCTATTCGAATTCTGTCATTGTTCCGTTATAGTCCAGTTGTTTCACAGAACTTTAAAAGTAACTTTGAAATTTGATGATTTGTTCAAATTCTGTGAAACAACTGACCCATAATATTGTCAACGATCTTTCCCCACATCTAGTATGTGTCGGATTACTGAAGGTAGCGGAGTTCCGATACGCCATGCCGGATTAGTGGGGTTTGTACAACTTGCTAAAAAGACAGATGATGTAGAAACACTGTTATACTGCCGCTGTTTATTTTTGTAACAAACTGTGCCCATTTCTAATCTGATATGCACTTCTCCTATTTTGACCCAAGACCAATATTGACACATAATGTTTATTATATGGTAATGTCTCCTGGCTTGTATAAATAACTAGCGAGTACCCGGCATGCGTTGCTATGCCCCTCAAAGAAAGATTTTTCTCCTTGTGTGTCCTTTCGCATGCGTCCCCGTTCCCCTCCTGCATCCTTTTCACCTCCCGCATCCCTTTCTCCTCCCCTAATCCCCTTTCACCTTCCTCCCTCCCGCATCCGCCCGTCCCGTGTTCTTCTTCCCCCTCTCTTCTCCCTTTACCTCCCTGCTCATATAAAATACACATTTTTCAAACAACTCTTACTTTACCTTTTTTTTAAATTTCATAACTCAGAGCTCACCATTCTATATATAAACCATCGCGGGGAAGCGCACATCAAATCACCAAAGTTTCATCCCAATCAGTTAAATGGTTTGGGAACGCATGAGGGACAAACGAAGGTGATTTTTTTTTGTATATTAAGATTTACATTGCAGAACTCCCAACAGTTATATACACCTGTGTTTATGATTATTTACCTGATTTCTTGCTTATATTTTGTCGAGTGAAATTCTGAAACCAAAAACGAAAGTGGAGACAGGCAACAAGCAGCAGGCAGTAGGCAGCAGACACAGCGGAATTAACGGTAATAATAACAATAAACAAAGATTCGTTGACTACGTTTTATGGGTTTTGTAGTACAGTACAAGGCTGCGGAACAAGCGAGAGTTTTAGAAGAAGTGTGTGTTTATCACAGTTATTTAGAATTATTATTGTGTGATTAAAAAAGCGCAATTTTGAAACTGGTAGCCATGTTTTTTTTATGTATTGATGGAGGAAACCCTCTCCCTAACATCGTACAGAACAGTATTATTACCCTATCGACTGTATGATTGAAATTTAAGAACTCTACTTCGAGTATATCTCCGACGCAGCGACATAAGCAAAACCATCTTCGTACGTGAAATTTGTTACAAATCTACTGCCGAGAATCCCGCCGCCGCGGAGCGGGTTTTTAACCGCTAGTCTCTCACTATAATAGATAGTCTCAGTATTGCCCTGTTATTAAATCACCGTTGAATATCGAAACATGCTTAAAATGACTTTAATTTTGTAAATTGAGCTTATCGGAATCGTCAGCTCTTCCCAACTTCCCTCTCTCCTCTTCCAAATCTTCATCCCCTCCCCGCCTTTTTTCAGTCTCACGACATCAATTTGGGAGGAAGGTATGGGTACCGCCGCCCAGTGAACCATTTATCATCATAGGTCACCCTAGGTGGTTCGCTACGTTTGGTGACATAGTAGGGGTGGTGGGAGGGATAGAATCATATGTTCGTCACTCCTGAATACATTGACCCCCAGATTCCCACCCGCCCCGCATACCTTTTTCCTTCCCAAAACTTCATCTTCTTCCTTTCCTAAAAAGACCCCCCACACTCCACCTGTGTGGAGCAAATGTTTAAAAAAATCCTCAATTTGGAGGTGTCATAGTCACACTGCCTCCAGTTAGGACTTTTTGTGCGGTCGCACACGTAAATAATACCTGTACCTTAAAGAATAAACCACGGAAGTTGGAAGATATAAGACGATGTATGATTGAATAGAATCAAGAAGTTTTGAGAGTTTATGATCTTTGTCTACAAATTATTTCCCTCAGTACATAAATCGTCAGCTTTGGGAGGTTCTGAGACATGACGTGATGGGTAATTACTTCGATCAAGTCGAAGATTTGTTGAAAAAGAAGGTATCTTTATCTATAATTTGGGATACTTTTGATTTGTATGTATTCGTATCAAAATGGCATTTAGTTCAGAAAGTTTTAATGTATTATGAACAAGGTATTTCCATCGACGCACAACATCTTAATAACAACGAATGGTCTAATTAAAATTCGTCACTCGTATCGATTCGAAATTCCGGCGTACTTGATGATAGCAAGGTGTTTGATATCTTTATAATCCGCCTTAGCGCCTTGACCTTTAAAACATTTAAAGAAAATATACCTGTGGTGCATATAAAACAATTTCACGTCTTATAAAGACGAAATGGTTAGCGTTCATAACGTCCTTACTATATACAATACTAGCTAACCCGCCCACGCGTTGCTGTGACTGACTGAACATAATGCCATCTACTGGATGGTTACCTAATCTAGATAACCAAGTGTTGAATCAATAAATGAACTCACACCGCCATCTGTCAGAAACTTATAGAACTTAAAATTAATTGTCCCTTAAAAAAACATTTAATTCTCAATAATAAATATTGAGGTCAATAATCGAGATAAAAACTATCATATCTTTTAGTTAGACCAAATTACACACAAAAAGCCAAATTTAATCAAAATCGGTTAAGTAGTTTCGGAGTTTACCTCGGACGAACATTGTGTACGAGATTATTTATATATAAAAATTATTAGACAATATTTTACAGAAGTTTAAAAAAATTTATATAATTTTTTTTTTTTTTCTTGTAAAATATTATACTGCACAAGAATTCCAACATATCCAGTGGAATTATGACAAACTCATTTGAGGAAGGTTATCATTTTTCAAAAAAGAAACATTGGAAGAGTACCTACTTATATTTATAAAATTTTATATTTCATCCTTTCTACGTTGAGATTTTGTGACTATTTCGTTTTGCCAATATTGAAATTATTTGGCGTAATAAATGTTGTATTAATAGTGACATGAATCTAAAATGATGAATAATAATTGTTGATAATTTGTTGCCAAGCAAGAATGCTACTTCGTCTGCGCTCTGTCAGGGATTACCAACTTTTAACATCTTAGTTGAAATTGAGTAGTCAAAGAGAAAGATAAATCAATCTAATTGAATTACTACTGAAGAAATGGCCACCTTTTCAATTAAAGAGAAGGTGAATTTACGCTTTACGCCGTTCTTCCATGTAGCTACTTTCAAGTGACGCGATCGCCGCTCGTCTGTACCTTCCATACTATTATTAGTGTATGTAAACGCCGCTAGGCGTTACACTAGCAAAATAGTTGGTCAGGTAGCGGCGATTTAGTCGCTTGTAAGTAGCAGCGTGAATGAAGGGCGTTAGTGTTATTCAAATAGGCATTAAAAAAATGTAAATTTCAGTGGAGTTCAGACTTACAAGAGAGAAAATTTTCTATTTGATTCTTTTTGGGTGATATTAATTTTTGAATTAGAGTATGTTTTCATTGTTTCTTTTATGTCTTCTCATATGCAATTATTGTGTTTTTTTTTTATAATTATCTTAAATTAAAAATAAATATATGAAGTTGGGCACACCTGAGCTACACTGTGCTTTATTTCCTTACGCCAAACAAGTTGTTCGAACCTACACATGTTGACGAAAATTTTACACTGTTGTTAGCAACTATTGTTGTTAGTCACTATTTGTTTCAAGCTCATTTGTTTTGTTGGTTTTCCTGCGCCTGCTGGTTGTAACATACGATAATATCCTTGAAAATAGTAAAGTCATTATTTAGTTTTATTGTGAATATTTGTAAATGTCTAATTACGCATAATACAACATTTCGTCAGTAGTAGGGAAATAATAATAATTTGTATGTTATACTAATATTTTGTAAATCAGCTAAATTTGCTTCCTATACTTAAAAATAATTTCACGTAACTCGTGGTTTCCTCAATTTGTTAAATATATACTTTAAAATCAAACATTATGGTTCAAGTATAAGATTTTCCGGTTTGTAAATTATTACTAAAATAAATGTTGTGAAATTATATTAGTAAATATTTTTTTAAATAATGAATTGATTTGTTTCTGAAGTAATTCGTTGCCCATAGATTCAATCGCTTGTAGTTATATACACGTCTAGTGGCCTCCATGGTTGAGTGGTTACTCCGAATGTCTCGAGTTCAAAGCCCGGCGTGCGTAAGTAAATTGTATTTGTCAAGGGTTATTTTTACAATTTATTAATTAAAAATAATATATATAGTATATTTACGGAACGTTCTATCTATCGTTATCGCTCTGGTGAAAGATCACCATTCAGAATTGAAATGGCCATCCGTGTTTGGTGACCAGATCTGAATAGCGAGGAAACCCCCCCCCCCCTAACCTTCTCTTCACCATCTCATTCCCCTCGCCAATACCTTCAGGCTCACAACAAATCATAATTAATTTGAGGATGCCATAGTCTCACTGGCTCCATACGGTTGGGAGCTTTTAGGACTCTTGTGTGGCTTTCATATAAAAAGTGACGTATCGACTGCCTGTGCCCTCGAAAGAGCAATAAAAAAGTCACTTTATGCACTTTCCACGAATGTGCTTGAAATGGCTTTAGCAGTGTTTGGTAACCAGATCCTGGGTACTTTCCAGCTACCTTCTACCATATATCGACTTGGAAGTGGTCTTATTCGTTTTAGCATCAATGGAAACATACTAAACGATACCTCACTTCTAGTTTGTAAAATGTATTTTTTAATACGTCTATTTGAATTTCGATTTTGTGTTCTTGAATTAATGTAAATCTTCGTAGTGGAAATTAATCCACTTCTCGACATCCGATGGAGCTGAAAATCGTCAGATAGATTCGTGCAATATTTCTACATTTGGTGGCACACACGCATTTTCTGAAATTGATGTATTATAGTGAAGAAAAAAATTATTATGGATTTTTTTTTTTTTCGAAAAACCACTCATCTACTTTCCCCTACAGGTAGGGCTGTTCCACCGGTGTACGAGTAATGTTTCACGAATGCACGAAGTTTGTGCATTATGGTAGATACTATTTATTTTAGTTTTTCACTTGTAGCAAACACTTTGTGGGAATACATAATTATAATAAACACAATAATATTTTGTTTTAATTCCACTTCATTAATTTTTAATCCAACTAGTTTCGGTTGAACCTGAACCTTCCTCAGGGATGAATAAAAATATATTTTTATTCATCCCTGAGGAAGGCTCAGGTTGAACCGAAACTAGTTGGATTAAAAATTAATAAAGTCGAATTAAAACAAAATATTATTGTGTTTATTATATTTATTTTAGCTCTACGTACTACTATACCAATGAATACATCGTCCAGTTGATTAGTTAGATATCTCCAAATACTATAAGTTTATATGAGAAAAGCAATATTCGAATGGTCGCCATTAATCTAATATTAGGTCCTTACATATGAAATTGGCGTTTTGCCGTACTGGCAACTTTGATCTCAAATATATTCTCTTTGGTTAGGAATTCCAAATTCAAATTTATACAGCTCGTGTACTCAAAAAAGAAAAAAAAACAATTAAGGAAAAAACAAATGAATTATAATTTTCGAAACACAAATACATGAGTAAATAGCTGTATAAATTTGAATTTGGAATTCCTGACCAAAGAGAAGATATTTGAGATCAAAGTTGCCAGTACGGCAAAACGCCAATTTCATATGTAAGGACCTAATATTATTGACACGACTCTTGTTTTACCTATCAAATATGCTAACAAATAACACCGGTAGGCTTAATGGTCCGGTACATATTTTTATTTTTATTTTGAAAGACATTTTGAAAGATCCTAGACTAGAGTAACCTAGAAAATATAATGTTTTGTTTATTTTATTACAAATTTTTCTGCATTATAATTGTTTTGGTGGTGTATATGAGTAATCTGAGTATTGTACCGGGACAGAGGGTACGATTTTACATATAACTGAATACTTCAGTTGAATAATTTCAATTTTCGGAGATGTCTGATTAATCAACTGTAAGATCGACATATCGCTTTACAAGGTCTAAATTGATCAGTTGCGCTAAGCCCGGGGACTGTAGGTACTGCCTACAGTGCCTGCTGCCTACACTGCCCACTTTGCTAGCTGCTTGAGGAGGTCAACCTAAGTCAGTGGTCAACAACTTTTTTGAGAAAAGGGCCTGATTTATGTTTTTGATAACCTGGGGAGCCGGATGATAAATTAAGTATTATTCCAATTAGAATATTATTTTACATGTGCACATTTCACAATAGAAAAATATTATTATATTTACAGCTAATTAAAAAAAATTACAATTATTACAAGAATTGAATTTATTTAATTCTCCGAAATCACCGAAAATTCTGATTATCTCAATTTTTTTTTTTTTACTTTGGGTCCACTACCTACTTACTGTGGTGTTTGCAACACTGCTTCGTCTCTATGATACATGGGCGGGCTCTACTGCCGTTGCAACGACCCGAACGTTGACGGAGTTGCGACCCGAAGTGGGTCTTTTCAGGGCAGCGCTTTAGCGAGCGGTGGTCCGGGTATTCATTAATAATCTTACCGCCAGCAAGGCTGGACGTTTACTTCGTAACCATTTGTTTTCAATAAACGACGTTCTCTTATAACGAACCAGTATCGTATTTATTTACAAACAATCAGTGTGTAGTACTGAGGATTAGATTGAAGACTGAATCCCAATCCAGTTCCTGAACGCTACACTTACCTAATCAAATTCCGATTGATGAATTGAATTAAAGGTGCCAAATTCACAACCAAATAATAAAATTCTATGAAATTAATATGTCCTACATTTTATTTATTTATTTAGATAAAGCGTTTGTACAAATTTAGGTTATTCCCAGAAAGCTGTTATATGGCAGCTTGTCTGTAGGTTCTACCAATTAAAAATTCTTACATGAATTATTTTTACGTAAAAAATCTTCAATTTTTGGTAGGCCGGATGAAAATCTTTGGCGGGCCGGATTCGGCTCGCGGGCTATATGTTGGTTGCTGACCACTGACCGAAGCAATGAGGTTAACAGTATCCGTTACTTCCTCAGAACCGCCATGTGTTACAAGGCCGTCTTTATTTACACCATGAAATACGAAGTAAATAAAAGTCTTGATTAATTCAATATGTTTCATTGTGCTTGTCCCAATTTTTGATCACCTGGAATCTTTGTGTTTTAGATTCTCACAAAGGTTGGGAGAAATGCATTTAAATTTCGTTCTATTGAAAATATGTGCTACTCCTGCTTATTGTACCTAAGCTGTGTGGAATTGTAGAAGCAGTAGGGGACGCCCGAGGAAGACATGACACGATCAAGTGAATCAGATACTTGAGTCGGGAGTCATGTCAAAATTCAAAATAATAGAAGATTACGTATGAATGTGAATAAGGTAAAGGAGTGTATGCCATATTCATTTATTTAAATTTGACAATTTTCAAGCTTCATTTATTTAACCAATAACTAAATATATAAAAATGAATGTTTCTTTGTTTCTCCTAAACCATTCAAACGATTGCGATGAAATGTTGGTGATTTGTTGTGCGTATGCCCGTGAAGATTTCCACTGGGGATTCATCCGATACCTATATATCGGCGATATCATGGGTTTTCCGATGTATCGGAATCGGCGATATTAATTTTCCGATACATCGATACATTTTGAATTTCGCACTATGTGTAAACGCGTCATAAAATATTATAAAAGAGGCTAGTCCTCTCAAAGAAGCAGATCCTCTCGTTTTCCGGCGCAGTGATGTTATATATCCAAATTTTTAAAAAATGTGCACAAACGTATTTCAAATGAGTTTTGTCGCAACAACGGCAGGTCTCGCCCAAACAAACTTACACAATCGGCTTTCATCGAATAATTTAAGGATGTTGTTTCCTGAATAAAAATCTCATAAATGTAAATTCTATTTATTGATTACTAATCTGAACGAGTATTCTGTTAAATTACATTTTTTAAATTTAATTTTAAACTAAACATTCTAAATAAATATTATACAAGTTATTTCATTTGCTTTTTATCTAAACCAACAACTTTTTACACCTGTTGAAATCTCCATTGTCCGCATCGGTATCGGTATCTTCGTTACCTGGTTATGAAATTATTTCCTATACCATTCTCCCGATTGCGATGAAACTTTGGTGAGTTGTTGTGCGCACACCCGCGAAGGTGATATATGTATACATATAAAGGTGAGCTCTAGCGATATGAAATTATTTCCTAAACCATTCATCCGATGGAGATTAAACTTCAGTTGTTGTGCGCACACCCGCGAAGGTGATATATGTATACATATAAAGGTGAGCTCTAGCGATATGAAATTATTTCCTAAACCATTCATCCGATGGAGATAAAACGTCGGTTGTTGTGCGCACACCCGCGAAGGTGATATATGTATACATATAAAGGTGAGCTCTGGCGTTATGATTTTTTTTATTATAAATATTTTACAATAGTTTGTTTGAAAAAGGAGTGTATTTCATATAGTTTAGCGGCAGGGAGGGGGAAAGGTGGGTAAGTGGAAAGCGGGAGGTGAAGGATTAAAACACTTATTTTGAGTGGCATTTCAACGCTTGCCGAGTACTCGCTATAAAAAATACAATAAAACTAATTTTCATAATCGATATTTGTTCTATTTTGTTTAGTATCTTTGATATATCTCCGGACCACACCTCCCATAGAAATCCGTCTTGGCTGATTGGAGCGTTATTGAGAGCATAACCCAGTCAGTACAGTACCAGTACAGTACCTACTGCCTACTGGCTACTGCTGCCACTTGGATCATGACGTGTGTATGAAAATGCATCGCCGTAGATCTGCTCTATAAACAAACGTTCGTGAATGTGACACATTAAATTACACACTAGTGTGATTCATTCGCTTATTTTTTCGTGATTTCCGTGTAATTACCAAGAAGGTAATTTTAGAAATTGGCGATGACACAGTTTGATAACGTTTTATTCAGCAGCGGTTCTATGAAATACAAATCGATAGTCAAGTCATTTTATTTAAGCTAAACTTGTCCAGTATTTTGTGTCGTAAAACGACCAAGACAATATTAAACATATCGACATACATATGACTAATTAAGTATCAGTGTTTTTAAAATGTAGTTCGTTCGGTCGTTAATTTACTATTGATATCTTTTGATACTTTTTACGTAAATACCGCACAAGGGTCCCGACTGCTCCCAGCCGTCTGGAACCGGTGAGACTATGGCATCCCCAGTTAATTGGGTGAGGCGACGGTAGTGGAAGGAGAGGGGGATGAATATGGTGTAAAAGTACCTGGCTATTCAGATCTGGTCACCAAACACCAATTAAAGCCATTTCAAGTAACGTTTCAATTCAGAATGGTGGTCTTTCACCAGGGCGATACTGAGAGTATCTTCCACTCTGGAACGTGCCGCAAATATATTGTAATTATTATAAAATAATTGTAAAAAACTCAAATTAATTCAATAAAATTTATTTGCGCATGCCGAGATTTGAACCCGCGACCTTCGGATTGCTAATCTTCTAACCCTACTTTTCCTTTGTTGTGAATGCCATAGATCCACTGGCTCCGAGAAGAAGAAACTCTTTTGCAGACCACTTTTTTTAAAATAAAAAACTCAAATCAGCGCTGTCATAAGATGTACGTACTTCAGCCAATTTGAGCGAATTTTGATATAAAAAAGTGTTATGAAGGTGAATTCCCTCTTTCAACGCATGTAACAGAAAGAGACGTTACAACGGATCTCTAAATGGCAGGGTGTACGTGCAGTCTTACCACGAAGGTCGTCGAATAATATAATTTTCCTACACCAAGCAATACCGAGCAATACACTTATATTTTAACTGCAGTCAATGTTTTGCGAAATCTCCGGATAGATTTCTACGATGATTTTCGCCCAAATTCAATGTTGTTTTTTTTTTGTCCATTGCCGATGGATTGTTCGGCGCCAGAATCATTGCCACCATAAATAATGGCGACGGAATCGCTCGCCTGCTAAGGTTGTCATTTTCTAAAAGCATTTAACCCGTCAATCCTCGACTTTATTATGTCGATAGATCAGAAAATTTTTGATTAGCCTTAAAATTCTAATAAAATGAATATTTGTAAACGTTTCCGAAAACTAAAAACTGTTTTTGAAAGGTGATGAAATATGCTTTCAAAATTTATTATTAGAAATAACCATGTAATTTTTTAAATATAATTTTTTTTATGCTAACATTAATTACTGGTAATGAAAAGAAATAAAAAGCACGCGCACATTTTATTAGACAATAATGTAATGTAAACATTATCATCACCACACTTTTTTTATAGTTGCTAATAAAAAAAAAAATAGATTGATGTTGGACTTTGGTTTTAAAAAGGTGTATATTTCAATTATTTTGTGGTTATATTTTCGATTTGAATATATAGCGTGGTGTTTTCTCTTTCCAATGCCGTTCATATCATATTTCCCACTATGATGATAGTAAGAGAGACACAACTCTTTCTATGGACCTGTGCGATTTGTTTCGAAACGCGAACAAATTAGCCTAAGAGGTTAACTGTATAAAAAGTTTCGGCGTGTTTGTAGTGTTGGCAGTTCTATTGTGAGTCATAACAGAGGAGTAGAACATTGAACAGGGTACAAGTGTTGCTAGACGCTCTGATTCACGTTTGCTTTGGACATGATTATTTTGGCCCGAATTATGTTTAATGGCGGAATGAATAATTGTCCCTTGTTTATTTGCACTTTCCTTCCGTCACAAGTTTTCCTTCTTTTATGTCGATGGCTAGGCTGTCGAGTTTAAATATTGTATCCGTAAATCAATATACACGGAGAAAAATGTTATTTGAAAAAACGATAATTTTAATAGTAAAAACGGGACTGAAGTTCTTACGAACAAAAAACAGTGTTTCAATGTTTATTGGCGGTAAAATATGTACGAAATTACGTATACCAACAAATTATTCTTACATTTTCCCGCCGATAAACATTGAAATCCTGTTAATTTGTTCGTAAAAACTTCAGTCCCGTTTTTACTATTAAAATGATCGTTTTTTCTATTAAAATGATAGTTTTTTCAAATAACATTTTTCTCCGTGTATTGAGAAAAGTGAGGAAGTTTGCAAACAAATACAATATTTATGTATGAACTTTCGTTTAGCATGAAGTTAAATTATATTGCTCATAGGAAACCGTCGGCGTTTTATTCATACAAACGTATTCCCCAATATCATTTCTGGATATTAACACTACTGCAAATATTTTTTCATATAATATAGATATCACCGCTATGCTTTTTTGGATAAGTTACTTCTTATAGAAGTTAGAACCCTCCAAATAAACGTTAAAACTGTCTGGTTTGAACGCCATCACCGGACGTTCAGTATACAAACTAGACAATGTATTTTTATAAAAAAAGGAAAACGTACACACAAAGCATTTTCTTCTAATACAATTAGTAAAAAAATCTTTAAAATTCGTTCAGTTTTGGTGGAGAAAAATGAGGAATACAAAACTTCTATTTTAATGATTTTGTTTAGGTATTATCGGCCTGGGGTGCAGTTATCCCTTTCGCTCGGTGATTGGAGAAGTAAGAAGGACAGTGACGGCAACAATTTGATATAATACCTATTGTTCAAATTTCACGATGAGAAGAGCACTATATGAATAAATAAATACAATTTCTGTTTAGTTTTTTTTTGTTTTGTGATTCAAATTCGGCCTTCAACAATAAGCAACTTGCCCACTCAAGTAGTTAGTTAGTTAGGGAAAAGCATTATTAATTAGATGCGCCAGAAAAGGAGTTGGTTGGTGGGTGAAAATGCGGCCTTCACTCGAGTCGAATTTTCCAACAGCTGCGATCGACCTTGACTGGTTTCCTGTCCACCAATGATAATGACCGCAGACAAATTAACTACAAGAATATTGCACACTTTTTAATCGATAACCTGTTTATTATTTATCTTAAGATTGATACTTTTATCTATATAGGTCGCATAATGAAATATCTGTGTTATTTGCACGCGATTATGGTTATTTTTCAGCAGAAGTTTGAATAATTTAGCATCAGAGTAGGTATGGTTGTGAATTTTTAATTTTGGCGCATTTTTGAAGAGGTACTGAAATTACATGATTCTGAGTTGTCATGGTACCAATTTTCTGCGAAAAATAAGTATTCATTTTCTTATTCTAGGGATTATTTCACTACCCTCTTGATAGCTTTCCGTACTATAACGTATATTCATAAATAAATAAATAAAATACTCGCAATAGGCAAAAGACTCGGAACTTATCCGATATACTCGTAATATAAACACTATTCTTAGGTTGGAGTACCGAATACTAAGACAATTAAATCGAAAATATTATTATAGTAGTTTGTGTCATTTCACAATTAATTAATTAAAAATAATATACTATATTTGCGGCACGTTCCAGAGTGGAAGATACTCTCAGTATCGCCCTGGTGTTAGACCGCTTCGTGTTTTGCTTATTTTTTTATTACGTTGTTATTTTTGTGGTTGCCTATACATTTATACATCGATCGTCCAGTTGAATAGTCAGACATCTCCAAATTCAAATAATGAGGAAACAATATTCTAATGCAAATAAAATATTATTTACACTTGTATAACGGCCCGGTACATTAGTATGACATTTTGAAATATAGATACTATTATTGACCCAGAAAACATTAACATTTTGTTTAATTTACTACAAATTTTTGTGGATTATAATTGATTTGATGGTGTTTATGAGTAATATGAGTTTTGTACTAAATAGAGGGTACACTTTTACATATAACTGCATCCTTAACACTAATTTAGATTTTTCGGAGATGTCTGACAATCAACTAGACGATCGACATGTAGACTCTACTATTATGCACAGAAGTATTTCCATTCCTTACAACTTCACTAATTGTAAAAATATTGCAAAACCATCACAAATCGCTCTGGAAACCCCACTAGTTTTATATAAATAAACAGCTGAGAGTTGAACTTTGACATTTCAGAATCTAGTGCAGTTCCGCTGCATATAGGTAATGTTCTTCGCGCTGCAACTAATTTTGCATGACGTCATTCAGAATAACATCTAATCTAGTTTCAGTTGGACAAATGAGTGATCGGCCTGGAAATAACAAAAACGAGTTAGCTTTAGACCACACGACTGAAGTAAATACTTCTTTAGCTCTTTTATTTAAAATATATACATTATATTAATTTTCTACAAATATTTATTTAAATTTATTATCATTCGCCTTGCCCGATCAAGCCGTGCGCATCGACGTCTGCTCCCCCCGCGTTTGGCGCGTCACTGGTATTTCAAAATACTGACTGAAATATTTTATGCACTGGCTATGAGAGGAAGAAAGAAAGAAAATGTGCGCGCGCACTGCTCTCTCTTGCTTCTACAGAGATCCCGTTCGCCTCGCAACGCATTTCACTTTCCGTTACACATTCGCCAGTTTACCCCTCAAGTCAAGCCTGCGTAAATAAGTATTTGCTTCAATAATAAATGAAAACCCTTAAATTTAGGGCTTTTTACAAGATGCTTTTTTCGTACCAATATGAGGACACTATATCGGAACCCATGTGAAAAATCTTTACTTTTGCCCCCAACCGCCTGGAGCCAGTGAGACTATGGCATCCCCAAGTGTGGATGGAAAGGAGATGAGGAAAGTGGTGAATTACCTGGCTATTCAGATCTGGTCGAACGTTGCTATTCCAAATTGTGACCTTACACCCCTTACACTGAGAGTATCTTCCACTTTGGAATGTGCCGCAAATATACCTTACATTATTATTAATTATTGAATTGTGAAACCACACAATTCAATGAAATTAAATTTAGTTGCTCACGCCAGGATTTTAACCCTCAACCTTCGGATTGCTAATTAAACATACCCCTGGTCCATGGAGGCATCTGGAGGTAAAACAAAATTATAAATAGAAAAATAAATTATATTATTAATACCCTAGCGACTGTACAGTTGAAATTTAAGAACCCGACGTCTAGTACATCTCTGACGCCGCGCCTCATGGAAAACCATCTTCGTACGTGAAGTTTGTTACTAAGTTACCACTACTAAACGGGTTTTTAACTGCTAGTAATTAGATATATTATTAAGTTGTTTAGTCTCGACATTGAATCATAACTTCTTTCACATTTGAAGCACGTACTTCTGTAGGAAGCAAGCGTATTATATTTTCATATGTTTTTGGTATTTTTCTTTTATGTGCCGCAATTATTTGTGTGGTTACAGTAAGAGTCAAGGAGTCGGAAGGAGTAAATGTGCGGAAGTCAATGTTATTATATTATGGACATGCAGTTAAATACACTTAGTATGCATACCTTAAGAGGAAACCCGGCCGCTGAGAAATTTCAACAAGGGTATTTTACCAAACTGATACTGACACTGTAGCTCTTACTACCCCGAATACTGAGCGAAAGGGACAACTGCACCTCAGGCTAATAATATCTAAATTAAATTATCAAAATCGTGTTTTTTTATTTCACTTTTTTCCCCCTCAAAACTAAACCGATTTTTAAGATTTGTTTTACGAGCTGTATTAGAAGAAAATACTCTGTCTGAATGTCGAACCTTTAGACTTTAGAATATCAAGGTTCCATTTGTCGTTGTGACGTCATGCGATAATGGGATCTATAGTACCCTAAAGTAGCTTACTATAGATCCCATTATCGCATGACGTTTCTACATATGAAACCTTGTTATTCCAAAGGGTCGATTTTTGCTTTTTTTAAAAATACATTGCTCGTTTGTATACTTAACGTCATAATAATGACAATAAAATAACTTCATTATTGTTTTTTCTTTTTTCAAAAGAAGCAAACACATTGTGTGACTTGACATTTTAAATAAATGAAAAGAAAATCCTTTTTTTTAAGTCACTTTATTTTTATTTTTCGTCTACCGGTTTCGGTACCTCCGTACCATCATCAGGACTGTTATTTTGTAACAGTCCTGATGATGGTACGGAGGTACCGAAACCGGTAGACGAAAAATAAAAATAAAGTGACTTAAAACAAAGTATTTTCTTTTAATTTATTTTCATTATATGTCTTTAACCAACCGATTTCGGTTCGACCTGACCTTCATCAGCGGTAAATAAAATCTGGTTTACCGTTTGGTTAAAGATATATAATAAAGTGGAATTAAAACAAAATTATTTTATATTCATTATTATAATTCTGTGAACCCACAAAGTGTTTCCTACATTTCAAAATTTTATACTTAGGGGACATACATTAATTACGTGAGCTGTGATTTTTTTTTTTAAGTTGACGTGAGATTTTTATTGACCCCCCCCCCCTCGGTATAATGACATTTGATGAGATTTTACTGGAGGAAATTGGGAAACACGTTTGTGTGGACAAAATGGGGCCCGATTTCCCCTTAATATTGTATAGCAAATGTAATATCAATTCTGCTAAAGCCAAAGACCTCTGCGACATTCTTGACCGTTTTGAGATTACGTATTTACTGCTATGTGGGTGTATCAAGCTTAGAGTAACACTACTCTAAGGTATCAAGTATTTGTTTTTTACGTAGACTATACACGGTGTCGGGATACTCGTGGTACAAGCAGGAAACTGGTAAATCTACGTCACATAGAGAACCCAAACATGAATGTCTACAGATGAATACGGCTACACCTACACCACCGGCTGCGGCTGTTGAGTTTGGTCGCTTGCTTTGAGAAATGCAATAAAAATTGGAATGTAGATTCGCTCTTGATTTTTCATCCAAGTTTCGGAAAATGATTAAAATATTCTAGCGAAGGCGAGAATCAGATGGCAGTAATTGTACCGATATCCGAACGTCATTTCAGTTTGAAAGCGTTATTTCCGGCCGTAAACCATCTGAATTACTCGTCATACAGCGCTTAAACAAGTTTCAATTCACAAAAAACAAATCGGTTTAAAAAACTGTTGAATCCGGGTCTACTCTTCAACCTAATTAATATACATGGTGTCCGGAAACTCATAGTACAAGCAGGAAACTGGTGATTCTACATCACATTTAGAGTCGATTTTGTTGTACAACTTTTTTTTCATATTAGCTTTCCTTTTCGAATAATTCGAGACCAAAGTTGCAGTTTTTTTGGTAAAATCTGAATGTCTTACGGGGTTAGTATCATATGTTTAATGTATTTTAAAGTGTGTAGAAGCATCGACCCTGCTTAAAAGTTTTTTTATCCCTCTAGTTGCCGAATTTTTTAATTTTTAATGATCGAAAAAATATGTTTTTTTTTGGGTTTCCTATGTGACTATAATAGACTCACCAGTTTCTTGATTGTACTGCGAGTTTCCGGTATATATTATATATACACACATTGAACAGCTGATATAAAGACCTAGGCGACCTTTTTTTAATTTGACATAAATAATTCTAACTGAAGATTCCGATACCCGAAAACGAAAGCGACAAAATGTTTTGCTTTATACTACCGGTTTCGGAAACTGTGTATAAATTAATGTGCGATGCAGCACATCTTTGAAAGCTACAAACGCAAGTTTTTCAAAGGGAATGGTTTTCTGTAATACCACGAGATTTACATTCCCTTTTTATTATTTTTTATAGAATATCGCACAGAGTCCCAGTCAGACTATGGTACCTCCAATTGCGGTATGTTCTGAGGCTGAAGGTAGTTTGAGGGGAAGGAGATGGGGGAGAGGAAGGCGGGGAAGTACCTGGCTATTTAGTTCTGGTCACCAAACACAGCTAAAGCCATTTCAAGCAACGGTTTCAATTCTAAATGGTGGTCTTACACCAGGGCAATACTGAGAATATCTTTCACTCTGGAACGTGCCGCAAATTAATCAAATAAAATTTGTGGTTGTAACTAAGATATATTGTTTCATTTAATTATAAAATGGATAACCACAAAGTGTTAGCTAATTTCAAAAGTATAACATTGGCAAGTACAGCCACAAAAGCTAAAATGTATAAAAATTTGACAATTAAATACAGAATTGTGTGTTGTAATATTTATTTTTACCAGATAAATTGTACCCACCCACTATTTTGTAATTGTCATCATTGTATGTTTGCCCTGAAGAAGGAACGGTTGTTCCGAAACCGGTCGGCGTGTAACTAAATAAATCAGTGGTTGTAACTAAGATATATTGTTTCATTTAATTATAAAATTTATTTGCCTATGCCGGGTTCAAACCCGCGACCTTCGGATTGGGAGTCGAAAGCCTTACCCCTGGACCACGGAGGCCGTGCTAACATTGTTTTGTACCTTTTAGATTGATATATTATTATGAAATTATACCAACGTGTTGCCTGTCGACGGTTACTATAAATGTTAGTAGTTTTATTGGATTCTCTGGCGGACTTGTGCAGAAACTAGAAACATGGGCGTTATGATTTTGCATTATTACTGTGATGTATTTTACATTAGTGCAAATTTGTTTAATGTATATCCAAATCGAAACATCCGGTATATTTCACAACAGTGACCTCAAACAACTTTCGTGATAATGCAACCCAACTTACGAGTATGTATCGTGAGTGCATTATTTCTCAATTTCATATTCTTGGATTATACTTAGATGTTATCATATTATTTGTAAATAATTCATGTTATTGTACTTCCCCTTGTACGTCTTACACACTATCCGATTCAAAGCCACTGCATGCAGTCTCACGTTAGTAGGCGAATAATAAAACATTTAAAGTTTCATTTTCGTACATATTCCTACATGATACTTTTTATCCTGATGCTCGCTCCTCTTCTAAACACAAGCGCCCGCTTCTATAGAAGAGAAACATCTAAAAGCAACCAACAAAAAATCTGTGAAAACTTATTTTGTAATTTATTATACTTACATTATTATACCTTGTTAACTTTATATTATTTGATAATAAACATTTTAAAATATATTTTTTTTAATGCATGGATTAATATTTTCAAGACATTTGATAATTTTTGGTTGAAATCGAGTAAACTGCTCGAACATCACATTTTTTAACTGAAACAGAGTTAATAATTTATACCATTTTTTAGGACGACTTGTTTCACGGAATTTGAACAATTCATAAAATATTCTCTACGCAAATATCAAAGTTAATTTTCAAGTTCTATGAAAGTTCTACTTCTTGTAAGCCGGTTACTTCACAAAAAAAAAATAGAACTTGAATTTTTTTTTTTTAATAATTTTTCAAATTTTGTGAAACAACTTATTGTTAATACCGCACAAGAGTCCCAACTGCCGGGGGACTACTACTACTTACCCAGTTGTGTATGTTGTCAGGCGAAGAGGGCAGTAACAGATCTGGTTACCAAACACGGCTAAAGCCATTTCCGGTGGACTTTCACCACGTGACTTTCTAAAGATCATATTTTTTGCTTTTGTATATTTTTACGTCCGTATTCGTTGCCGAAGTAAAATTTTGGAAAAGCAGTAATATTTTTTTAAATTTATAATTTGTTTAATTTATATATTTTTTAAATTTAAGTATAATTTTTGGGAATTATTTTAGGTTGCGTTATTTTGGTAAACATAATTCATAATATTTTACTTTTTACGTATCGAACTGCGTAGTTTTTCCTACAAGCTTCACAACAAACAACATAATATCTCGCACAATAATACGATTTATAGCGCGTCAACCAAAATACTTCACTTTACTGCGCCACGGTTCTACCAACGACGGCTCTGCTATTACCCACCATCAAATATATAAATTAAATTAATTTAATAATATTCAAGATAATTTATTGAAAATCCGGTTGATAGAGGGTACACGGTGGCTTGTATTTTATTCGAAATATGTACAAATTAACAAAGATTCATTGCTTGCTTACACCATGTTTCAAATTTCTTTTTCGACTTTATAAAAATCTGCGAATTTCAATTCAAGTTTATTTTCAACATAATGACACTCAACTTTTGGAATACTCAATTTCGATCTACATATTGCTGTTTCTCAGTGACGCTTTTCGGTGAGATCACTGTCGGATATGTAGGTATATGTCGGCACCAATCCACACAATAGGGGGTAAGGTTCTCGACTAGCAATCCGAAAGGCGTTGGTTCAATGTATTATTTCACAGTTAATTAATTAAAAATAATATATATATATATATATATTTTTTTTTTTATTACATATGTCAAACCACAAAATTATTGCTTTCTATAATAATGTAATATATCATATATCTGCCGCGTGCGAAATACTCTCAGTATCGCCCTGGTATAAGACCATCGTTCAGATTTAAAACGTTGCTTGAAATGGCTTTAGCCGTGTTTGGTGACCAGATTTGAATAGCCAGATACGTTCCCACAGTCCTCTTCCCTATCTCTCCCCCCTCCCCCCCCCCCCACTACATTCAGCCTCACAATATACCCCAATGGGACTCAAAAAAAAAAAATATATATATATATAATAAAGTGTTGTTTGCATCATCTCTAATTTGTATTGGATTACTTTTGATATTATATTTTTAAAATAGTCAATATGTGAATACATAGTTCCATCAGGCATTATACGAATTTATCCAAGCAAGATTATTGTGTAGAGACACAATTGGTTGCTGAAAGATGTTCTCAAAATAATATTATGTGGTACTACTATACACAATTAGCTGTGTATCTTCTGGCAGAGTTACAGTAAAATACATAATATATGTATTTTCCCGTTTCAACAACATCAGCTGGTTTGTGCTGATTTATTGGGCATGGATAACAAAATAATATGATCAATACAGATTCGTTCAATTGAGTACAATTTGACGATAACGAATTAATTAATATTATTAGGTCCCTAATTTTTTTTTCTTCATATTCTGCATTCACTAAAAAAAAAATTTTTTAATGAATATTTTAATGTATTCAATCAAGGAGTTGGAGATTTGCAAAAGAAGGTGTGTAAATATAATATATCATTTTCAGATTATATTATTCAAAAACTGATATATTTTCTAAAACTGACATATTTTCTAAAACTGACATATTTGTCTAAATCTGACATATTTGTCTTCTTCTTCTTCTTCTTCGATGGCGCTACAGCCCATATCGAGCTTTGGCCTCCCGCAACATTCGCCTCCAACTCCTCCTGTCCTCAGCAGTTGACTTCCAGTTTGTTATCTGGAGAAGCTGTGCCGCATCCCCTTTTACCTCGTCTTTCCTCCTGGGTGTCCAGTCATAATTCTTTTTGGGACGCGTGTGTCCGGCATTCTCTGTACATGCCCAGCCCATCCCAACCTGAGGAGTCTCATATGGGCTGAGATGTTGGGGGCCTGATATATATGACATATTTGTCTAAATCTGACATATTTATCTAAAACTGACATATTTTCCTGAAAGTGACATTTGATTGATACTGACATTTTTTACTGCAAGTTTACAATGTTTATCTAATACTGACATGGGTATTTTACTTACTCTGACGTATATACCAACATTCTCCATTATTTGTTTAAAAATCGCCACAATTGTTCCATGTCTGTATAAAACTGACCTATTTTTTATGACATATGTGTCTAAGACTGACTTAATGTGACGAATTTTGACATATTTTCGCAATTATCCCATATTTGACCTTTATTGTTGATTGTTTCAGATGGTTTGGCCAAGAACGGGACCACAACGTGCTGGTGATGGATCTGTTAGGACCCAGTTTAGAAGACTTGTTCAACTTTTGCACAAGACGGTTTACTATAAAAACAGTCCTCATGTTAGTTGGTAAGTAACACACTATTAATATATTACTTTACTAGCCCCTTTGTATTAGTCCCTCTGGGCTTTGTGAAGTGGCCTTCCTCTTGTTTAGAAGGTCAACTGTGCAAATTAACAAGTCTCAAATAAAACTGTAGATTTTTATCACAATTAAATCAACGCCACAGATCACTTTATACTCTCAAATTAACAAAACCATCAAAAGTGTATTTATTGAAATGCCTAAAATATAAATTTCAATAACCTAACTTTATTTTGTCTATCCTTCCATTTTGACTAAACAAAGAAAAATTTATGTGTTACTACTTATTAGTTGTTAAGCGGTTTGATTTTTTATATTCATTTGTTTGCATTTCGATTTTATTTTCATGGTTGAATTAATGCAAATCTTGAAAGTCGAAATTAATCCACTTCCTGACATCTGATCGAGCTGAAACTCGGCAGATAGGCTCGTTGTCGATGACAACGCATTCTTCATATTTTGATGCCACTCAAGCACACCCATGCAGTTCTCTGAAATTGTAAGAAATGATGTCACAAGTAGGTGGTGCCGTTTGATGCGTAGGGGAAGATTGGCACCATTCGTACACTTTTCAGACTTTGATTTTTCAAAAATTGATGGTTAAAGATAGATTGCTCAATCAATTATTATAACATTCAGCAAACATTCCGCTACTTATTCAAAAAGTTCGAAGTCAATTACTTTTAAAATAAATTAATGGATTGAGTTTTAGAAAAATCTGACAATTGTCCGAATCTACCCCACTACTGGGGTACATTCATACATGGGTAAGGGAACATTCATACAGTGTGGGGTAGCTCTATACAGTTTAAGTAAAACAGCAAAATAATTATAAAAATCCTATTTATTGGCCTTAAACCTACCAATAATTTAATAATCTAAACGACAAAACCTTTTGTCAACAAAAAATATACATTACTCAGAAAAAAAAACGATTAGGAGAAAAAACACAACACGGTGGAGAATACCTACACTAATTAATAATCAGACAAGAAGAGATCAATCTTTTAGTTATTGGGCACATTAGTAAAATAGTTGTCTGGTGCAATTGACATAAATAAAACATAAACCAAATCTTTACAATTAATTATTGAACATTCAATTGTGACATATCTATAGGAAATGTGTATAAGTTAGAGGTCCTGGCCGTAGAGGCTCCTGAAGATTTTGGGTTAGGAAGAATCATTGCGACGTCAGAAATGCCCATGCTATCTTCGTCTTCAATATTGGGAAACATGAATGCCCAGGATAGTCCTGGTTCCTTTCTTAAATAAGAGACCTGAAATTCTGTTTTGGAATAAGAGCTTATATCTTTGGTACGTAATAGACAACTTCTTTTTTGCAAATTTGACTAAACTTTGCAAAACAGATGTTAATTTTTTTCGGGCCTCACGGTAGCGTCAAAATCTTCATCTTCATTGTCATCAGAATAATCTACTATTGATGTCGAACTTTCCTGTAAACAAACCTCAGAATTTTCAGATTCCGAATTACTTTGATTTTTTGGCTTAGAATGTCCGGCAATTTTTAAATTGCGTTTCATCTCTCTCGCTTTCGATTTTCTTTACTGTTCTAGTTTCTTTAATTGCTTCGCATTTTCCAAATCTTCCAGCCTATTTTTTCCGGCGTATCGGTGTAAATTCTGGACTTTCCTGGTTGCCCTACTTTTACCGTTTTAATCTTTTTCTCAGCTGTAGGATAAGGCCTAATCATTGCTGGTGTAATAGGGCCAGGATCTTTCAATATAGTCGTTCAATTGTGACTCTTCTTCAGTAGAAAATACTTGGTAACTTGTGTATTTAGACTAATATGTGCCATCATCATCAGGTTTATCTTTTATTTTCTTTACCCGACTCTCCAAAGTTGAAGCCTTAATATTACGTTTATCCGCTGCCTTTCTGTAAGATAATTTTCTTTCCAAAACATCTTTTTATTGCCGCAGACATATTTTCTTCATTTATTATTGTGCACCTAGTCTCTTTCTTCTTATAATTCTGGACCATTTTTGCAAATTTTCTGAAATAAAAAGAAATTCGTCAAAACATCTTTTTATTGCCGCAGACATATTTTCTTCATTTATTATTGTTCACCTAGTCTCTTTCTTCTTATAATTCCGGACCGTTTTTGCAAATTTTCTGAAATAAAAAGAAATTCGTTAATAGGGGTACATTCAGGCGCGTACGAATGTGCCCCTGGAGAAGGCGTACGAACGTGCCCCGAAGGTCAAAAATAACAGATTTTTCTCATGCAGAAAATCATGCAGCAAAATCCACAAAATAGATACATTATTAATATATTGATTGTAGTTACTTACCATTGAGCAATAATCCGTTAGAATATGACGCCTCACTAAAGCACTAAACATCCAATGAAATCGACAAGATATTTACTTTGAGCATGCGAAAACACATTATGTCCTCCCATGTTGGTCGCAGCGGCCACAGTGGCTCTAACTTCGGTGACAACTAGCGGTCGCCCGCGGCCTACCCACACATGCATAGCCATAATAAATACGATGTTCTAACAAGCTGTAATAGTCACTGTATGAAGGTTCCCCGTGTACGAATGGTGCCAATCTTCCCCTAGGACCGTGGCTGAAAATCGAAACTGTTTTGCTACATAATAAAAATAGATGTACTATGGTAAAAAAAACTTTGTTTTTACGGGTTAATTTTTTTGACAGTTATATGTGGATATTTTCAATCTTCATATCATCTAATGATAGTAGATCCCACAGCTCTTTGTTTTGAGAGTTTCTTTTGCTTCATGCAATCAGAATTCAGCTTTATGGTAAAAATTATTTATTGAGCCATTGTCGACTTATATTAGTAATTTGTCATTTTGTGTCGCCTTATCAATATACCACAAAGTAATTTTATTCTCTTTGTGTGGTCAAATTGTCGTACAAATTCTAAGAAATCTCAAACACCATGTATATCTACTTATTGTGCATTTTTTCCTCTGTAACATGCGCAATTTTTCATATGTATTGCTTGTATGAAAGTGTTTGTAATAATGGCGGTTTCCTTTTAATTTTGTTGGGTTTTACATCTATTTAATTTATTTTATGTTTTGATTTTTAAGCTTTATCTAGTCCCTTTTTTTAACATGAACTTTATAGAGTGTGCTCAATACTTTTTCTTCTTTTGCTCTCCTTGCTTCATTCACATTTATACACACTGTTTCCAAAATCTTACTCTTTGTAGAACCCAACTGGAGTGTTTGTCGATCATTTCTCATAATATATCTTCCTGAGACGTTCCCAAATTCTTCTACCCATCAGCGTAATAAGCTAAGTTCATTCAAAAACCAATCGACAAAACTAAGCGGTTATTTTTGCTTGTTATATTATAGGTTCTTTTTAACTCTTAGGTATTAAACTACCAATCAACAAAACTAAGTGCTATGTTGCTTGTTAAAATAGGTTATAGTTATTTTCTGGAACAAACTTGCAATTCAGGTGAAATTTCACAAAAATTGCGCCGTGTAAGTTAGTGAAGTATTATCATTATTTTTTTTTTATGACTTCTTATATTTTTTATGACTTTCCACTTTTCCACAAATGATCATCTAGTCAATCCATGCTATGCAATTGTACTATTTAAGTATAATAAATACTGAACAATACAAGAACAACAAATCAACCCACCAGTAATATTAATAATTCACTGTCTCCAGATATTTTCATATCAGAGGGTTCGGCTCGGTAGAACTCCTAACTGGACCGATAAATCCTACTGATCCCTCAATATAAATATTTAAAAAGTCTTTCTCGTAATCCTTCATATATTTAAAATGATTTATTATTTAAATGTATTTATTATTTAATTTCAATAAAATTATTATTTAATTTATAAAAATAATTTATTTTTAAACAAAATAATAATATTATTGAATAAATTAAAAATTTAATGGAGTTCTACAAAACACACTTGATAACAATAAATAAATATTATTCTTATTTTTTATTTGCATTCATCTGAAAAATATGTTAAAATTTAAATAAGAATGGTCTTACACCTTAGGTTATTTGCTAAATATTTATTTATAAGAAATATATTGTAGATTTCCTCTCTCAATAAGCAACAATCATCTTCTCTTATCATCATAATAATGAAATGGCTCACTTTGAGCTGAATGTGGTCAACATTCTATCAGAGTTTAAAGACTCACTGTTTGATGGCACAATTTCTCTGAATAAATCCAGATTCACGTGAGATTATAACAAATATTTGTGGGAGTCGGACTATCATTGTGGCTCCGTACCATGCTAACAACAGTCTTATTAATGAAGTCTTATCCACTAAAATTAAATTTCAATGAATTGTTTGAATATTTATTAATTATATGGATTTTCAATGTATATTATTAAATCTGTCTAATTAATCAATCTTGAGTCATTACATCTTCTTCTTTATCTCAATGGGAGTTGTGTTCTGTTGTTTTGATTAAACTTGTATTGTTATTGCTTCTGTCCTTTTTGGTATCGTCCAGAGTTGTAGATACTCTCAAATATCTATTCCCCCTGCTCCTGGCTCCTGGCTTCTGGTGAGAGATGCTACAAATATCCTTACCCATATTTAGTGACTAGATCTAAATAGCTAGACTCTTTCCAAACTTCCTCTTTTTTTCCCTACCACACCTCTTTCAGCCTGACCATTTTTTTTTACTTAGCTTTTAATTAGCTCCACATAGGCTACTCTGATGAAAAAAATTCTCTCAGGGCCGCCTATGCTGTCTTTGGGATGCTGTTTGGAGAGTCTTTTTAGGGAAAGGAAGGAGAGGAAGTTCTGGGAATAAAATAGGTAAGATTGGTGGGTAGGCATTTGGGGGTAAATGTGTCTAGGAGTGACGGATGTATGAATCCATCCCTCCCACTGTGCTGCAAGTCGATGGGTCGAGAGAGTCTGACTGGAGAGGTCTAGAAATTCCATGAATTCCCCCAATCTAAGATGCTGTAGTCTCATTGGCTCTGGTCAGTTACCATAGTTGGATAATCACATTAATATATCAATGCTCTGTAGAAAGTGGATGAATGTCAAGACTGATGGCTTTAGTTTTATTTTCAGGTCAGATTATTGGGCGTAAAGTATTGAAAACATTTCAGTAGCGTGTGAGGAGTGTGGAGGCATTGGGCATCAAGGTTAATGGTTTATGTTGTGTTTTCAGACCAGATGATTGGGCGCATAGAGTACCTGCACTGCAAGAACTTCATCCACCGAGACATCAAGCCGGACAACTTCCTGATGGGCATCGGTCGCCACTGCAACAAGCTCTACCTCATTGACTTTGGCCTGGCCAAGAAGTACCGCGACTCCCGCACTCGCTTTCACATCTCCTACAGAGAGGACAAGAGTCTGACAGGTACCATCACCGTACACTTCACACATCCACAATAACACAACCGAACCGTGGAGTAGACCTGCACTGCAGCTACTTTATCCACTAAACATCAAACGTCTTGTATAGGCAACAGCCGCCACTGCAACGGTCAAAGATCGGGTACTTTGGAGCCAATCACTTTGCCAGTGGGTTGTGATAGACCTGGGTCATATAAAATGATTCATCGATCCACGACTACTGTATAATGATTCTGCATTGAGCATGGACACTAATAATTCTTTACAGTAAGGCATCCTTTATTAAATTGTTTATCAGGGATTGTGACCTCTCTTTCTGTTATGATGGGAAAGAAAAGGAGGTTATAGCAACATTCCTGTATTGGATATTATGTTTTGGATCTCACCGGCCTATCTCCTATTTTGCAAAAAAATAATATGGCTCTTGTATTTTGACTCTTACTGCGAATATAATTCATCTCCTTTTAGAAAATTATCAACTCTTCTTTCATATAACTGAAAAAATGTTTTTTTTTTACTTAGACCTTCATGATATATATATTTTTTTAAATAAAAACTAGAGCAGACCCGTAATAAATCACGGGATTCTCTGAATTCTCGATAAATCATTTCCAATTTTGAAGCTGGCAATTAAAATAATTTTCTATCAAAAATTAAATATATTTTATGGGTTGATTGGTTCCGATTTTGTAAATGACAACTTTGATTTCATTGAGCCAGATTTCATGCAGGAATAAACTAACTCCCATCACGGACAACCAATATTAGTATATTTGATTGTGGAAAATAAACACTAATGTGGTACCTGAAATTTTTTTTCTTTCATCTGTTTGAGCTTATGAATTATATTTTATGTTGTTTGAATGTCCAACAAGATTTGTTACATTTAAAGCCCGTGCTCAGACTGGTAGTCTACTTCCTGTTGATACAAATATGGGTCATATCATGTTACTTTTTCAACTAACCAATTAAATACTACGTTTGATCTTGAAATGAGAATTTGCTTGGTTCCTACCGGAATGTCAATGTTTTCAGATCTAGTCACCAAACACGGCTAAAGTCATTTCAAGCAACGTTTCAATTGTGAATGGTGGTCATACACTGACACTATCTTCCACTCTGGAACGTGCTGCAAATATACTATTTACTATTTTTAAATAATTAATTGTGAAAAAAACACAAATTATTCAAATAAAATGTATTTGCGCATGTCGGGTTCAAACCTGCTACCTTGGGATCCGGAGTGGAGCACGCCAGCCGGCTATATTAGACTATACTAGATTGAGATGCAATGAAATGAGTAATGAATCAAATTATGTTGCAATATAGAATTAGATTAGATGATAAAGAAATTTCATGTAAAAAAATAGTCATAAAACAGATAAGAATAATAATTACCTAACTGATATAGGTAATATTTTCAAGTTTTATCAATTATTTATATTTTCAGAATTCCAGTTTGATTTTTCCTTCACAATAATCAAAGATACTACTTTCGGCTGTCTTTGCTGTATGTTAGTCGTGCATGAAATCTGATTCAATGAACTCAAATTTGCTTTGAATTTAAGTGTCATTTTCAAAATTGGAATATTTAATAATTTGTGAATAATTCAGAGAAACTATAAAATACATATATTATGTATAATATAATATTTTTAACAGATTTTTTCTTCTTGTTGTTTAAAAATTGCAACTGATTTGTCGAGAATTCAGACTATCCCATGATTTTTCACTTGTCTACGGTAGTAAATAATAATATTGACAAGAATAGCAACATTTGAGAATGGCCAGCGATGTAGCGCCCAACTAACATGATATTTTGTTTTATTGTTTCAGGCACGGCGCGTTATGCTTCAATCAATGCACATCTTGGCATAGAACAGTCTAGAAGAGATGACATGGAATCTCTTGGATATGTACTCATGTACTTCAATAGGTAAACAAATTTATTTTTCAACATTATATCGTTCCTAAAGTGGATTTTTATCTTTTTTAATGTGATATTCAAAAGAATTCATAATCTATTTTTTCATGGATGGCGCGCGCAAATAATTATTTTACGGAAAAACGCTTGTGTCCCTAATTAGGGTATGTAATGAGGCTGAAGAGAGTCGAGAAGAGAAAGAGGAAGGTTGGGAAGTACTCGGCTATTCAGATCTGATCACCAAACATATGGCTAATGCTATTTCAAACAATGTTTCCATTCTCAATGGTGCTATTTTTCCAGGGCTGTACTAAGAATATCTACCACTCTGGTAACAGTGCCGCAAAGATTACTTTTGAGAGATTTTTCAAATTTAAAATGAAAATACATATAACTTCCGACACAACCTCTTGTATCTCTTAATTTCTCATATTTATGCACCTTAAGTGACTTGTGTATCTTCCAAATAAGCTTGAGATAAACATTCCAAAAGCGGTTTGTGTGATTACTTGTTGATTTATTTAGTTATCGTAAATATTTACAATGAAACTGGACAGATGTCCTTACTAGATTAGGTTCCAAGTAGTTCTGCTGCTCCCTGACTGGAGGTGCCCCGCCCAACTAACAATCACCATAACCATTCGTACCTAAGACGCGAACGACCTTAGATGATACTCAACTGCCATCTGTTGGTATATAGCATAACTTCATATTACCAACTATGCTATCGACATCTATTGAAGGAAACTGAAACTCAATGAATAATCAATACACTACACAACAAAAACTAATGAATGATGTCTGTTTGTTAAGTGTTCTGCTTTACCTGTTAGTTTTTGCGATTTCTTACTATGTTACGGTGTTTCAGAGGGACATTACCATGGCAGGGTCTCCGCGCAGCGACAAAACGGCAAAAATACGAGAGGATCAGCGAAAAAAAAATGTCCACACCGGTAGAAGTACTTTGCAGGGTGAGTTTATATAATTAACCCCATATTTATATCTTGTAAAACTTCAAAACTAAAGCCTAAAGAAATAAGATCTAACTATGAGATTAAAAATAAACCAATATAATATTTGTAGATGTTTATTTATCTATGATGTATATATTCTGTTTATTTATCTATGGTGTATATATTCTGTTTATTTATATATGATGTATATATTCTGTTTATTTATATATGATGTATATATTCTGTTTATTTATCTGTGATGTATATATTCTGTTTATTTATCTATGATGTATAAATTCTGTTTATTTATCTATGACGTATATATTCTATTTATTTATCTATGATGTATATATTCTGTTTATTTATCTATGATGGAAAATTATTATCTTTGTGCATACTCACACACTAGTTTTATGAACACTATACCTCGTGTCCAAAAAAAGTATTTTTCTAATTTTTTCTTATTACATCAATAAAAACCAAATTTTCCTCTGGAATCATAAGATTTGTAAGTAAGTACTTAAATAAACCTATAAACCATATTATATTTTTGTGACATTTTTTTAATTTCAAATCAGAAATTTTACAATTTATCTGAGGAAAAGTTGCTATCTCAATGACAATTCTTTTTTAAAACTTTCTTTATGAAGCGAATAAGAAAGTCGAAATAAACACGGCGATTTCCATTTGAAAAATAATCTTTACTGAACCATTAAAGCCATCTAGAAGAGGAAACGGAACTTACAAACAAATTTACAGACAGATGAAATGCAAAGCGGTGGAGTTAAAACAGGACTTCACTACAAACGGCGGGAAACGCCGCTTGCGGACGCTTGGTTCCTATCCCATAAATCGTTGTTCGAAGCATAAAATGCCGGGCAACTAATTGAGTGGCTAATAAAATAGCCATTCTGGTGCAGAAACGGGCGGTACGAATCATTTGATAGATTCTCCCTTATTCTAGGCACTAGTCATTGATCCCCTCGGCACCGGTGCATAGTTGTCAAACGCACGCCTTGTTCTTGAGTTCAACAGCTCGGCTGTGGAATGATTAACCAGCCTCTGTGATTCCTCCTTCCTACAACATGGCCCTCTTCACATCTGCTCCGCACACTCCTGTGTTGAGTTAATGTAAAAAAATCTGTTTGTATTGGGTATTGTTAAAAATGTTATTTTGACATATTTGTAACATGTTGGTGGCGTATTCATTGTTAATAATTGATGTATTTCTATTTGTAGGGGGTGCCTGCCGAATTCGCTATGTATTTAAATTATACCAGAGGGCTCTCCTTTGAAGAAGCGCCAGACTACATGTATCTTAGACAAGTAAGCTATAACATCAATCATTACCTTATTCCCACAATATGGAGAGCGCAAATGAAGAAAATACTGTCTCGCCTTCAACCTTAATTATTTTTTTATTTGACGAACGTTGATAAATCCCGAATAATTACTTCAAATAGTCTTTAATTTACATCAATCATTATTGACTCCTAATGTTCTCGGTTTCTTCATTAATCATTTAAAAGATCTAGATAGAGACTAAAAATAAATTGTGCAAGCGCCCTTGACGTCATTTTTCACAAAAATTATGCTCGACAAATTATCCAATTATTATTAACAAAACTGCACTTTTTGGTAATGCTTGGCTGTGCTGTTATAGAATACTGTTGATTCATAAAAAATTGCCAAATTTTAAAAAAATTATTAAAATAAAATTTGTACATGAAGGTCCTTTTAACTGTTTAATTAAATGTAATTCTTTATTTAAATTTTAACTAAAAATAAATCATAAATATAATTTCTTAAATCTGAATCTAACAGGCCATGGAAGTTAAAACAGCATAAAATTTCAATTTATGCCGTTATACATCGTCCTAATTTGTATTATTTCAAAATTTGATTTGTGAATTTTCAATATACACATGAATACATTGTATTTTTATGAATTTACTCTGAATACCTACTACCTGAATTTAAAGGGGCCGCCGTGGAACTAGACTTTAGGTTAATGTTTTTTTTCTTAAAATTTTGAGTTACATGGGAATTTGTTATTCGAAATTAATTTTTTGAAGTTGTTTTTGATTTAACATTATTCAACTGTATTATAGTGAGACAGAGTAAATTTAGCAAATATAATGATGGCAATCATTGCCCGCTGCAGCCCTGAAGTTATCCGCACGTCGATCCCCGGCTAATCATAGTTGAACCTTAACCTGTTGAAAGCCAGCACAGAAAAAAAATATTTTTTCAATACGATGTAAAGTATTTGACAGTTCCCACCTTTCTTACGAATTCAATTTTTATAACATTTCTTTTGTGATATATTACAAAAATTACATCAAAATAATGTAGATTAAACGAACTTCCTAATAATCACCCAAATCTATGCTTTCCACAATGGATTTATATAAAAAAACAATGAAAAAATATAGACTTCGAATATGACTTTGTTCATATTATCAAGCGGCAGCCATTTTGTCCGCCATCTTTGATGCCCGGCGCGTCATTGGGAATTAATTTAAATTATTCCGAGTGACTAAACACTATCCAGTATTTCGTTATGTCAAGAACGAGAATGGTCCAAGCGATTCTAACCTTGTTCTTCATACAATTTCTTTATGCCTAAGGGACAAAATCGCTTCGGTTTAGCAAGGCCATTACGCTCTGGAGACAGAGCTACAAATCTTTAAGGTTTTAGTTTCATCCACTACATTTGTCCTTTATCTTTTTGCGCTTCTGCCCATATTTGAAATATTGTATTAAATATTGCAGCTGTTCCGCATCTTGTTCCGCACGCTGAACCACCAATACGATTACACCTTCGACTGGACCATCCTCCGGCAGAGCACCGACGAGCAAGCGGCCGGAACCTCGGCTCTGCAGGCTCCCGCCACCTCCTCGCAGCCGGCCCAGCCTAGCGCGCAGCCCCAGGCCAAGTCCAGTGAGCAACACACCTTACTTACCTAACCTAAGCTCAAACATTCCCTGGGACCAAACATATGCCCGACGGATCCAGTAAGTTCTTAGCTCCATTTATATACATCATCCTTGAAGAGTCCTGGCTGCCTCTACTCCCAGCAATTGCGTCCAGTGAGTTCATCCTTGATGTTAATCTGAATCTTTTCGCAACTGTTCCACTGGAATACAAGATTGCGTTGAAATCAACCATTCTGATCCATGTTTCAAGATAGGACAAGAGAAAAGAGGTTTGGCTATCTTATCCCTTTTCATTAGAACTGTGCTGCAATACTTTGCCAAACAGACTTGATATGGTATTTAAAATTATAACGAAAACTGTGTATAGAATATGAACCATGTGAGAAAAACTGTGCATAGAATATGAAGCAAGTGAGAAAAACGTGTTAAAATTCTATTTTCTGGCATAAAATAATTAAGGTGAATGTCAAAAGAATTCATATTCTACGCTCTCCTAGATAGCGCGCGTATAGTATTTTTGCTTATAAACAGTTTTTACAAGTTATGCTTAGAAATATTAAGAAAAATTTATTGTTCGCGCAAGTACAGAAGCAATATGAATACATATTAATAAATAATTTTGTCAATTAAAAACCTCTAATCTTTCAAGAAAGGCTAACAAATACAATATTGGATTGAATCACTGATGAAATATTGTATTTGTTTTTTTGCCGACTTAAATTAATTTCCAAGGTCCATCCTGTAGTTTTTATACTAAAAGCTTGATTTTCCTCTAAGTAAAATAAAAGTACTTTGTTTTTCAAGTACTTAATAAATTACCTTTGGTCACAATTTGTAAGTCAATTTAAAATCTGTGGGCCTTATGAAGTTATACATGTCTGTTAACCACTCGTGCGTTTTTTGCCACATTATGGCATTACATATTTCTAAATCCCTCGGAATGCTTTGTTGCCAAAATGTGGCAAATTTAAAAAAAAATAAAAATTATTAATTCGACTATACAATATATTATACATTCAAAATATTCTCTAGATTCTTTTAAATGTTTTAAGGTTAAAGATTTAATTTTTTTTTTTTATAAATCCTACAAATATGTTATAATAGAAAAAAGATAGGGGAATTCATTGGCTACATAGAACTATAATCAGTTTGTATGTCTCCATATTCAAATTCGGAGGTATGATTTTTTTAATGTGGGCGGAAATATTTCCTTTAGCAATTCGAGAAAAATTATTTTAATTGCTCTGTCGCTTCAGTGGTTAAATGTGTGAAGAATTAAGGTGAAGAGATGTAGCTAGTCCCAGTCGAGAGTCATAAATGCATTTGTTGAATAACTGGAATACCTCTGGAATGTTTTCCACCAGTGGCGCTAGTGTATTGTCATTTTGTATGTGTTTTGGTCTGTGGCCAAAGTGACTACAGGATCAACTGATTCCTTTGGATAGGAGGATGAACGCCGGGTATTAAACACCAAAGTGATTACTACCAATGAAGCAGACAACTATTCAACATGGATAGAAATTATCTGAGGGAGCTGGTAGGACAATTATCAGGACACTTTCACCTCAGGAGACGGGTGACATTGGGAGGGGTATAAGGTGACATTGGGAGGGGTATAAGGATAGCATTGGGAGGTATATATATATATATAGGAGGTATAAGGTGACATTGAGAGGGGTATAAGGATAGCATTGGGAGGTATATATATATATAGGAGGTATAAGGTGACATTGAGAGGGGTATAAGGATAGCATTGGGAGGTATATATATATATAGGAGGTATAAGGTGACATTGGGAGGGGTATAAGGATAGCATTGGGAGGTATATATATGTAGGAGGTATAAGGTGACATTGGGAGGGGTATAAGGATAGCACCAATAGCTCTAGGAAATCGTCCCGCATTCATGAGAAGAAGCTCAGCCTCGCTGGGGAACCAGGAGACATTCGAATACCCAATGACAACCGTGATGAACTTTCTTATGTCGTGGAATAAGGTAAAACATGTTGCAAACTGTGATTAATGAGATTGATGACCTGTACAGTGCTGGATGGCCACAAACTGAATGCTACTCTGGATTTTCAATCACACTTGTAAAAGTATTGAGATTCTTGCGTTTGCCACAAAATTTTCCAATACCATCAAAAGAGGAATTCAAATCTGCACTTAGTGAGTTTTTTTTTTTTTTACTTCAACCAAATTGGCTCAGCTCCTCCCGTGCTGTATAAAGTAAGTTTGGCTTGACTTAAATTCCATTATCGCAGCCATGATTTGAATTTCTTGTTCCTTTGTTACCACACCTAACAAGCACCAAAATAAATTCTATCACATCCAACCCGAATTCCATGAAAATTTTCCACAATCCTGTGTTTGTTTATAACTGCAATTTTCAAGTTATTTTCTTATTGACTAAAATATAAAATACTTAATCCATCCCCTGATCTTTGTTTATCCCACATTTCTGTATTGGTGTATACCGGCTAAATAAAGTCAAGCCTTCTTCCCGTCCTCAGAGCCGGTGTTGCAAGTCCCAAAAATGCATTCTCTCTTGGCTCACCGGTCACACCCGGACGGGAGTCCTCCTGGCTAGTGTTTCAATCCATAATATTCTTACTGTAAATGATGTAACTAAAGAATATGAGTACTAAAAGAGTAGTAAAATCTAACCCCCGCAACCTCTAGTCTAGTGTCATGGATAGTCAGTTTATACCAATACCTTTTGCAATACAATTCTATATTATTTTATTTATCTAATATTTTATGATTAGAAGTCCTATATCTTTTGTTCATATTAAAATGAGCATTGCTTGCTTAGGTTCTTTGTCCCTGAACTAGAGGATAGAAGAACGGGGAAGTTGTTGAAGAAACCGGCCATGTCCAGTAAGTCCTCAGTGGTATTGTTCTCAGCTAATCAGGTCATGACGATTTCTCCATTTTCAGCGAGCGATCCCTCTAGTTTTACGAAGGAGCTCGACTAACCTCGGCCGCACGCAATCACTTGCGAGGAATGGTCACGTCATAGCGCACACCTCCAAACCCACGTAAGTCCAACATCAGCTTGTCGGATAACTGGCTCATCTCAAGACATACCCAGTGATATCTGGTACTAAACCAAACAAACAACCTCCATGAGTGAACGCTTCATTCAAACAATAGATATAAAATACTTAATATTCCGGACCGCACAGCACAGCACGGCACAATTCATTCATAAAGTTTTAATTGTTAATATCAACTGGGAAAGTAGATATTTTTCATCTCGTTTATTTGTGATTGGGTGTTAAAATGAGTGTTTTTAATTTAAAAGTATGTTTATACACGGTGTCTGGAAACTAGTGGTACAACGGGAATGGTTAATCTACGCAAATAGTGATAAAGACTGATTTTTTTTTTTTCAAATTTCATCCGTTTGACTGGTCAGTGGTTGAGTGGGCATCGCGTTTGGGTCCCACCCACGCGTTCCGTGTTCGATTCCTCGGCTGGCTAAGTCCTCCATCACAACACAAGCAACATCTTACGCTTAGTGTGGTAGTAGGAGATTTTCAAATGTTGTTGGATTATTCGTAACCCGGGAATGTTTGCATTTTTTTTTTTTTTTTTTTAAATTTAAACAATCAAAAAGTGTTGTAATACCATAAAATGGGCTGCAAATGTCATATAGTTTACCGTGTATTCCACCAACTTCCGGACACTGTATTTTTTAATTTTGAAAATATATATAGTATCGGAAAGAAGTAAACAAAAACTGCACCAAAAATTGATTTTCTGTAATAAAAAACATGTTTTTCATTCTGGTGTAATTCCATAAAAATGAAAAATGTGTTTAATTCTGATAATATTAAAGTATCATTGTTTCTGTCTCAATTTGATATTTTTCTTCTGCTTTCTCAATTCAATATAATAGTAAAAATCTAGCTAAAGATTATCAGAATTATTTTTTTAATTTATTTGATACACAAAATAATCAAGCTTATTCAGAATTTTATCTATTTTATATCTATGGTTGAGAGTGACTAAACACAAGGAAATTGGTAATTAACCTATCATGTTTTTATCATCAACTCTTTGGGACCATCCATCCAGCAAGTATGTATGTTTTTACATTAATTACTCTAATAATTATTGATGATTTTTTATTGTTACTATTGTCTCTCTCCCTCTCTCATCAAAATTCATTGATAATTTAGTCTCACTCCCCCGTGGCTTGTACACACACATTCATTCTGCCTATTCTTTAATAATCTAAAGTCAATATATTGTTTACCCATTAGTTGCTTCTGTTATGAATACGTATTGATGTTATAGGCCCATTGCCGAACTATAAGAATGAACGATGATGACTTCCGAACAAACTGATTTCTGCAAGCAAGAGAAAGAATCTACTACATTTTACAGAGATGAATGTTGAATGAATGTTGGTTTATTTTGTAATTTGAGTATTTTGATGCGAGCGTGTCTTGAATTGTTGTAAACTTTTGCTGAATGGGCTTTGTTTGTGGTTTTGTCACAACCGTAGCAAAATTATTGCCGTGCGATACCGTTTTAATTACATACTAACTAAGTTGAAATAAATAAATATTTGCGCTAATTTGAGACGCATCTAAAACAATGAATTGAAGAGTTATTTTAATGCACAAATTACAGTCTCTGATCTTGTTCAAAGGGTAATTACTACACGAATTAGGTTTAACTTCGTACCTATTAATAACGACACCAATAATTCAATAAGCAAGTAATTTAGAAAAGTAGAACTTTTAAAACTACACGAGGCTCAAAATCCATTCAAACACTAATGGGCTGGCCTTGCCGTATAATTTTCTAAATCTTGATAATCTCAGTATTTTTTATATTGATGGATTTTGTGAGAGCAACATTTGTTATTATTTGTGGAATATTTTGCGTATCTACAGTCACAGTCTTTTGATTGCAGCCATTTGATTAATATCTTCATCTTGTTTCATTGCCAACGTTTGTTGTAGAAGTTTTGCGTGGCGCGCCGCTTGGGGACGACAAATCCTTGTCCAACCGTTTTGCATACGACTTGGACAATATGAAGTTAAACGATTAGCGATCCATTCAGAACCACGTTCCACATGTCTTATAAAAATGAAATTATGTTTACATTAAGCCGACTATTTACTTTTTTTTGTATTAGACTTAGGATTAAAATCAAATTTTTTTGTATCCGAAATTACAAAATTAAACTTGTTGACACAAGAATTAGTATTATTTTATCTACACTTTGTTCTCCCCTTCACATTTGTTATAATTATTCAATGGTGTAGGATTTTTTAACCTTTTTGATTACAAAATAAGCCATGTTCTTTTGTTAACAGATGAAAAACAGATATTAATATCCTACAAATAGTTCTATTTGATCTTGTCCAAAGAGTATAACAAACAATATGTAGTGAGTTTCATTTCGTGCATTTCTCCATTCTCCAAATAAAAAAGAAACAATTTCCCTTAACAGATACTATGTAGTGTTTTCAAGGGTGTAGTTTTATGTTAGTTGTAGAATAGAGTTGTAGGATATTGTTACACCTTCCTTTCCTTTGTGAAGAATGTCTGAAACCTTGGCTAAAGAAATGGTAGGAAATTAAAAACCTCTAAATCGTTTATACTTTAATTAATAAAGACAATATTAGCAAAACTCAATCGAAAATCGGAAAAAGATATGGTCCCATCCATCTGGGACTCGAACCCAGTTATTATAATCCCCAAGACACTATCTAGATAGCATTTAGTTTGGGTTTGAATCTTGCAATCATACAAGTTGGTAGTTGTCAGTGGAAGTATGATACAGTTATTATGACGGAATCGGATAGGGACACATTAGCTCAGTTGGTAGAGCTCCACCCCGGCAAGGCGTAGATCCCGGGTTTATTTCTTTTTTCAGATTATCCATTGGATTTCGCTAATGTTGTCTTCATTAATTAAAATATTACAATTTGAGGTTTTGCTCTTTACATTAAATATAAATATCCATTTATACATTTTCGTAATTTTCCATGCGTTTCAACTGTCTTTTCCCACGTTCAAACAGTCAACTCGTCAACAAATACAACGTAGAACATTGCAAAGTAATTGATTCACCATATTTCTTACTCTGAGGCTGTTAAGACGATAGACTTCGCTTTTCGGCCCATACAAAAAGGACGCCCGGGAAAAAACACTTTTCTACATCGAAAATTGCACAAAATGAATACATTTTTTTTATACTGCCTTCTAGAGGGTGAAAACTATGTCGGTATGTTTTCGAATTTTCGATGCGTTTCGTATTAACGTAAACATTCACTGTCAAATATGTACGATTTATCAAAAAATATTATTTAAGGAAAAAGTGCTGCTTACTCAACTCTCATAAAGAATTATAAAATTATAAAAAGCTACCGACGTAGCTTCTTCTTTCTAAAAAATTTTTTTTTTTTTAAATTTCAATTTCGTGAAAGTTTCGGTGTAGAAAAGTGTATTCTCCATAAACCCCTTTTCGAGCGATTTCTGTAGGTAAATTTTATGTTGTCTCATTCGCACATTTCGCATTCGCATGTATTGTAAGTGCGCGTGAGCTTATTGTGAGCGGGACAGAATGACAGACGCGGGTGTTCCGCGTGTCGTTCAAAGTCTAGCCTCTTAACTCTATTAACTCACTGTGAAAATCCATTAGTACTCTCTTGGTAATCCGAGTTACCCGATTACCCGACAATATTGTAATCCGCCGTTATTTTTTCTAGTTGAAAGCATAAAATCAAGCTCTGTAATTGACTCATGTAATTTCTATATCAGCTATATCAACTTTCATTGATTTCGAGAAAACTGAAAAAAAAAGCTCACATATATAAGTAATTGTATTTCAATTTTTTATGCCTATAATGAATTGGAGTAATATTTCTATTTTTGAAACTGATAATTCGTGGTGGAATTCCATTATAATAGTATAATAAAACAAATTTAAAACTTTTTACACTTTCAATTTATTGACCGTAACCGGTTTCAGCTTGTCAAAGCCATCTTCAGATCAGTCTGCAACCGGTCTGAAGATGGCTTTGACAAGCTGAAGCCAATTACGGTCAATAAATTAAAAGTGGAAAAAGTTTTAAATTTGTTTTATTATACTATTGAATTGGAGTAATATAATTTCAAAAAGTGTTCATTGTTTTGTCCAGCAATATTTAAGTAATTTTGATAAATAAGTTGGATATAGCAGATTTTGATGCTCACTTCTTGAAGTAGAGGCTTTTGAAACTCAACTGACCTGACACGATGGCGGGTTTAGAAACTCGTGTGTAGATAATTTTGCCAAACAATTGGCAAAATAACTGCCCGTGATTGGTTGAATCTGATATAGTTGGTTTTGATAGTAACTTCCTTTATGATATAGCGGATTTCATTTCTCACTGGCTATTTTGACATGGTTTTTGGTCGTGATAAGGGAGGGGAGGTTTTGATATTCAATCTTAGGTTCTTCTTGTTCCTTAGAAAAATGTGAACAAGATGTCATACTCTGATCATTTTGTTAAAAAATCGGATATACAAATTATAGGATTTAATTCGTTAGCAAATTCAATAATCCACCATGTGCCTAGTCTTGAGCGCCAAGTCTTGTACACCGAGGGGTTGGGTTATCGTGCTCTTATATAACTTACTATAACGCCATCTAGCTTGCTAGAGCCGACCATTTAACCAGTCACCTGAGTTTTGTTGTTAAGTGGTGTTAGTTTGTTTTTACAATATACTGTTTTAATTTTGAGAACATTTAGTCTGTGTGCATTGATTGCAATCTGCCGCTTTCACTGATTGAACACTTGCCGGGTGTTTGGGGTGGAGGATTAGTAAGGGAGTTTTGTATTGTGATGTTATACATACTGATTTGGGACTGATACACATAAGCCTGTTTTGACGACAATTTAACGTAGGTAGACATAGGAATGACGATGACGTATGCCCCGGAGCTGAGCGGACATTTAAACGACATTATATTCTACACTTATTACCATAAAATATACTTCATTTGAGTGGATATCTAACACACAACTTGTTTTATTTCCTTTTTTTAATCGAGCTTCTAAACAGATAGTATAAACAGCTCTTGCATGTTTAATTCTGTTTTGTAACATGAACACAAATGAGCCCGTAACTGTAACTTCTTTGCCCTCGGTGTATTGGTCCTTTACAAGTTTTTACTATGCTTTTGGAATAGTGGATAATAGTCACACAATTCTTTTTGATTCTTGGAGTATTCCTAGTATCTAGTGGTGTGGTGTGGTGTGGTGTGGTAGTGTGTTGTGGCATCTCCTCATCCCCTATTCCTTGTGTCCCCAGTTCACCTGTCTGCCGTCAAGTCCAATTGCATTTTCTGCCAGACCGCCCCCTCCAAGGCACGCTCCTCCACCAAGAAGCCCCCCGTCCCCCCTCGCCGCTCCTGCACCCAAATCAAACCCAAGAAGTCCACCTAACCTAACCCCACCCACCCGCTAACCATCTAACCTAACCTTACCATCCTAGAGAAGGTCCACACCATTATGACACGCAACAGATATTCTTTTCAAGTGTGGGGTGTAAAAGCAAAAACGCCACTCTCCAAAAATGTCGAAATTAAATTACAAATGCCAATTTATGCGCAATGTCTGTTGCTACAACATGGTTTTTGAGATCCTTAGAAAAATCAAAATAAAAATGGGATTGAGATGCAAAATCACCACTCTCCACAAAAGCCAATCACAAGGCTGAATTCAAAACAAATTCAACATGACCAATTTGGATTATATTTGTTAAGTTATTACTAAAAAATCACATGAAAAATGCATGGTATTATTTGAATTGGTTTTTTGTGATCGAAAACAATACTTTTGGAGTGGCATTTTTGCTTTGATAGCCCTCAAGTGTGATTGATCTGCAATTTGAAAGAAAACTGCCAAAGCCAATTTAACCTTATCGGGTTTTGCATCTCCCGACTCGTATGTGATCCATGAAGTTTCACCGCGCCGAAAAACGTGCCGAGTGACGGGATAGATTGCTTTAAAATATCCAGAATGTAAAAAGAATTTTCATATTTGATCAATTGCATTATATAGGAACTACATAATGCAATTAAGTTGTGTTAAAAAAAGACGGTAATTTCCAATTATTTTCATTTTGAGTAATATGCAAAAAAAATCTGTTCTTTTGCCTGCTATGAACAATAAAGCATATTCTTTTGCCTGCTATGAACAATAAAGCATATTCTTTTGCCTGCTATGAACAATAAAGCATAATTTTTGTTATTAATTGTTTCCATTATATATTTTTTTGTGATTAAATGGTAAATTATTTAGTTATCTTCAATAAATAGATGGAGATTGTGGCCCAAAAAGATACTACCATTTTGTTCCGTTCTCTACAATTTTTAATGGAGATGCCGTTGTTTTTACAGAACTAAATACATTATTTATTGAATAATGTATGAGTTGCTGACATTTATTTTCCAAACCCTACGCAGCTGTCGATAGTATTTTTGTTTCTGTATCCGTCGCCATATCTAACTTATTTTAGAGCAATGGTGGAGATTGCCGTCTTTGTTTCAACACTCCTCAATTGATCAAACACTCTTATATCAGTTTATCTTTTCAGTAATTATAAAACCACATACTTTTGTAAATTCCTCTCATTGAAGTATTTATCTTTCATTTATGGCTTGGACACTTTTGACATCAAATTTACCCCTTTAACATGTCGACCTTTGGAATAACAAAGTTCCATCTGTCACGATAATATCATGCTATAATAAACTCTAAAGTAGCTTTCTATAGATTCCATTATCGCGTGACGTTACTGCGTAGATGGAATTAATGTTATTCAAAGGGTCGATGTGGCAGAAGACTTGTGAATTTTTATCAAGTAGATTTTTTTGGGAATTATGCAAACGTAACGGTAATTTAGTCTTATCTATCTTTTAAAAAAAACTTATTGTAGTCAAATATACATTTTCTCATTCAAGCCTGTCTATTCATTTTGGTTAGAAAATATAAATAGATTTTTTTTTTCATAGCGGAAAAGTTACCCAGTTAAGTTTTTTTTGTTATTTTATACCTCATGATTTTCTACATTATGATTATTTTTTGCGTTAGAGATCCAAAAAAGAATAAATAAAATTGTTACATAATAATGCAGCATACGTTTATCCTTATTTATTATTAATGATTGGTTCAATAGCTACAATTTAATAGTCCATTGTGATTTAAGTACTTGGAATCGTGTTGTACCAAAATTAATCAATTAAATGAAAATAAAAGTTCTGTTTTGCTCTCCATTGAAAAGAATTGTTTTATTTCATGTAGCTTTTCTTATTTCAGGTAAGGACAAAGTACCAAAAGATGACTCTTAAACATTTTCTAGAAACACACTCTCTACTCTCATGCTTCCCTCAATAAACAGCTCTTACAGTAGAACCTAGATTTTAAGCCTAACCATTAGTTGAAAGAGAAGAACACAATTTTACAAAATGGACAGTGACTTGTCGATTTACAAAACCATTATTACAAAAAGCGCGTTTACAAATCGTGGGGATGTCTCTTAACCTTTCAGGCTAATTTGTTCGCTTTTGGGAATAACTCATATAGGTCTCATAGAAATCATTGTATCTCAATTCCTATCATGGTGAGAAATATGATTAAATGGTGTTACTAAGAGAAAACACCGCACTTTATATTCAAATTTAAAAGTTAACCACAAAATAATTAAAAAGACATTTATAAAACTAAAGTTTCCAAACGCAATTTGAAAATAATTAATAAAACTTTGGTTTTGTTTTAACCTCTTGGGCACATAAGCTTTTTTTCACGACAATTTAAGATAGGTAGACATAGGAATGACGTATGCCCCGGACCTGAGTTATTAAGTAAATACTTCTTTACGCACGCTTGACTTGAGAGGTAAACTGGCGAATGCGTTGCGAGAGACGTAATATCGAGCGTTCCGAACGTTACGGAGGCGAACGATAATAAATTTAAATTAGTTTTGAGGTTTATTCCTCACAATCTAATCACAACAACAGTGCTCAAATCCATAGTAATGACGTTTGGAATGGGTGCTGGCATTTATGCTGACAATAGTCGTGTTGTTGTTTCTCACATTCTTAACGTTGTAATCTAACTAATAACTAGCACTTTTGGATTTTTTTGAATTATCTGCTGCAAATGTGAATAAACGTCGCTCTCTAACTAGAATCCGCATCAAAAAAGTTTTATTTTAAACTTTGTAAGAATTAAGTCAACAATCCCATTCTAAGCGTAATTCCCATAATATAATTAATCAAATTTTCATTTAGAGTGTGCGAACTCAGTGCATTGAAACGACTGATTTGTCACGATGATTGGAATGGTTTTATTCGATGCCAGAAAGAAAATTAGATTAGATATACTAAAGAAATACTTACTTCAGTCGTGTGGTCTAATGCACACTCATATTTGTCACGATGATTGGTAACAATCTAAACGAATCTTCAATATATACACTGATGATTGGAATGGTTTTATTCGATGCCAGAAAGAAAATTAGATTAGATATACTAAAGAAATATTTACTTCAGTCGTGTGGTCTAATGCACACTCATATTTTTTTATTAATTATGTTTACACAAAACTAAAAATAAGTGAGGTGACATTGTGTGATGTGAAAATTATATGTTTTATCACCTTTCAAAAACAGTTTTAGTTTTTGGAAATGTTCAAAAATATTCCATTTATTTGAATTTTATTTCAAAGCGGAAATATTTTGACCTTCTGACAAAATAAGCTCGTGGCCTGAGGGGTTAAGATGCATTTAACGGTAATCTTTTTACAAAGTCTCGAATTTGATCCATTGAAGCTTCGAAAGGGAAATATAATTGGTCTACTTCAGCTGATTAACTCGTCCCGAGGATTGTAGTCAATATTTATGGTTTTTTTTTGTGATATTTTATTAAAATGGTAAAATTATTCTTCAGAAAATATCCCCTTTTAAATATTAATTGAAGTACTGCTGTAATAAATTCAATAATAAATAATAGTAATATTAATAATCATTAGAAAATACAGATAGTACAAAATGTTGAAAAAGATTTATCTAGTTCCAAATAACAAAGTTATTATTTTACAAAATACACATATTGAATTTAGATGCATTGATAGTATTTATTAAAGGCATGTTGGTTGTACTTAATAGAAATTTCTAAGGAATATTATTATATTATTGTGTGTTTGTTTGTTTGTTTGTTGTCAGTTTATTTAATGCTATTTGCTCGGCATGAAGTCCATCTCGTGGATAGTACATAATATATTATATTATTGGGATTATTATTTGAAACACCTATCTTGTGCAAGTGAGTGAGTGTGTGTGTATGCAGGAATGAACCCCGCTGTATGTATCGTTGTGATTTATAAACTCAGTAAGTGTTTCTCTTCTTGCAGCCAACAAAGGCCCATCCGTAGAGCACAAGACGGTGGCGGACTGGGTTAATACTATCATACCCTTCAAATTAAGCAAATAGTTTACCAAAATGGTCGTGGATCTCTAATAATTCTATTACAATTCATGGATGATGAACAATGTCAGTATGTCAATTGTAATTTAAATTTAAAAGTGAATACAACAACATTACACCTCTTTGATAAATTTGTGTTTTCATTTGTTACTTGTATTAATCCCGCAATAAGAAACATAGTTGACAAGTTGACTGACACGTGGAAGGAAAGACAATACGAAATGTCTGAAGGCGGTGTTCGTCGCGTCGCGTTTCGCGCCCCGGTTACTCTTTGACAAGACCCAGTGGACAATTACTGTAATATAACAAACACCTTTAAAGCGACAAAGGCGTATTTTATAACAAATATTATATACAAGTGTTAATTTAAGTGAAGTAAATCTTATTTACGCGAATTTATCAAGTGTGTATCTCGGCAGCCGGCAGCCTGCAGGCTGGTCTCCGGTTGGGCCACTAGTTAGGGCTGATGAGTGAGGAGTGATAGAGAATAGAGTGAGAGGGTTGCTTGCTTGCTTGCTTGTGAGGATAGACTGACTGAACCAATGTAGAGGGAAGCACACATGTCGACTGGACCTTAATGTCTAACATTCTCTTTTCAGACTCGTAATTAGACAGTAGTCCAGAGCGGTCCCAAACAATATATCTATTTTATTGCAAGAACCAAATTGTCCTATGGTCTCCGAGACGCTCATCATGTCCATCACACCTCCGGGACATTTGTGACTTTCACATTTCAATCAAATTCCTACATTTTGCTGTAGATGTCATTCATTGTAGATTTCTTGTTAAACAAACGATCGCATAATACATACATGTCATGTTCTCTGCGTGTATACATATTGTTTGTAATACGTTTCTGATTCCCTTTCACATTGTGGTCCTTCCTGTGTTACTTCAACTGCAACTGCAACAATCACTTCTGATCTCTGAACGGTTGCTGATAAGCAAACAAACAAATGACCAGCAACTAAACCTGTCACAAGTCACAAGAGTTCTGCGACATGAAAAGGAAAGGAAATGTTACTTATTCATTTTATACCTAAAGAATTATAAATGAAAACCCAAAAGGAAAGATTAACTTATTAACACAATTTAACCAAACTAAACTAAAACACAATGCTTTATATTCAATGTGTACAAAACTATATTGTTTCTTCCACAAAATGCAATATGCAAATTCCAACAAAGAAAGAATACAATGTTTGGATTCGACAGCAATTTATTTTTTAATTTCCTTAACACATATTTTTAAGTTTACGTATTATTATTCATTGTGTTAATTTATTTTCTCAAAATGTATTTAATATCAATAATTAACGTTAATGTTAATCAAAGAGATGTTTCTTTTAAGTCTGGAGAGTACAATGAAAATAATTGTTTGGTTATGGCGGATGAATGTTATCCATAGCGCTAAGTAACTCCCATTTACAATTGTTCACATTCAGAGTTCGTTATTAATCAAAAAAATGTACAGATTCATTAAAAAAAAAAGTTGAAATTACGTATATATATATATATTTTTGTTTTTTGTGTCCTTTGGATTTCATAAAAACAGATTGTAATAATGATATTTGGTTTGTTTTGAAATGAAAACTGCCTTCTAGACAGATGTCATACGTATAATTATATAGTTATGTTATAAGTTTGTCCTTATATTAATTGAGTGATTGTAATGAAGCATATTGTATTGTAACACAACTCTAAACTCTCAATTCTCAGCGAATGTTACTTCCCGTAACATGGACTGCGGCTGTAAGGGATTTGTGGGTTAATTGTATTGTTTCTTTTGTCCAACTTTAGAAAACAATAAATCATTTTAAAATCACATGTGTATTATTTTATATGGCTTATCAAAATGAACTAATACTGTATATCTGTGCAATCTAAAAGACAGTTGACTGTTGTTCAAACCCAGTGGCTCTAATGCTCCTTAATTGTTTGAGAATGTAATGCTGCTATACTGAAGACATTCTATCAATTCTTAGTGTGAATGTTGGCAAAAACCAGAAATAAAAAAATAAAAAAATAAAAAAAAAAATAGATCAGAGGTCCATCTCAAAGTCTTGTTATCAAAGAACGTATAATAAAAGGTAAGGAAAATGAATTGTAACCAATGCAAATACGTCCTGAAGCGTGTCAACTCAACAATTTGCAGCGAAATTTCAGAACAAAAATTTTCAGCTGCTGTTTTTATACTAAACAATTTGAGTTCCAATTACTTGGAACCTGTGGTACCATGGCATCCTAATTTGTCGAGTTTTGCAAGGCTGAAGGAGGTCGGGAAGGAAAGAAGAAAAGAAAGAGGTAGGTCGGCAAGTATATATATCTGGTTTTTTCAGCTGTGGTCACCAAAAAGCAAAATCCATTTCAAGCAATGTTTTGATTCTGAATGTTTGTCTTTCACTAGGGTGATACTGAGAGTATCTTCTGCTATTGAATAAAGAAATCTATGGAACCTACCGTTCTGTTGCAGAGTAAAATTTTTATTTTTTAAACTTTTTCAACGGCAAAAAGTTCAGTAGATTTTGTTTGTTTTAAAAATAACCGCCAAAAAAAGAAAAGCAGCAGGATTCCTTCTGCAGTTTTATTTCAGCCGGTGTATTTTCCTTAACAAAAAATGTTTTATTACTTACTTGTTTTCCAGGAAACTCCTGGACGTCATAAGATTGCATTGTCAATGTTTACAAATACCTACACCAATCGCTTTAGTAATTTTATTTTAACACAAACTTATTTACAAAAATGACAATACACAGATGCGATCTGCAGCTTACGGGTCAACAAATAACACATTTGGTAATCAAAATAAGTATTTATTTATATTTAGGTCAGTTCTTTTTATGGAATTTATAAAAGTACAAAAATAGTACATGAAAAATGGTATACATACCATTATGTTTACGGAATTTATTACACTTTTGCAATAAATTATTATTGTCAAACAATTTTACAAAAGTTATTAAGCTGGTCTGTTTGGCACAAAATAACATTCAAAATGATTATTCAAACTCTACTACGTCTACTTTAAAAATAACAATAATGTTTAAATACAAGTACCTACATAGAAAAGGTATAAATTTTTTAACAATCTCATTTATATCAGTGGCTCAGTTGTTGAGAACTTAAGTTTCTCTTTATAATCTTCGTACGTGATTTTGTTGAGGTCCTAACTACCTGGAGCCAGAACAACTATGACAACCCCATTTTAGAATTATTGTGCAAAAGAGGAAGATTAGTAAACACCTGGCTAGTCAGATCTGGTTACTAAACACAGATGGTGGTTTAGTGCAGAATTTAAAAAAAAAACTCCACTGAGCAAAAATATATCGGGGCTATATTATCTTCAGTATGAGTGGGCGTGGTCTTTTTTAGGAGAGGAGGGAGTGAACATGTTGTAGGAGGGAGGAAGCACAAAAGCCGGCAGATTTTTCCACAGCCGAGGTGTTGAACTCAAGAACGAGTCGTAGAAGCGACCTATTCTTACGTGACAAATGATGGATTAAACTCGTTCCGGCCGCCTCAGTTTTGGACTAGTTCTTAAAAGTGTCAACAGAATAGAAAAAATACCGCGAACACAATGTATGGTCGATGAAATATCACTTTGACAGAAGACACAGTTTCGCGCTCATTTCACTTCTGTTGTATTGCGTTTATCAATTATCATTTTAATTAATATGGATTGAGAAGTTTGGATGCGTGCGGAGCAGAGACGAAAAACGGTTAATTTATGCGAAAAACTATGTCATTTTCGAATATTCGCCAAGCCAAGTGTTAAGTCCAGTACCTACGGTCAAGCTGACACTTTATTTTATATACGTTTGTTTAAAAAAATATAAAATGTCAGTTTATGGATAAAAATATTTTAAATAAATTACGTATATTAATAATAAATCCAACAATTAACTCTATAATATTAATTTAACTTCGAAAGTTCTTACTTTGATGTCATTTTATTGTCTATGAAAGTGGGCGAGGCCAGATAACATAAGATGTTTGGGGACAACATAAATCGAGCGCTACCCTACAAAATGCTTGGCTGATAGCGGCCTCAGATGAATCGATGTAAAAGTTAGAAACAGCGGCCGTAAGTTTCTTTCATAATGAAGAAAACAATAATCAAATGTTCACCATAAATCAAATACTATTTACACGTGTCTGTATTTTACATACTAAATATGCTATAAAATAACACCAGGAGGCATAACGGTCCGGTACATTAGTACGACACTTTGAAATATCTTACTAATGACCCAGACAACATCAACATTTTATTTTATTCTGTAGATTTTGTTTATTTTCATATATCACATATGCAACATCTGCATACAGGGATAGCCACTGATCCCGCGTAGATAAGTTTGAATCAATATATTCTCTCGTTGGGCTGAAGGCCGACGGCGTGTTCGCTAAGGGTCCACAGCTTCTTGGCTTTGGCCGCGTCACAAGCCTCCAGCGAGGCCTGTTTCACTCTGCAGTCCATGAAGTACTTGCTGGTGATTTCGGAGAGTCCAGGTTCCACGCACGCGTACACAGATGTCTGGGCTCCTTCATTGAGAGTCTGCATTAGAACAAAATATAACTTCAATGGTAGAGTATATTTTAAAAGTATTTTCATCTTAAAATAAAATGATTTCCCTCGAGACCCGTGTCATATTTGGGGATGCTGTGTGGAGGTTCTTTTTGAGGAACGGAAGAAATTAGCAACAAGCTGTTTAACTCAGAATGAGTTTTAGAGATTTCATGTTCTCTTTGGGGATGCTATGTGGAGGGTCTTTTTGAGGAACGGAAGAAATTAACCTGGGTCTTGAAGAGACCCATGTTGTAGAAGGGAGGAAATACAGGCCGGCAAATCTTTCCACAGCCGAGCTGTTGAACTCAAGAATAAGTTGTAGAGCTTACATGTTCTCATGTGACGAATGTCAACTGAGTACAAATGTTGGGTGTGCATTTGGCGTGTTTCCCGACAATGCATCAGTGACAAAGGGCTCAATGACGCTAGTTTCTCGAAGCATCTTCCAATGAAATACTGGTGGAATAAGGACAGCATTCCCACCTGATCCTTGCGCTCTAAAGATTGTAATCCATTTGTCAAGATAGAATCCGTCAAGCGAATCACCTATTCCTGCACTCAAGGGTTTTTTTCCACACCAAAGCAACAAATTCCTATGTGAATGCCGTATATAAAAGAAACTAAGGGAGATATGGCATGAAAGTGTGACAAATGTCGCCAAGCCAAGACCAACCTGCACTGACTGTCAAATGAGTTGTTGTCAAATGGTTTTTTATTTAAACAAATCTGTAGTTTAATTCGAAGATTGATGAAATTTTGCACACTTGACCTTAAAAAGAGTAGAAAGGTCCACTGTCATCGCTCAACTTGTTGAAGGCCAGCAAACTAAAAATATATTATTTCAATACGACTTAAAATATTTGACAGTTCTCACCTTTCTTACGAATTCAATTTTTGTGATATAATACAAAAATTACATCAAAATAATGTAGATAAAACGAACTTCCTAATAATCACTCACTATGCTTTCCACAATGGATTTATATAAAAAAAAATGAATAAATATAGACTTTGAATATGACAGCGTTCATATTATCAAGCGGCAGCCATTTTGTCCGCCATCTTTGGTGCCCGGCGCGTCGTTAGCAATTAATATTAATTATTCGGAGAAGCTAAATGCTATCCAGTAATTCGTAATATCAAGAACAAGAATGGCCCAAGCGATTCTAACCTTGTTCTTCATACAATTTCTTTATACATAAGGGGCAAAATCGCTTCAAACATCCAGACCCGCCGGGGGGACTGCGGCCTACAAGAGATTAACCTCTCGTTATGGTTAACCTCTCGTGAAAGTTAACCTCTCGAGGTTAAAGCAGAGGTACCCAACCCCGTGCCCGCGAACGATTCTTATGTGCCTGCCACTATTCGACAGAGACAGAATTTTTTCATAAACATTAACTAAATAAATTACTTGCCAAAATCAAACGGGGCAAAAGGCTCCCAGGGAAATGTGAGAACTTCTGGGTTGAGTTAATATCATTTTTTTATTTAATTGGCCGAGAGAGGCGTTGTTTCGGTAAGACCGATCCTGATATCTTATTCAATGATAATGTTATGTATAAATCTATGTTTCCAGGAGTAACAGTCAACAGTCTGACTCCCGGTGTGGTGGTCACAGACATTAAAATGAATTATTTCTATTTATTATTATTTGTTAGAGTTTTAATTTTTCTGAGTGCCTAGGTTTATTAAATACGTTTGTTTGTTTGCGATATTGTACAATATTTTCACTGTCTTAGTTGATCTCGAACAATTTTAAAGTTATAACATCAAACCTTTATATTTTTTTGATGTGTAAAGCTAATTGACTCTTGTCGGCCGCTTAATTTAGAATTTGACATTGGCAGCACCCCCCCGACCCCCCGCCGTGGTGCCCGCCACCCTGCCGATATTTTAGAATGTGCTCTAGAGTACAAAAAGGTTGGGAACCCCTGCCTTAAAGCATAATTTTGATACTTGATGATATTTTGCACACTTGACAAACAAAATAAGAGGAATATTACTGTCTACATCGGATTTGGAAAAACTTTGTGTAAAGCAGGGGGGGGGGGGGGGGGGCTTTTTGAATAATAATAAATAAAGTATGTTTTACCTTGCAAAATATTCCATTGATGGTATTGGTGAAGAATCTCACAAGAAAAGAGGCATCTCTCAAAATGTCTGTGACCACCACACCGGGAGTCAGACTGTTGACTGTTACTCCTGGAAACATAGATTTATACATAACATTATCATTGAATAAGATATCAGGATCTGACTTACCGAAACAACGCCTCTCTCGGCCAATTAAATAACAAAATTATATTAACTCAACACAGGAGGTTCTCACATTTCCCTGGGAGCCTTTTGCCCCGTTTGATTTTGGCAAGTAATTTAGTCAAGTAGCGAGTAACTCGCCGCTTGACTGACTAAAATGCTACTTCTAAAATGGTGTTCGGACACGTTTTTTACTAAAATACTTGTTACTTGACTAAACTACTAGCTAGCCTAGTCTGTACGGGCCATAAGTTTGTCATCTTTAGAAATGCTGTGTGAAGGGTTTTTTTCGAGGAAAGAAAGAAGTGAACGAGAATTTTGAAGAATCCGTGTTGTAACATTCTATTAGTGGCAACATAATACAACGGTTTTGCAAACTTCCAAATTTAGAAAAAAATGTTTTCTTGCAATAATTGCTCCTACAATGTTTTTAAAAAAAAATAAATTATATTAACTCCACACAGGAGGCCCTGACGAAAATAATTTCCCTCAGGGCCTCTGTCATCTTTGAAGATGCTGCGTAGAGGGTCTTTTTGAGGAGAGGAAGGAGTGAACATGGGTCTTGAAGAGACCCATGTTGTAGGAAGGAGGAAACACAGAGGCCAATCGTGCTACAGCCGAGCTGTTCAACTCAAGAACGAGTCGAAGAAGCGACCCACTCGCATATGACAAATGTCAACCGTGTACATATGTTGGGCGCACGTTTGTCATGTTTCCCGACTATGCACCGGCGCCGAGGGGATCAATGAAGCTAGTTCCTCAGAGCATTTTTCATTGAAATACTGGTAGAACAAGGATAGCATTCTCTCCCGACGCCTGTGCACTAAAGATTGCAATTCGTTTGTTAAGACGGGAGAATCTATCAAACGAACCGCCCGTACTTGCAGAGTTGAGGGTATTTTTCACGTATTTTGGCTCCAGACCAGAGGTGGCTGCCAAATTCAACCATGGGGCGCACTTGCGATTTGTACAGGGTTAGCAGTTGTGTACTATTGAAGTATCGGCGGGCCCTGTACAGTACGCCCAGTTTTTGAGAGGCTAACTTAACTCTGGCTTAGAACTGGTCACTTACAGCCGTTGTGTCCAATCGTAATAATCAACTACTGAGTCGAAATCTCGGCTCAACCCTACTCAAATGCATAAATATATTCTTTCCAAACCACAATCATTGCCATACACTACTCAACTTAAGGAAGCTACCCTGGTGGATTGAGGTTTCCTGAGGATGCCGTACTTATAAAAACTGACAACAGAGTCTGACATCTGTCATCTCTGTGTCATCTCATTTACACCAATTCACACTCCTGCCGGTTTTTTAGAATTGCGTTTTTTAATTTGAATTATGGACATATTGACTACAGTAGTTATTGTGGGATGGACGAAAATGCATGTTGATTATATTATAGGGCCACACAAGAGGCAATAATAGGCAGATATTAATTATATCGAAATAAATAATGGGAGGATTTTCCAACCGTTTTAAGATGACATAAAATGTGTTTTTTATATGTTTTGCGCCCAATTTTGTCATGAAATCAATTGCTTGTAGCTTTATGATTCTCTGCAACTGGAAATGTTCACATTAGAAAACGAAACTGTTTCAAAATTTGCCCATCCGCATCCAACAAAATCGTAATAGAACAGCTGAGAACAGCTGTTAAACGTCAGACTATGGTCAAACTGTAAAATAAATAAAAAAGAAAGTCAAGCCAACACTTTATTTTCGACATATTAAATACGTTTGTTTAAAAAATATAAAATGTCAGTTTATGTATTACACTGTTTAAAAGAAATAATTTATGTAAATAATAAATACAATTATTAACGTTTTAATATTAATTTAACGTGAAAAGTGTTTACTTTGACGTCATTTTATTCTCTACTATAAACAGGAAGGTCCCACACACGAGTAGTCAAAGTTATTACGTTGGACACAGGCAAATAGGAGCGTTTCCTGAAGATCTCTATAGGATCACTTGACTGAGTGGCGCTTCTCGGTATACTCAGATTTATCAATTGAAAAGTTGGTCACAACGGCTGTTAGAGTTATACCGAGCATATCTATGGAGGGCCTGTTCGGAAGAATGCTACCGTTGAAGGACACCAGATTGTCGTTTCGATCCCTTTTAGAAGTAATCAGACATGATTGGGTCTTTGAAACATTAAATTCGACGAGATTATTCTTACCCCAAGAGAAAACACTCTCGAGGTAAGTGTCCATTCTTTGCTTCAAAGCCCTCCGAGCCGTTGGAATTTGTGCACCCTTTGGGGGCTTGTCAAACAAAAAGCTATCATGGACTGTACTGTCATCCGCGTAACAATAAATTGGTGCACATGTCAACAGGTCATTGATGTGCAATAAAAACAAAATCAGAGGCAGAACCGATCCCTGTGGGACACCAGCGTTTATCGAATGCGAGGAAGAGGTGAAACCGTCTGAATCGCGTAAACGCACTTATTGCACAGAACCGGTTAACGCTTTAAATAGTGTATCACTTTTTTATCAAAATAAAAAAATTAAGAGACAAATTCGTTTATTTGCTGTTGTTTTAATGAAATAAAAACTCTTTTTCATCGGTCAAGTTACTTGGTCAGCATTTCATGACTTTATGGGAATGCTTTTGCCCCGGTTTCATTAGTAAATCAGGATTTTAGGGGAGTTGTTCGGATAGCAATAAGTCATGAATCGATAGCCGCTTGTAAGCGACTGAGACTTGCACGGACTCCATTTGAACAGAGCCACTTGATGAGACTAGTGTCGTATCTAATTCTAGAGGATGTCTGGAAACTTGTAGTGCAAGATTTATTATTAGTAAATCAGGATTTTAGGGGAGTTGTTCGGATAGCAATAAGTCATGAATCGATAGCCGCTTGTAAGCGACTGAGACTTGCACGGACTCCATTTGAACAGAGCCACTTGATGAGACTAGTGTCGTATCTAATTCTAGAGGATGTCTGGAAACTCGTAGTGCAAGCGGGAAATGGGTGAGTCTACATCACAAAGCGAACACTAAGATTAATCACTGAATTGTGTCTTCCACATACATACATACCTTTTCCTTTTAACTTAGATGCCAAATGATTGGACATCATGATGTTGCACAGCTTGGAATTGGCATAGGCCACTATTTCACTTTTAGTGTTGGTGAGATCCAAGTGCTCCAAGTCCAGTTTGGCCATCCGGTGAGTCTCTGAGGAAACATTGATGATGCGGGATGGAGCAGACTTCTGGATGAGCTCTGCAATTGCAATAATTATTATTATTTAAACTGTCAACCAATTCAATAATTATTATCTGTTGGTGCTATATTGTGGCGACTCAGCATACATCTTAATCTTAATATAATAAAATAGTGGTACATGTTCATAATACGAGACCAACTGCAAACGATGGACTTGTAATTCCCGGATACCTAAATAAATACGGTCAAAGAACTCTCCTCGTTACCTCATTCCAATGATTTACAACATGTTACCCAATTGAATAAAAATCTGTGAATTGATTTTCAGAAGGAAAAATGTATGCTAAAAAAATGGTTATGTGAAAGAATTTTTTTGTTTTTTTTTACATTAGCTCCACACAGGAGGCCCTGAGAGAAAAATTCCCTTTTAAGGGAAATAAAAAAATTTTAAAGGAAGGGAAGGAGAGAAGGTCCTGGGAAGGAAAAAGGTTTGAGGGGTGGGTAGGAATCTGGGGATAAATAAGTCCAGGAGTGATGGACGTGTGAAGCCATTTCTCCCACTGCGGCGCAAGGCGATGGGTCGAGGGGGTCCGGCTGAAGAGATCAAAAGGTCTCCCTCAACCAGTCCTTCCTGATCCGGCCTAGCACGCAGATGGTCGGCATCCACCCCCAAGTGCCGGACAAACCTAACCCCATGAACCCGGACACCCCTGCTGAGTCACCAAACGTAGTGAACCACTTGGGGTGACCTGTGGTAGAGGTGTTGGTCGTCTAATAAATGGTTCCCGGGGCGGCGGTACCCTCCCAAATCGAATGTACTAATAATTGTACTCTATCTCTATTTGTCTTCTTTTAATATTAATGTTTTTCTATTATATTTTTTTTCTCTTTCTTTCATTTCTCTGTTCTTTATAATTTATAAATGTTATTAACAATATATTTTTTTAAATGTATGTAAAAATATATGTATGTATGTTTATAATATAATAATGTGTTTATTTTATTTATCTATCTCAATTTTTAAAAAGTAAATGTTAAAAGACCCTGTTACAAACTGATATCAATCAGTTTAAAGGGACTTAATGTAAATAAATAATAAAAAATAATTTTTTAAAAAGTCCAAACTCATGTATTTCGAGTTAAGTGACCTTTAACCTGTCATTGGCCGTACATATTCCGGTGTACCATCGATTTTGGAAGCGATTTTGTCCCTTATGTATAAAGAAATTGTATGGAGAGCAAGGTCAGAAATGCTTGGGTCATTCTCGTTCTTGACGTAACGAAATACTGGATAGCATTTAGCCACTCCGAATAATTCAAATTAATTCACGATGACGCGCCGGGCATCAAAGATGGTGGACAAAATGGCTGCCGCTTGATAATATGAACGGAGTCGTATTCGAAGTCTATATTTTTTCAATGTTTTTTTTATATAAATCCATTGTGGAAAGCATAGATTTAAGTGATTATTAGGAAGATTGTTTTATCTACATTATTTTGATGTAATTTTTGTAATACAGTACAATCTCACTAATCCGGCACTATTAAAAACCAGAGGGTGTCGGATTATTGGAATGTTCGGATTACTGGATTATGTAGAGAAAAAATCATAATAAATAAAACAAAGCATTTCATAAAGAGAATATAATGTATGTACATATTTGTGTTCTTGTTTGACAGGTTTTATTGTAACTGTAACATAACTCAAAATTACATAGTTTTAAAATATTCCTTCATTGAGGTCTGCTTTTGACTTCTTTAAAATGCAACATTATTCTTACTTCAAAACAACAGGCAAATACGTACACACGTGCACACGAGATAAGTGTTGATATTAGACTGCTAGACGGCGACGCGGCGATGGAGCGCATATCATTATTACTAAATACAAAAGTTTAAAAAAACTACAGGCCGCCTCAGAACAGGAAACCCTAGTGAGGAGGACTGTGAAAAAAGACAAAAAATGTATACTTACATAATGTACTTATACCTACATAATGTACAAACTTTGCTATTAAAACTAAAAAAAAATAAAAAAAATAAAATAAAAAAGGCGCGGGCGGAGGGTGCCGGATTATTGGATGTATCGGTTTAGTGAAGTGCCGGATTAGTGAAATTGTACTGTTTATCACAAAAGAAATATTATAAAAATTGAGTTCGTAAGAAAGGCGAGATATTTTACGTCGTATTGAAAAAAAATATTTTTCCTATGCTGGCTTTCAACAGGTTAAATGCTACATCTACAGCGCCCTTGAGGTGATTTCTCACAAAAACGGCGCTCTACAAATTATCCAATTATTATCTCAAAATAACCATTAGAGGAAGAACACTGACATGTTGGAATAATCAATATAGTGGCAGTTCGTTGCCAATCTCATCAAGAGTTCAATCGGATATTATGAAAGGAAAAAAAAAATTCTGTATTGGTCTTCCATATTACATATTTTTCCCTAGATGTATAGGAATTTCACTGCATCTCTTAAGGGGGGGGTTAAGGGTGGGGAAGGCGGAAAGAAGGGGGTTCGCACGACGGGTGGAAGCGGAAAAGACGAGGAACGCGGTCGGGGAGGAGTAGGTAGTAGTAGGAAGGGAAAGGATAAGCACGGGGAAACAATATCTTTATTTAAGTGGCATGCACGCCGGGAACTCACTACTAAATTAATAAATAATATTTACCCAGCAATAAGTTGGTAAAGAGGAAGGGGCCAAAGTGATTGGCCTGCATCAGGTTATCCAGGTTATCAGAAGTCTTCTTGAAACTGCCGGAAGCTTGCCCCGCATTGTTCAGAAGAATGTGGATGCTCTCTTCTTCAGCTATTATTTCCTTGGCACACTTCCTAACGCTGGCCAGGGAGCAGAAGTCTATGCCCTTCACCTGTCAAAGATAATCGTTTTTAATTTATAAATCTTTAAAATTGTAGCAGACCATTCAACTCCCAAGCCCCAGACAGGTCAATGAAATTGATTGAAACATAAAAGAGATTAATGCAATCAATTGAAACATAAAAGAGATCAATGAAATTTATTGAAACTTGAAAGAGATCAATGCAATCAATTGAAACTTGGAAGACATCAATAAAATCTATTAAAACTTGAAAGATCAATGAAATTGATTGAAACTTGAAAGAGATCAATGAAATCAATTGAAACTTGAAAGAGATCAATGAAATTGATTTAAACTTGAAAGATATCAATAAAATTGATTGAAACTTAAAAGAGATTAATGTAATCAATTGAACCTTGAAAGAGATCAATGAAATTGATTGAAACTTAAAAGAGATTAATATAATCTATTAAAACTTGAAAGAGATCAATGCAATCAATTGAAACTTGAAAGATATCAATAAAATTGATTGAAACTTGAATGATATCAATGAAATTGATTGAAACTGGAAAGAGATCAATGAAATCAATTGAAACTTGAAAGAGATCAACGAATTGAATGAAACTTGAAAGAGATCAATCCAATCAATTGTAACTTGAAAGATATCAATGAAATTGATTGAAACTTGAAAGAGATCAATGCAATCAATTGAAACTTGGAAGAGATCAATAAAATCTATTTGGCTGATTTCGATCACTGGGGCGTAAGGTCGAACCCTGGTCAAACCAAATTTTTATTTTATTTTTTAAAGTCTTAAACATTTTAAAATAGATGTTTTATAATAAAAATTACTTTTTTTGCAGTTTGATTTTTTAAAGTGTCTATTTATCTAATTTATAAATGTTTATTCGCCAAATATTAAACATTAACCACTGGAGCGACAGAGCATTTTAAAACTTTTTTTTCGAATTGCTAAAGGAAATTTTTCCGCCCACATTAAAAAAATCATACCTACGAATTTGAATATGGAGACATAACTGATTATAGTTCTACTTATATAGTCAATGAGTTCACCTGTCTTTTGTCTATCATCACATATTCGTAGGATTTATAAAAAATATATTATAAAATCGTTAACTTTGAAACATTTTAAAGAATCTACAGAATATTTGCCATATTTTGGCAGCAAAGCAATTTGTGGTTTTGGAAATAGTGCCATATTGTGGTAAAAAGCGTTTGAGTGGATTCGGGCCAAATGTAAAACATTTTATTAAGATTTATTATTTTATTAAGATTTAATTAAGATTTATTATTTTATTAACATTTTATTAAGATTTATTATTTTATTAAGATTTACCTACACACATACACAGAAAATTTACTAGGTATAATAACACAAAAGTAAAAGAAGTCGGTGAAGCCCAGGGGGAAGTACCTGGCTATTCAGATCCGTCTCGGCAGTGCACACCCACTACGTGGTGGGCGGGATCGGGAGAGATTAGTTGAGGCAGACCTTTTGACCTCTCCAACCGGACTATCTCGACCCATCGCCTTGCACCGCAGTGGGAGGGATAGATTCACATTCCTGAACAAATTGACCCCAGATTCCTAACCACTTCTCACCTTTATCCTTCCCAGAACTTCCTCTCTTTCCTTTCCCTCAAAAGACCCTCCACACGGCATCCTGAAAGATGACATAGGCCCTGACGGATTTTTTTTCCTCCTTTCCTTAGAGCCTCTTGTGTGGAGATAATGTACTTACCATTACTCTGAAACAACTAATAACTGCAAATACGTCTACAAACATTCACAAAAAACTTATCTCAGCCTGGATCAAAAATCAAGATTTTAACTTCATTCAAAACATAATAACTCCAAACCAAACGTAAACAAACTATAAAAAATGTAAGATATATATATACAAATTTTTTTATTAATTTTTTATATAAATAAACAGTTTAAAATAAGCACTAATTTAAAAATTAAATAAAGAAGAAAATTTTTACTACAACACATAAATACTTGTCACACTTAAACATAACCACGTAAACACCTCAGCACAGGTTCTCCTAGTGAGGTGTTCACGAAACAAACAACATTACCCAACCACAGTTTCACAGTCACTAACCTACCTTACACACAACACAACAAAAAGTTCATAAATTATGTTATTAGCTATTATGTATAAATATTAATAACTTTATGTGAACGCTGTAATATTATATAGAAAAAAAAAAAAATAAATAAATAAATAAAAATGTAAAAATAGGACATGCCCAAATTACTTGACTGTAAATTGAAAACCAAGGATAAAAAAAAATAAGTTTTAAAAGACATCTGAAAATAGATGTAAGTATTTTCTTTTACGGTTGGTATTTTTCTATTAAGCAATAAATGCAAAAAAACTAATCCTGAAACGGAAGAAGAACCCCCTCTTTCATACATCAAAGGTTCAACAGATAAAGTCAGTTGAATCCTCAAAAGTAATAAAATCAAAGCCATTTATAAATCGGAAAATAAAATCTCGTCTCTATTAAGAAGTCCATTCCACTTGAGTCACATGGTATTTATAAAATACCATGTGGAACATGTGAAAAAATGTATATTGGACAGTGTAATAGAAAAATATTGTGTAGAATTGCAGAACATAAAGTAGATGTTATTAATAAACGCTTAACTTCATCCATAGTCCAACTCATCCTTACAGGGTCATAAAATAGACTTTAATAATGCCACAACAATTGCTAGCATTTATAATGAAACAAAAAAGAATTTACCGCAAGCTATAGAAATTCATAAACATAAAAATAATATGAATACCAGAAATGACTCAATCAGAATTCCCAACACCTGAAAAGTTATAATTGATCAAAATTCCCCCAAAACGGCATTTCCAAAATCCTCAGAAGTACCTCCAATTAGTTCAAAGCCACCCAATCAGGTCTCTACACGCAAATCGCCTACCCCCTCAACCGTCAAATCACCTTCTATCCGTGTTCTTCGTTCTCGACTTAAGATTTGATATGCACTTACTTAGGTCTTGACTTCTGGACTGAACAGACACGCGTAAGCGATGAGTTTGATACAAAACTCAAGACATAAGGCCTCTGAAGATGGATAGTGAGATCTGTCCGAAACGTCAAGAGTTAAAAAGTCCTTCTAAGTACTACGTTACGCGGATATACCTAGAATATTATCCTACATCTTACACCCGTGAAAATCTTAATCATAATGATTATCTATATACAGGGTGTAACAGGACGTACCCGAGAGATTTTACCCAGCGATTCCTTTAAAGAGTTAAAAAGTCCTTCTAAGTACTACGTTACGCGGATATACCTAGAATATTATCCTACATCTTACACCCGTGAAAATCTTAATCATAATGATTATCTATATACAGGGTGTAACAGGACGTACCCGAGAGATTTTACCCAGCGATTCCTTTAAAGAGTTAAAAAGTCCTTCTAAGTACTACGTTACGCGGATATACCTAGAATATTATCCTACATCTTACACCCGTGAAAATCTTAATCATAATGATTATCTATATACAGGGTGTAACAGGACGTACCCGAGAGATTTTACCCAGCGATTCCTTTAAAGAGTTAAAAAGTCCTTCTAAGTACTACGTTACGCGGATATACCTAGAATATTATCCTACATCTTACACCCGTGAAAATCTTAATCATAATGATTATCTACATACAGGGTGTAACAGGACGTACCCGAGAGATTTTACCCAGCGATTCCTGAGCACCCTGTATTTAGATAATCACATATGAATTATATAAAGAGGGCCATTATCATCTTTCAAAATACATCTATCACCTGATAAAAAATCAGAAATCAATATCAACATGTTTTGAGAAATAATAATTATTGATAACCTCCATGGGTGTCGGTTGAGTGGTTAAGAACTTCTACTTTGTATTCAGAGGTCACGGTTTCAAATCCGGCAAGTGCAAATAAATTAAATTAAATAATGTATTTGCGACAGTTTATTTATAGCTCCGGGGAAAGACATCGTTCATTCAGAATCTAAATCATTACTTGAAATGGCATGGCCGTGTTTGGTGACCAGATCTGAATAGCCAGCCGCTTCCCAACCTTCCTCTTTACCTTCTCATTCCTCTCCTTACTACCTTCAGCCCCACAACATACCTAAAATTGCCTCAGTCCCTCTAGCTCGGGGTCAATGTGATTTTAGTGAGGTTGTCAACCTAATTACGTACAATTATGTCTGAGTTTCCAGTCTCTTTGGTGATCAATCTCCGGGCAATGTGCGCTTTCTTCAAGTCCCGGCAAACCATCACCAGCCTCGCTCCTCTCCTCGCTAGTTCCTTGGCTGTCTCCAACCCAATACCTGCATTCATCAATAATAATTCAAAATTTGCAAAAAAACATACAATTTTAACCCCTCGTCTGTGGCCTGGTGCAAATATTTTTTTTTTATGCGATTTGAACCCTTATGTATAAAGAAACTGTACAAGGACAAAATCGCTAGCGCCAATATCATTCCGCCAACCAAACTTCCATCATGGCACTACTCAATTTTATGTTTTCAGGAATTATCTCAGTTTGTTTAACCATAGACAAAGAACAATCAGCTGTCATCGTAGCAACTAGCACGGCGATTTTCGAGTCACTGCGTTGCCATTGACAAGTTGTGTAGTGTGCGGACCATCACATTGACATACACAGGATAGCGAGCTTAGTTGCAAACTGGTTTTTTTCGGTTGCCTCGTGAGCGGAGGCACTTAGACCCTTCTTTCATGGAGAAACCGTAACCAAACTAAAACTGGTAGGCAACTGCTGGTTGCTATTTTCTCTGTCTTGATTGGTCAAAAAGCTTGTTTAACCATAGACGAAGAACAATCAGCTGACAGCTGGCAACTAGCAACGGCCGGCCAGGGCAATCAGCAGTGCAAGTCGCAAGTCACCGCTTGCGTTACCATTGACAACGGGTTTTTGAGTGATTGTGTAGTGTGCGGACCATCACATTGTCATACAAAGACAGTTGGCAGTTGAGAGTTTTCAGTTGCCTCAGTGGGCGGAGGCGCTTCAACTCGAAAACTGACAACAAAACTGGCGCAACCATGGCAACCAGGCAACCTGGCAACGGCTGGCCGCGGCACTAGCACGGCGAGTTGCGTTGACTTTGCGTTGACGTTGACAACGGGTTCTTGAAAATTTGTGTAATGTGTGACCATCGCATTAAAATATACAGTTTTGAAGAGTTTTAATTTAGTTAAAACAAAATGTCTGGAAATTGTTACATAGTTAATGCCCAAGAAATACAAAAAATTTAAATATACAGGATGGCGAATTCAGTTGCAAACTGTTTTTTTTCAGTTGCCCCATGAGCGAAAGCACTTAGAGAACAAAATGTAAACCACTATTTCAGTACCTAACTTAAAATGGGAAGAAAATATATCTTCCCATTTTAAGTAAGGTACTGAAGAATATTTTCTTCATGGCATGTTTTGACAATAATATTAAAATCGGCCATTATGTTATTTTTTTCATTAAACCCAAACTTTTGAGTTAAATAAAAGAAGAGAAAGGCCGCCAAGTGAACAATTTTATTATTGTATAAAAATGGCATAAAATGGGAATTTATACTCGCTGAGCTACAGTAGCTTGTCAGCAGGAGATTAGTTCCACAGAAAATAATATTACAATAAACGCATTACAAACAAGCAAACATAGTGTTATACTCAAGTTGAAAATAATACAGAAACAGTGTTCTTAAAGGGAAAAACACGGTAAATTAGGAAAATAATGATTTAAATATCAGTAGACAGTTTGTTGAGAAGTGTGGATACAGGCAGATATCACACAATCAGGCAGACCATTGTATTTATTTAGAGAATAACATAAGAGTGAGCAAAATACCATCTTAATACATAACATCAGTTTTAATTTTAACGAAATAACTATTAAAATGCATCATTATCTACAAAATTAAACAAATACCACTTTATCTTAATTTATATTCGTCAACCGGCTTCGGTTGAACTCAACCTTCTTCAGGACAATAATATATTAAGTGGTTTAAAACCAAGTATTTCTTTCATTTTGCATAATTTCAAGCCACAAAGTGTTTGCCTCCTTGATAATGCCATCATTGTCTATTTCCGGTGACTAAAATAGTTGTTTCTCATTGTTATTAAACTGATTCAAAGAGGTTTTTTTTTATTATTTATGCGTATTCCGTGTCCCTTGTATCTGCATATTTACCGGATAGTTTATTATAATAATCTTACCTGAATTGGCGCCTGTAATGACTACAGTCCTGCCTTCAAGCCTTTCCTTGCTGTAGCAACGGCCAGCGGTAATTTTCAACCAAAACTTTGTTAATAATAAAAATCCGCCTACACTCCAAACGACGCGCGAACTAAAGAAATTTTTGACCGCCGACATTGTACGTATTTTTATTGCGGCTTTAGGTTAGAGAAAACCATTGCAAATTTAATAATTTCGCGTTTCAGATAGCCCCAGGAGCTATTGATGTTGCATACGTGGCTTATCATATTTTGAAACCATATCTCATTCCATAAATAGATCGATCCCCGCTGTGACGTTATCTGATTTCAAATAATCATGTTTATAGTTTATATATAAATAATTAGTTCGCGAGTTGCCTGACGTAGCAGGGTTGCCAATGCTCATGTTACAAAATACCCGCAACGAATGTTCAAAATCCCCGAATCGGGGATAGCAAAATGGCAAATTCCCCACACGTAGAATTACCAGGTCCGAAAATGGGTTTTCCTGAAAAACTCCTGAATTATCCATCCGGGGGGGGGGGGGGGTTGAGAGAATTTCACCTTTTGCCTTGCTCCTTTGTAACATCACACTTCTTTAACCATTTATCCTTTTAAAAAAACTCTCATAAAGCTCACGTTATTACCTATTATAAAATAAATTTTCCAACAACAAGTCACAAATTTATCAAAACTCGAAACCACAAGACGTACGTAAGAAAAGAATCCTTTTGTCATAGAAGATGTGTCTTCGAGTTTGGGTCTCGATCTTCGGGAATCCCCCCGACATTATCGTTTATAGCCGGTTCCCACGGGGCGACTTTTGTCGGTCAACACGACAGTTGAAAGCTAATCGACACGTGTGAACACTTTGTCAACAAAGTTATCAACTTTTTTTGTTGCTAGCGAAAGTTGATAGCCCGTCTACTTTTGTCGTTCAAGTATGACTATCGCCATTTTGGTTTTACTAATCGTTCGAGTTTTACATCGAATCGTCGCGTCTGAACACATGTTTCAAGTCGCTTATCATTTTTAGTTACTCGCGGGAAAAAGTAAACGTCAGGCGTTTCATTTATTCGGTACTATTTCCTACCGTCATGGAATCCGTTTCAACCAAAAAATATCTGAAATGGTCGGACGATTTAATGTTCAGATTTATGGATCTGTACCAAAGCCATCCCTGTCTTTCGGATCAAAAACAAGAAGTATACAAAAATAGAATATTATTTTTGAAATGTAAATAATATTATTTTGAAAAAAATTGTGTTGGATGCGCCTAATTCACTCCTTCTCATGATCCATTTTCTCATCCAAGTACGACGTTTTTTATATTTTTTCATAATCTCCAGCTCCTCTCACAGAACATCAGAAATTAGATAGACGCACGCACTAACAATTTCAGTTGACGCCATTTTGAATCTCAAAATCGGTTCAACTTAAATTGAAACGTGGGAACAAAATGTTGCTCAACTTTTTTAGTAAAATAAAAGTTGGTCAACAAAAATCGAAACGTCTGAACGCCCCATTAGAAATAAATGCTACAGTGCTGCCATAAAATAAACTACGAAATCTTCCACCGAATGTGCTTATTTTTCAATATGGTTGGAAAATCAAGAAATGCCCAGAATCCCCGCATTTTCCCCCCACAAAAAGTCATTCCCCGCAAAATACCCAATTCTTAAAAAAGAAAAAGGAAATATTCCCCGCAGTTTGGGGAATTCCCCACAAATCGGCAACCCTGTGACGTAGTGACGTGAGAATCTGTTATCCATAGATATAACCGTATTAAATCTGTCAAAAAAACTCTAATGCTGGTTAAAGCGCCATTCAGACGGTTCACTAATCGTTCATTTCCGAATAACACGTCTGTACATGAAATGAAACGAAAGTGCCGAATACTGCCGAATGAAATCTTCAAGTGAACCGATCCAACAATGTTGGATATTTTCCTTCGGCATCCTTCACTCGCGCGCACATGCGCGCGGAAGAGAGCAAAGTGAAACGTCTGAACACCGAGTGAAATCTCAATCAGTTTGTCTCGCGTCCTGTACAGGAAGGACCATGGAAGGGCGCTATCACGTCGCACGCAAAACGTCAAAATGGTATTCGTTCGGCTAATTTGTTTGCTTTTGGGAACACCTCTCATATAAAATTTTGGGTCTCCATTATTATCCATGTATTATATACATTTTTTAATATACGTGAGATTATTAATTTGTAGGAAAATGTTCGTAATTAAATTTTTTTATTTTTATTCTTCATTTGAACACCTGCTAAACTGCCAAAGCAGTTTGTCAGCGGGTCAATTTAACAATAATTATAATATAATGATTAAGTACACATATTAAAAGAAAACACAATATGCAAAATAAGTACAGAAGAATAACTTATGATATAATAACAATAAAATAACAGTAAAATCAAATTGTGTTATTATGTCATAAAAAATAAAAAGGTTTATAAGACGAAACAATACTGTTTTTTATATTTAATTGTGTCAACAAAATTTCGTAAAAAACGATGCATCTGACATGTTTTTCCTTAAAATTCGGGGCCGGACAGCGCTGGAAATCAAACGAATTCCAGCGCGGTTGACCTCGCTCGGCGACGCTGTGGTGGGAATGGACGAGTGAACGCTTATTTCTATAGCGCCGTCTGAACATGGAATGAAACGAAGATGGACGATTAGGCCGAAAAAACATGGCGTAAACCTTCACTCGAGTGAACTGTCTGATTCCAGCTTAAGCGCCATTCAGAGGGTTCACTAATCGTTCATTTCCTTATTTCATTCGGCCTAGTTTACTCGGAATGACACGTCTGAACAGTCTTAGCTATAAAATCCCCAGCGTTATTTGGCTGGGCATCTTTCAGTGTGTCGCTTAAGCGGGAATCAGACAGTTCACTCGAGTGAAGGTTTACGCCATGTTTTTTCGGCCTAATCTTCGATCTTCGTTTCATTCCATGTTCAGACGGCGCTATAGAAATAACCGTTCACTCGTCCATTCCGACCACAACGTCGCCGAGCGAGGTCAACCGCGCTGGAATTCGTTTGGTTTCCAGCGCGGTCCGGCCCAGAATTTTAAGGAAAAACATGTCAGATGCATCGATTTTTACGCAATTTTGTTGACACAATTAAATAAATAAAAAAAACAGTATTTTTTTGTCTAATAAACCTTTTTATTTTTTATGAAATAATAACACAATTTGATTTGACTTTTTTTATTACGAACATTTTTCTACAAATTAATAATCTTCCATATATTAAAAAAGATACATAATACATGGATAACAAGGGAGACCCAAAATTTATATGAGAGGTGTTCCTAGCGATGGGCACAACGATGAATAATCGATGATTTACTCGATCTTTTTTACCATCGAATGATTTCGATTCATTTCCATAGAAAAATCGATTCTCGCTTCTCGATGTCAAATTCATTCGAATGCACAGTCCGAGAGAATCGGGTTGAAACTAGCGATGGGAATGATCGAAACTTTTATATAATCGATTTTTTTAAATCGAGAGATCACAATGATCGAATGATTAATTAATCGATTTTTTGCTCGGAGTTTGGGAGCAATAGCTACGGTCAGGGGCAGGCTTTTTGTCTGTGAGGGGGGGGGGGGGGGGTAGGAAGCCGAAAATTATTATGGTGCATCATGTATGGCAACGCTTATTTTTGTTGTAATTTTATTTTTTGTTTTTTATATGCATTTCACAAAATAACAATTATTGTTAAGCTTCTTAGTTTAGCCCGTTGGTAAAAATTTCCATTAAAAATATTTATGTATGTTTAATAATATGTCAATAATTATAAAAACAATCTCTAAATAACATGTTTAAATAACGCAACATTAGTAAGTAAGTACTGCAACAACATTTCAATCACCGTTTTTCTTTCCTGGCAATGGCAAATTCCTTTTTGTTTGATGGCAACATTAGTGTTATTCCTTTTTTTGACGAATTTCAAATATGTGGGCATCTCACAACAATAAAATTACTAATAAGATATTTAGTTTAGCCGGTAGGTACAAATTCCCATTAATAATATTGACAGTGTGTCTGTGTTTAACACGAAGATAATAATTTTATGTCGTTTTTGTTAAAAAAAAATAACCTCTAAATAACATGTAGGTTATGGACACCTTTTCGTATGCAAATTATCATTAAATATATAAATATTATCATTAAATATATAAATAAAGTTTTCTTACTATAGAAATCGTTTCATTTTTATTACAAACTAAGAAACACCTGTTAATTTCAAATAAATTAAATATATTTGGATATGTCCATATGAAAACATATTACTTGCTGATTTTGGTAGAGTATTATAAGGAATAACACTAATGTTGCCATCAAACAAAAAGGAATTTGCCAATTTTCCATTGCCAGGAAAGAAAAACGGTGATTGAAATGTTGTTGCAGTACTTACTTACTAATGTTGCGTTATTTAAACATGTTAATTATTAGAGATTGTTTTTGAACAAAAATGTCATATAATTATAATTATTGACATATTATTAAACATACATAAATATTTTTAATGGAAATTTTTACCAACGGGCTAAACTAAGTAGCTTAACAATAATTGTTATTTTGTGAAATGCATACCAAAAAACAACAAATAAAATTACAACAAAAAATAAGCGTTGCCATACATGATGCACCATAATAATTTTCGGCTTCCTACCCCCCCCCCCCCCCCCCCTCACAGACAAAAATCCTGTCCCCGACCGTAGCTATTGCTCCCAAACTCCGAGCAAAAAATCGTTTAATCATTCGATTATTGTGATGTCTCGATTAAAAAAAATCGATTATATAAAAGTTTTGATCATTCCCATCGCTAGGTGTTCCCAAAAGCAAACAAATTAGCCGAACGAATACCATTTTGACGTTTTGCGTGCGACGTGATAGCGTCCTTCCTGTACAGGAATACCTTATACAGGACGCGAGACAAACTGATTGAGATTCCACTCGGTGTTCAGACGTTTCACTTTGCTCTCTTCCGCGCGCATGCGCGCGCGAGTGAAGGATGCCGAATGAAAATATCCAACATTGTTGGATCGGTTCACTTGAAGATTTCATTCGGCAGTATTCGGCACTTTCGTTTCATTTCATGTTCAGACGTGTCATTCCGAGTAAACTAGGCCGAATGAAATACGGAAATGAACGATTAATGAACCGTCTGATTGGCGCTTTACTGAGGGTTGGTTTGTACTATGTCCATTTATGTTTTTTTAAACTGTGAATGCAGTAGTATTAATCATATTTTATCTACTATATCCACACACAAAAAAAAACAAATTTTCAGCGGGAACTTACTTTTTGAACATCACTTTTTGTTCTATCTCCACACTAGTTACAAAAAAATGAGGGTTCGAGTGATGTCCATTGGCCAATACTATTTTTTTTTACTATTGTTTATTAAAACCTTATGTGCGTGTGTGTAAAAATTACTAATGTTTGATCACTCCAGACATTTTATTTATTCATACGACAATACTAAATTTTCTAATTTCTAATGAAGAATTTTGAATATTTTTTATTTTATTATTATTTATTAAACCCTTATGAATGTGAATGTTAAATTATTATTGTTTGATGTGCCGTAGGATGAAATTTCTATTGATTCGGTCTATCTCCGCCCAGAGTATGGATATAGTATAAACAAATATTAAACATGGTCATGGTACAACATTCATTTTTTGCTATTTAAAAAAAAAGTGTCCTTTACGTCCTTGATTATGCTTTTATTCATATAAAAATTCAACCAACAGTGTCGTTCTGTTACTTAGAGGTAGTTTAACCTTGTATTTTATATTATTATTTATAACAATTAGTTTGAAGTAAAAGTAACAAAAATATAATTTTTTAAAACTTCAAACCTCGTTTTCTCAATATGAGTTTTTAGGAACATAGTACAAACCAACCCTCAGCAAGCGATATCGCTCGCCATACGTTCCCATAAAATAACGCAGGCGCGTTTATAGCTAGATCTGACACAAGTACAAGTGTAAAAATAAATTGAAAAATTTTAATAATGATTTTAATAAAAAATTTAATAATAAATTGAATAATAGAATATAAAAATGGAAATAGAAGTAGGAATATTTTGAGACATGTAGACGAAATTGGGAGAAAATTTGGTTATAGCATTGATAGTAATAATAATGAAAATATAATCAATGATTTATTGGATTTATTAAAACAAAAATTAGGTGTAAAAGCTAGTAGATTAAAAAGATATAATTATACGTATAATAAAAAAAATAATAACAGATTATTCCAGAAAAATGAGAAAATATTTTATTCCAAACTTGACGATAAAAAAATATTATTTCTAATAATAATATTCCGTTGCCATCTAAAACAGATATGCACGATTTTTGGACTAAAATTTGGAGTAAAGATATAAAACACAATGAGTCAGGTCCCTGGATAGAAAATGAAGAACTCAATTGTTCAGACATTGAACAAATGAGTTTTTCTGATATATCGGTTGAATTGTTAGCCAAAATTATTAAAAATACTCATAATTGGAAAGCCACGGGTTGCGATTGGATACATAATTTTTGGTACAAACGTCTGACTACTTTACATCCTCTTTTGCCAAAAAATCTTTCAAAATTTGTTAGACAAACTCAAAATTTTCCAAATTTTCTAACTAAGGGCATTACTTATATGTTGCCTAAAAGCGAAAATATTAATAGTCCCTCTCAGTATAGACCCATTACATGTTTACCGACAATATATAAAATTTTAACCTCTTGCTTGACAGATTTAATATATAATCATTTAGATGAAAAAAATATTTTATCTGAACAACAAAAAGGTTGTCGCAGAAAACATATGGGATGTAAAGAACAATTAGTTATTGATTCTGTAATTCTAAAACAGATTCAAAATAAAAAACGTAATTTACATACTTGCTATATAGATTACCAAAAGGCTTTTGATAGTGTCCCGCACTCGTGGCTTATCAAAGTATTAAATATATATAAAATTAATCCAATGATTATTAGCTTTTTAGAAAATATTATGTCTTTTTGGAATACAGATTTATTTATCAATTTAAAAGGTAAGAAAATAGTAGTACCGGGCATTTCAATAAAAAGAGGAATTTTTCAAGGAGACTCGTTGAGTCCTCTTTGGTTTTGCTTAGCATTAAATCCTCTATCTAAAATGTTAATAAAAAGCAAGTTTGGAATAAGAATTAAGGGAAATATAGGAGAGAGTAGTACAATTTCGCATCTATTATATATGGATGATATAAAATTATTTTCAAATTCTGAATCAAATTTAGAGAAAATGATTAAGGTAGTAAAAATTTTTTCAGATGATATTAAAATGACTTTTGGTTTAGATAAATGTAGAACGATCCATATCCATATAGAGAAAGGCAAAATTATAGATGGAGATGAGGGTATATTTAGAAATTTCAAAATTAAAAGTATGAAAGGGGATGAGGTTTATAAATACTAATAGAGAAAGGCAAAATTATAGATGGAGATGAGGGTATATTTAGAAATTTCAAAATTAAAAGTATGAAAGGGGATGAGGTTTATAAATACTTAGGATACCCGCAATCGATTAGATTAGATCATACTAGTATTAAAAATGATATTAGGATTAAATTTCAAACTAGGATAAGAAAGATTTTAAAATGCAATCTATCTGCTAAAAATTTAGTAAAGGCAATAAATAGTTGGGCAATACCTCTATTAACGTACTCATTTGGTATAATTAAATGGTCTAATACAGATTTAGATAGCTTAGAACGATTAATTAGAACTACATTAACAAAGTTTAATTGTCATCATCCAAATTCAGCTATAGAACGAATTAATTTACCTAGAAATTTAGGAGGTAGAGGTATAGTCAAAATAACTTCTTTAAAACAAAATCAGGTAGAAATGTTAAGAATTTTTTTCCATAGAAAAGCTAATAGCTCAGAGCTGCATAAAATAATTTGCAAGGCAGACAGAAATATTTCACCTTTAAATTTATACGACGAGAATGCCAACATTTTTATAAATACCAACCAGGAATTATTAGATTCCTGGTCAAATAAAATTATTCACGCAAAACACTTCAATTATCTCAACCAAACGTATGTTGACAAACTTTCGTCAAACAAATGGTTGAGTATTGGAGAGTTGAGCGCAGAAATAGAAGGATTTATGCTTGCTATTCAAGAGAGAGTCATTAATACCAAAAATTATAGGAAGCATATTATCAAAGATCCAAATCAAATTGATGATTTATGTAGAAAATGTATGGCTTTTCCGGAAACTATAGAACACATTATATCAGGATGTTCTATATTAGCGCCGTCTGAGTATACATTTAGGCACAATCAGGTTTTAAAAATAATTCACCAAAGTTTGGTTATTAAACATAACTTGATTGACTGTCATAATATAGTACCATATTATGAATACGAACCAAATTCATTTTTAGAAAATAATTTCTTTAAAATTTACTATGATAAAACTATACTAACAGACAGACCAATTGGTCATAATAGACCTGATATAGTTTTACATGACAAAATTAAAAAAATAACTTATATCATTGATGTAGCTATTCCAAATTCCTGTAATATTCAAAAATCTGTTTCTGAAAAAATAAGAAAGTATACAGATTTAGGAAATGAAATTAAAAGAATTTGGCATTCTCAGACTATAAAAATATTACCTTTTGTTATTTCGGCTACTGGCATTATACCTAGCTCTCTTATTAAAAATTTAGGCATATTAGATTTGTCAAAGAATTTGTATATAAAAATGCAAAAATCAGTCATTTTAAATACATGTAGAATTACGAAAGATTTTTTAAATATTTATATTGAGGGATCAGTAGGATTTATCGGTCAAATTAGGAATTCCACAGAGCCGAACCCTCTGATATGAAAATATCTGGAGACGGTATATATTCCCATAATAGTTTGGTAGATTAACGTTCTTGTATTGTTTTGTATTAATTATACTTATATAATACACTTGCATAACGTGGATTTACTAGATGATCATTTATATGGAAAAGTGTATGAAAGGGTTTAGTTTTTCCTATGGGAAAAACTAAACCCGTTCCTGTAAATCTGGTGAATAAAATTTTTTAATAATGATTTTATAATGATTTCTTTCCATTTAGATATTTGATCTATGCAAAATTATTATTAGTGTTGCCATCTTTATGGATTTCCCGTCATATCTGGATTGGAGTGATCTTGAAATTGTATTGAAAATGGATTTAGAGAAAGGTTTTCCTGGCGGAATCGAATAAAAGAACAAAGTACATCATCTTATAGACGAAAGGAGCCTATAATGTCCTAACCACCCCACAGATACGATAAGTTTTTATCCATGAAATTCTTTAGTCACCCCCTCCCCCCCCCCACTCGAGGGTTAAGGCTCTCAACTCACGGTGGAGGTTGTGGGTTCGAACCCAGCGTGCGCAAATAAATTTTATTTTATTAATTTGTGTTATTTCACAATTATTTTTTTTTAAATAAAATATAGTATGTTTGGGGCACGTTCCAGAGTGGAAGATACTCTCAGTATGGCCCTGGTGTAAGTCCACCATTCAGAATTGAAAAGTAGCTTGAAATGGCGTTTGTCGTCTTTGTTGACCAGATTTGAATACGAAATGTAGATTCCAAGATGGCAACACTAACTATTATCTATATCAATCTCTGTTTCATTATCTACGTTCCCATCATAGATTCATATATTATAAATCTAACGATAAAGATAACGGTCGCAAACTAGCGATGGGAATGATCGAAACTTTTATATAATCGATTTTTTTAAATCGAGACATCACAATAATCGAATGATTAATCGATTTTTTGCTCGGAGTTTGGGAGCAATAGCTACGGTCAGGGGCAGAATTTTTGTCTGTGAGGGGGGGGGGGGGGGGGGGGGGGGGGGGGGTAGGAAGCCGAAAATTATTATGGTGCATCATGTATGGCAACGCTTATTTTTTGTTGTAATTTTATTTGTTGTTTTTTGGTATGCATTTCACAAAATAACAATTATTGTTAAGCTACTTAGTTTAGCCCGTTGGTAAAAATTTCCATTAAAAATATTTATGTATGTTTAATAATATGTCAATAATTATAATTATATGACATTTTTGTTCAAAAACAATCTCTAAATAACATGTTTAAATAACGCAACATTAGTAAGGAAGTACTGCAACAACATTTCAATCACCGTTTTTCTTTCCTGGCAATGGCAAATTGGCAAATTCCTTTTTGTTTGATGGCAACATTAGTGTTATTCCTTTTTTTTTACGAATTTCAAATATGTGGGCATCTCACAACAATAAAATTACTAATAAGATATTTAGTTTAGCCGGTAGGTACAAATTCCCATTAATAATATTGACAGTGCCTCTGTGTTTAACACGAAGATAATAATTTTATGTCGTTTTTGTAAAAAAAAATAACCTCTAAATAACATGTAGGTTATGGACACCTTTTCGTATGCAATTATTAACAAATTTTCATTAAATATATAAATATTATCATTAAATATATAAATAAAGTTTTCTTACTATAGAAATCGTTTTATTTTTATTACAAACTAAGAAACACCTGTTAATTTCAAATAAATTAAATATATTTGGATATGTCCATATGAAAACATATTACTTGCTGATTTTGGTAGAGTATTATTTACTGCCCTGAAGAAACTACGGTTTTAGCGAAACCCGGTCGGCATTAAATATAAAAATGGTATATACTAAGTTATTGTTTTATTTTAAATTAAATATACAATACCCAAATAGATGATACATAACCTTATAATAAACATTTTTAAATTGTTGAAAGCTATCACCATCGCAATCTTTTACGTATAAACTATACTGAAAACGTAAATCGTTACCTAAAAGTATTCATTCATAATTTAAAATTCACACATCAGGTTGATTATAACATGTATCTATAAAATATTTCGTTTGACAAGCAAAATCACTTTCGATGACGTTTCAAGACTATGCATTCGAATTCTGACATCGAGAAGCGAGAATCGATTCCAAGTTCGATGACGTTTAAAACCGATTGTCTCGGACTGTGCATTCGAATGGATTCTGACATCGAGAAGCGAGAATCGATTTCAAGTTCGATGACGTTTCAAACCGATTGTCTCGGCCGTGCATTCGAAAGAACTTTGACATCGAGAAGCGAGAATCGATTCCAAGTTCGATGACGTTTCAAACCGATTCTCTCGGACTGTGCATTCGAATGAATTTGACATCGAGAAGCGAGAATCGATTTTTCTATGGAAATGAATCGAAATCATTCGATGGTAAAAAAGATCGAGTAAATAATCGATTATTCATCGATTGTGCCCATCGCTATCGCAAACTGACTGGACTAAAAGTAGACATTACGCATATTGGCCTAAATTTATTGTTGGCTCTTATTTTCATTTTTGAAAATAGGCATCCAAAGACTAAACTTCCAAAGGTTCTTGAATACACCTGATGAGAGCGACTTTATAAATAACTTACGCATGGGATACGACAATGTTTGCATACAATTAAATAAGAACCTGGGTGGCACTTTGTCAGGTCCTATGAATTTGCGGGAATCGAGAGTTTTCAGCTTAGATATAACATCATTCATGATTTGATTACTGTACAGTAAGTAATCATGAGTTATTTATCAAGAGCCAAGGGCGTAGCTACCGCCGTATCAATGATACGGGGCCCCCGGGCTACAGAGGCCCCTACCTAACGTGTGTAAGCAAAAATTAGTAGAATGTTATCCACAATGTCACTTAATCTCGTGCTTCCCGGGAAAAAGAACTGTCATACGTGCCTATAGAGTTTTCACTTTCACTTCAGAAATGACAAAAGTAAAAAAAAAAAAAAAATTTCCCGGGTTAAGCGTGCGCCCAAAAGTTGGCAACATCCTACATCGGTTATTGCGGGATTCCCCCGTTAAAGTCATTCGTTAAACGTGGGAATCCCGCAATAACCGATGTACAATGACAAACCACGAGAGCAATATTTACCGGATAACGTGGTATCACCCCTAGAATGAAAACTGTTGAAATGTATAGTAAAATAATGATTTAATTTAATAAGTAATAAAAAGAGAGTATCAAGTTACCATACAGTGGAACCCCTCAGGACGAGTACCTCCCATAACGAGTAATTCGCGTAACGAGCAAAACCGATTTTGAAAAAGATGCTTCCTTAAGGAGCGACATTTCGCATAACGAGTGACGCAAGGGGAAGTTCCATCTTCATGTCACTCACTTGTAAGCCGGGACTTCCGCGCCAGTGCGTCAGTCTCTGATTAGCACTTGTTCCGCTACCACGTTAGTGTCGCTTGTGACCACACATTTTTTCAAACTTGTGTTCAGACATGATTTGTAAATTTATTTATAAAAATACCTTTCGAGAACATGAAGAGTTGTAGTCAGAACATGAATTCTCAACAATGAGTAAACTTGTGGATTTTTAAAGAATCCATTCTAGATCATGAATAATTACAATCGGAACATACATTAGATTTCTCTACTCTGTGCACCAGCGTGTGCACAGTTCACACTTCGCCAAATATCCATTTGTAGTACATGAATAATTGCAGTCGGAACATGAATTTGATTTTCTCCACCATGAGTAAACTTGTGGGTTTTTAAATTCGCCTTTCTAGCACATAAATCATTGCATTCGGAACATATAAAAAGTTTTTCTTCACTGTGTATCAGCGTGTGTTTTGCCAAGTATCCCTTTATAGCATGGATAGTTGAGTTGGAATATGAAAGTGTTTCTCCACTACGAGTCAGCTTGTAGACTTTTAAATATTCTCTTTCAACAAATGAATAGTTGCAGTCGTAACATGAATATGGTTCATCTCCACTACGAGTTAACTTGCGGGTTTTTAAAGTCTTCTTTTTAGCACATGAATAATTTCCATCGGAACATACAATAGATTTTTCTCAACTGTAAGATGTATGATGTGATTTTAAGTAATAATTTATAGTACTATTATAGTTATTTGAATAAAAGTTAAAAACATAAACAAAAAAGAATTTTCTTGGGCCTGGAACGTGTAATGGTAGATTCAGACTGGGTCGACGTACATGCCCATCGCTACGCCTAACAATATCTGGACTGCTTAGCAACCATAGATTTTCAATGAAAATTTATGTTTTAGAATCACATTGGCCACACGCATCGCGACGTGCGATGTCTGTGGCCATTTTCATAGAAAATGTATGGGTTGCTAAGCATTGTTTGAGTAGCGATGCGTACGTACGTCGTCCAGTCTGAACCTATCATTATCGTTGTTTACATTATCTAAATGAGATTTTTTTTCGCTTAACGAGTGTTCAAATAACGAGTAAAATTATGGAGAATTAAGAATTTTCTTGGGCGTGGAACGTGTTATCGTTGTTTACATTGATCTAAATGAGTTTTTTTTTCGCTTAACGAGTGTTCCAATAACGAGTAAAATTATGGAATGAATTATAGGTGACCGGATAACTCAACTAATAACGGATGAATTTAACTCAACACCTTATTTGAAAAGTCATTAAAAGTTATGAAAAAAAAAAAATTGGTTAAATAGGGTAAGGGCTATTTTTAAATGATTTTTATAGCTTTTAACGAATTTTTATAGAGTTGTTGAGTTGTGTTGATTCTGAGTTGATATGGAACCGAATTATCCTCGTTAGAAGAGGTTCTACTTAATTATGATAGTAAAGTGGAACTTCTCATATAGAGAAACTCCCATAATGAGTTATTCGCATAACGAGCAAAACCGGTTTTGAAAAATGCTCCCTGAGAGACATTTCGCTAAACGAGTGACGTAAGGGCAAGACCCATCTTCACGTCTCTCAATAGAGAATCAGGAATTCCGCGCCAGTGCGTCAGTCTCTGGTTGGCACTCCTTTCGCTAACACGTTAATGTAGCATGTTATCACACATTTTTTCCAATATTGTGTTCAGATATTATTTGTATTTTTTTTTTCATTAGTTTTTAAATTTCGGAACACGAAAATGGTTTTTCTTTACTGTGACTCAGCATGTGGATTTTTAAATTTCCCTTTATAAAACAAAAATAGTTGCAGTCGGAACACGAAAACGGTTTTTCTCCACTATAAGTCAGCATAGGGATTTTAAATTGACCCTATCTGCAGTCGGAATATGAAAAAGGTTTTTCTCCACTGTCAGCGCCGGTTCTACGAAATCTGGCGCCCTGTGCAGGAAGTACCGATGGCGCCCCCCCCCCCCCCCCCCAACATTTTTTTAAAATTCAGATAAAAAATTTATATACATATAAAAAAAAAAAAAAAATTATGCAATACGTTTAAAATAAATTAATATCCCGCCAACAAGAATCAAGAGTAACTTTTCCAAGTGACCTGGCGGTAGCTATCTATGACACTGGACAAAATAATAACATCATAACAAAATATAATATAAAACATGAGGCAGTTTAGTTCAGAAATAATAATATTCTGATCAGTTTGTTTAATATGATGCCAAATCGCGCGCGAATGGCAACATAAATAAACCAATAACGCGGCGAAAGCGACGAACTATCATCAAAGAGCAACTTGTAATCAACGAAGGGAGATGCGTACGAGAAGCGATTAATGAACCAATCACAATCTTTGTTGAATTTCGAACGATACAATGGTCGTAAGAGCAACAAGGAAAAATAGGTCTTACGTTCGTATGAAATATATTGTATTTGGAAAAAAATTCCTTGACGTAAGTCAAATCCGTATTTCGTTAAATTTTAACCATCGATGCGCGCGCATTAGGTTCACGCATATGGAAAGTGAGTGTTGCCTGCGCGAACTAATAATTCCGTATTACGAGTAATTTTTAAACCATTCGGGGAATATTTTAATTGAATTTTAAAACAATATTTATTTTATCACGGCGCCCCTTCGTAGTGGGCGCCAGGTTTTTTGCACGTTTTTGAACGTATGGCAGATCCGGCGCTGTCCACTGTCAGTCAGCTTGTGTACTTTTATTATATGTTTTTCGAGAATGTTAATAGTTGCAGTCGGAACATGAATACGGTTTATCTCCACTTTGAGTAAACTTGTGGGTTTTAAAAGACTTCATTCTAGAAAATGAATAATTGCAATCCGAACATACATACGGTTTTTATCCAATATGCATCAGTGAGTTTCGCCAAAGGTCCCTTTATAGTACATAAATAGTTGCAACGGAACATGAAATAGGTTTGGATCCACCTTGGGCCCCCCAACTAATTTTGATACAGGGCCCCTCCAAGGTACGCTACGCCACTATCAAGATCCTCAACCAGATTAGAGCACGAGATATTTCTGTCTATACTAATTGCATTAACGTAAACAACAATATATAACAATATATACAACAATATATTCCAAGTAAATAAGCACACACTTAACACAAACAACTACACATCGTCGGATCTGCCGGATCTGCCCTGATGATGGACACTGCAACGCTGTCCGAAACGTCGGCTAAAGAAGGAGGTAGCGCAACACGGCATAACACCCCAAAACCAAATAACGAAAAAAACAATATATACATATATTAAATCAATTTGAGGGGGAATCGATTTTATTCTTTAGTTTTTAAAATGGATGGAAATCTTGCAATGTTTATTTTTTTAATTTTTCTGAACTCCCGACGGCAAATTCCGATTTTTTTGATGTTCGATTACTTTTGATTTTCAGTGATTGGAAAAAAATTCTATGCTTGCAAGAAAAATCCATTTAGCTCGTTGGAGTTATAATTCCGCATTAGAAATACTACCTTGCTGTATTTAAAAAAAAACTAGGTAGGAAGGTAGGTACTATATTTATGCCAAAGATGGTCGGGATTCATGGGCAGAATATTTGATGGGAAGTCCCGAATAAAAAATTAAAAAATGACCAAAGATTTCGTCAGGAGCTCTTCTTATTTATCTTTGCTTTCTAAAAGTTGAATTTTCGGCGTTCGACGGTCGTTGGAAAATTCGGGAGAGTTCTCGAAATTCACAAAATAAGTTTGAAAGTATAATTTAATTAACTGCGGTTAATCTCTGCACGGAAGGGTAAGTCATGTTCATCATTTTATGATAAATATATTATGTATATTTTTATAATAGATAAGTGTGCATGACGCAATGCATCAACAAATATTTTAATGTACCTCAATTTCAATAAACTGCATTATTGTGACCAAGAATCTTACTTAAATATTATGTAATGATATTGCTAGCGAATATAAACAGCTAGTGTGCCAATGTGGCCAAAATAATATATAAAACACAACTGAAGTATGTTTTTTTTACGTACCTACCTAGGTAAACTGAAATTCTTGAAATTACATTAATTTGATCCTTTGCCATTGATGCTACGAAAGTGAGTCATTTTGATTATAAAATGCATAGTACACGCCAAACTTTAAGACCGGCCTGACATTGATCTAAAATCGTCGCAATGTACGAGTTTAAGGTTATAAAAAGTGGCAAGTCACCGCGCCCATGCCTTTCTCTTTCGTGAATATTAGTATTGGGCAAGGCGGCTAAGTTAAACGAGCCAGTTCACAAGGTCTCGTTCACTGTAAAGATCCGGTTCCGTGAACCGGCTCCATTGAACGATGGTTCACTAAAGGGTTTATTCCTCTCCCCCCGCTCCACCCTCGCTTCCCAGGCCCTCCTTAAAATTTCAATCAAAAGGGAATCCCAACATTGTCAGAATCCCCCTTTGTTAGAATGAAAAATGAAATCCTTTAAGACGGTTGTTTGCGATCGCAATGATTGCTTCATTGAAAAAGGAACTAAAATACTGCATCTCTTTCTAATAAACATAGCGAGAGGGGTTATGGCGGTTCCCGAGGGGGGGGTCACACACCCCGCCCAGACAAGTTTATTTTACATGATATGGTATTAAACAAAACAGATCATATAGTTTTATGCTTAAGTATTTGCACGACACCGGTGAAACGTCCTTTTTACTTAGTACATTCATATTAAAGGCAAACACCGTGCGTGGTCTCACATATTCTGGATCTGAAGTAGTATTAGTGATTCCGCCTCTACCTCGTGTTAGTCCCGATTGTTGCAGAGTAATAACAAAACTTATATTTTACGATATCTTGATGTTTTATCTTGTTTAAATAATTGAAAACAATTATGTTAATGGAATGTTACCCCGATGTGATCTTTATATGTTTGAACGGAGTTCTAAATTTAACTCTTGGCAAATATTTTTTTTTTAATAGTTTTACGATTACAAAGATTTACGCAATAAAATAATCAGTCTGAAACAAAAACAAACTAAATAAAAAACTAAAGTATGAAACACACCATTTTTCGCTCTCGTGACTATATTATATTATTTATACAGAGATTTATTGAGGCATTTCAGAAAAACAACACAATTGAATGGCGGCTTCCGTGGTCGAAGGGTAATGATTTCGACTAGCGATCAAATAGCGGTTCAAATCCCGGCGTGCGCAAGTAAAGTTTGTTACCACACTGGGGTAACAAAATTACCACAATTGGGGATGCCGTAACTTGGCCCCGGGTCTTTTTTTTTTTATTTTTACAATTGCTCCACACAGGAGGCCCCGAAGAAAATAATTCTCCTCAGGACCTATGTCATCTTTGGGGTTGCTGTATGGAGGTATCTTTTTAGGAAAGGAAGAAGAGGATGTTCTGGGAAGGAAAAAAGATATGAGGGGTGGGTGGCAATCTGGGGGTCAGTGTTTCCAGGAGTGACGGACGAATGATTCCATCTCTCTCATTGCTTTGCAAGGTCATCCCTGCTGGAAAAGTCAAAAGCTCTCCCTCAACCAGTCTCTCCTGATCTATGAGATAGTCAAAAAATATTGTCAGGTTATTCGCAACCCGGGAATGTTTGTCTTTTTTATTTATCTATATTATAAATTGTAAATTCCAGTATTCTTATAAATTAGGCCGTATTTTATTACTACTTGTCTTTCAATACAAAATAGTTAAATATATTCTCAAATTGACAGAAACATAAAAGTAAATATGGAGTAAACCTTCATCCAAGTGAACCGTCTGATTCAGCCATAAGCGCCATCGTAGTGACCCATTGAACGATACACAGATCTCTTGGCTTCCACAAGTCAGTCGGCTCTCCGGATCTGGTCTCGCGGATCACCCGCTCACTCGTTTGCAAAGATCTGCGAACCGTGACCGGTTTCTGGGCACCGGTTCTTACAGATCCGTATGAAAATCCGGTTCACTAAGCCGACTCGTTCGTGAACGACCCACTTCTAGTACATATGTTTTTACGCATCTTTCTCTTTCGCTAAAATCATGGGTCGGAATGAATCGTACCACATTCAAAGCCTTCTTTTAACCTCTTGAATGTCGGATGACATTTGGCCACATGATGGCCGTGTACCATAGAAACTTAATATCAAAGCATTCCGAGAAGCTACATTACTGAAATTAAAAGCAACGTCTGGAATGATATTGGCGCAAGCGATTCTGAACTTGTCTTTTTACAGTTTGTACAGTTTCTTTATATGAAGGGTTAAAATCACATAAATGAAAATAAAATCCTGGACGCCGGTGTCAGAGCGACAGATATTGGGTTAAAGAATAGCATATCAGTAGGCTACTTGTGGTTGCGTCAGTCACGTAGCCTGTACCATGTACAAAAGGCGTAATATGAAGATTTTTTTGAAATAATACTGATTCTTAACTTAATTACTATAAAAGCCAACTATTTACATCCGGGTGAATGAAAAATACTGCATTTAATTACGTGAAATAACGCTATTGTACCAGACGAGGTGAGGTACACAAGAACTATATTAGGCTGGAGGTCCCAATCCACGGAGTCGCAAGCTGTCGCTCCCATCACCACGTGTGGAGGGAGAACGTCGTCTGCTTGTCGCTGTAGAAGTAGGTCGAGCTGTTCCAACAGGTTTCCTTTTGATGTAGCTGGGTCTGGTCCGAAGGGTGTAAGGTAATCCGAGGTCCAGGGTAAAGCGAGGGTCAGTGAAGGAAAGAGGCAAGTTGAAGCGAGGTCGGGGCGAGATAGGGCGAGCAGGGCAGAGAGGTTGGCAGGGCGCGGTGTACTGGCAGAAGGTTGAAGACAGACTGATTTGAAAGCAGCCAAACGGGCCGTATATATAGCGGGCGGCAGTACCGCCGACGCACTCGAGTGCGTTGCCCCTGCTGGTAGAACACTCTCTGCGCTCCTCGCCCTACCCCGACGATTTATTTATTAAAAACACATGGCAGTTACATACTTAGTCTCACAAATACAAAATAACAAAACGATATTAGTACGTCCGTCACAGCTATCTTTGGGCATTTGTGGAGTAAGAGGGGACAGCGGGCAATTATTTTAAAACTTTCATGATCGGTGTTCGGTGTGCACAAATACATTCAAACGTGTCCTCTTTTAAAATGATTTGCCTGTTTCTTTCCTTTATATTTTTGTGTGATTATTTTATTGCTGAATTAATTTATTTTCAGGGAGGTGTCAAAATGGAATCTGAAGGAAACAGTTCTGATGAAGAAGGTGGATTATCTCTGAATGCAAATTCTTCTGTTGGTGAACATGAACCATTCAATATTACAGATTCTTCGGTAATGATGGCTGAGAAAGATTCTTGCATATCTTCTACTCTCCAAGAAGATCAAGAAGAACTTAAAGATGAACTTATGAACAATGTTGAATGTTCATTTGATTGCGAAGGGGAACCTTTAATTGAGGGGGACATTTCCGATGATGGCAACACAGCTTCTTTAAAAGATGACAATGTGGCTAATGGATTTGATAATGAACCTAACATTGATCAAGAAGGTAATAGTGTTTCAGCCACAGAAAAATTTTACTTATACGAAGAACTTAAGATTCTTGATGATTGTAAATTAGTGGAAAATGAAATAGATTTCAAATGTGAATTTTGTCTGAATGTTTGTGAACCTAAAGCAGTGGTCACACTAACAGAATGTATTCACTCATTCTGCAAAGAATGCATTAAAAAAATTGTTGAAACATCCGATGATGTAGAGATCAAATGTCCATTCAGAGATTTGGAGTATGCTTGCGATACAATCATCCCGCATCGCGTAATCAAAGAAATCTGTGGAGCTGGGACATTTGAAAAGTTATTAGATAGATCACTTTCAGTTGCATGCTGCAGCAACGACAATCCAATGCCAATTGAAAAGGTGGAAAAACGTGTCATTGATTCTGCTTTATACAAGGAGCTTGTGGTCCTAGACGATCAGTTCGTGGTGGAAAATCAAGAAGCCTTTGTTTGCGAAGTTTGTATGAACACCTGTGAGCCTAAAGCCGGAGTTGTAATCGCAGAGTGTCTTCATACCTTTTGTAAGCAATGTATTGCCACTCTGGTCAACATGACCAATGACGTAGAAATACATTGTCCATATCGAGACAATGACTACAGCTGTGAAAACGTGATCCTGCACCGCGAACTTAAACAGATTGTCTGCCAGGAGGCTTTTGATAAGTTTCTGGAAAAGTCCATTTCTTTTGCAATGCGCAGTATGAGTGATGCAAGAAACTGCCGATTTCCAGATTGTAAAGGATGGATCTGCATCGATGAGAAGGAAGGGATTGACACATTCACCTGCTCCATATGCAAAAAAATAAATTGTGTGTTATGCAAGGTACATATATCAATTATCTCATTTTCAAACAATAAATAGAACATTACACAATACTTGACAGGTCAGTCAAACCACTATAGTAAGGTTAGTCATGATATTATTGTAAATCATGAGCATTATTTTATCCCTTTTGGAATATTTTGTATTAACCACCGGAACGACAGAGCAATTTAAATCTTTTTCCTCGGATTAATTTTCGCCTACATTAAAAAAATCCAAATTTGAATATAGAGACATACAAAATGATTATAGTTCTATATAGCCAAAGAATTCACCTATCTTTTGTTTGTTATCACACATTCGTAGGATTTAAAAAACAATATTATTAAATCGTTAATCTGTCCCTGTTCACAAAAACAATAAAATCATCATCTTCTTTACCAGTACTGCTGCTCTCAGGCATTATATCATGTTTTTTGTAATTTGCCTCCAAGGCGTGCATTGCAAGATTTTGAATACTTTGCCTCTCGTCTGATGCTTTCTGGCAGCCAACGCATTTTGTAACTAGGGTGGTAACGTGATGCTAATATGGCTCCATTTATTTCAGGCGACAGTTTAAAAAACTTATTGAATCTTCTCTCTAAGCACTCTTTTAGTTGTGGTAAAAAAAGTGGCCAACTCGAAATATTATTATATTTTGCTCTGGATTCTGGTGTTTTTATTTTATGTATGAGTCATATTTTTTTCATTATCATAAGATCGCTAAATGTATTTTTGTGAAAATGTATTTAGAAGCCACGAGTATTTGAAATACTAATTACAAAATACTTCAGCATCAGGTATTTGAAATACCAAATACAAATTACATTTTTAGGAAGTAATTGAAACACAAATACCAAATATGTATTTGTATTTCAAATACGTGTTTCAATTACAAGTAATTCAAATACTGCCCAACCCTGTCAATGGTACACGGCCATATGTGGCCAAATTTCATCCAACATTCAAGACTATAAATATGTCAAACCACAAAGTGATTGCTTTCTACAATAATAGGAAAATATACTTATGCTCTCATTAACAGTTTATTTATTTGTTTCTAGGGTCTGCATGATCCTCGAACGCTTAGTTGCGAACAATATGAGAGATCATTGAACAATCCTAGTCAATTCTCAGAAACCCTTCTGCGGAACATGGTGAACTCGCGGGAAGCGATGCTGTGCCCCGGCTGCGGAGTTGTCATTAAAAAAGTGTCCGGGTGCGAGGGACTCACGTGCAGTCAGTGCAAGACGGAGATCTGTTGGGCGACACGAGGGCCGCGCTGGGGCCCCCGGGGGAAGGGGGACACTTCAGGAGGGTGCCGATGCAATATAGATGGGAGAAAGTGTCACCCTTCCTGCGGAAATTGTCATTAATCTTATCCATGAAGTTTCACAAAAACACATACATTTTGCCAAAACATTTCACGCGGTTGAGATAGATTGCGTCGAAAGATTTTTTTTTTTTTTTTACTTTATAAATATATAGGTTATGCGTAAGTGAGCGATTTAATAATTTCCCTAAAGCCTTACGCATTTAGGTTATAACTCTACAATATTAATTAAATGCTAAGATGCTAAAAACACCAAGGGTGTTCCAAAGGTGATTTTAGTGCCAATTGAAATGTTCTTGGGAACAGGAATATTCCCCGACTTGGTATAAATTATCCAAAATCGGGATTATACTTTTTATTATTGTTAAGAAAGTTATTCTAAATGAGGTTGTCTTTTTTGATAAAATGTATTATATTTAAAGAGTTTATTACTAAGTACAATTAGTTTTCAATATCTTCAAAAATAATAAATCTCACGGTATTCACCATCATGGAGCATTTTTTAAAGTTCATAATCTCACAAAAGAAAGTTTGTTTTTACCCTACCCGTAGGCAAAACTGGCGCACGAGAGATTAACCACTGGAGCGATTTAGGTCCATTTTTCTGTGATTGATATCAGTCCAATTAGACCACATTTTCCTATCATTCGTAAAACATTTATTGTAATTATTTGAAACATTTTCATTACCAGCAATTTATTCTATCAAATAGTTGATAAAATAGACTTTATGTCTTTGGCCTTATCGATTGTCTTTGAATTCTTCTAGAATGAATTTTGGCAGTTGGAAAGCTTCAGTTCTACAAATGAACTTCAAAATTATTTTCAAACCAAACTTTTTATTTGATGTACACATATAAAAAAAATGGTTTTCTAGAATATATTTGCATCTGTAGTTATCAAACAGAGAACATAAAAATGTAGAACAACTTTCAATATAGATATTAAAAATATCCACTGGCGGCAATTTCAAATCACTAAAGACTAAATCACAAATTTCGTGCATTTATAAAGTTAAAGATTTTTTCTATCAATTTTAAAAATATAGGATATTAAGTAAAATATAGGTGAATTCATTGGATGTATAGTACTATAATTTGTTTATATGTTTACATACATAAATGTGGAGTTATGATTTTTTTTTATGAGGGCGGGAAATTTTCAAAAGTGGCGAGGACTCAAGGCGATTTTTTATGATTCTCTGTGTCGCTCCAGTAAGGAAGTAAGTCAAACTTGTTGTGAGTTTCATGGTGGTCTCACTACAGTCTTCTTTATTCCCGGTTTACCAAAACGTTTTTTTTGCCTGCAGAAGTTAATTAACTTGTACTATTTTGACAATTCTCTCCAGACCAGCTAGAACATTGCACATAAAGCATTGTCTAGTCTGCTACCAGGTCAAGTGGCTTAGCTTTGTGTACTCTCTCGATACATCCGTACGCCACCTGTCCGGCTAACTTGACCAATTTATTCTTGACAACTCGCTCTCATGTATAGATGTGTCATCGAATGGGAGGCGTCTACTAATATCTACAGGAATTTCAAAAACTGAACAAATCGGACTAATATCTATGAGAATCCATGTTCTGACATGGATTCTCATAGATATTAGTCCGAGGTATGTTGGAACAATATCTATGGGAACCAAAGTGAGGACGAATATCTACAGCTCAAACTGCTGACTAATATCTACGTAACAGGTGATGTAGACGAATATCTACAGTACTGGCAGAGGTTTGATTTGCAATTATCTATAGCATATTGGCATAATGTAATATTGTGTTTGCAGTTTAAAGAACTTTCTTTTGTATCACAAACCATGTTACACAAACCTAGCGTAGCCGCTAAACTACTTGAATACTGGGATGTTTTTCTTACCTTGACACGAGCAGGCGCTATGCCAATTTCAACATTAAAAAACTAAAAAACCACATGTACGTACTTTAAACATTTAAGACTTTACGTAATTGAAGTAATTTATGCTTTTCCGTACAACTTTTTGCTCAGATGCCCTCTGTAGATATTAGTCCCACCCATGCTCCATAGATATACGTCACCACTGGGACCATCAACGATATTTACCTGACCTTAGCTCTGTAGATATTAGTCTTCACTCTGAAGTTCATAGATATTTGTCCAACATATGAGCTGAAGATATTCGTCCGACATACAGGCTGTAGATATTAGTATCTGGAGTCAACGAATGTAATCTTCATGCAATATTCATACACATGGTTGGCAATGAAACCCATATTAACATGGCCTAAAACAAATCATGTAAGCATTTTTTCTTTATTATATTATTTTTATTATATTATTTTTATTATGGTAAATATTTTTACACATTAACATATACGGGATGTAACAGCACATACCCGAAGGATAATAACTATCGATTCCTAAGCACATTTGGAATACAAACAGTAGATGTAATTTTTGCTGTTCGATATTTCGATTTCTATAAAAAACAAAAACTCCTACATGTCGCAACGGGATCACTTGAAACGCGCACTGTTTTGCATGTTATCGTGCTGCTGGAACAAGACTTATCATGTGACCCGCTTGGCTACTGACCTAGCCCGACTGCTCTGCTGCGAGGTGTGAAGGAAAAATATTTTTATTGTTTTTAATTGAAAAAAATGTCAGATATAAAAATGATATTTTTCCCAAATATCTCCAGGGAAGATGCTGTTATACTGTATTAATTTGTAAAAAAATTGTTAGTAAAAGAAATTTATATTTTTTTTTTTTTTTTTTTTTTTTTTTATAGAGAATACCTCACAAGAGTCCCAACTGCTCCCGTCTGGAGCCAGTGAGACTATGGCATCCCCAATTGGGGTATGTTGTGAGGATGAAGGAAAGTGGGAAAGGGAAGGAGATGGGGAAGAGGAGGGTAGGAAAGTACCTGGCTATTCAGATCTAGTCACTAAACACGGCTAAAGCCATTATTAAGCAACGTCTCAATTCTGAATGGTGGTCTTACACCAGGGCGATACTGACAGTATCTTCCACTCTGGAACGTGCCGCAAATGTAGTATATATTATTTTTATTAATTAATTGTGAAATAACACAAATTAATCAAATAAAATTTATTTGCGCACGCCGGGTTCGAACCCGCAACCTTCCGATTGGGAGTCAAGTGTTGTTACCACTCGACCATGGACGGTCTTATTATTTTTTTATGACATTTTGCCAAAATTACTAAAGGTTTAGCAATTTTAGAAGATTTCATCACAGTACTCGCACAGATACAAAACTTTCATAAGCTTGTTTCGTTTTAGGTTTTTGTTAAAAAACAATGATTTTTTCACAATTGAGAATTCGAAGCCAAAGTGTGTTGAAGTCGATTACATAAAAATTATTTTATTTTACAACATTGTTACTGAAATACTGAAGGTTATCAAAATATTTTTTTAAAACTAAACGTGATAAACTTCAGAATTGAATTCAAATGGGTATTCGTAAATAAAGACGAGGGTAATGCTAATAATTCTTAATTATATAGCATTTCTAATTCACGGAAATTCCGCCAATTGGAAATTATATTTAATTGTTTCTCGTGGAGTAATTATTACTGGCGGCTTTTCGTTCTGCTTCGCCCATTTTAAGTGTTGGTGACTATTTATAAGACCCTTTTGCAAAACTAACTAGCATTAACATAAAACTACAGAATACTTACATTTAATAGGTAGATATATAATAGTAGACATTCTTACATTAAGACCGTGAATAATGAGAGGAACACTCTTCACCTCAACATAAATATAATCAGTTTGTTTAAACAACAAAAATAAATTATTATAAATGTACAGTGCAACCTCTTATAACGAGCATAATTCGTTCCGGAGTCTTATTCGTTATGTGGAACACTCGTTATGCGAAACAATTTTTCCCATATAAATCAATGTAAAATACGATAATGTGTTCCATGCCACGTTTATTCCAATAACTAGTACATATTCATGTTCTACAAAGAATCATTTAAAATCCCACAATCTATCTCACGGTGGGGACAAACCTTTTGAATGTTCCGATTGCAATAATTCGTGTGCTAGAAAGAAGACTTTAAAAATCCAAAAGTTTACTCACAATGGAGAAAACCTATATTCATATTACGACTGCAACTATTCATGTTCTCAAAAGGCATATTTAAAAGTCCACAAGGTGACAGACAGTGGAGACAAACCTTTTTCATGTTCCGACTGCAACTATAGAGAAATTTAAAAATCAACACGCTGAGTGGAGAAAAACCTTTTTCATATTCCAAAATTTTAAATATAATGAAAAAAATAACAAATGTCTGAACACAAGTTTGGAAAAATATGTGATCACATGCGACACTAACGTACTAGCGGAACAAGTGATAACCAGAGACTGAAGCACCGGCGCGGAAATCCTGGCTCACAAGTGACTAACGTGAAGATAAGACTTCCCCTTGCGTCACTCGTCATGCGAAATGTCACTCGTTAAGGGAGCGTTTTTTTTACGATCTGTTTTGCTCGTTATGCGAATTACTCGTTATGGGAGGTGCTTTATGAGAGGTTCCACTATATTAATATGAAAATAAATTTAAGAGAAGGCTATTTTTTTTTTTTAAATATTTGGTTATTAATAATATTTAATTTACTATTAACACTTTTACTAATTTCAAAAATGTCTAACTTTGCTAATTGTAAATCTGTTGTGTTTGTGTGTAAAATTAAAGAATAAATTTAACCCTTTATTTCTAATAATTTATTTTTGTTGTTTAAACATTCGGATTATTTTTTTAAATTTTAAAATATATAATGTAATGTTTACATAATCTAAAATAATTTTTATATTTCATTTTATACTCGTATAATTGTTTATTATGATATTTTTAAGTAATTAATCACCTCTCTCTGTAATATTTTTTGTCTATTGTTCTTTTTGTCTATACATGTTTGTTTTTTTTGTTATTTTTATTCGTGTTAATATCCTGACGAAGAATCCATCGGTTTTGAAAGATGTAGATATTAAAACATGTGATTATAGTGGTTTACACAAAGTAATTAGTTTCATTTAACATTATTTTAATATTACATTTAATTACAGTAATGATGTATTGCCCATCTCTTTAGGTTAACGCATTAGGAAACGCCTTTGTTGAAATGGAAATTTACAGAATGGTTGATAGCTAGGTTTTTGTTTATATAATACTAGCTGGGGTACCTGGCTTCGCTCAGATGTGAGACTCTGTCCCCCACCTATACAAAAAAGGCTTCGATTGGTCCACAATGTTCCAGAACATTCCACAACATTCAAGAGCGTTCTGGAATGTTCCACAATGATTTGGGATGTTCCCGAACGTTTCAGACTATTCCCCAACATCTCACAACATTCCAGAATGTACCGGGATGTTCTGGAATGTTGTAGAATGCTCTCGAATACTCTTGAATGTTCTGGACTATTCTAGAAATTTCTAGAGGGCGAAAATTTCAGCCCTTATATCTTCAAAAGCACACCCTTCAGGTAAAAACGGGAACCTTCTTCATGGATGAGGGATAGAGGGCTACCACACCATATATTGATCATACCGGGACTTTTTTTTTTTTAGTTTTAGCAGCACGCACATTGTACACTTACTTTTAATATAATACACAGGGTGTAACAGGACTTACCCAAGAGATTGTAACCAGCTATTCCTGAGCTTATTTGGAGTAAAAACTGTAAAGGAAGTTTTGGTCTCGGTGACTTTTTTGATGATGTTTTTTTTTTTTTCAATTTTTTTCCTCAAAATCAAAAAAAAATAAAAAATTCCGCATCTCGTCACTGGTCACTCAGACAAGTGACCGCCCAGCCTCTTAACCGGCTCCCAACTTTCCAACATCTACTTTTTTATGTTTTTGTAGGAAAAAAAAACAAAAATTTCACCGAAGACCAAAATTTTATTTGCATTTTTTACTCCAAATAAGCTCAGGAATCGCTGGTTAAAATCTCTCGGGTACGTCCTGTTACACCCTGTATATTGATTATAAAAATAATATCAGTATTTTTTTTAAACTATACAATTCAAGTATTAATGTAGAAGATTTAGACGAAACGAGAATAATTTTGAATCAATTAAATATATTTTGTATTATATTTTTATAATATATTTTGCACTGACAAAATCTCCTCCTTTTCAATTTATTTCTTAAAAGATTTGTATTAGATTAACCCTGCATTTGCAGTTTTGAAGAATTGTGTCCGCACATTGTCCAAAGAACTGCAATTGCAGTGTCTACCCTGCAGTGTATGTTCGTTTCGCCTTTGAATATTACCTGTAAAGCAGCGGTTGTCAACCTTTTTGAACCTGCATACCCCTTGACTCTTACTACAAATTTGTTGTACCCCGTACCCTCTATCTTGTGTACAAGTATAATGAAAAGCATGTTTTATTTGTAATTTGTTAACACAATCATTATTATACTTGAATTTAACAATAAAGTTACACAAATATAATTAATGCAATTTTATACAGAATGTAACATGACTTGGGAATTTTAAACCAGTGACTCTACATGTGAAATTGAACAAAATTTATTCACATCTTTTTATTTCAACGAAAAAAAAATCATGTTCACGATACGCAACTCCAAACTCATAAAGTGTATGGAGAGCATGAATTTTTTTGACCTCAAATTTTTTTGTAGAATAACAGTTTATGTATCAGTAGTTAAAATAAAAGTCCGATTTCCTTTTACACCCTGTATAATCAATCATACAATGTTAATGTCAAGTCACAAGTCAATGTTATTCTTGAGCTTGCTTTGCAGAGCTTGGCTCAATTTCACATTGGTAGGGTATCAAGTCCGGTTCAGTATTCAGGCTGCCAAACCAACGAGCGTAAACCACCGATATTGCGTACCTCCAAATTTTGCTTCGCGTACACCAAGGGGTATGCGTACCACAGGTTGAAAACCGCTGCTCTAAAGACTGCTATACAAAAATACAAATGTCAATTTATTAAGTATGGTGCTGTCGACATGTTGGCTTTAACCCTAGAACCGTACCCATAAAAGACTTTAAATAACGGTACCCAGGGGTACTGGAGTACCCCTGTAAATAAAACATTTTTTTGTACATAAGAATAAACATTTATTTAATAAACTTACACAAACTTTTATGGCACTTATTTCAGTCTCTCGTATTACAATTAGGCATAAATAAAAGGAACATATCTTATCAGTTTTGGCAAATCTTTTTTTGGTGCTCTAAACATATGAAACTTTAAATTTTTCACATTGAGTACGTGATTTACGGTTTTTGGACCTGGGACAAAATAAACATCTTCCAGATATATCAAAAAAAAAAAAAAAATTCGATATGGTCTTAAATAGAAAACGTATTTACGGGTAGTGTTAGATAAATGCAGTAATATCATAGAATTAATTTTGACAAAATTCAAAATTCTGTAGAAGACACAAAGGCTCTAGCGACGAGTTTTACGAGAAACACTGTATGTATGACAAAGTTGATCAAAGGTGTCCACCTCCACCCCTCCCCCCCTCGTTTAGTAGTAAAAACTTATTTTTTCTGGCAAATCAATTTTGTCCTTGGTCTGGTTGGAAGTGCACAGCAGAAAGCATAAGCACGTTTTTCTTTTTTCCTTTGCTTAGTTTTGGAGGCACATACGATAGCAAAGTAAGTTCGTTATGAAAAGCAAACATTGATGTGTTCTTGTGGCGGTGTTTTGTTTTCAAGAAATGGGTAGTTTCCTATTCATCCTCAAGAATCACCTCTTCTTCATCATCAGTGTCCAGAAGAAGTCCAGTTGTGATAGATTTTTGACGTAAAGCCATAAAAAAAGTATTATTCAAGTTACATGCAACAATACGCAAAACAACTAACTTAGATATAAATATTAGTAATAAGTACACATTTTTTGAAAGCAAAGTTATGTCTAAGGTAATTATGCAAATAAAAAACATTTATGAAACAGCACAATAACATACTTTTTTCGTAAAAACATTAAAATCATAATAATGAATATAATTATCTTAACTGTGCCCAGGGGTACCGGAGCACCCCACGCATGCCTTGCCACGACCACACACTAACAGGACTCCCGTCCGACCAATGCTTCGAGGCCACCCTCCACCCCGTGCAAATACCCGACAGCACGAAAAGATCCATTGTGAAATAAAAAAGTTATCACAAATTTATAAAAAAATTGATTTGTACCCCAGGGTACGGTTCTAGGGTTAAGGAATATTTATTTTTTATTTATTAAGGTTTTTTGTCGGCCTTAGCTAAACTTAGTCTTACTGATGTCAGTAATAGTTTTAACCCTTAAAAAAATTGGCGTATTTTGTCAGAGGCTAAAAATATTCCCGCTTTGCAATAAAATCCTAATAAATGAAACATTTGTTAACGTATTCGAAAACTAAAAACTGTTTTCGAAAGGTGATGAAATCGGCTTTCAAATTTCTATATTCAAAATTACTATGTATTTTTTTAAATAAATTTTTTTTTTGCGAAAAATTAAAAAAGTGTTCAAAATGGCTCACTTTACTTTTTTTCTAACTAAAATTACTGATAATGAAAAAAAAATAAAACACATACTTATTTCATTAGATAAATGAATTATAAACCTTCCTGTCACCTCACTTTTTTTCGTTTCATCTAAAAAAAAATCTTAAAAAATTCACAAAGTTCCGTAATGTTTTTTCAAATTGCTACAGGAAATTTTGGCTTCAGAAAGGGGTAAATTTTAATTTTTTTGTGTTTTTCTTTTAGATTTGAACATATAGTTTGTTGTATTCTCTTTTCAATACCGTTTAGATCACATTTCTGACTATGATAGTAAGGGAGAAAAAAAGATTTCTGTGAGACGTATGTGAGCTGGGACAAATATGGTCTCCTGTGATTAAACGGGTTAAGAATGAAACTATTTTTGTAATTTTTTAAATTAAATTTAAATACTAACCTCTTACCAGTTGGTTTTATTTCCAAAGCATTTGATTCTTTCATACTTTCAACATTAAATAATGGACCTATTATTTATTTGACACCTTCATGAATAAAATCCTAGAATCTGGTAAGGTGGGCATTGGGCAATATATTTTTGATAATTTTTTTTGTATTTCTTGGGCATTAAATTAACTACGTAACAATTTCTAGACATTTTGTTTTGAAGGTTTTTATTTTTCATGTACATTTGTTACTAAAATTTATATTTATCTGCAGTCCTACTATATTTAAGTTTTCTAGTGAATGACACCGGTCGCAGATAAATAAAAATTTAAGTAAAAAATGTACATGGAAAATAAAACTTTGAAAACAAAAAATATTTATTTATTTTAAAATTAATTTGTATTTCGGTTACAAAATGAAAGGTTCACATCTTCCAAATTGAATCAATTACTGTGGGGTAATTTGAATTTCAGTTACAAAATGAAAGGTACACATCTTCCAAATTGAATCAATTACCGTAGGGTAATTTGTATTTCAGTTACAAAATGAAAGGTTCACATCTTCCAAATTGAATCAATTACTGTGGGGTAATTTGAATTTCAGTTACAAAATGAAAGGTACACATCTTCCAAATTGAATCAATTACCGTAGGGTAATTTGTATTTCAGTTACAAAATGAAAGGTTCACATCTTTCAAATTGAATCAATTACTGTGGGGTAATTTGTATTTCAGTTATAAAATGAAAGGTCCACATCTTCCAAATTGAATCAATTACTGTGGGGTAATTTGTATCTTAGTTACAAAATGAAAGGTACACATCTTCCAAAGTGAATCAATTACTGTGGGGTAATTTGTATTTCAGTTACAAAATAAAAGGTACACATAATGTTAATTGTCATATGATTTTTATTATTAATCAACCTTAGGCACTAAAAACATGAAAATCATTATTTTACTTTTAAAACTTAAAAATCTACTTCTTACAAAAATAATAATTTACGATTTAATAACTCAGGTCCGGGCACAGGTCATTCCTATGTATACCTACATTAAATTGTCGTGAAAACAAGCTTATGTGCCCAAGCAGTTAACTTAATATTTCTAACAACATAAGTACCTATTTATTTTTATGCAACAACATACAATAGGGAAGTTGAGTGAAAAATATTTTGACTTAAATATGTTCATGTGGGATGACATGCAAACTTAAATACCAGTGTTTTTTTTTAAGTTCGTTTTCATAATTAAATTAATTCTTCAAGTTTGAATTTTATTAAAGCTCTCGAAAACGGCTTGTAAGAAACGGGAGAGTGTGCGACTTCGTCTCACGTTATCCGGTCCCTTGTTTGTGTGAAAAATAAGGGAAAATATTTACAAAACCGGGACACGCTTAATATGGACGAAAAAATTAATTTAAAATATTTTAGTAGTTAGATATTAACTAGTACTAATCAATTCAGTTACTGGAATTTCGAAAAAAGTGCATTATGGTTATTTTTTAAATTTAAAAGCACGAAATGTCATTTTTCATCGACCGCTATGTTGGGAACTGTTGCAAGTTTCGTTGAAAAATGACATTTCGTGTTTTTAAATTTAAAAAATAACCATTAAAATGAACTTTTTTCGAAATTCCGGTAAATTAATTGATTAGTACTAGTTAACATCTAACCACTATAACTTTTAAAATTAATTTTTTTCGCCCGTATTAAGCGTGACCCGGTTTTGTAAATATTTTACCTTATATTTCACACAATCAAGGACCGGATGACGTCACAAACTCTCCCGCATGGTATTACACTCTTAGCCGGCATTTTCGCAGGCTTAATAAAATTCAAACGTGTAGAATTAATTTAATTATGAAAACGAATTTAAAAAAAAAAAAATACTAGTATTTAAGTTTGCATGTGAACATTGATAAAAAAAAAGGACTTAACTTCCTTTTTATCGTGATTTATTTTCGGGGCATTATGCCATATAGCGCTACCATCTTCTTTAGTCAACTTCAGACAGCGTTACACTGTCCATCGTTAAGGCGATATGTAGTGTAAAGATACAACATACAAGACTATTAATCTTATTTTATTAACCATAAAAAGTGCAAATACACTAAAGATTGAAAGTGATTTGAATGTTTTCTTCTTATTTCTACAAAATTAAAAAGCCCTGTCACTTAAACTAAGACAATATGTTTTAAGTTCGGTAGAGCGATATGTTTAAAAGGTCTCCTCGGCCAAATCCGATAGCTTTGACTCTCCAATTTGGCCAGCTTTATTTTGTCAAGACCTTTCAACAATGGATCTATTTTATATTCTATAAACTCACCTACTGTATATTCATCGAAGAACCGCAACATGGTTTTCAAAATCGTTTGCGACAACTGCGATAAGTATTTACTTTCTTGAAAGGCATTGTCGAAAATATTCTCATTTCCGACTGTATTGTGATCGATGTTGTATTGAAGAAATCCATTTTTACTGAATGTACTTTCTAAGATCAGAGGCAGAATTTTTGTTCTTTCCAATTCGTCTAAAGCACGGATAGCCTCGTAAAAATCGCTTCCATCAAAAGAACACATTGCAATAGTCTGTGATAAATATTCATTGATATAACGTTCGCTCGATTCAATTTGAAGAAAATTATCTGTTATTTCATTTTGTATAAAGTGAGGGCAGCTGAGTAATTTTGTCCACTTTTGAGAAACAGTACGATGTAAGTTTTGAATAGATACATTGCTGAGATATAGATTAGTATATGTATTAATTAGGATTAAATTTAATACGAGACTTGGCATTCCAACCGGTAGCGTTTCACATAGGACATGGAAATGACTATATCTAGACCACCCTGTTAAAAATATGCCACGAAATTGAATGAGTTCTGATTTTTTGCCGGTTTTATAACTTGTTGCTATTTTCATCCATTTGAGATTATTTCCGTAGTGTCTCTGCAGATCAGGTACCATCGCTGTATCTCCAAATGCACCTTTAAATGCGGATGCAATCCAAATATTATTATTGAATATTTTGTGGTAGTTGAACCAGATCCACGCGGGAAGAGTATTTTCTACGGTGCCATTTCCGTAATCCCAGACGACAATGTTTACGAGTTTTCCGAGTTCAGATGCTTTTATACTTGGCATGTTTCTATTACGGAGCATGTCGTCCCATATGAGTGGAACTACATTCATGTATTCTTTCCTGATGTGTTTTGCAATGTTTGTCACATGATCGACAAACAGATTCCTGTAAATAAAACATAAATGGGGATAAAGAAATTTTCCAAGGGACCGGAAAAAAATACTTTTTAAGCGGGAAAACCTTACAAGTGGGATAAATTGGGCCATTCAGTCTTCAAGGGACCGAAAAAACCTTAACTTCTTAAGAGAGTTTCACTGTATTTTATGAAATCTGCAAACATTTTGTCAAGCGAAATGAGAAAATACAAAATCTTACAAATTAGTTATGTCCCTTGTTTGGCATTGGAGGCATTTATTCATATGGTAGACCTCATCACAGCCAATGTGAAACCACTTTAATTGCTGAACTTGAGAATGTAATTCAATTACCTAAAAGCAACACAAATAATATTATGTGAATTCCGAACTGATGGTATAATATGTTTATTACGATAGGTAGTTACTCAGGGGTGTGCACTCTGTATAGGCACATAAGCACTGCCTATCCTACCATATTTGTAAAACATAAGCACATAAATAATATTATAATTTATTAAATTATTGCTAAAAATAAATATACACTTTAAAAAATAAGCAAGAAATTGCATCTGTGCAACCGAAACTACGCAAGCGCCACATCAAATGGCATACTACAAACGTGGCATAAACTGTAACTAAAAACTACATGCGTGCCCTCCGACCGCCTCACTAAAATGCAGGAATTAGTTCTACCTAGCAGTTTACTTCATACAAGACATATCAATGTGTACAAAATACATACACAGAATATCGAGTAGAAATATTTGTTTTGAATTGACTTCTATGAGTTTTTTTGTTAGTATTAGGCAGTGCTTTGTGGAACAAAATCAGCAAATAGCAATCAGTGACATCTGTTGTTAACTATTTCTATCAATTAGTTGTCTTTCATCGCGAATTGTCGGTTCAAAAATGTTGTCATACTTTAATTATTGTGAATTATCTGATAAATATGGAAATATTAGCGAAACCTTGTACGAAGGGAGTTTCTGTGGTAATTTTTTCTGGTCTTTTCATTAGTAAATTTTTTATTTATTTATTTGAATCATTTCAAATAAATTTCGATTAAAAGCTATGTACACGCCACTGTAGGTACTGCATTACATTTATAAAAATATAATATTTTAATTTTAATAGAACAACTCTCTTTTTATTACTTGAAGGTTATTCTCATCAATAAACTCGTAATAAATAATATTTTTGTCTTCTTCAATGATACAATATTTTTGTGATTATTTACGGCATGATATAATATTTTTGTCATTATTTACGGCATGTGAACAGTGATGTTTTAACAGTTTAAAAATGTGCATTAATCTAAAGCAAGACAGAAAACAGCTGCGGATGGTGTGTTAATCAATCGCTGCTAAGTAACCAACTGTTGTGGTGTACACAGAGTACGTTTTTTATAACTTTCTAGTATAAATTTGTCACACAACTTTGTCCCTTTCTTGCTTACCCAGTGTGTATCATAATTCACTGATAACTTGCCAAGAGTGAAAACATGACACGTAGTTTAATAGTCTACACAAAATACTGTTAGTAGCATATTTAATATTGCCGCCTCACACGTTTGGTTCGCTCATCTGCCGCCAGAGGTACTGCTTGCGCCTCTGGCGGCCAACAAGGAAAGAAGAAACAACTGCGGTCGGTAAAGAAGGGATTGACTGGGACTACTGTCACCTACGGGTTGGCAACACTGCCCCGACCAACCGACAGCCAACGGCTGGGGAATTTAAATGGTGAGATGTTATCGGATGTTATTATTGTCACTATATTTCATTATAAACATTTATTCAGCGTTGTATTATTTCTAACAATACCGAATCTTACCTGCTTTATTAATTCATGAACAAGTTGAATGGATTGTTTGTTTGTTGGACAAATGGAGTCGGCGTGTTCATCCATTTCCCTGAGATTGCGGAATTTGTCCAACTTTAAGACAAACTCCAGATGTCCAAAGGTCTGCACCAGCGGGATTATTTCCATTCCAATAGAGTTGACCCCTCTCAGAAAGCGTAAAAGCTAAAATTAGGAAAACGGTCAAGAAGTAAACATACGATAGTCAGTTGGTGTAAGTTCGTCATGCGTCATGCGTCAATGAGGCAATTGCTTTCATCCAATCTGTAAAATAATTATTAGGTTATTTAATCATTGAAAATAATATAAAAAACTCTCAATAAAAGTTTATTATTCTGTTTATATTTTCACTGAGTTAATTTTTTTTTTTCAGTGATTAAATTATTGTAAAATAGTTGCTAAAAGTGCTATCTTCAGAGCAAAATGTTCACTCTTCCATATTATTATATACATATTTATCAACTAGATGGAAATTTAAAAAGAATTTTATATATTTATAATCTTTCTGCATAAATAAAGAAGAGTGTGTGGGTACTTTGTTTTTCATTCAAATCTAAAGTTTTTTTCTAGGATTAATGAAATTTTGCACACTTGACTCTCAGAATAAGAGGAAGGTCACCGACTATATGAAATTTTAACAAACCAGACAATCCCCTTTTTCTCACCCATTAAAGCAAAATTTTGATACTTGATGAAATTTTGGACCCTTGACCTTAAAAAAAATAAAAATTACTCTCTACTAGAGATGTTCGATATTCCTGTACCGGTTACAAGGAACCGGTTCTTTTACTGTCACTGGAACCATCGATATTATTTCTCTGAGGAAGCAGTTCTTTTTTGCAAAATGTTTCCTATTGGAAAGTGGAATATTTGGAATGAAATTGTTGTTATGTTTAGGCATATCTTAATACTTATCTAGAATTTACTTTAATATTATTATGAAGAAGCCTACCTCTGTTTTGGAGTAAGCATTCATAGCCGAGACATTTTGAAGAGGCCCTTCAAACGGGAACATGTCTTCATATTCAATCAAGATCCCAGTTGCTCCGGCAGACTTCATCAAAGGTAAAATACTTTCAAGATACTCAATTTTAGGTGGAGCTCCTTTTAAATCCAAATGAACTATCTTATGTTGAAGAAATACCGTATTAACAATATTTTTCTTAGGATTTTCATTTACCATGGGTGCTTTATAGAATTGTGTTGGCTCAGTCCTTTCAGATTGTTGTTGATTGTAACTTCCTGCTTTAACTTCTTTAAATATTATTTTATCTGATTTAGATTCGACTTCCCCAAAAACTCCTAATTGCGAATTTGTTGTCTGTGATTCATAATTCATTACTTCTTGTATTGTTTTTAAAATAGTTTGATCTCCACGTAAAGAGATGCATCTAGTTATAAACACAAATAAAATTGTTATAAATATCAAAGAAAATGTTTTCACCATTGTCGAACAATAGATTCTTCTCATTATTGCCAAGAGAATTAAAATTAATTCATATTATTTTTTCAACAGTAAATCACAAAATAAATTTTACCAAATGAAAAGATACTGCTTTTTAATTTTTGAAGGCTCAGTTATTATTACGGATAAACTAATCTGGTTAAACGAGTAGCTAACAGATTAATTAGCTAGCCAATATGTAGCGAACGAAACAATTTGTTTTACACTGGTAGCCCTCAGCAACTGCGATAGAGCAACGCCCCCAACTTCACGGGTAAGTTTGTCAATCTTTATCTACATTTCAGAGGTGGTTTAATGAAATTTGACCATTTATTTCTTTATGTATAATTTTTTAATTACCATTTCCAATATTTTAGTTATGATTGTTAAGAAATAAACAGTGAATTTACTTGTCTAAGGGTTGTTTAACCGGTAACTACAGAACCCAATGTGGTTTAATAACTCGCTTAGAAAACTGTCAGCAAAAATATAAGGTGGCTCAAAACATGTTCACATTCAAGATACTATATTAATAACATTTACATACCTGAAGGTAAAAATCCTCTTAAGAGGGTATTACCAGAGAATACCAGAAATTAGTCCTTCTTAAATCAAATTCTAGACGAATTGACTCTTTTTACAAAAAAAAAAAAAATTGAGTTTGAAAGATTGTTATTTTATCTGGTACATGCAGTTTTAAAATTTTGAAAAACTAAGTGTATTTTTAAGATACTAAAGTTATACCGTTGGTCGTTGGCAGATTTGTCCAATTTTAAAACGATAGATTCTATTAAACAACACAAATTTCAAATCGTACAAAAAATAAACCAATAATAATTTTTTATTTTAGTTAAATTAAAATCATTAAAAAATAAATCCGAGAATGTGTTTTGTGACAAAAATACCTCAGTTTTTCTATTTATTTAAGGTCTTACCAACTAAAATATTTAAAAATTTTTTACACACTTATTTTGTTTAGACATTATTAAAAAATCATAAATACTTATGATCAAAAAATACTTACAAGAAGTAAACGATATTTAAGAATTTATCATCGTGCATTTTTATTGCTTACTTGAATGTAGGTATATAATAAAGCAAGTTTTGAATGAAATAAATCGATATAAAAATTTTAATTTTTTAATGTTGATACGGGGAATAATCGATCTTTCTCATTGGAACCTCCCTGTACAGTTGCAAGCATTTTTAAACTTTTATTCTCAGCCGCTGGTCAATCACTCTTAAGGGGAGGCGGGTGAACCAGTTATTGGATGATGGTCCCTCTGTCAATCCGGGCACCACTTAACAGGATTGCCCGGGTTCATGGGGTTAGGTGACACCTACCCATCAGCAGCGGGAGACTCTTTGACCTCTCCAGCTTGTCTCTGTCGACCCATCACCTCTTGCACCGCAGCAGGAGGGATGGATTCATACATCCGTCTCCCCATTCTGATCTCCCCATTCTTACACACCCCTCAAACCTTTTTCTTTCTCAGAATTTCCTCTCCTTCCTTCTCTTAAAAAGACCCTACACACAGCATCCCCAAATATGACAGAGGCCCCGAGTGAAATTATTGTCCACTCTTTTAGCCCTTTCCAGTAACAGTCAGATATTAATTACAATATTTTTTACATACAACATTTCATCGCCTATATTCGCCAAGTACTCAGTCATTGAGTTATACGAAACAGTACAAGAGATATTATATTATTGTAGCCCCTTCCAGTAAAATGCACCCTTGCGGCCATACTCGTAGCGTTTACAGTGTGGAATTTAAAAAAATGTGTGAATAACATACGAAAATCTAGAATCGTCATTTCATGCTTTATATTTTATCCATTAGAGATAATTATTATTTTTTTTAATTTTTCTTTATTCATCAAATTGTTAGTTACATATTTTGAGGATTTTACGACCATCATGCTAGGCACATGCCCGTGTTGTGGCGGTCGATAATGGCGGGCGGTCGCATTGTGAATGTAATAATTATTTTGGGCCACTCAGTTGTTTGGGGATATTGATCGGGTGATACTTGAGCTTAAGACGTACAAACTTTGTATGGCTTCCAAAAGTAAGATGGTAATTCTATGCACGGGGAACATACACACTAATTTAATTGCACACCTTTCACTAGACAGTTTTTATTGCCATATGAAAAAATAAAAATATAGATTTACACACATTCTCACCTCTATGTTGAAAAAAAAAGTTTTATTGGTGATGCAACACTAAGCTATACAAAATCATGTGATTTTGGTTTGAAAATAAGATGGTTTAGAAATATTTTAGACCCTTTAATTAAAATAATACTGCGAGTAGAACACTTATTTGCCTTTGAAATAATAGAGTATTTTTTTGATTAAATAGCAAAAAGCCTTGAACGGTGAGATCTTTCTTTGTCTATGCAACTAACGCAATGTCATTTCCAATCTGGGCTTTGCTGCTATATATATTTTTTTAAAAAGAAAGGTAAACCTTCCCAGCTTAAGAATAACCAAATATCTTTGTGTAGGTAGAAACAAAAGGCGGAATTTTTTTTATTAATTATTTCTATATTGAACGACAAAAAAGTGAGGTGACAATAAGGTTTATAATTTATTTGTTTAATACCCTCTGACAAAATGTGGTTCAGACCTGAGGGATTAATTCAAGTACCAAATTAATTTATTAGTGTTAGCGCAAGCGATTCTGATTTTGTCCTCTTTCTTTCATCAGGAGTACCCCAAGGGTCTGTTCTGGGCCCACTTCTCTTCATCCTCTTCACAAATGATGTCGCTAAAATAATCGAATCATTTGGTCTTCTATTTCACTGCTACGCTGATGACCAGCAAGTCTACTTTTACTGCTTACCAGAGGAAATAGACAATCTTAAAACTCGTATAACTGAGTGTCTAGAAGCAATCACCCGCTGGATGACCTCAAATAGATTGAAACTGAATCCTTCAAAGACTGAGTTTCTCTGGACCGCCACCAGCAGACGTCAGCGTAACATTGATAACTCCCCAATAACCATTTCAGGAAGTGACATCAGTCCAAAGACTTGTATAAAACTACTGGGTGTTAATCTCGACGCTGATTTTTCCCTGAAAACTCAAGTGAACAGAACCGTAAGCACGGGGTTCTTTCAATTGAGGCAAATTAAAGCAGTGCGAAGAAACCTGCCAACAGAGGCGACTAAATTACTAGTCAATTCGTATGTTGTTTCACGTCTAGATTATTGCAACGGTATATATGCAAGTCTCCCAAAATATCAAATAAACAAACTACAATCCGTTTTCAACGCTGCGGCAAGACTTATCACCGGCGTATCTAAATATTCCCATATTTCAGAACATCTCAAAAATCTTCACTGGCTCAAATGTCCTGAAAGAATCCAGTTCAAGCTCTGCTGGATGGTATTTAAGTCGCTTAACGCAATGGCTCCGGCTTACTTATCGGAACTGTGTATTCCTGAAAATTCCAATTCTCGACAATCAACCCTCAGGTCAGCAGCATCATCAGCTATCGGAAGGTTGAAGGAACCAAAGCGCACACCAGACACTAAGTTCGGTGAGCGCGCTTTCGGAGTGTCGGGACCTAAAGCATGGAATAGGCTGCCACATGAGTTAAGAATGATTACAGACTCGGCGGAATTTAGAGCTAAACTTAAAACTCATCTGTTCGGACTGTCTTATCCATAAAGTCAAAACCTTCTCACTTTCACATTCACAGCCCGTGACATTGTAAATAACTAATTGTGAAAATATGAGCTAATTCTTTTTTGGAAGCTTTTATAATGGTCACTTGATGAAAATTCTCCAGTCGTAAAGAATCATTAAATTCTCAAGTCTTTCAAAGTAAGTATTAACTCACCTTTGGCATTATACTTCTTATAAGTGAATACCAAAAGTGATGGGGTCAGTAAATGTAAAATCATGCAAAGTCCAGTGTTTTCAATATAATGTCCTCCGCGTGCAAATTGGTATCTTTTCCAAGCATAAACTTTCTTATTAAAGTGTGTTTATCGGAAGTGACCGACCAGGTAAGTATGTTTCTGTATACAATTGTAAATAATAAACTTAAATATAGCCTAAGAATTATATTTTAAATTGTACAGCGCCCTTGAGGTGATTTCTCACAAAAACGGCGCTATACAAATTATCCAATTATTATTATTATTATTATACAGTTTTTACAAGACGCTTTGCATAGATGCAATTTGCTGTAAGGTGGGTGAACAATTTTGGGGATCGGTGACCAGCATATGTGCGATGCAGGGGTAGTTCAGCTTATTATATAGTTCAGCTTGGGCAATGTTAGTTTGAGAATTCTGACTTTGAAATGAATAATTTACTATCGATTTATACGAGGGGGGGACCCAAAAGTAATGAGACTCGAGCGGTAGAGGGAAGGAGTGGACGGGGAACGGGCTTTGTGTGGTCGGCTGTTGTACGGAAACTCTTTTTCAGTCAGTGTGCTTTCCGTGTCGCTGTGAAACCAAGCATTTATCCAAAGTTTAATTTTAAGTAAATCAAGATTTCTTCTTTCCGCGAAAATGCGGTTTTCGCATTTTAAAAGTGAAGAAATGTTGGTTGTAGACCAACTTCGTTCTGGGAGCCTCTCAACCTTAAACAACGATAAAATTTTTGATAAAATCAACACTATTGTCCATGAAGATCGTCGCAGAACAATTGATCAACTTTCAGACATGACTGTAAAAACATGGAGTTCAATTCAGCAGATTCTGTCACAGGATTTGCAATTGACAAGACTTGCAGCCAAACTTGTGCCTCGTCTCCTCTCTGAGGATCAAAGCAAGCATCACTTTCAAGCCTGCTATGAATTGAAAAATCGGCTGGAAGAGAATCTAGATTTTTTTTCCAAAATGAAGAGTCATGCCAATGGAAGAGTGCTCTCTCTCCTCGTCCGAAGCAGTGAAGTCTGTGAAGCAGTATGTGAGCAAGAATGGAATGACACCGATTGTTCACCCGACCTGTCTCCCTGTGACTTCTTTCTGTTCCCTAGAATGAAAAGGGACTTGAAAGGGAAACGTTTTCATACTGCAGAAGAGGTAAAACAAAAATCGCTGGATGCCATAAAAGACTTTCCAATCAGTGAATTTCAAAATTGTTTTGAACGTTTCTGCGTGCCCCGCAATGAATGGCGTTTCATATAAGTCCATACATTACAAAATCTGCCCGGCTCTGCTCTACACATTCTGCACGGCTTGCGTCTCAGCATTTGCCCGTCCTTACACCCATATGCATAGTCGGTTCCTCGAGATTTCCTCCACTCGACTGTGACTCGACTCAACGTCAAGGATAAAATCGGTATGCAGAACTGAAAAACTGTCCTCGACTTGAGCAAATTCCTCAGTCGAGTCGAGTAATGAACTGTCAAACTCAAGGTACGTCGCGATCTACCTTGAGGCCACCTCAAAGCTTGTTAACAGCGCTTTCCACATTATTTTTGAGGTTAATTAGGATAATGAATAAATTCCATGATTTTATTGACCACCTTTATGAAGATTTGTACCAATATCGTCCTATAAAGCGGTATTTACGGGATGCAGAAAATCCGCTGGAATATTTTGATGATGTGGAATTCCGAAGAAGATTTCGATTTAGATAAGATACAATTTTAAATGTCCTCTTGCCACTTTTGAATTTAACACCGAGTGCCAATAACCGAGGTCTTCCAATACCGCCTCTGTTGCAGCTTCTCATAGCAGTCCAATTTGGGAGGCGAGTATGGGTACCTCAACTCGACTTACTGGAGGTTCCTCACTGGAGGGTGAAGCCGTAACTGAACATACTGATTTCAAGGGAGTTTTTAAGATTTCCTTGAGGTGACCTCGACTAAGGTCGAGTGGAGGAGGTCTAGAGGAACCGACTATGCATATGGGTGTTAATGTTACATTTATTTGGATTTTATTGAAAAGCGAAAATTTTCTGAAATGACAATATGCCCGAGGGTTTAACCGCTTGGGCACATAAGCTTGTTTTCACGACAATTTAACGTAGGTAGACATAGGAATGACGTATGCCCCGGACCTGAGTTATTAGTAGGAGCTTAAATCATTTTACTCCGCCAGATTTTACTGATACAAAAACTCCAATCAGATATTAAAGTTCCATTTAAACGGAAGATATAAAACTATTAAATATCTTATGGCTTTGGGCAGTAGGGCTCTTGTTATTAAATTAAAGATTAAATAAAACATCTAATGAACCATTTGTAAAATGAATTTATTTTTAATATAAAAGGCAGATAAATAAAAACCGTAAAATACAAATAAGCATAATGATAAAAATAAAATGTAATAATTTGTAATGTATATTTATTTTTGAAAATAATTTGTAGGCAGCATTCTTCATGAATAAGTATATACTTCAGAATACATGATATAATTCTGAATCAGTATTTCGAGGTATGATATCTACGCTTAAAAGTTATTTAAAAATAATAATACATACGTTTAAAGTATCTAAATGTCAGTAGGCAAATCGTGCTATGTCTGTTTATTTAGAATTACCGCAGTAAGTAAAAAAAAATAAAAATTACACGGTTGTATATTTTTACAATTTTATTACAAAACTTATGCACCATTGTGAGTCTTATTAAAAATGGTTATAATTATTAGGTTGGTGTCCTACAATGCTCTAAACACCATCGCATTATTGCATTTCTGAATTAACTTTTACTTAAAAAACAGAAAACATGCTGGGAAGCAGCTGCTCTCACCAAATGAGCTATTTATCGACTTGCTCTGAAGACTTACGATTAAATTTCCAACAAGTGTTTAAAAAAATTTTCTATACATACACTACGCTGGACAAGTCATCCTTTTATAATAACAAGCTACAATAAAATTTGTCTATGATTTAAAGTTATTATCATTTTTATAAACTTGATTTACTTCAACACTTAAACAATGTTTATGTGATAAGTTTTCTTTAACAACTGTTATACAGAAGCAAAATATGATAAAAAAATAAAACTGTAGATTTTTATGTGACTGTTAATATGATCACAAATGCATTGCGCAAGCCTCTCTTAAAACTCACATCTAACCTTACAGAGTTCTTCTTTGTTTGCTCTATTTGGTTGATCCCCAAGTACGCTCTTTCTGTTGGGTTAGGTTAGGTTAGGCCAAGCCGGCCTTGAGCCAAATGGCGTTTGGCACTAGTAAAAACCTTAACCCGTCAGGTCTATTTGTTCAGTTTTCGGAACTTTATATGTGTCTTGCTATCATGAATAGAAATATGATCTAATTGATGTTAGAAAGAAAAAATACCACATTTTATATTCAAATCTAAAAGTTAACTGCAAAATAATTCAAATGAACCCAAAGTTTCCGACCGCAATTTGAAAAAAATTATGAATCTTTCGAGAATTTTTGATCAACTATTTTTACTTGAAACAACAAAAAAGTGAGACGACAATAACGTTTATAATACATTTGTCTAATAAAATATGTACATAAATGTTTTTATTGTTTCTCATTATCAGTAATTTTAGTTAGATTTTTAAATCTTTTTTATATTTGCTTGCAAATTTTTTCATATTTAAAAAATTATGTGTTTATTTTAAATTATAAAATTTGAAAGCATCAACATCACCTTTCCAAAACAGTTTTTAGTTTTTCGAATACATTCAGAAGTAATCCATTTATTTAGAAACGGCAATAAATTGACCCTCTGACAAAGTACGTGTTAGATATTAAGAATTATCAGTGCAGGCAAGTCGGGGCCCGGAGAGGAGTGCTCCAATTGGGCCACTATGCAATTGTGAGCATGTCCATACAGTCTTACAAAATCCAGCAATTATTTTTAATTGTATTTTGATTTTTTATTCAAACTATTTAAAGTGTATCATTAAGAATCGCATATGTAGCTTCTTTCTAGCATTATCTATAAGTTGTACAACATTTATAGCCATAACCTAGATATTATAGTATTTTGACCAGACGTTGCCTCTATTTCATATTGTATTTACTATGAAAAGCATAAAAATGTAATGAGAAATCTTCCATATTCACAGCAAATCTAGAAACTTTTATCTACACTCGTTTTAAGAAAACTGAACAAACTTTAAAAATCGATATTTATTATCACAATTCAAATTGTATTTATCAGTGAAAACCGTAGATAACAAAAACAGAGGGAGATGTGGCATATGATTATCTCCTGCACAGATTAATAAAGTTTTTTGTGTTTAAATGTGAATATCGCACAAGAGTCCCAACTGCTCCCAACCGTCTGGAGCCAGCGAGACTATGACTCACCAAATTAGAGTATGTTGTGAGGCTGAAGGTAGTGGGGAAGGAACGGAGATGGGGAATTACCTGGCTATTCAGATCTGGTCACCAAACACGGGTAAATCCATTTCAAGCAACGTTTCAATTCTAAATGGTGGTCTTACACCAGGGCGATGCTGATAGTATTTTTCACTCTGGAACGCCGCAAATATACCTTATGTTATTTTAAATGATTAAATTGTGAAACAACACAATTCAATCAAATAAAATTTACATGCGCAAGCCGGGATTTAAACCCGCAACTCTCGGATTGTTAGTCGAGAGCCTTACCCCTCGACCATGGAGGCCTAGAGGCGCCAGAGTGGCTGAGCTGATGAAGATTATGCATTTGGTGTGCAGGTAGAAACAGTGCTGGTTTTATACTAATAATCGTTTAAGAAACATCTCCCTTGTTTCTATTATCAATTGTGAAACTAATAAATGTAATTAAAAAAAAAACCTTTATATTTCAGTAATGGTTATTAATTTACATATGTACTTTAATTTATTAAATAACATTCCGTGATTGCCTAAATATTAGGACTATCCGATTTAAACATTTGATTTGAAAATATTAAAAAAAAAACTTGTCTTATAATAAATAAGCAGGTAGGTATTTCATGCAAAAGGCTTATCTATGGACAATAAAAAATAACCCCTTCTCTCTTACTAGTGGAGCTATTTAGAAATTATAGTCTACGTTGCATTTACATTGAAGAAGTTATGGTTGATGATTTAGCCATTGGAAATAATGCCGATGTCGATGTAAATACTAATGGCCATCTGTTTCAAAGCTTTTCAACACAACAAGCACAATAATGCTAAACAAAATACAGCGGGATATTTTGACAGTTGTTGTAATTTTCAAATTTAATTTTCAGTATAGCCACACCAAAAAATAATGCAGTGTGTTTTTTCACATAATTGCGAGGAATATTCGACTTATTAGACTGGCCACACTTGAAACAGTGAGTGCTCTTATTTGACGCCCTTGTTATTTTAACTGACGGTTAAAATTTAAATTTAACTAACGTTTTTGCTTTCTGTTGAATCAGACTACCATTAGGGAGTTCCAACATTTGGAACGTTGGGAGTGTTATTTATGGCGACAAGAGCTGTATTATTTTATAAATAATAAAAGTATCACTTTATGAAGTATGATGTTGGCTATGTTAAAAATCTTATTTATTGAAATTTCTTGGTATCCCCTACCGACTAGCTTAAAGCCACTAGGGCAACCTCTTCCATCAAGGCTTTATAAGCCTTTTACAAAATGTAACAAGTATTATAGGAAAAAGGCTCCAAATGTAATGAGATATTAAAGATATACATAAATGCCTATTGGGTTGTCTAATGGTTAGTAATATTAATAATAATTGGTGGGTGGTTTATGCGGACGGCATGCACTTGAGGCGCTCGAAGGCGGCTTTCTCCAGCGCGGCCCGGTGGTCGGGGTGAGCAATGTTGATGAGTGCGTGGGCACGCTGGCGCAGGGACTTGCCAAACAGCTGAGCCACGCCGTGCTCCGTGCACACGTAGTGCACGTGGGCGCGAGTAGTCACCACTCCCGCACCTGGAATTACAAAAATTATCATCATTAACTATTTTATATATGTACACGATTATTGCACACATGAAATATATACATTTTTAATATGATTATGTTAAAAAGATCAGAATTATAAAGGATATAGAGGTATTAATGAAGCAAATATTTACCTGGCTTCAGTGTGGGCACAATCTTGGAGATGCCCTTGTTGGTAGCGGAGGGGAGGGCAATGATTGGTTTGCCCAGTCCGTCGAAACCTTCGGCTGCCCCCCGGATGAAGTCCACCTGACCTCCGAAACCAGAGTACATGCGTGTGCCTGAAAGGACAAACAACATCACCACATCAGTCACCATCTCACAATACAGACGGGTCATTTAATAACACCCTAGTGAGTTTTTACGTGAAAATTTTACAATTGATTACAGTATTTAAGTGCAACATGATAAATATAGTTGTAGCACTCGTAAGACAACAACACATATATAATACCCATGTGGCCAGCAATGGGGCGCATTGAGGTGTCAATGAGAAGAAGAAGAAGATGACATTTCCGGGAGAGGAATGCTGGTTTATCTATGGGCACTTCCGCCTAGCAGAGAGGTAATAACATTGTGTTTTGCAATGCTAAATATACTGTGAATAAAGAGTTTAATCTAAAGTAATACTGACTATTATTGACATTACTCCGCTAGATAAGTACTGTTAACACATGTATTTAACCTTTTCCACTCTGACCATTTTTTCTCAGAACCAATTTGCTACTCTGGTTAAATTTTTTAACTGTTAACGTAAATTTTTTTATTTAAAAATGAAATTTTCGATACTTTATTTTCGGAGCACCCTATCTGATAATTCGTATGACCATTAAGATGTTTGATACATTTGGTACATATTTTGCATAAAGTACTGGCTAAATCACACATAAAGTAACTAAAAGATAATACAAGTGCTTTTAATGTGTTTTATTTGCATAATTCCTTCTGCTGCATACCATTAATTTGTATAATACAGGTGAAATACACAAACAAACGAATGTAAATCCTGGTATTCATTCCTTTCTAATTGTCCTGTACCGCACAGGGGATGACCGGTGTCTACCTGAACTCGTGAACAATTGATTGGCTTAGGTTTTATGGCCAGTAAACGGGATCTTATTTTGCATTGGTGACTTTACTTTAGGTTTCGACATTCATACAGGAAACAAAAGATGAACCAGCCCACAAGGCATGCAATAAATAATAAGTTTCGATAACATTCTACACGGCGTTTACAAGGTGTGCAAAACTGTGTACATATCAATGTCAATTTCTGAGTATTTTTATCACAACGATTCGGTCCAATGTTATTAAAAATTTATGTCTTACTTATGTATTGTATAATCACTTATAGTTTTTTTAGAGTATGATATTTTTCAAAGCATTCTCCCACAGAAGTGCCGGTTTGTTGTCACAACTTTTGCAGTGATACATTGTTCGTTTTCTTTGTCTTCCTTCTCTATCAGAACCGCAAACGATGCAATCCCTATACAGTTTCTTCGCATTAGGCGTTATGACATGATTTAACCACTGTTCTGGGTCTACCGAATGTCTTCTTTTCTTGTCTTTACACCTTCTCTATGATTTCCAACCAGCTGAATAATTAGCCTATTCGCAAATTGAAGATTACTCATTAGGTTTTCATTGTTTTTTTTTTAATCTTATTTTCCTTGCACAAAATATATGAATTTACAACCGAAACTTCTAAACCCCCCAAAAAGAGCTTGCGCCACTATTTTATGTCGAAAAAAAATCTTGAAGATGAGGATGAGGTCTTATTATCAATAATAACACCATAAAATGCATTGAATACTTTCTCTTTAAAATCTCTCTACTTTTTCACAATATTTTCTTCATCACTATTATCACCATCTTCGCTGAAATAAGCACATCTCCTCCTTTTCGGCAGGTTAACGTCACTTCCACTATCTCTATCACTTGGATTGTTAACAACTTCTTCACTATCACTTACTATCACACTATCATTGTCATTGCAATCAATATTATTAATATAAAAAGGTCTTCATCATCACTATTATCTATACAATTACATTCGTCATTATAACTGAACTTAGAAGTAAAACTTTCATTATTTTCCATGACGGTTAATTAACTACGCATATTTAAAAATTCTACAGATTACTATTTTTATTATTTTCAAGTACTAATATCAATATTGGGGCGATAAGATATTTAATAGTTCCACAAAACGAAAAACTATGGTCACAGGAGGTGGGAGTAGCCTCGGAGAACCTTCATAAATGTAGGATGGACAACTGACTGATCCGAAAATATTGGAATATGACAAATAATCCATAAGGTAAAAATGATACATCTATGTTTCCAAGAGTATATCTAATTAACCGTAAATTAAAATGAAGAAATTTTAATTTATTTAATTGGTCGCAACGTCTCTTTATACTTCTCGGAAATAATGAATCGAACAATATACCTAGGTAGATAGAAATCGGTGCTTAAACTTATTTCTGCGCCGGGCCAGAACCTCTGGCCCACGGAGCTCCCTACCAAAATCGTTTCGGCCAGAATGTCTGGCCTACAGAGTGGTAAAGGTTAATAAAAATTTTGTGCAAATTATCAAAACACCAATGCAATGATTAAAATTGATTAATAATAATATTATAAGCCTGAAATAGTAAGGGGTTTCTCACCATCCTCCCAATAGCTTATCTACCCTAATAACGAATATTATTAAAAATAAAAATAAAATACTTGCAGTGGTTAGAAAACTTGGCCAACTTATCCAATATATAGCCACTATTCATAGGTTCGAGTACCAAATTATAAACTCCAACTTAATAAATAAATAAACTGTAAATCGTAAATATTCATTATTGGTGTACATAAGCTATTGGGAGGATGGTGAGAAACCCCCTAAGTAAATCAAACTGTCAATCGAAATGTAGATTCATTTCATACAAATCACAAAAAACTGTTAAAATATGAACATTCTTCAACTGATTTGGTGTTGGGTAATGAAAAATTTGACAAAGAATTTATTATACATTAATTGGTACAATTTCCGTTATATGGACAGTTTTTAAGCTAACATTTGCATGGAATTTTGAATCCTTCCCTTTCGCGGTTAGAAAATGCCTAGAATATCGGTGCTGTGTATACAACTCGGATTTTTTTCATTTTGAATTGGATAAAAATTACATATATGCATTACTTATGGAAATAAATTTATTAATAAAAATTACATCAGGGTGGCCACATAAAAGGGATTTCAAAATTCCCTGATAATTCCTGGTTTTACAAGGAAGGGTCACAAGCATATTAGATTAAAAGTGTCAGTATCTATATTTACCAATAGAGTCAGCGCACACTTGTCCAGTCAGATCAACCTCGATGCAGGAGTTGATGGCCGTCATTTTAGGGTTCTTGGCGATGATGCCAACGTTGTTCACATAGTTGACTTCCAGCATTTCTGAAAACAGACCATATTAGATAACAATAGAGAAAACTCTCTGCAGTTGCTCCTGCTTCCTATCATCCAAGTCACAGGTTACATTACTACCATCTGTTGCGTATCTTAAAAACAGTTGTTGAAAATACATATCATTTTTAAATCTGCATTATTATATTAGTGCAAGTTTTTTCTAGTTTTTCAGTCTATACGGGTCTCCAAGCATTCAAGTCTAAAATCGCATCTCAAGAATTTCGGATAGGGATGGGATCGTCGTGATCGATCGAAAATTTTTGTATTAAAATATGGGAAATAACAGACAATTTTATTTAGTTTATTTAACCATGGAATGTGTACATAAAATATAAACCTGCATCTACGTTATTACATTTATATTTATTTATTTATTGTTGTTATAAGCCCACATGGGCTTTTACATAGATTATAAAATTATATTTTATCGAGGATTACACATACATAGAATTTATACCAAAAGTTATAAAAGTGAAAAATTAAGAATACATATGAAGACCCCAAGGCAAGAAGTTGTTAACTTACATTTTCGTAAAAAATGAGTTAGAATGCTCTCTAAACTAATTCGCATACGCTCTTTCCAATGAACACTATGCCAGAGCTTAAAAACGACAAGAACATGCTTAAATCAATGTGATGAACATGTTAACTACGTGTTTCTGTGACATTAAGTTGATAAAATTAGGGCAAGAACTTGTTAACTACAAAGATAACAAGTTCTTGCCGTAATTCTGTAATTAACAACTTCTTCCCATCTACATTGGTTGAGATTTCTGTAGTTAACATGTTATTCACTCACTTTGACGTTTACCTTGGTCGTTTTCAAAAGTTTTGCAGTGCGTGTTTTTTATTTAAAAATCATTGAAAATAAGTTCCAGAGGTGAAAAATGGTGAAAATCTCTCAACAATTGATCACAGAATCAGGTAAGCTGTATAAAACATTAGCATTATCTTAATTTGTCCATAAAGTAGTTTGAGGTTAGGAGTAGTTTGAAAGTGGGTGAAGCATTTTTGTTTTAGTGTTTTTCTGTCTAAAAGTCAAGCATTTTTTATTGTAATGCTTATTAATTTGTTTCATAGGGCTTAGAGGGCGAGCAAGAGAAATAGCGCGGGACGCTAGGATGAGCATATTTGGAGCAGGTGGATGAGTTTGTATATTTGGGAAGTATGTTTACGAGAGATTGGAAGGCTGATAGAGATATTGAAAGAAGGGTGAATGCAGGTAACTCCATTAATGGAGGATTGAACGCCGTTGGAGCCAACAAAAAGTTGTCCACAGAAGCGAAGCTAGCAGTCCACAATGGAGTACTGGTACCTACCCTGATGTATGGCAGTGAAGCATGGAACTGGCAGAGAAAGAATGAAAGTAGACTGAATGCTGTAGAAATGAGATCCCTGAGGCGTATGTGTGGTAAAACCATGTATGATCGTGTGAGGAATGTGTAGGTCCTAAAAGAATGCAAGGCTGATGTGAGCGTAATACGTAAGATTAAGAAATGGACGCTTAGATGGTTTGGGCATGTTGAGCGAATGAATGAAGGAAGGAGTGTAAAGAGAATTTATGATGCGAATGTGAATGGTAGAAGAAGCCGCGGACGCCCAAGAAAGATGTGGCACGATCAAGTAAATCAGATACTTGAGTCGGGCCATGTCAAGAGTCAGAATAATAGAAGAGTATGTATGAGAAGATGTATAAATGTGAATGAGGCAAGGACTGTGTGCCAAGACCGAGTTGTTTGGCGGTCCGTCCTCTCTGCCTACCCCTGCGGGGAAACGGCGTGATAGTTAGTTAACCTGCCAGGTAAATAAAGCATCAATGACACGGGGCTAGTTTACTTAGCCGGCGAATTCACTAATGCGGGGAAACGGCGTGTTGGTGTTCGTTAGTTAGTTAGTTAGGATGAGAGGTGATTCTTACGTTAATTATAAAAAAGTCTTAAATCTTGTAGTACACCAAATCTGGAAGAGAATCTTCCAATGCTATCATCAAAAGTGAGAGATAACAAAGAAATCGATGCGGCCACATGGAATGATATCCAAAAATTGTTACCATAGCTGAATGAGGTTTTTTGTGGATTTTTTCAGTCTCAAAAAAAAAATTGTACTCATATGCTCTGCTACCTTTTCTTTTCAATAATAATTATTATTTAGTTACTTTATAATATTTAAAAAAATGTTTTATTTGTTTGATTAAATAAGACAACAAGAATATAACATGTTCTTGCCTTTCAATTCTGTATCTTCCTCACCTTTCCCTGTAGATATCTAGATGGCATGAACATGTTAACTACATTTTTTTGTAGAAAACGTGTTTATTTTAACTTTTAGACTGCAAAACTACTTAATATTACTAGATGTAATGTAAATTTGGTTTGTTTACTACACCATGAAGGATCAGTACATTGTATATGACATTCAAGTAAAAAATTATAAGGCAAAACGCAAAAGTCTAAATATCTCAGAATGCCTTCAATGTAAGTTAACAACTTCTTGCCTTGGGGTCTTCATATATAATAGGGTTGTGTTATTATATGTAGTGTCGAGGATAGACAGAAGCCTGTAAAATATTCCAAAGCCGATTTGTTGAGCCCAAGAAAGAGGCTTAGAAGTGACCCATTTTCTTAAGACAAATGTCAACCATGTACAAATGTTGGGGCGCATTTGGTGTGTTTTCTGACTATGCACTGGTGCTGAAGGGATTAATGATGTTAGTTCCCCGGAGCATCTTTCATTGAAAAATTATAGAACAAGGCATTCCAAAGCATTCCCTGGCAGCTGTACTCCATAGACTGCAATTCGTTTGTTCGGATAAGGGAATCTATAAAATTGACCGCCTGTTACTACACAGTCCAGGGTTTTTATCAGGTATTTTGGGGCTGCAGACCAGAGGTAGCATTTTCAGGAATACCGCAGGGGTTAAACATGGGACCTCTACTGTTCTTGATATTATTTAAAAATACATCCAAAGTACTACTTGCTTGCTTTTTGCCAACAATCTCAAACAGCTTAGGATGATATGCGACATTCAAGACTGTATTAACTTGTTGAAAGCCAGCATACAAAAAATATTAAGCCATTCTGACATTGTTCTTCATACAATTTCTTTATACATAAGGGGCAAAATCACTTCAAAATCCGGACCCGCCGGGGGGACTGTGGCCTGCAAGAGGTTGGAACAGTTGTTTTGGAAAATTTCACATGTGAATTTCCTTCAAATCGTCATTCACCGAAAAATTGGGTTGTTTCAACCTCCGTCAGAAGAAATTTCATAGAAATGTTTAAAAAAAATTAAAAGATTCTTTTTTTTTCATTTCAAATTTGACACGCAATCACGTCTTCCTTCATTTCAAATACGAAACGGGTTGTTTCAACTCCAAATAACGTTCAATAAATTTGAAAATTTCACTCAGTGTTCCCCGCCGAATCACAATTTTGACGTCTGCGCATGCGCCTTATTTCGCTAACCGTCCGAACTCGGCTGATTACATTCACATCACATTTTGATGATATTTTCGTTGAAATTTCTTCTGACGGAGGTTGAAACAACCCAATTTTTCAGTTAATGATGGTTTAAAAGAAATTCATAAGTGAAATTTTCCGAAACAACTGACCCTAAATTACAACTTGATTTAGATGCAATATCTTCATGGGTCGATGAGAATAAACTTGTTTTTAATGTAAAAAAAAATGTGTCCCTATTACATATATGCATTCCAAAAACCTAATTAAATTCGATTATAAGCTGAATGATGAAACATTGTCTTCAGTTAAACACATTATAAAAAATAAAAAGTAAGTACAATTTGCTTTTGAAATGAAAATATGCATAGTTCCTTCTGTGATGTCGTTTTACCCAGTACCTACCTATCCCCATTCCTAACCACATCATCTTGCTAGAAAAACATTTTTAACTTGGAACAATGACTAGCAAATTGGAGTGCATTTGGTTTTGGAAGTGTTTATTGACTAAAAAGAAGGTTTTTGAACATACCCAATTAAAACAATATCATTTTATAAATATTTGTGTCGTGGCGATAATCCCTCGAGGAATCGCGGTGGAATAAAGTATATTTGTGATTGTGTCGTGTTCTCCTAGAGGTAAGTGATTGGTTTTCCTTCTTCCTTGTATCCTCATTGTTCCCAACACATATTATTACCCAATTCCAGCAAACACCATTTCGTTTAGTCTTTATTTCGTTTATTTACAGTCCATTTTTAAGTGATCTAATTTAGAGGCAGTTTCGGATGTAACAGTACGGAACAGGAAAGACTTTTCTGAGGGGACTGGGATTCTCCAAGGGTTGTAAGTCATAACAGTAACGTAAGATGATAAATGTTGAAATGAATCAGGTTTACCAATGAAGGGATTGTTGTCCACAAAGTCGTACAGGGCCTTGGTTCCGTTGAGGAAGGATCCGACCATGCGGCCCTTGTGGATGGTCTTCTTGTTGTTGGTGATGCAGCCGCGGTTGAACAGGTCGATCACTCCGCCGCTGAACATCTCCGAGTGGACACCGAGGTCCTTATGGTTGGTTAGAGAGGCCAGCACGGCGTCGGGGATGTTACCGATACCTGAGAGAAGACGAAGAAGTTGGTACAAAGCGCTCATAAACAGTAACTACTCAAAATGGACAGAAAGTCACGTCGCCAAACTTGCGCGGCATATTCAGATTCACCTGGCCTAGAAATCAAGGAACTCACCCATCTGCAGCGTGGCTCCATCTTCGATGAGGTTCTCCCCGATGACCTTCCCGATCATGAGCTCCACGGCGCTGGGCGGGTTGCCGCCGTGCTCGGGCAGCGGCATGTCCACCTTCACGGCGTAGTCCAGGTGAGACACGTGCACGATGCCGTCGCCAAACGTGCGCGGCATATTCGGATTCACCTGGCCTGGAATTTAACATTTAAAGGTTAGGTTAGTCATTTAAAAAACACTACAAATTCCGAGAGTTCAGTGTAAGTAGCTGCAGACAGACCCAGTGCAGAGATCAGAGAGAGTTTATCTATTTTAATTTAAGCATGCTGAGGAAAGAACATTTTAAATTTTAGGAAAATACTAAATACACAATACCGAAGATATAAGCTGTCTAAATTGCATACATTTTACCGATGTTCACTTTGAGAAGTCTTTGTTATTTTTTGAAATAATTAAATTAAACTATCTCAATGTGCTCAGCGTGGTTTAACGCCCGATTGAACAAAAAAATTCCATAAAATTTTCAAATTCTATACATGTTACAATATATTAAAAAATAACACAACGCATAAATAAAAGTTTATTAATATAATAATGACAAGTATGCCAAGCGCCAATCGCACAAACTGTCAGTTTCAATTAAGGGGGAGGGGGGTAAGGCTTTAGGCGAAAAAAAGGAATATTTTCATGATTTTTTTTTGGAGATATGAATAATGTTGGTTTATTTATTTCATATACACTTTAAAAGGTGGTAGATTGTGTGTGGGTAGGTTTTAGATTAAGTATTATCGATTTCTTACCTTTAGAAAATCGATATGTAAGTATTTAGTGTGATCGCGGGTTGTTTAAATGATACGAAAGTCACTGAATTCACTTTTTATTTAAATTATATTTTTACATCGATAAACACGCGATTATGATTACTCAGGAACTATTCAGAAGGATTTAAAAATGTGTAGACAGTAAACACAACCAGCCAGAGAAACGCACGTACAAGAATATCGTTCCTGGCGTTGTCTTTGGTTTTGTCAGCTGTCGCTAGGTTTTCTGATCAAGTTGTAAGTTATAAAATGAAATGTTTTTGGTTGTTCAGTGCTATCCTATCTACAACACATTATAGTATAATATCTGAAGTATCTTTGAAATAAATTTCAATTAAAAATATCAATAAATAAATCCGTGAGAGCGAATCTCGAGGCGGTTCGAAAAAAAGTTGTTATGTGGTGAACATCATAACTCGTTACCGGATAATCCGAAACAAAAAAATTGAAATGCTTTTGAAAGGTGATAAGTTTTCTCAGGTAATCAGGGAGAGTTTTTTCTTCAAAACTTAAAGAATTTGTTTCCGAGAAAATTGATTTAAAGTTTTTTATACTCGAAAATTAGGTCGAAGATCGAAAAGGGCAAGTCGCTTGAAACGCTGTATCATCGTTAGTTTTGCTCCGATTTACTTGAAATTTTGACAAAATACTCTCGACATGTTTTACATTCGGAATTTTTTTTTTAAAAAAAGGTTTTAAAACCTTACCCAGCCCCTTATTATAAGTTAGTTATTTTATAAGTTTTAAACGCCCTGACGGGCTTTTACAATATTAATATTTTACATGATTTACTGCTTGATACAGAGACAGCAAGAGTTTTGAATGAAACAAAAAAATTATAAAAACATGAACACATTAAACATAATAAAAAAATATCATTCAGGTATCTCTTATTTAATGGTAAAGTTATATTAAATACGTCGATATTAGAAGTGAATTTGTTTCCAAGTGTGTGATAGCAGGGTATAGTGGCTGACTTGTCTCGAGAGCGTGCTACGGGCCGTCACCATAGACTTTATACTATCATCTGTGGTTGAGATTTTAAAAAGTTTTTTTTTGTGAAAGCAGTTGGATATATGGCGCATAATTTTAATGGATCTGCAGATGTTATTTCCGCAGAAGGGCTTAAGTATGGTAGGTATTACGAAGATAATGTAGGTGCTGTGGTACTAGGACTTACCTATGATGATTTTGGAATTCATGATTCCAGCTCGGACGCAATCGACAGAGGTTCCCAAACTGCAGTAACCATGCTGATCAGGGGGAGAAACCTACAAAATTCAAAAAGATTCATTATAGATAAGTAATTATTTCCACGTTAGGAAAAACGACTTGTCAATAATAATTGTAAAACAACTGTTACCATCAGGTGCAGTCCTAGATATCTAGATACCAATATTGGAAGTATTGTAGACAATCCCAATATTATTTATAATTTATTTTTATTTTTTATAGTGAATACCTCATAAGAGGTCCCAACTGCTCCCGCCTAGAGCCAGTGAGACTATGGCATCCCCAATTGGGGTATGTTATGAGGCTGAAGGTATGTGGGGAAGGGAAGGACGACGAAGAGAAAGGTGGGGAAGTAACTGGCTATTCAGAACTAGTTACTAAACACGGCCAATGCCATTTCAAGCAACGTTTCAATTCTGAATGGTGGTCTTACACCAGGGTGATACTAAGAGTATCTTCCACTCTGGAACGTGCCGCAAATATATTAATATATTATTTTAAATAATTAATTGTGAAATAACAAAAATCAATTAAATAAAATTTATTTGCGCACGCCGGGTTCGAACCCGCGGCCTTCGGAATGGGAGTCCAACGCCCTACCGCTGGACTATGCCGGCCGTCAAATTATAGATGATATCAATATTGGAAATATTTTTGTTATCAATATTGGGAATTTTGTCATTGATACCAATGTTAGGAATATTGTCATAGATATCAGTATTGGGAATGTTGTGGTGAGACCAAAATTGGGATTTTTTTAAGGCAAAGTCAATATTGGTAATAGTGGAGGCAAAACAATATTTCCAATTTTTATTTTATTTTTAACTTAATGAGTTAAATCTCAAATTATAATATTTCAATTAATGAATACAATATTAGTGAAACTCAATCAAAAATCTGAAACGGAAAAATCTGAAAAAGATACGGTTACATCTGGGACTGATTTTTCTCACAAGTAACTCTTTGGAGTCAATTTTCGCTTGGGGCATGGTTTGGCTGGTTCGGCAGGTTTCAACCATTGCGATTATCGTACAGGATCCATTTTTCATCACAGGTAATGATTCGATTTAAAATCCCTTCATTATTGTGCCGGTTGAGTAATGCAACGCAGCAGTCAACGCGCGTTTGTTGATTTACTTCACTCAATTTGTGAGGTACCCACCTTTCAAGCTTTTTCACCTTCCCAATTTGCTTCAAGCGGATTAAAACAGTTTTATCACTAACACCGCAGCCTGCAGCTAACTCGGACGTGGTTTGCGATGGATCCGCTTCCACAATAGCCTTCAATTCCACGGGGCTTGTTTTGCAGGTCGAAATTTCCAGAACGAAAACGTTGGAACCAAAAACGCACTGTGTTTTCTTTTGCGGCACTGTCGCCATACACATCATTAATCCTTCGAGCCGTTTCTGCAGCACTGGTGCCACGGTGGAACTCGTACTCTTAAATAACGCGATATTTCAAGTTTTAGATTTTCGATTGAGTTTCACTAATATTGTTTTCATTATGAAATCACTGTTTCTGAATGAAATCTCATCCATTTTATCAAATGAAATTAACCCCCTGGAAAATATGTTGTTTTTTGGAGATGCTAATTTAGATTTATTAAAACCTCAAAACCCAGTTATTATGTCATACGAAAACATATTATCTAGCCATTATTTAATAAAATGTATCAACGATGTGACAAGGGAAGCATTAGTGACTGGAAATGTTACACGCACATGCATAGATCACATTTTTATAAGGTTTAACAGCAGGCAGCAACAAGCTGATGTACTTTCATCTTGTGTTTGTGATTTTACTATAGCGGATCACTTCGTGACAGCTCTTAACATCACATATAGTATTTCAATAACAAAACCCAAACAACGCGGGGAAAGTATTTCTATAATATCCCAAAAACGAATTGATAAAAACATACGTAGTTTTAATTGGAACAGCCTGCTTGCGGAACAGAATTGCATTGACATATATAATAAACTCAAAAACATTTTTAACGACCTATATGAAAAAAGTAAAATCACTTTCTATCCAAAACCCAAAAAAAGACCATTTGCAATAAAATTATGGATAACGGATGACATTTTAGAAAAAATTAAAATAAGAGACTCCATGTATAGAAGATGGAAAAATTCACCTACTAATAAAACCTTCGAAAAAAATTACAAATCATGCCGAAATACTGTTTCCAAATTAATCATAAAAAGTAAAACTACATATTTTAATGAAACATTTAAAAACTATTTCAGCAATTCTAAAAAAACTTGGGATCAAATAAACAAATTATTGGGACGTAAAACAAAAACAAACTGCGATGAAATTATTTCAAAGTATATGTTAAATAATAACGGACAAACAGAGGAAATCGTTGCAAATAAATTAGCTGAGCACTTTTCAAATAGTATCAGCTCGATGTTACACAAATGTGACTACAAAGCGTCTAACATAGCTCCCGTTGAGTTGCCGCATAGCATGTATCTGCCCAGAGCTACCTGTGAAGATATACGAAAGATTGTCAGTCAAATAAATAATTCTAAGTCGCCTGGGATAGACAATATTAGAATGTTTGACATTAAAAAAAATATAAATATTTTATGCCCGGTAATTACTCATTTAATTAATAAAATCTTGTCCCAAGCAGTTATACCGGATGAGCTTAAATGTAGCATTATTAGGCCAATATACAAAGGGGGAAAACATTCTGAAATAGAAAATTATAGACCAATCAGTATACTGCCAGCCATTGAAAAAATTCTGGAAAAATACATTTCCGTAAACTTAATAAAATACCTAGAAAAATTTTCCATTATTGATCCCAACCAATACGGATTTCAAAAAAATAAAAGCACCGAAATGTTACTACAGGACTTTTCAAATTACGTAAATCAAGAACTCAATAATAAAAAACACATTCTTGTCCTATTTATAGACAACTCCAAAGCGTTTGATACTATTGATCCGAAAAAACTATTACAGATATTGGAGACGATAGGAATTAGGGGAAAATTACTAGAACTTTTCAAAAACTATTTAAACAATCGACAAATTAAAGTGAAACTCTTTCAAACTTATAGCAAAGCTAAATATATGTCAACAGGAGTCCCGCAGGGGTCAATTCTCGGTCCAACATTATATATAATATTTGTTTCACTCATGAATAAAATTTTCACCTTTGTTAAACATTACGTTTATGCTGATGATACGGCGCTAGTCATTTCGCATGAAGAATTACTCTTTGCAATAAAACTCATGCAGTACGATTTCCTTTCCTTACAGAAATGGTCACATGACGCGGGCCTTATAATTAATTCCAAAAAAACTAAATTAATGCATATACGATCACCACATGCCAAATATACCATCACGCCTATAATAACATCGCATTCATTTGAGTGTATACACAACTCTTCACAGTCCTGTAAATGTGGAACCATTGAACTAGTACAAAAGTATGTATATCTAGGGATAACTGTAGACGCACATATGAAATGGGATTCTCACATAAGCAACATCTGCAAACGCCTACGAGCTATTGCGGGGCGAATTTACAAAATTAAATATTTTATGCCTATAAGTACGTTAAAAATAATCTACTTATCATTAGCGGAATCTACAATCAGATACGGAATAACATCTTGGGGAAACTCATGCAAGACAAATATAGGTTACATTCAATCAATTCAAAACTCCATGACCAAGCTTTTGGTAAGCAAAAATATTTATGCACTAAGAAGAGATACAAAATTATTGTATGAGTCAGTTAATATATTACCCGTTCGAGGAATATTATGGTTTAAAATTGTATGCCAAAACCTAACGTCTGATTCAATATACAAAGAAAAAGTAGATCATACACATGGCACAAGATTTAGTAAAAATGAGGGTATGTCCATTCCGAAAATTACAAATAAATACGGGCAACGGACTTTTTCTTATCTTGTGCCTACCATATTTAATAAGATTCCAATGCACATAAAAGATCAATCAAATTGCACCACCAAACTAAAAACAAAATTAAAAAATGGTTAATAGATCAAGATTTTTTATATTGATAGTTTTTTGTAATCTTATCTTATGTATAAATATAAATATGAGTAATCTGCCTGTGTTAAAACTGTCTCTCTGAATATTTTATGCTGTTATTTTGTAGTTACTTAAAAGTTATTCCTCTTTATGTTTTTCCATGTGCCTTTGTATTGTTATTATATCATAAGTTATTCTTCTGTACTTATTTTGCAAATTATGGTTTCTTGTAATATGTGTACTTAATCATTATATTATAATTATTGTTAAATTGACCTGCTGACAAACTGCTTTGGCAGTTTAGCGGGTGTTCAAATGAAGAATAAAAAAAAAAAAAATAAAAAAATTAATTGAAATATTATAATTTGATGAACTCATTAAGTTAAAAAAATAATTAAGTTAATGTTGCTTAGCAACGCTAGCCAAGACATTAGTTTTGCATTTTTGCTCTCTGATTTTTTAAATTATATCAGATAGAAAAGAATTAGCTTTGATCCCAAAACATATAAATATTTGAAAATAAGTATATTAGATAACCTAATAAATAGACTGCCAGTGAACCATAGGATATTTAGTTAAATAAACGGATTTTAAAATTTTCATTTTGTCAGGCCCCAGTAACCAAGGTAAACGACAGTATTTGAGATTAATTTGTAATATATTTTATGAGTATATTTAATTATTTTATTTTGATAACATTATTCTAAAATATAATCTATTATACATTAGTAATGTTGAACGATAGTTTATTGAAATGTTTAATTTAATTTTGACAGATTGAAAATTATTTGACAGTAACTTGGTTACTGGAATGTAGTAGTTACTAAGTAAAACATATTGTCATTTCCTAGTTGTTTTGTTTTGATACATGTCATATGCAACCAACAGAGATGAACAGGGGAGTAATATGTCATCTATACAGATGAACAATGATAATCTTAGACCCCAAAAAACAAAAGCAGGTATTCCTAGGCAGCGTATGAAATGGACAAACGATGTCAATATGTTCATCGTCCGTTCATATTTTTATGTAACCAAGGTAGAAACAGATATGCTGTTGTATAGAAAAAAATTACATTTACTTTTCTCAGAAAAATATCCGTTAGCCATAGTAAATGAACAAAGATTAGCAGATCAAAAACGGGCAATATTCAAAAATAATTTAATTCCTGTAGTTACATTAGATCAGATAAAAAATGAAGTAGCAGATAGATTGCAACAGGGGAATAATTTAGAACAAATTAACACAAGTAATAATGTTATATTAGATGAATTGAATGTAGATAGTTTAGATAATAATCTAGTAGACATGACCAGTGATATTACAGTAGATTCAAATAACGAAGATGTTATTTATAATCTTAGGGAAATCAATATTGCAAATTTAAACTTAGTAGATGATAATTTAGTAGAATTAGCTAACTTACTTCATAATAATATAATTAGATATATAGATGTAGAGCCCACAGATAGACCAAAATTACCAAAATTACATACGTCAAAAAAATTATCTAAATTAATTTTTGATTTAAATAATATAATTTTACCAAAAATTATATTTGAGGACATTAGTTTTTTAGATCTTCATACAATAGTATATGCTAGCGCTATCACTATATGTAATAAGTTAGGAATTGAATTAAAGTCCTCTGATGATAGATCATATAGTTATAGTAAACCAGAATGGCAGATTAGATTAGAAAATGATGTAGTATTTTTAAGAAGTAGCATAGCTAGAATAATAGAATATAAAAATGGAAATAGAAGTAGGAATATTTTGAAACATGTAGACGAAATTGGGAGAAAATTTGGTTATAGCATTGATAGTAATAATAATGAAAATATAATCAATGATTTATTGGATTTATTAAAACAAAAATTAGGTGTAAAAGCTAGTAGATTAAAAAGATATAATTATACGTATAATAAAAAAAATAATAACAGATTATTCCAGAAAAATGAGAAAATATTTTATTCCAAACTTGATGATAAAAAAAATATTATTTCTAATAATAATATTCCGTTGCCATCTAAAACAGATATGCACGATTTTTGGACTAAAATTTGGAGTAAAGATATAAAACACAATGAGTCAGGTCCCTGGATAGAAAATGAAGAACTCAGTTGTTCAGACATTGAACAAATGAGTTTTTCTGATATATCGGTTGAACTGTTAGCTAAAATTATTAAAAATACTCATAATTGGAAAGCCACGGGTTGCGATTGGATACATAATTTTTGGTACAAACGTCTGACTACTTTACATCCTCTTTTGGCAAAAAATCTTTCAAAATTTGTTAGACAAACCCAAAATTTTCCAAATTTTCTAACTAAGGGCATTACTTATATGTTGCCTAAAAGCGAAAATATTAATAATCCCTCTCAGTATAGACCCATTACATGTTTACCGACAATATATAAAATCTCATGTAAGTGCGAACATCTGTAAAAACCCAATATAAATAAATAAAATAACCTCTTGCTTGACAGATTTAATATATAATCATTTAGATGAAAAAAATATTTTATCTGAACAACAGAAAGGTTGTCGCAGAAAACATATGGGATGTAAAGAACAATTAGTTATTGATTCTGTAATTCTAAAACAGATCCAAAATAAAAAACGTAATTTACATACTTGCTATATAGATTACCAAAAGGCTTTTGATAGTGTCCCGCACTCGTGGCTTATCAAAGTATTAAATATATATAAAATTAATCCAATGATTATTAGCTTTTTAGAAAATATTATGTCTTTTTGGAATACAGATTTATTTATCAATTTAAAGGGTAAGAAAATAGTAGTACCGGGCATTTCAATAAAAAGAGGAATTTTTCAAGGAGACTCGTTGAGTCCTCTTTGGTTTTGCTTAGCATTAAATCCTCTATCTAAAATGTTAATAAAAAGCAAGTTTGGAATAAAAATTAAGGGAAATACTGGAGAGAGTAGTACAATTTCGCATCTATTATATATGGATGATATAAAATTATTTTCAAATTCTGAATCAAATTTAGAGAAAATGATTAAGGTAGTTAACATTTTTTCAGATGATATTAAAATGACTTTTGGTTTAGATAAATGTAGAACAATCCATATAGAGAAAGGCAAAATTATAGATGGAGATGAGGGTATATTTAGAAATTTCAAAATTAAAAGTATGAAAGGGGATGAGGTTTATAAATACTTAGGATACCCGCAATCGAATAGATTAGATCATACTAGTATTAAAAATGATATTAGGATTAAATTTCAAACTAGGATAAGAAAAATTTTAAAATGCAATCTATCTGCTAAAAATTTAGTAAAGGCAATAAATAGTTGGGCAATACCTCTATTAACGTACTCATTTGGTATAATTAAATGGTCTAATACAGATTTAGATAGTTTAGAACGATTAATTAAAACTACGTTAACAAAGTTTAATTGTCATCATCCAAATTCAGCTATAGAACGAATTAATTTACCTAGAAATTTAGGAGGTAGAGGTATAGTCAAAATAACTTCTTTAAAACAAAATCAGGTAGAAATGTTAAGAAATTTTTTCCATAGAAAAGCTAATAGCTCAGAGCTGCATAAAATAATTTGCAAGGCAGACAGAAATATTTCACCTTTAAATTTATAAGACGAGAATGCCAACATTTTTATAAATACCAATCAGGAATTATTAGATTCCTGGTCAAATAAAATTATTCACGCAAAACACTTCAATTATCTCAACCAAACGTATGTTGACAAACTTTCGTCAAACAAATGGTTGAGTATTGGAGAGTTGAGCGCTCAAATAGAAGGATTTATGCTTGCTATTCAAGATAGAGTCATTAACACCAAAAATTATAGGAAGCATATTATCAAATTAATGATTTATGTAGAAAATGTATGGCTTTTCCGGAAACTATAGAACACATTATATCAGGATGTTCTATATTAGCGCCGTCTGAGTATACATTTAGGCACAATCAGGTTTTAAAAATAATTCATCAAAGTTTGGTAATTAAACATAACTTGATTGACTGTCATAATATAGTACCATATTATGAATACGAACCAAATTCATTTTTAGAAAATAATTTCTTTAAAATTTACTATGATAAAACTATACTAACAGACAGACCAATTGGTCATAATAGACCTGACATAGTTTTACATGACAAAATTAAAAAAATAACTTATATTATTGATGTAGCTATTCCAAATTCCTGTAATATTCAAAAATCTGTTTCTGAAAAAATAAGAAAGTATACAGATTTAGGAAATGAAATTAAAAGAATTTGGCATTCTCAGACTATAAAAATATTACCTTTTGTTATTTCGGCTACTGGCATTATACCTAGCTCTCTTATTAAAAATTTAGGCATATTAGATTTGTCAAAGAATTTGTATATAAAAATGCAAAAATCAGTCATTTTAAATACATGTAGAATTACGAAAGATTTTTTAAATATTTATATTGAGGGATCAGTAGGATTTATCGGTCAAATTAGGAATTCCACAGAGCCGAACCCTCTGATATGAAAATATCTGGAGACGGTGAATTATATTCCCATTTAATAGTTTGGTAGATTAACGTGTTGTTCTTGTATTGTTTTGTATTAATTATACTTATATAATACACTTGCATAACGTGGATTTACTAGATGATCATTTATATGGAAAAGTGTATGAAAGGGTTTAGTTTTTTCTATGGGAAAAACTAAACCCTTTCCTGTAAATCTGGTGAAAAAAAAATAAATATTCATCCTAGACTTGCAGAAAAGTCAATAGATGTCGGAAATTAAATAAAAATGGCAATTATTCTGACACTATCTAGACAGCATTTAGTTGGAGTTGAATCTTGCAATCATACATAAAGATAGCAGCCAATAAAAATATGGGTTAAGAAAATGAAGACAATGATAATGGTTCTCAGTTGAAGTATGATACAGTTAAATAATGTATTGTGACTCACGTGAATGAGGGCAATGTCGGGCTGGAGGATCTTCCTGTAGAAGAGTTGAGGGATCTCGTGAAGAAAGATTGGGATACAATCCCCTCGACCCTCTTCCACCGCCTTCCTCACATTACCTCCCATGAACATGGACAGAGACCTGCAACCAAACAAACATATTATTAAACAATATACCTATTATCCTAACTAACTAACCTAATGGGATAGGCAGAGAAGACAGACCACCAAACAACTCGGTCTTGGCACACACTCTTTGCCTCATTCACTTAATTCAATTTGGTAGGTGGGTTTATTGGATAACCAACACCTCTGCCACCCCAAGTGGTTTGCTACGTTTGGCGACTAGCAGGGGTGCCCGGGTTCATGGGGTGAGGTTTGTCCGGGTCTTGGCGACGGATGCGTCTGCCCACCAATTGCGTGGCAGGCCGCATCGGTTCTATAGTTTCTGGAAAAGCCATACATTTTCTACATAAATCATCAATTTGATAATATGCTTCCTATAATTTTTGGTGTTAATGACTCTATCTTGAATAGTATAAATCCTTCTATTTGAGCGCTCAACTCTCCAATACTCAACCATTTGTTTGACGAAAGTTTGTCTCCAATACTCAACCATTTGTTTGACGAAAGTTTGTCAACATACGTTTGGTTGAGATAATTAAAGTGTTTTGCGTGAATAATTTTATTTGACCAGGAATCTAATAATTCCTGGTTGGTATTTATAAAAATGTTGGCATTCTCGTCGTATAAATTTAAAGGTGAAATATTTCTGTCTGCCTTGCAAATTATTTTATGCAGCTCTGAGCTATTAGCTTTTCTATGGAAAAAATTTCTTAACATTTCTACCTGATTTTGTTTTAAAGAAGTTATTTTGACTATACCTCTACCTCCTAAATTTCTAGGTAAATTAATTCGTTCTATAGCTGAATTTGGATGATGACAATTAAACTTTGTTAACGTAGTTCTAATTAATCGTTCTAAACTATCTAAATCTGTATTAGACCATTTAATTATACCAAATGAGTACGTTAATAGAGGTATTGCCCAACTATTTATTGCCTTTACTAAATTTTTAGCAGATAGATTGCATTTTAAAATTTTTCTTATCCTAGTTTGAAATTTAATCCTAATATCATTTTTAATACTAGTATGATCTAATCTATTCGATTGTGGGTATCCTAAGTATTTATAAACCTCATCCCCTTTCATACTTTTAATTTTGAAATTTCTAAATATACCCTCATCTCCATCTATAATTTTGCCTTTCTCTATATGGATTGTTCTACATTTATCTAAACCAAAAGTCATTTTAATATCATCTGAAAAAATTTTAACTACCTTAATCATTTTCTCTAAATTTGATTCAGAATTTGAAAATAATTTTATATCATCCATATATAATAGATGCGAAATTGTACTACTCTCTCCTATATTTCCCTTAATTTTTATTCCAAACTTGCTTTTTATTAACATTTTAGATAGAGGATTTAATGCTAAGCAAAACCAAAGAGGACTCAACGAGTCTCCTTGAAAAATTCCTCTTTTTATTGAAATGCCCGGTACTACTATTTTCTTACCTTTTAAATTGATAAATAAATCTGTAGGTATTCCAAAAAGACATAATATTTTCTAAAAAGCTAATAATCATTGGATTAATTTTATATATATTTAATACTTTGATAAGCCACGAGTGCGGGACACTATCATATATTTTAGTTTTAATGTTTTTATTTTGTCCTGTGCTATAATAGCGTTACTTTTTACTAATATTGTCCTACGCTATAACAGCACTCTTATTGTTAATTTTGTTCCCTTGTTATTGCCTTGTATACTCGTATACTGTATATTCTTTATTTAAAATTACTTTTCAATACTTTGTAAGCACTGTAGGATTATTTTTAAATTTTGTTATAGTTAAGCGCACTTGAAGTGAAACATCACAAAACTGCGCTATACAAATGCTTTGTTATTATTATATAGCAAGTATGTAAATTACGTTTTTTATTTTGAATCTGTTTTAGAATTACAGAATCAATAACTAATTGTTCTTTGCATCCCATATGTTTTCTGCGACAACCTTTTTGTTGTTCAGATAAAATATTTTTTCATCTAAATGATTATATATTAAATCTGTCAAGCAAGAGGTTAAAATTTTATATATTGTCGGTAAACATGTAATGGGTCTATACTGAGAGGGATTATTAATATTTTCGCTTTTAGGCAACATATAAGTAATGCCCTTAGTTAGAAAATTTAATTTATTATTATTATTATATTGTTTGTTTGTGCTTGTGTTCATCAAATCAAATTTTCTACAGTTTCCTATGTGTTCTGGGAAACTCTAGAAAACTGGATTTGACGAATACAACCACAAACAAACAATACAGCTTATTGTGTAGGCTCATCTTTAATGTCACAGCTGTATGGCACTTTAGACATGTTTCCTTTCCAGCGTAGATATAATGAATTTCTTTGCACCATTGTTAAAATACTTGGTGGTGTAATGGTTAGCATAATTGCCTACTAAGCAGTTGATCGGGATTCAATTCTCGGTTGTGGCTAATTTTTAAAATATTATTTTTAGAAATACAATTTTTTATATAATTATATACCCGGTGATAATTATCTATTTTTTTTAAACATTCCTATTGTCATTAAAAGTGAGTTGTTTGATATAAATAATGTAGTTACTATTCTATAAATAGAAATCTTAACTAATGATACCATTATAGAATTCATTATTGTATACCTCAAAATCATAATATTTATTCTAATTTGTACGTCTACGTGTATTTGTATGGGTTAATTTATTTAGACATGTGTCAGATAACAACAATCTATATAAACAAGTCAAATGATTCAATGACATTAGCCGCAGGTACAAAGTTCTAATACAATCATAAGTCCAGTCCATGTCTTAAAACGCAATATTGTATAAAAGCTGCCCACTTTCCGATACGATTTCTCACTATGGAAAATCAATACTTAGGTGATGTTGACATGTTTAATATCAACTTGGCGAGTTTTGTGGATCATGTAAAATATTTATTCTAAAACTATTCCTAAACAGATCTCATTATCTAATAAGAGAGTACAATTTACAAAAACATAATTTTGCAAAACACAAGTAAGTTAATATGAAAATAGTGTCAGCCGGCTTACAGTAAGGCGATTGGTATTTTGCCCAGGCACTACAAGGGTTAAGGTAACTACATGAAAGCTGAACTGGCGCGTAATCTTAATATACAAAAACTAATAAATTTCTTTGTTTGTCCCTTATGCAGTACCTAAAGCATTCATCCGATTGCGATGAAACTTTGGTCATTTGTCGTGTGCAAGCACGTGAATATTTCTATATATAGTACAAGTGAGCTCTAGTGTTATGAAATTATTTCTCTTACCATTCATCCACTTTTGATGAAACTTTGGTGAGTTGTTATGTGCACACCCGTGAATGTTTCTATATACATAATATGTATAATATACATAATCTGGCGTTATGAAATTTGTATAAAATTCTAAATTTGCATGGGAAAGGACTCATAGGTGAGGGTGGGGAACGAGGGAAGGTTCAGAGGGAGGTATTGCAATGGAGACGTAGTAACAGGGGATACATTTGTAAAATCCATGCTTCTCACACTGAGAGCTGAAAGTGGCCTGCTTACGGGTCGGAAAACCTTCTGTTTTATTTGTGTACACACCAGACGGCCAGATGGAAAACCTTCTGTTTTATTTGTGTACACACCAGACGGCCAGATGGAAAACCTTCTGTTTTATTTGTGTACACACCAGACGGCCAGATGGAAAACCTTCTGTTTTATTTGTGTACACACCAGACGGCCAGATGGAAAACCTTCTGTTTTATTTGTGTACACACCAGACGGCCAGATGGAAAACCTTCTGTTTTATTTGTGTACACACCAGACGGCCAGATGGAAAACCTTCTGTTTTACTCGTGTACACACCAGACGGCCAGACGGAAAACCTTCTTTTTTATTTGTGTACACACCAGACGGCCAGACGGAAAAAAAAAATTGTTTATCCAAAAGGACTTCAACAAACAGAATTAAAACCCAAATACTTTCTTGAGTGGAATTTCAACCTATGCCGGGTATTCGCTAGTAATCTAATAAGCGAGACGGTTTGCGTTGGTGTGAGACGTCATATTAGCCTCTGTATAGTTGGAAATTGTGCTTTGAGTACCTGAAGATACCTTCGCAGTCAGGGTCCGTGTAGACCGCCTTGCCCTCCGTGTGCATGTGGCAGACCGTGATGTCCTTGAGGCCGGCGGACTTGCCCGTCAGCGTCATGGCCTCAAGCAGGTGGATGGGTGTCGCAGCCGCTCCCTGGGCGAAAACCATCTGGTCTGCGGACAAAAGATTACCAATGTTAAAATAGTGTCAATTTATTATCAGGCAAGCAAGACAAACATATTTATTAGCTTTATAAAGAGTGTTAATTCATTCAAATTTCGTCAGTTTACTGCCAGAAGTTCTTACTTAACCAGTCGAATGTCTGAGTGAATGGGTCTCTGGAAAACATGCAAGCATTCTCATTTTATCCCTAATTATTAGATTTATTTGCAATGCGATTTTGGGCTTTATTTGTCGTTTACATTATTCAGTTTGGCCGTATTAAACCGCAGCCTGTTTTCGGTCACCAACTAGTGTAAACTGTTATTCGGTTGGCCCTATTCGATCGCAGCCGTTGCCGTCATTGGTCGGCACATTCGGTCACAGACCTAATTTAAATAGGCCAATTCGTTTAACGAATTCGGTCACCGACCTAATGTGAAAGCGCTGTTTTTTTTTTTATTTAAGTTTTTATTCCTGCACGACTGGGAGGATAGTGCAACCCCAGTCTGCCTATTATGCTTTGAAGAATATGACTGAAGAACAAAATCAGAATCAATTGTGCTAATAAAACTTTAGATTCCACTATTGAATTTATGAATGGAGTCTCTCTGACAGTTTAAAAAATAATTTTCAGTTATCTGCTCTGGTTTCTAACGCGTTAAGTGACATTTTTGTCAAAAATGAGTTAGAAGTCACAATTTACCTATTTTATCATGCTTCATCAAGTAAATAAGTTATTATTAATAACATGTTGTTTATGGCTAACTGGGGGCCTAGTCTATATCTCTCACAGCGCCTGTAACGCGGGTTTAGCTACGTCACGAATCCGTATTAACCCTCCTCTAACCGTGCTAAAAACTTTCTCACGCTCCGATGCTGTACACTCAGTAAATATTAGTGTAATGTATTTATTTAATCCAATACATAAATGTATTGTGGAGGAATACCTAAAATGTTAACTCTATGTTTAGTATATTTACAAAGATATTTCAGTAAATTCAAACCGTGACAGCTTAGTTCACAGCACCGTCAAGAAAGGTTAAACGGCAAACGTGCTTGTTTGTGAAACCGAAAGATAGAGACTAGGCCCCCTGATCACCCTAATAGTCACTAATGCCTTGTTCTGAATGGGAGAGTATTTTAGTCGAGTAGCTAATATATTAGTAACTAAACGTGTCCGAACACCACAATTTTAGTAGAGTAGGCTAGTCAGCTCTTTAGTAGATTGAATCCATTTGGTTCTATTTTTTCAGCGAGTAGAGTCCCCTTCCACGCGTCCCTGCGCACTGACATGCGCAGTTCATTCATAGACACGGACATGTGCAATATGTCGTCCCGTTCAGTCCCGTTGGAGCGAAAATTCTAATCTAAAATTCTTTATTTTTGCGGCTATTTTCGTGACCATAGTTTATTTATTTTCATCTCACTAATTTATTATTCCACTTCTTCTAAAATAATCATTACAATCAGCTTAATTAGCGTATTTACTTTATTGCTTTGCAGCCCGTCATGTCGCGACGCGTCGCTTACTAATGAACTCTACTTGACAGCAGTGCGAACACTTTTTGGTGAGTCAAGTAGCGAGTTACTATCCACTCGACTTAGAACTTGTCAGGTCAGAACAAGACATAAGTGCCTGTAATACCAATAATTGAATCAATAATATACTTTAATGACTTTTAAAAGTGGGATAATGTCAATCGTCCGGTTGATTAGTCAGACATCTCCAATTACTAAGTATTGAGATAATGAGGAAAACAAAATTTGAATGCTCACCATAAATCAAATATTATTTACACGTGTCTGTGTTTTACATATTAAATATGCTATAAAATAAGGTTGGGAGGCATAACGTCCGGTACATTAGCATGACATTTTGAAATATCTTACTAGTGACCCAGAAAACATCAACATCTGATATTATTAATTATCTAGCGACTGTATGGTTGAAATTTAACAATCCCACTTTGAGTACATCTCTGACGCCGCATCTTATGCAAAACCATCTTCATAATTATCATTTTATTAAACTTTAGTGAGCAAATAATTTTTGATTTTAAAATGTAAAATTTTCTCCACCCATACTCTTTCATTTATGTTTTATTAGTCAACCAATGTTTGATTCTTTTCATTAGTTTCATCATAATATAGTTTTAAAACCCAGGCGAAATTACCTATTGATATTTTACAGATTTACGTAATAGGTACAAAACCATGTAATTTATTTAAAATACCTTACAACTTATATTTAATGTACTTTGTAAATCTTATAAACAAATAAATAAATAAATAAGTGAAGTTTGTTACCAAGCTTCTGCCGTGTTGCCCTTCGCCCACAGGGCCTAGCAGGGAAAATTCACAGATCGAGTTTTTAACTGCTAGTTTTGTTTAATTCACTACAATTTTTTCTACCAATTCATTATAAATGATTTGGTGGTGTGAGTAATCCGAGGACTTTTGTGAAATAACACAAATTAATCACATAAAATTTACTTGTGCTTGCCGGAATTTGAATCCGCAATCTTCAGATTCGCAACCAAGGATCCTAACAACTCTACCATGGAGGCCGTCAAATTATTTACATCATTAGATTAGGAAAAGGTCAATTATTGGTTGAAGGTCACGGAGTAGTAATATTATGGATATTATTTACTACCATTAGATAGGTTATAATAATAAATTTTACTTGTTATTATATCCCTAGCAAAAACATTTACTTATTGTTTATGTTTGTCTTATCCACAGACATACATTCGTAATTGAGTTGGGGCACTCCAAGAATAATAGGTCCTTGTTACAAACTGGTTTATTAATAATATCTACGTTTATACAATATATTATAGTTCTACGTTTAACGACCGACTATAACAACCTTCTAGCAATTGAAGTTGTTGACCGGGTGAAATTGCCCGGGTGACATACTCTGATTGCTGGACATCTGTCGGAACTTGACATAAGCTCTAAGTCTAACGGCATCTATCAAAAACAACTGAAACTACGTCAATTCAAGGACACTACACTTATGATGTAGAAAGTAACTTTTTTCAGAAGGTGAAGAATGTATTTATTTTATTGGCTAGGATGATTTTAAAATAAGACATGACGAGATAAAAGCAAATAAAATATATGACCCATTTTAAAAATGTCACTCAATGTCATAAAAAAACAACGAATTACTTATACATAAGATAATAATTATCTTTGTATATAAAAATGAATTGTTTGTTTGTCCCGTTTGTGTTCCTATACCATCCTAATTCAATGAAATCGGATTTATGTTGAATTTAAGTGTTATTTTCAAAATTCGAACTGCTGTGACAAGAATTCAGACTATCCTGCGATTTTACACGGGTGTGCGATAGAACTTCGGCACAGTTACCTTTCAATCAGCTGATCGGAGTTCAATTGACGACCGGCGTAGTCCAGCGGTAGGGCGTTAGACTCCCATTCCGAAGGCCACAGGTTCAAACCCGGCGTGGGCACTAAATTTTATTTAATCGATTTGTGTTATTTCACAATTAATTATTGGAAATAATGTATAATATATTTGCGGTACGTTCCAGAGTGGAAGATACTCTTAGTATCGCCCTGGTGTAAGACCACCATTCAGAATTGAAACGTTGCTTGAAATGGCTTTAGCTGTGTTTAGTGACTAGATCTGAATAGCCAGGTACTTCCCCACCTTCCTCTTCCTCTTCCTCGTCTCCTTCCCTTCCCCACTTACCTTCAGCCTCATAACAACCCCAATTGGGGATGCCATAGTCTCACTGATTCCAGACGGGAGCAGTTGGGACTCTTGTGATGTTATTCACTATAAAAATAAATTTAAAAATAACAGTGAAATGTTGTTGATTGATTTATTTTTAATTTTTTATTATAACTTTTATTTAAAAAAATACATATTTAAACTTTAATTAGATAAAATAATTTATATAACATAGCCTGGGGCCTCCGGCTTCAGGGAGTCCCAGGGCCCGTGCTCTGCGTCCTTTAGGGTAAAAACGGAACTATTGGTCAATGATTATATTATTTCGTTTTCGGTGTTGAGTTCGTTGAATTCAGAAAAGTATGTTAGTCAACCTACAATTACTATTACTACCTTTTTTCGCCTGAGTTTTCACACCTTATTTCTAATTTTCTATTGCATCCTGTCTTTTTTTACAATAAAACTGATATTTCAAAGCTTCACAGCTTATGATGAAAACGACTCGGCATGTTGAGAAAAGTCTTACGTATAAAAAATTACCAGTCAGTGCAAAATTTCATGACGCCAGAACTCACCGGTCGAGAGATTTTGCTGATTCAGACTAAATAAATGAGCTCATAGGTATTTATTCTTCATTAAATCTTATATTATTGTGTTACATAGTAGCAAAAAACTGGGCGTATTGCCATGTGGCAATTTCATCCAACGAATAGTAGTGTATTTATAGGGAATAATTGTGTTCTTCAGAATCATAAAGAGAAAGAAAGAATTTCTGCAAACATAGTAGGTAACATATCATCAGGGTTGCCAATGCAAGTTTTAAAATACCTTGCTTACTGTTATGTTTGCCTTATCCACAGACAGACATTAGTAATTGTATTGGGGTTCTTCAAGAATAATAGGTGCTTGTTACAAACTGGTTTATTAAGAGGGTATTACCAGAGAATACCGAAAATTAGTCCTTTTCAAATCAAATTCTAGACGTATTGACTCTTTTTTGCAAAAAAACATAAATTGATTTTGAAATATTGTTATTTTATCTGGTACACGCAGTTTGAAAAACTAAGTGTGTTTTTAATATACTAAGGTTATACCGTTGGTCGTTGGCAGATTTGTTCAATTTTCAAACGATAGACTCTATTAACCGCTTGGACACATAAGCTTGTTTTCACGATAATTTAACGTGGGTAGACATAGGAATGACGCATGGCCCCGTACCTGAGTTATTAAACAACACAAATTTCAAATCATATAATCAGACAACAAAATACATCAATACATAATCTAGTCAACAGTTTAAAAAAAAAAAAATTTTAGTTAAATTAAAATCATTAAAAAATAAACCCGAGAATGTGTTTTGTGACATTTTTTCTATTTATTTAAGGTCTTACAAACTAAAATATTAAAAAAAATTTTACACACTTATTTTGTTTAGTCATTATTAAAAAATCATAAATACTAATGATCAAAAAATACTTACAAGAAGTACACTCTATATTTAATAATTTATCATCGTGCGTTTTGAGCATTTTTATTGCTTCCTTGAATGTAGGTATATATTAAATCAAGTTTTGAATGAAATAAATCGATATTAAAATTTTAATTTAAAATATTTGATACGGAGAATAATCGATCTTTCTTATTGGAACCTCTCTGTACAGTTGCAAACATTTTAAAACTTTTATTCTCAGCCGCTGGTCAATCGCTCTTAATAATATTTACGTGTTTACAATATATTATACTTCTGGGTCACACAACCGTCTAGGAATTGAATCTCGGCCGTTATGTTGTCCCCAAACATCTTATGTTATCTGGCCTCGCCCACTTTCATAGACAATAAAATGACATCAAAGTAAGAACTTTCGAAGTTAAATTAATATTATAGAGTTAATTGTTGGATTTATTATTAATACACGTAATTTATTTAAAATATTTTTATCCATAAACTGACATTTTATATTTTTTTAAACAAACGTATATAAAATAAAGTGTCAGCTTGACCGTAGGTACTGGACTTGACACCTTGGCTTGGCGAATATTTGAAAACGACATAGTTTTTCGCATAAATTAACTGTTTTTCGTCTCTGCTCCGCACGCATCCGAACTTCTCAATCCATATTAATTAAAATGATAATTGATAAACGCAATACAACAGAAGTGAAATGAGCGCGAAACTGTGTCTTCTGTCAAAGTGATATTTCATCGACCATACATTGTGTTCGCGGTATTTTTTCTACTCTGGTGACACTTTTAAGAACTAGTCCAAAACTGAGGCGGCCGGAACGAGTTTAATCCGCTAGTCCGGCTTCCTTAGGTTAAGATATATGCTTAAGCGATACTTGTGTGTTGGAAAAAGCGTAGTTGTGCACTAATCAAGTACTAAGGCAAAATTTTGGCTTAGTAATTGATTAGTAGGATTGGGAACAGCGGCCGTAAGAGCTTGAGTTATCGTCGACAGGGTGTATCTACTCAAATGCTGGACATCTGTCGGAAATCGACATAATCTATCAAAAAAAGCTGAAACTACAAGTCATTCAATGACACTACACTTACCCTGCCTCATTTCACCAAAAATAAAGATAGACATTCAAAATCGTCAGTAGAACAAAATTAATCTTTTGGGTATATGGAATCGTCATAAGTTCCATTATAATGTTACCACCAAAATGAAACAAATGTCCGGTATTAGTTTATTAGTTACACCAGTTCTCACAAGGCCGTAGCTATGGCATTTATAAGAGGGGAGGGATCTCTTGATTCGATCTTGCGGGGCACGGGAGAAAAGGGGGTGGATTGGAAAATTCATTTTTTGAGACGTCTTTGGAGGCCGTAGATGCGTGATGTTGTGAGTGAGGTGACGAATGGGCCTCGGGTTGAATGAGGAGACACCGGTGTGTCGTGATATCTCCGTGCGTGCTGGTCGGAATAATAAACGCGAGGATGATTGTTGATGAGATGGTGTATTTACAGTATTTACATTATGCTCTATATACAAATGAAGAGAGTATTTACAATCGTAGTAATATTCCGACACGAACCGCAGATTGCGAAGTTGTGTTACTCGGCCGCTTGCCGCGCGAGCACTGCGTTGAGTGAAGACTGATTAAGAACGACTGTTGGATTTGGCTTACTCGAGCCCTTATATAGGCTGGGCCAAAGGTACTCGGAAGGTAGGTCAAACATGCACACGCGAGAAGTTTCTCGATATGGCTACGCAGCGCTGTGTGTAATGTGTGGCAGGTCCGAGCTCTTTCCAGAAGGTGGTCAGTAGGCGCGCAGTACTAAACATTGCGAGTGGCTACATAAGTAGGTAGCGTATGCATCGCTACACGTCTAATCACCACAACTTATTATTTAGATCATATTGATAAAAGAGATAGTATAAATCTCCTCCTATATAGGTTCTGGAGTTCTCATATTTATAATATCCCCACATCAAGGTTCTCCCCACAAAATACTTAATCGGTTTAAATTCTTAGAAATTCCCTCAATTTGGGGATCTATCCGCGGATTGGCAACCCTCTCATCAAGAATGTTTGCAAGACGATAACATAGTATTTCATATGACAAGTAGTTGATACAACAGTAATTCAACATGATGTATGCTTTGGAAACACTGAAGGGATAAACATACAGAGTTGTGTTGTGGGCGTGTCCACTTGCCCGAAGTAAACTCGATAATTTCTCCTACTTCTGGTGAAATTGATCACACTGCTACGCGCGGCGACGGGATCACGTGATACGCGTTCTCTCTCCTCTGTTACCGCGCTGCTGGAACGAGACACAGTGCATATCACGTGACCCGCGCTAAATGCACCCGACTACTCAGTTGCGACGTGTGATGGAAAAGATATTTTTTGTTTTTAATTAAAGGGAAATTATTTTCCTAAAGTATGGAGTTAATGCAAAAAAAATACAAATAAATTTTAAAAAGTTATAGTAGTTAGATATTAAACTAGGACTAATCAATTCAGTTACCGGAATTTCGAAAAACGTGCATTTTAATGGTTATTTATTAAATTCAAAAACACGAAATGTCATTTTTCACCGACCGCTATGTTAGGAACTGTTGCAAGTTTCGTTGAAAAATGACATTTCGTATTTTAAATTAAAAAAATAACCATTAAAATGCACTTTTTTCGAAATTCTGGTAAATGAATTGATTAGAACTAGTTAATATCTAACTACTACAACTTTTTTAATTTATTTGTTTCGTCCATATTAAGCGTGTCCCGTTTTTGTAAATAAGTTCCCTTTTATTTCACACAATCAAGGACCGGGTGACGTCACGAACTCTCCCGCACGGTATTATACTCTTGCCGGCATTTTCGCGGGCTTTAACAAAATTCAAACGTGTAGAATTAATTTAATTATGAAATCGAACTTTAAAAAATATGTCAAAATATTTTTCACTCTACTTCCCTATTGTACCCAGTGGCGAAACTACAGGGTGGCAGGGCTGGCAAAATGCCACGGGCCCCGTGGGGGCCGGGGCCCCGGCCGCGGGTTCAGAAGTAACCTAACATTTTTAACAAAATTTAGTAAAAATTATAAATTTTATATAAGTACATAAAAACAACTAATGTTAGACACAACTAAAGACCATATACACATTCAAATAAATTATTGCGAAACATTGCGAAGATGAGCGTCTCCAAGATCCGGAAAGGTTGTTTAAAGTGAACATATTTTGTCGAGTATTGGACATTGGACATCATTATTAATCAACTGAAATCGCGTTTCCTTCCAGCGAATGAAATTGTTTCCAATTTCAGTATTTTGCTATATATAAAAAAAAATATAGCCTTTAATATATGAAAAACATATATGAAAGGCTTTCAAATATTTGAAAGGCTTTGTATATTAGAGAACTTGCTGATTTATCAATAATAAGAATCATTTTATGTCGTGCAGCTATCATGAGAAATGTACTGCATTCCTGTGAACTACTGCCGAAAGGTCGTTTTCGAAACTAAAATTAATAAAAACATATTTAAGAAACTCAATGGGACAAGACATGCTATGTAACTTGGCTATTCTATCTATCGAAAATTCAATGGCCCGATCATTAAACGTTGATGACGTTATTGATACTTTTGCGGAACAGAAAGCTCGGAGAAAAGAATTTTATTATTAAATATCTTGTTAAGAAAAAAATTGTTATTTCATTATACCTACATAGGTAATATCTACGCTTTTGAAAATATTTTTTTTAGATATTTAAAAAAAATGCACACAATATCAGTAATAATGTTGGGTAACTTCCTAAGTTATTTATAAAAAAATCAATTACAACGCGACTGTGATTTTTACTGGGGGGGCCCCATCCAATGAATTTGCCACGGGCCCACGATGGTATAGTTTCGCCACTGATTGTACCCTAACATGTTTATTAGTGAACCCATAAAGTTATTGTTTTCGTTTGTTGTACAGTCTTGCTATTATTGAACTGCTATAAACACGTGTCATACTTACAAATCGAAGATAAAAACGGGTATAATTAAGTTTTCACTGTGAGGAACGACACAAGTGTAACCTGTTTAATAGTGAACCCATTAGGTTATTGTTAACGTTTATTGTACAGTCTTGCTACTATAGAACTGCTATAATAAATAGTATATAAATAAATAGACGTGGAAAAAAATTGTTCAATTTCGCATTTAAAATTACTGGTCAAAAATGCTCAAAGTCGTGTTACACTCTGTATAAAATTGCATCAATATTTGTAATGGTTAAATTCATGTAATAATGAGAGTACAATTTGGTTAAATTGTACAGTACAGTGGTTACATCCACGTAATAATGAGAGTAATACAAAATTACAAATAAAACATGTCTTTCATAAAAAAAAAAATAATTCTATACTTGTACATAAATACATTTAACAAATAATTATAATGGTTTACAATGTTTACATAGTAGTACAAAAAAAAGTTTGTATTCAGTAACAGGATATATGTAAAAAGGTTAATAGTAGCATTTTGTGAACACCTCACTAGGAGAACCTGTGCTGAGGTGTTCGCATGTTTTGGATTAAGAGATATTCTGCCGACATAAGTAAAACACAGTATCCTCCTTGATATTGTCAAGAATTGTGATATTACACATGTACATATATAAGACAGGTAAGGGGTACAACAAATTTGTAGTAAGAGTCAAGGGGTACGCAGTACTACGCAGGCCCAAAATGTTGACAACCGCTGGGTAAACAGATATTTAGTGAATTTGTGTGGGTGTGTATTCATCTTAAAAATAGTACTCACGGCGCGCCGGCAACATCTACCAGACAAGTGGTTATTTTCAGCAGAAGTGTACGTGAATATTGACACGATACAATACTTAGATCCATAATCATTATTGTCTGTCAGCGTTTAAGCTAGAAAGTAAAACGGTCACGTTAACCTGTCAGATGATAATTCTTAGTTTATTCAAAAGCTAAAACGCACCGATAATCGGCGTTTAATGAGGGCCGTTGTAATGTCAAAAATAAATAAAAAATGGCGCTGATCAACGATTTGATGGATAACAAACACGACGACACCCCAACCGATTTTTGATTATTATTGTTTATCTATGCACATTTTATAACATAATATAAACAACGAATTTAAAATCAAATTTATAGTATCTAGACTTAGAGGAATCCTGGCGGCGTTTTGTTCATATAAACTTATTTCCTAATTCCTCTCTGAATTTTGACACTAGTGCAAATATCTTCTTAATATATAAAACAAAGTCGGGCTAGTTACACCATTTATAACTCAAGAACGGCTGAACCGATTTTTATGATCTTTGATTTGTTGGATTTGTCTCCGTCCCGATTAACAGAATAACTATTAAAACATCGGAAAATATCACGGGAAAAATAATTATGAAGAAAAATTTTTTTTTTCATATATTTTGTATGCAACAGCTTTTCAAATAATGTGGTTGGTCGACATAATTTGAATCAATTCGAACTGACAATAGTGTAGTGTGCCGAACATTTCGTGCTTAGTCAACAGCTCAATTTCATTTCTGAACTTAGAGTATAAAATAAAAAATTAATTTCAGCTTATAAATTAAACACAACATTTATTGATTCTGAGGCGGTACGAAGTTTGCCGGGTCAGCTAGTTCTTTAATATAATATAGATATCGACCACTAGCGTGTCACGTTTTGCTTTTTTGGTATTTTACTTCTTATAGAAGTAAGGACCCTCCAATCGTCGTTAAATTTGTCTGGCTGAACGCCATCAACAGATGTTCAGTGTATCTACTGTATTTAAAAAGAGCAAAACGTACAATCATAGAACATTTTCTTCTAATACAATTGGTAAAAAAAAAACAAACTTAAAAATCGGTCCAGTTTTGGAGGAGAAAATGGGGAATACAAAACCTCGATTTTGACGATTTTATTTATTAGTTATTAGCGTTATAAACAGTGTTTACAAATTCGTATATGACTGTGATAAATATATTTATGTCATAATAGAAAAATACACCACAACACATGTAATATAAACAATTCTGTAAAGTGCATCTTCAATCTACAAAGTGTTTTATGAAATATTTACAAGGTTTATATATAAATTTGTATGGATATCAATAATAGCTTTGAGGAAGTGATTTTATTCAAATTCGAACTACTAAAAGTAAAATAGGAAATATTAACTACTAAAACATCGGAAAAAATCACGGGAAAAATAATTACGAAGAAAACTAATTTTTTCATATATTTTGTATGGAACGGCTTTTCGTCGACATAATTTCGAACATTTCGTGCTTAGTCAACAGGTCAATTTCATTTTTCGAACTTAGGGTATTTATTTTAACTTAATACAAATTTAATTTATTTCAGCTAATAAATTAAACTCAACATTTTTTGATTCTGAGGCGGTACGAAGTTTGCTGGGTCAGCTAGTTCACTAATAAAAAAAAGAGAAATCAATGAAATATTAAGATTTATTTAGGTATTATCAGCCTGAGGTGCAGTTAGTAACAGCAACAGTTTTATAAAATACAAATTATTGAAAATTTTCAGCGACTGTGTTTACATTTTATCATTTTTAATAATATATCTTTCTAACAAGTTATAACGTCTCAAAAGCAGTGAGGATTTTATCGAGCCAGTCAGTGTTCGAGTGGGTAATTCAATATTCATCGAGTTAAACTGGGTTGCATGTCAATTTGCTAGCAATTTTCAAGGTAGCTTGTTATAAAATTCATTGAGTAGGTACAAGTAGAACATGAAAGATTGCACTATGTGTAATGATGATACATTGTATGTATATATACAAAATAATATGCGTGATATTATTATGTAACTGTAAAATGAATCGTCTGTAAACACAAAGCTAAAAATCTGTTGTAATACAAATCTGAAGCAGCAAATCCCTCGAATGGTGAGCTAATGGCTTTATATATTATTTGAATAATAATATTTATAATAATGCGACTTGTTGAAAAGATGACATGTATAGCAATACAACAACAACAACATTGCATGCGGTGTTATGCGGTGTTATGCGTCTAATCATTACAAATATTAATCATTACAATATACTATTGCATTGCTGATCAACGAGTTTCTTTTTTATTAAATACATTTTTAAACATGTAAAACACTTTGTGTATGCTGATGATACTGCATTGGTAATTTTTGGCAGTGATTTGGAATTATGTATTGAACTCTTACAAAAAGATTACATTGAACTTTTGATATGGTCTCACGACTCTGGTCTAATCATAAATGCAAAAAAAACTAAATTGTTACGTATTAGATCACCCAATGCCAAGGTAAATATTATTACACCTGAAATTAAAACAGTTGTTATTGTTTTCGTTGTTTGTTTTTGGGGCACACTGCAACGCTGTCCGAAACGTCGGCTAAAGAAGGAGGTAACGCAACGCGGCATAACACCCCAAAAACAAACAACGAAAATGCTTTTGGCCGTGAAAATCTAAAAAACCTATCAGTTGTTATTGTGGTTTCCCTCAGGGACTCCTGTGTGGAGCTAATGTAAAAAAAAAATCAAATATGAAATTCTTCGTGTTTATTTGGACTTTTTTTTCAATATTATCGTACCTACCTGCCTGAAGAAGGTTTGTCATTGATTTAGTGTCGTTTCTTTGGATACAATTCCATTATTCGGGGGGTAGATATTTAAGAACCAACAAAAAAAAATCTAATGATTTCTGGGAAAATTAATAACATACTTTTTTGGACGCGAGGTCTATTGTTCACGGAACTACTAGACACAATTCATAGCATCTACAACTAAGGCCCTAGGACACTCGCTCGATAACGATCGATAGGATAACTGTCGGTAACTTCTCATCGTTCCCTAGCATGACTACAGATTGCCAACGAATAAGTGACAGTTCACAATTACTTCCTTACGTCCTTAACATATTCGACATCAACTGTTGTTTGTACGTTAGCAATGTGCAGTTGTCCTAGAGAACGGAGAGAAGTTACCGATAGTTATCTTATCGATCGTTATCGAGCGCGTGTACCAGGGCCTCTGAGCTCGGGGAGATTATAGATAGGTAAGATTAAGAAAAGGGGCGCTTAGCTAATTAAGACAGATACAGTGACAGTAGATGGTTGGAGAATATGATAGGAGAAAGAGAATACAGTACATGAAATACGGAAACAGATGAATGTGGTTGAAGTAAAAATGTATGCCAAGGCCAAGAGAGTCACGCGAGTGTCGGTCGATCCTCTCTGCCTACCTCTTCGGTGAATCAGCGTGACGGTTTCAATCTTGACCAATCTAAGATCCAGAAATTGAATGTGGTCTGCCAAAAACCAAAATACAACTCGAATGTAGATCAAAATGTATGTACGCAATGTACATAACATGGAAGACATCTCGAAATACAACATTTTGAGATAATGAGGAAAGCAATATTCGAATGCTTACAATAAATCAAATATTATTTGCACGTGTCTATGTTTTACATATAATAAATTTACATATAAACTAATACCGGGGGCTTAACAGTCCAGTACATTAGTATGACATTTTGAAATATCCTACTAGTGATCCAGAAATTTTGTTTAATTCACTTTGTCTGCATTATAATTGATTTGGTGGGGTTTATGAGTAATCTAAGTATTGCACCAGATAGAGGATACGCTGATTTAGATTATATACCAATCATCTGGACGATTAACATATTTGAAAATTAATATTAAGGGGGTTTCTCACCATCCTCCCAATAGCTTATCTGCACTAATATCGAATATTTTTGATTTACGATTTATTTATTTATTAGGTCCATACATATGAAATTGGCGTTTTGCCGTACTGGCAACTTTGATCTCAAATATCTTCTCTTTGGTTAGGAATTACAAATTCAAATTTAAACAGGTATTTACTCATGTATTTGTTTTTCGAAAATTAGAACTCATTTGTTTTTTCCTTAAATGTTTTTTTCCTTTGCGTCACCAAACGCTCACAAGTAACTTTTTTCAAACTAATCGACACTTCAAAAGAAGTTTTTTTTTTTTTTTTAAGAAAGACCAACGTTCCCGGGTTACGAATAACCCAACAACATTTGAAAATCTCCTCTACTACCACCACACTAAGCGGAAGATGTTGCTTGTGTTGTGATGGAGGACTTAGCCAGCCGAGGAATCGAACACGGAACGCCTGGGTGAGACCCAAACGCGATGCCCACTGAACCACTGACCGGTGAAACATTTATTTTTATATCTCTAAAATAATATATACTCTTTTAAAGTTGACGTGTGAATTTTTTTGACTCCCCCCCCCCCTCGGTATAATGAGATTTGGTGAGATTTTACTGGACCCCCCCTCCAATTTTTTGTTCACGTGATTAATGTATGCCCCCTAATTGTTTTGTATAAGGTTATTTTGGTTTTCATATGGACGTTTCGGGATTTGAACACTGGCAGCAACGATGAGACGATGTATGAATGTGAATGAGTCCATTAAGGGACCGAGTTGTTTGGCAGCTCTTCCTCTCTGCCTACCCCTGCGGAGAAACGGCGTGATGGTCAGTTAATTCCCGACACGTTCCACCCGCAAAGATCATGTCAAACACTTAGATTTAGAAGTCAATAACTTTTACTATTCAAATCAAGGTGACCCTCACACCAGACAATATATTTTTAGATTTATAAAATGATAGGAGCTGACTTGTTGATATTTTATATTAAACTGTTACGCCTGTATCGTTATCAAACGTTCACACAATATGCAACCAAAATCACATGATCTAAATTATTTGTGAAATATCTCATATCGTAACTTGTAAGTGATAAATGACGCGTACGGATATTTGTGGAGTTTATTACTTTATTTTGATGTGATTATCTCACACTCCCTAACTCCCTAACTAACTAAAACGCCGTTTCCCCGAGGGGGTAGGCAGAGAGGACGAATTGCCAAACAACTCGGTCTTGGCACACATTCTCTCATACATACACTTCTAGTTTTCTGACTCTTGACATGTCCCGATTCAAGTATCTGATTCACTTGATTGTGCCGTGTCTTCCTCGGGGGTCCCCTACTGTTTATACCATTCACACTTTACCCAACTGTCTAAAACCATTGGCACTATTGCATTTTCAAATGTTCCTTAATTTTTTTAACAAAATTCATAAAAATATTAAATTTACATTAGAAATAGGAATTAACACCTTCCTCTTCCTCATCTCCTTCCCTTCCCCGCTTACCTTCAGCCTCATAACCCAATTGGGGATGCCATAGTCTCACTGGCTCCAGACGGGAGCAGTTGGTACTCTTGCGAAGTATTAACTATAAAAAAATAAAAGAAACATACGCTGTTATATAATACACAACTCATCTAACCATCCATTTTCACAAAAACTCTTAGCTTTCCATTATTTGATCAATAGATTAATTAATATCCCGTTACCCCCAAATAATTTCAAAGCTGAACTTAACACCATTAAAATAATTGCATCTAATAATGGTTATAACTCCAAATTAATAGACGGCAAAAAACAAAAGAAAAAATTTCATTTGTACTACATTTACCAATTGCTTAGTGATAATATTAAAAAAACAATGGAGAAAAATATTGTTTGTAAATCATCAAACCTCCAATTTAATCATAAAAAAAATCCTAATACAATACAGTTAGCTTTTTATACAAATAATAAATTGAAAAATTATATTTTAAATAACAAGGACAAATACCAAAAAATGAAAAAAATCCGGAGTTTACCAATTGAATTGTAATGATTGCATCCATTTTTACATAAGTAGGTAAAACTTGCAGAAATTTTGAAACGAGATGGAACATTTGAGATATCGAAATAACTATAATTATTCGGAATTTGGTAACCATCTAATTGAATTTAACCATTCATTTGATATAAATACTGGTTTTAAACTTTTACGCACTAACGTTAGTGGTTTTCACTTAGATCTTTCAGAAATATTAGAAATTTAGGAAAAATGTCAATAGAAATATAAATATTATTAATTATTAATAATCAAATTAATTTTGTGAATAACCCTATCTTAAACATATTTCCATTGTAATTTTTGTCTTTGATCTTCTAAGCACCTCCCCTTTCCACCTCTCTCCCCCACTACTTCCATTTCTACCGACGCCTGTCTTTCTATTCTTGATAATTTAGTTTTTAGTACATTTAATGTCCTGATGACGAGAACATCGTTCTCTAAACATGTTGATTTTTTAAATAAAGATTATCGTGATAAAAACAAAGTGTTTTTAATTATTTCATTAATAAAATGGTGCCACAAAGTAAATTTGCAATATTTGAAGAAATTTGAAAAATGTAATTTTTTCCATTTAATCGACATATAACTACATACTCAACTCAAAATTCGATTTTTCGGATATGTCTGCCTAATCGATCGACGATCGACATATTGAGGAAAATCTATAAGTAATTTACAGATTGTACTTTATTGAGGAAACACGACTTTTGAGATGACGTAAGCTTATTGAACTTGTTAGTCTGGCGTTTAGTGTTTATAAGATAACTTAGAAAGGTAATATAAGATAAATAAATTTTTTTTTTTTAAATTGTAAACTAATATTTAAAACTTTTTATGCATCTTTATTTATATCAAAGGGTAACAATTATTATAAGCAATAATTATTAGCCTAAAACACTCATCCATATTGAAAAAACCTCCCGAGAAAAGATACATGCCGCCGACGGGACTCGAACCCGCGCCCCTCAGATAAATATAAAAAATAAAGTTGGTTGTTTACAGGTGAAAAAATGTAATATGCGGTAATTGTTGAATGAAACATTAGTATATATTGAATCATTTGGCGGGTAAGAGATAAGCTAGGGGCACGGTTTGAGTCGCGTCAGCGGCATGTATCTTTTCTCGGGGGGTTTTTTCAATATGGATGAGTGTTTCAGGCTAATAATTATTGCTTATAAATTTTTTTAAGATAAATAAGACCGTTAGACAGGTGTGATTTTCAAGGTCGAAAGAATTATAGTGATTATTGTTTGGGTTATTGTACCGTGCTGATTTCCTCCTTCTTACAGCATTACAGTGTGCATCATCAGGGTGCGTGTGTGTAATGCATAAAGATGATTTTCGTTGTTTGTTTTTGGGGTGTTATGCCGTGTTGCGCTATCCGGCAGATCCGACAATCTGCCCTGATGATGGACACTGCAACGCTGTCTGAAACGTCGGCTAAAGAAGGAGGTAGCGCAACACGGCATAACACCCCAAAAACAAACAACGAAAATGCTTTTGGCCGTGAAAATCTAAAAACGTACCCATAAAGATGATGATTACACTCCTGTAATGGCGGATTTAATGGGGGGGGGGGACGGGGGAACGTGCGGGAAATTCCATCACAGTACATACTAAGAAGCAAATCATATTATCAGAGTTGTTAAAATATATGAAAAAAGTAACAGAAAGAACATGAGTGAAACTTGAAGAATGATACTTCGAGTTTATTTCCAACAGTAATTGTTTATTTTTTCGCCCGTCCGCCCCTTGTGCCCCTCCCAGAAAAAAATCCTGGATCAGCCCTTGCACTCCTGCCCTGGTGGTGGTCACTGCAAAGCTGTCCGAAACCATGGCAAAAGAAGGAGGCAGCTCCACACGGCATAATACCCCAAAAATATACTATAAAATATGTAGATCATCATAATTTTTTATTTATTCTAGCGACTGCATAAAATATTGTACATACAAAATATAATAGTGAATTTAAATATAGATATGGTATTTCTTAGTCCTCCTCACTAGGGGACCCTGTGCCGAGGCAGACTAGTTATTCTTTTTTACCTGTATGTCGTTTTAGGGCTTTTCATTGGCCTCTTTCAGCTTTTATTCTTAGTTTTTACCCATTACTTTTTTATTTATTAGTTTTATGTCTAGGGGGAGAATATTGTGGAGTTTTCATTTTTTCATTGTTTTTATTTCTTGCTAGAGCAATCCCGATGAGTTACAAAACACATTTTAGGACAGGAGGAACTTACAATTCATAGGTAGGAGGTAGTAGTTACAATTTTACAAAGTAATAATATAAGTTTTACATTCAGTACAGCATAAAAATAAAAATAAAGACAGGTTAAGTAGAACAAACAACTAGAGAAAACAAGTAAAGAGACGGAAAAAAACTGATACGAGTATATAAGATAGAACAAAAAAAGACAAGACGATTACATATTATCATTTTTATTTTGAAAGTAAGTGTAGTTTCTTTATCCGAATGCGATTTTATAATTTGGAATGCTTTTTTTAAGTATGTATTTTTTATTCGATCTAGATCAGTGGTTCCCAAACTCTTTTGGCCCATGGACCACTTTTCATAGTGACCCCGGGGTTAGGAATGACCATCAGGGGGGTGGCCAGAGAATTAGAGAATTGTAGGGTTATGAATTCTATATTTTACCTAGGACGTAAACATTGCTAATAATTTGTGCGTTAATATTGTACATCTTGACAGATGTTAATATTGTACCTCCCAAAAGTAATAATATCTCAAACATCGACACACTGTAATTATTATAAAACTAATAAGTCTAATAAAACACCGAGTACAACAAATTTATCTTTCTTAGAAATTCCCCGCAATCTAGGGAATTCTCCACGAATTGGCAACCCTGAATCTTAAAGTCGTACGTATTCGCATTCCTGATCTAATGATAGACAACATCAGTGAAATTTGAGTTTTTTCCCAGTAATTATTATTTACATAATTATTAGCTGAATACGTGATGGTCAATTGGCTAGGAATTCTTCCGCTGACGAGAGCCTTACCGGCGGTGGCGGTGGCAATGTTGCAAGAAGTTTAGATTCCGTGTTTATAATAACACGATGTGGCAAAGTGATTGCATCTCTTTACCATCAATTCGCTTTCCTATAACCAAGGAGTTCTCAACCAGTGATCAATAGACTTCAAAGGGTCCACCAATTATTTCCATATTAATAAAAATGTGTCTACCCCCTGACATTGTTCAGGGGCACCCTGAATGATGCCCGGGACCCTAGGGGTCCATACGGACCACTTTTCTTTGGGAACCACTGGCCTACATTGATAGGTAAAGCCAAGACAACATTTTGGTTCTTTACTATCAAAACCAGATAGTTTTTCGTTGACCCCCACATACAACTTGTGGACCCCCATTTTTGTATCACGCCAACGTAGACCCCCATCGAGTCTCCCGTGGACCCCTGGGGGTTTGGGAAACACTGATCTAGAGTAATGGATTGCCGGCTTAAAATTATAATTTGTTATTTTATGTACGATCTGGAGCAATTACATCGCTGTTTGGTTTGATATAGTATGTATTATTGAGAGCGTAGGTACCAGCTGGAATAGTGTAGTTAGGAGTCCACAGTTCAAATTGTTTAGTTTTCTGACTTCGACCAATAATTAATGCCATATAAATCAATAAACAGCTAACTAACTAACTAACTAACCATCACGCCGTTTCCCCGCAGGGGTAGGCAGAGAGGACGGACCGCCAAACAACTCGGTCTTGGCACACACTCCTTGCCTCATTCACATTCATACATTTTCTCATACATACTCTTCTATTATTCTGACTCTTGACATGGCCCGACTAAAGTATCTGATTTACTTGATCGTGCCACGTCTTCCTTGGGCGTCCTCGGCTTCTTCTACCGTTCACATTCGCGTCATAAATTCTCTTTACACTCCTTTCTTCATTCATTCGCTCAACATGCCCAAACCATCTAAGCGTCCCTTTCTTAATCTTACTTACTACGCTCACATCAGCCTTGCATTCTTTTCGGATCTCCACATTAATATCAATAAACAGTGATAACAATATACGGGTTAATTCTAATATGTATGAGACGAGCAGCGGTGATGCAAAAACGGTGTTTGTAAACTGTAATACAGATAGGTACAAGTTGTTTATATTTGTAGTCATTAATCATTTATAAACAACTAAGCAATACATATGCCAATATCGATCGTCGGACACCTCCGAAACATCGAAATTTGATTTGAGTATGCAGTTACGTATAAGAGTTTACCCTGTATCTGGTACAATTCACAGATTACTCAAAAACACCACCAAATCAATTATAATGCAGAAAAACTTGTAGTGAAATAAACAAAAACAAAAAAGATTTTTCTGGGTTACTCACTACCTACTTAGTAGGATATTAAAAATGACATACTAATGTACCAGAGCGTTATGCTTGCCGGTGTTATTTTATAGCATATTTAATATGTAAAACTTAGACACGTGTAAAAAATATTTGATTTATGGTGAGCATTCGAATTTGCTTATTATCTCAAAACTTAATATTTGGAAATATCTGACTAATCAACTAAACGATCGACACATTAGCATCTCAAGCATAAAGACGTCGATAAATAATAATAATAATTTAGTCGATGTGAACTGTTGTTTGTTAGTTTATTAAGACAATCGTGTCCATAAAGCAAAAATACCTTTACCTTCACCTTCACAGCCCGCGACATTGTAAATGACTGCTTAATTGTATAAAAATGTAAACAAATTCTTATGTATAATTTTCGTAAATGTAATTTCATACACATTCTCCAGTCCTAAAGAGTCCTAAATTCTCTAGTTTTTCAAAATAAATATTAACTCTATTTTTGGCATTAATCTACCTGTAAATTTAATATGAACAGTGATGAGGTAGCAAGTGTAAAATCAAGCAATGTCCAGTATTTTAAATATAGTGTCCTCCGCGTGCAAATTCGTATATTATCGTATCTCCTACAAGCATAAACTTTCTAATTAAAGTGTGTTTATCGGAAGTCACTTGCCAGGTAAGTATATTTTTTGAATCTATCTGTAAAGAATAAATTTAGATAGAGTCTAAGAATTCATAATAAGGTGATTTCTCACAAAAAACGACGATCTGCAAATTATCAAATTATTATTATTATCAGTATTTTCGATCTGCAGTGGTGCCCGGAAACGAAAACAAGTTGTCGACATAATCCATAAAATGTTTTCGATGCGTTCGTGCTTGGGATTTAAAATGTCAAATTTAATAAAATATTTATAAAAATTCTAACAAATTTCCCCAAATATCTTATCTTAAATCATAAATCTGTACCCGAGAAGCATACGGATGCAAGTCCAAAATATGAAGAAATTTTTGATGAAGATGTGTAGTAAATTATCATGTTCATCAGTGGCAGAAAGATGGAAGTCATATTTTGAAGAAATATAGGGTTTTTCGAAAATGTATAAGGATGCAACTACCATTATTCTTAGAAGCAGAAAGACTCAAGTCCATCATTCTGCTTCTAATCTTTTTGTTTTCTATGGAACTAAACACAATAACCTCATCTATCAACAAACGACACCTGTGATATTTGTAATCATTATATAGGGAGGATAAAAATAAAATAAAACTCCTTCCCAGAACCTCCTTTCTTTCCTTACCTTAAAAGCCACTCCACACAGCATCCCAAAAGATGACATAGTCTCTGAGGGATTAACAAAATTTTAAGTCAGAAATCCTCTTTTAGGTGACGAAGATAATGAAAACACTAATAATTAGTAATAATTACATAAAGAAATAAACAGTAACAGTAACCTTTGTGTTGTTACCACTCGACCGTCCGTGGTCGAGTGGTAACAACACTTGACTCCCAATCGGAAGGTTGCGGGTTCGAACCCGGCGTGCGCAAATAAATTTTATTTGATTGATTTGTGTTATTTCACAATTAATTAATAAAAATAATATATAATAGATTTGCGGCACGTTCCAGAGTGGAAGATACTGTCAGTATCGCCCTGGAGGCCTAGTCTCTATCTTTCGGTTTCACAAACAAGCACGTTTGCCGTTTAACCTTTCTTGACGGTGCTGTCAACTAAGCGGTCACAGTATGTATTTACTGAAATATCTTTGTAAATATACTAAACATAGAGTTAATATTTTGGGTATTCCTCCACAATACATTTATGTATTGGATTAAATAAATACAACATATAAATATTTACTGAGTGTACAGCACCGGAGAGCGAGGAAGTTTTTAGCACGGTAAGGGGAAGGTTAATAAGGATTCGTAACATAAGTACGGACGTTGTGAGAGATAGAGACTAGGCCCCCTGGTGTAAGACCACCATTCAGAATTGAGACGTTGCTTAATAATGGCTTTAGCCGTGTTTAGTGACTAGATCTGAATAGCCAGGTACTTTCCTACCTTCCTCTTCCCCATCTCCTTCCCTTCCCCACTTTCCTTCAGCCTCACAACATACCCCAATTGGGGATGCCATAGTCTCACTGGCTCCAGACGGGAGCAGTTGGGACTCTTGTGAGGTTCTTCTCTATAAAAAAAAAAAAAAAAAAAAAAAAAAAAAAAAAAAAAAAAAAAAAAAAAAAAAAAAAAAAAAAAAAAAAAAAAAAAAAAAAAAAACCTTTGCCAGTGAGTGACCTATGTCAGAGGAGTTGGATATCCAATAAATGGTTAGACGGCGGTACCCATACCCGCCTCCCAAATTGTATAACACATCCCTGTAATTAATTAAGTGCATATAGGATAGGCACTCCAGGCAACGCTAAAAGCGCCTCCACTCGAAAAATATTATGCATTAAATTAGATAATACTATCACCACTAGTAATTCGGGGAGTGTGTGTTGTTTGTTGCAGAAGTGTTCTCTACGGGTATACTGTTTATGTGGTAGCTAGTAGCTGGTACTCCACTAATCATGGTTACTGATTCTGATTACTTACTGTGATTACTAACAACGATAGGTCCACCGCCTAATTGAATGATTGCACGCAAACCTGACAGAGATAATATTGCTTCCACAAACAAGCTAGTCGACCTACACTCAGGATAAGGGCAACCTAAGAGTACGGATATTAGAGAGACGGCATGTGAAGTGTGCCCGCGCGCTCCAAGTGTGCCTTTTCGAGAATTTTACCCACACGGCTTACATTGGCTGCTGGTTTTTGGCCGTTTAATACGTTCCGAAATTTTTACGTTAGCAGCCATTTTACATGGTGACAGCCAATGTCAGCCGTGTGGGTAGAATTCTCGAAAAGGCACACTTGGAGCGCGCGGGCACACTTCACATGCCGTCTCTCTAATATCCATACTCTTAGAGGGCAACTGATCCATATACACTCAAAATTCTCGTCATTTATGTTATGTGGTATCACGAGTGGACTGACCAAAAAGCGTTGCATTCTAATAATTACTAATGTACATACAAGGAGGCAAAACTCTACTATGAGGGAGCTTTATTTATTTGTATTTGTATTTTATTTTTATCTGCATAAACATTGTAATAAAACATGTATGTGGTTAGCTGGAAGAAATGGGGTCTACCCATAAGCTACACCCTTTGATTTTATTTTTATTTTTAGAATAAATATTTTTGATTGGATTTGATTTACTAAATTGGGCGAAACCCATCAAAAAGCCGCCCACAGGGCCTAGTAGCAAAACCCTGGATAGCGGGCTTTTATCTGCTAATTCAAACAATATGATACTTTCAGTACTGCCCTGGTGAAAGATTACCATTCAGAATCGAATGATCGTCATGATTACGATACTTTTGAAAAAAAAAACATATGTAAAAAAATATATAAACAGATCATCTGGTATAGTACACGCCAAACTTTAATATATGCCTGAGCATTGCACAATCCATTCCCGCGCAGTTACTGACTTTACAATGAACGTAATCGAAAGAGAAAGATGTGTAAAACATACATGCGACAGAGAAAGGCGGAGAGACATGCCGCTTTTCGGACTGTAAACGCGCCTATGGCGACGATTTCTGTATCAACGTCAGATCGGCATCGAAGTTTGGCGCTTACTATAAGACTGTACAATTTGTATAATTTTGCAAAAATCAAGCAAGTTGTTTCGAAAATAAGGTCAGCCGACGGCGTACGGTGGCCACTGAAATAATAAATAACAAGTTGCTATAAAATATAATACAGTAATAGGTACCTATAATAGTAATCTGATGCCCTCTCCTATCGGAGGTCGGCTCTCACCAGGTTTATTGTATTATCGTAACGGGATTATCTCTTTTGATAAAAGTGAATGTAGAATTCGCCGAATAGCACACTCAATGTCAATAAAATAATGACATTACATAATAATATATAATGCTGTGACGTAAGATTGTATGTATGGAATATTGTGTGTTATAATTTCGCACGCGTGACCAGTTTCTCGTGGTATAAAATTAGCCGAGGTATTTATATAGCAGTTAGCTAGTCTACTATTGAATAGTCTGGATTAAATTGATAAGACGAAATTATACTAACCAACTAACCATCACGCCGGTCTTGGCACACACTCCTCACCTCATTCACATTCATACATCGTCTCATATATATTCTTCTATTGTTCTGTTCTAACATACAAGTATTATTTTACTTGCCTTTTTTCTTATAATAATACTTTAATAATAAACTAACTAACTAACTAACCATCACGCCGTTTCCCCGCAGGGGTAGGCAAAGCGGACGGACCGCCAAACAACTCGGTCTTGGCATACACTCCTTGCCTCATTCACATTCATACATATTATCATATATACTCTTCTATTATTCTGAATCTTGACATGGCCCAACTCAAGTATCTGATTTACTCGATCGTGCCCCGTCTTCCTTGGGCGTCCTCGGCTTTTTCTACCGTTCACATTCGCGTCAAAAATTCTCTTTACACTCCTTTCTTCATTCATTCGCTCAACATGCCCAAACCATCTAAGCGTCCCTTTCTTAATCTTACATATTACGCTCACATCAGCCTTGCATTCTTTTCGGATCTCCACATTCCTCACACGATCATACATGCCACACATACGCCTCAGGGATCTCAACCTCAGTAAAAAAAAAACTTATTAGTATACAGGATGTTAAGGTACGTACTTGACTTACTTAACAAGTGATTCCTGACATTATTTGGAGTAAAAAATGATGATGAAATTTTCGTCTCCGGTGACTTATTTTGATGTTTTTTTTTTCTACAAAAACATAAAAAATAGTAGATATTGGACAGTTTGGGGCGGGGTAAGAGGTTGGACAGTTACTCGGCTGAGTGACCAATGACGACATGCGGACGTTTTTAAGTAAAACTTCTTTACGCACGCTAGACTTGGGGAGTAAGCTGGCGAATGCGTGACGAGAGCGTTACGAAAAGTGTGATCTGACGAGGCGAACGATAATAAATTTAAATAAATATTTGTTGAAAAAAAAATATATACTTGTATATTATTATACAAATAAACATATACAAATATATACAAACATACAGGGTGTTAAGCATCGTACTTGACTTACTTTAACCAGTGATTCCTGAAATTATTTTAAAAATGTAAATAAAATCTTGGTCTCCGGTGACAAGTTTTTTTTTTCTACAAAAACATAAAAATCAGTAGGTATTGAGAAGTTAGGGGCGGTGTGAGGGGTTGGTTGGTTACTTGGCTTAGAGACCAGTGACGACATGTGGAAAAATATATATTTTTTTAATTTTGGACAAAAAGTTTTTGAAAAAAGACACAAAAAGTATTCTGAGACCAAAATTTCATTAACATTTATTCTCCAAATTATGTCAGGAATCAAATTATGTAAGTCAAGTACGTCCCAACATCCTGTATAATTCTGTGAGCAGTAGACCTCGCGTCCAAAAAGCGTATTTCCAATTTTCTTTTATTAAATCAAAACAAACATTTTCTCTGAAATAATAAGATTTGGAAGCTGGCACATAAATACCTACACATTACCCTAGGTACCATTCGTGAATTTAGTGAGACTATGGCATTCCCAATTGGGGTATGGTGTGAGGCTTAAGGTAGTGGGGAGGGGAAGGAAATGGGGAGTGGAAGGAAATGGGGATGGGAAGGAGGTGGGGAGGGGAAGGAGATGGTTAAGAGGAAGGTGGGGAAGTACCTGGCTATTCGGATCTGGTCACCAAACACGGTTAAAGCAATTTTAAGCAACGTTTCAATTCTGAATGGTGGTCTTGCAACAGGGCGATACTTAGAGTATCTTTCATTCTGGAACGTGCCACAAATATACTATATGATATATTATTTTTAATTAATTAATTGTGAAATAATACAAATGAAATTTATTTGCTCATGCCAGCATTCGATCTCGCGACCTTCGGATTGCGAGTCAAGAGCCTTGTCCCTCGTTATATGGCCCTTGACCGTAGACCGTAGGGCCGGGGTCGTAATTAACCCAAACAAAGAATTTAGTTGCATGTAAATAGTTATTTCTCGTAGTAATTGTTGAAAACGAGGTGTAATTTCCATAATCTGTGCCTAAAAGTTCGTGACACCTATAAAAGCATACCGCTGATAGCTCCGTCGTAGACTCTTCCTCAAAAACACCACACCGTCTAACACATTACACATTAAACAGAGGTTACTATTTACTACATGGAACTATGTTGTGGTGTTTATTGTTTTTTGACAAATACCTACTGTCAAATTTCGTAGAGCAAAACATACATGAATAGGCTAATAAATAAATAAAAATGAATTCTTTGTACGTCAAAAAAGTGACAGTTACCAGTCAGAATACATTATATCCAATATAATATTAGACATAACACATCAGATTTCTTTTAAATAATGTCCTGTGCCCCAATCAACTCGACAAATAGTACAAAGTCCACGTAGGCGCAGTCAATTACACATCTGCAGAGTGACATAATAAAGTCCGTCAACACAATAAACACGATAGTAATGTGGGAGAAGATTACATACTGGATTTTAGGCATTTCTGGAACGCTTCTTCAGCGGTTACCCATTCTGGTTCCCTCTGGAGAGGCTGCGATGGCTCCTTGGAGTACGTGAAATAATTCCTGTTGGATTTGACACTGTTCACTGACGCAGAGCCGCCGAATTGGTTGAAAATAGCACTCGGTAAGCGCGGCAATCTTTTTACTACAGCAGCCATTTTTTTAAATTTGCCCGATTTGTTCTCGTTAAAAATATATAACACTTTGTAAACAGAAAGATCGCCCACTCACTACTTGGTGAACCTCCTTTGCGCCCGTTTTATTACAAAATCATTAGCCGACGGCCAACCGACGGAGACCGAATTCCTTTCAAAACTGCAGACGGCGCTCGGGGAGGATCGGCCGTTGTCGAAACGACAAACGAAAATCTGACAGCTCAAATGAATAAAAAAAAACTTATTTTTCTGCAGTGGCAATAAAGGTAGCTTCTCAATGATACGTAAAAATGTACATTACTTCTGACGACAAGATTGAGAACTACAATAAAATTCGTACATTATTTTTCAGTAAAGAACAAATTTCAATGATAGTTATCATTCGTGTGGGTAGATGACACTAGTAGGTCAATACTTCGATTGCTACAAAAATTTTAAGCAGGGTGAGGAGGAAGATAAGAATAAGTATGAAAAATGTCAAAACCTGCTTAATTTTTTTAATGACATCACACTCCCATTCTCTATTTCTTCGATAAACAAAACAAAAAAATCATTGGCCGTAATATTTGCATTTTCAATACAAAAATAGTTCATTTTGCATCACGCCACCACTTGGCAAACAAATCGTTTAAAGTTTGTTATACAAGATTTGGCTTGTATTACAAACATTGGATTTAACGCCGTTCATGGTTCATGCAAAATCGCACTAATTCTCTATCCAGGACATTTTTAGGATCACGGGATGCCTAGCTGACCGAATGAAGTTGTTACAATGCTTCTGGCAACAAGATTGAGAACTACAACAAAAACTCATACACAATTTATCGATGGATGAATTTCTAACATATATAATTATATTTATCATTCATGTGGTTAGATGGCACAACTGGTTTCTGCAGCAAAGTTCGTGCGCGAAAAGCGGAGTTTCAAGGTAACGGTGTTACCATTAAACCCGCGAAAAATTAGTACTTTTAAACAAAAATTCAGTTCCGCGAAACATCATTAGGTTATTATTAAATATTATATTATAACTATTTGGATGAATATTAATATTTACGATACCTCTCCCCCTGTAGAAACAAACATAAAAATAACTTCTCGTATTATCACCTCTACAAAGGGCACCCGCAGATAGGAGACTTAAATGATGGGGAATTAAAAATTGAAACATAAATTTTAAAATATATAAATTCAAAATATTCTCCGAACTGAATTTGTTTAGAGTACGCACGGGTACAGGGAAATTGGAATAAACCAAGTAGCTCGGAGTGCGGGAGGTGGCATGATCATTTCCCCTTCTGTGATTTGTCAATAAATGAATTTGACAGAATACATTCAACTCGCAGCTATTCATACATTCAGACCTCATAAAAATATACATTTTATATTTATTTTCAATGAATTTCAAATACTTTTTTGTGAATATATCAAAATCAGGAAAAATTACCAAAGATCCGACACTCAAAATGTGTTTTTTCTTTTTTTACATTAGCTCCTCACAGGAGTCCCTGAGGAAAAAAATTCCCCTCAGGGCCTGTGTCATCTTTGGGGATGCTGGGTGGAGGGTGGGTATTTTTAGGAAATGAAGGAGAGGAATTAATGGGATGGAAAAGGGTATGAGGGGCGGGTAGGAATCTGGGGGTCAGTAAGTCCAGTAGTGACGGACAAAAAGTTGAAGTTGAAGAAAAGTAAAGAAGACAAAATAAAAGGGGTATTTATTTTTTTAAGAAATAATTTGGTAATACATGATGAAAGTGTTGATAATGAAGCTTATAAAAATATTACACCAAAATAATTTAAGAATAATAACTTTAAGTGAAATGGTCTAAAAATCTTCTAATGTACAGTGGATACAAAAAATCATATGTAAAGTATGATAGTCGAAAATTGTATTTAAAAAATTACAATAAATTTGGATACACTTGGTAAATGAAGTTGTAATCTTGATAAATCCTTTGAAACGTCTCTTTTTCGTAAAACATGAATATATCAGAAGGAGTTTTCAGCAGCAGGATGATATAGATAAGATTTGCCAAATAGCATACATTTGGCATAGTTGCAAAATTTGGCATGGCGAAATTGATCGGCATGTATTAAAAAATTGACAAACTTCCGCATGTTCATCTTCTTTTATTCCCATACAAATCACACTCAATATAACAGGTAAAGGCCTTCTGCTGAGCGCTCCTTTGTAACCATAACCATCTAAGGACCAGTTGTTTCGGAAAATTTGACGTTAGATTTTCCTTCAAATCGTCAATCACCGCAAAATTGGGTTGTTTCAACCTCCGTCAGACGAAATTTCAACGAAAATTCCATACAAATGTGATTGGACATCACCTTAATGTGATCAGCCGAGTTCGAACCATTAAGCTTGAATGGCGCATGCGCAGACGTCAATATTGTGATCTGACAGGTCGTGGCGGGAATGTCTGTAATATTTTTAACTAAATATGGCTGGACAATTTTTGTACATAACGTAAAGAATGCACAATGGTTAAAACTTCAGAAGTTAGATATCCTCTCAAAGTAATTCTCTATAAGAAGTTAGATATCCTCTCAAAGTATATAGTTGTCGATAATCGTCAGTTTCAGAGATTGAAAATGACGTAAAAACTGGCGAAAACATTGAACAAAATAAAAGTTTTCTCTTATTGACCGATGGTATCACAATAATTGTCAACTGTAATACTTACATTATGAATCTACAATATATAAGAAACCTCTTTTTTTTGATTGACATATCCCCGTCAAATTATTTTACTGATTATTTACCTTGAAACCACGGAGCTGCATGGAGCTATAGGTTCATGTACATGGATACAACTGAGGAACTCCCGATTTCGTACAAGATACGAAATTAATAGTATTTTATAATAAAAATCCTTTTGTGCTCAATATATATCTTTATTCAAATGTTTATTTATACACGTAAAACTTCCTCGTCATAAAAGTTATAAGAATAAGTACACGTATATATAAGTCAGTATTTGTACACAGTTGTATGTGGGTAAAAAAAACTGTTTATTCATTTCACTTGTATGTTTAATTGGCGACTTAAGAACAATGTTAAAATTATCTGTTCGTGATTATTGCTCCTTTGTACCCATATCTTTCGCATGAGATAAGTTGGTTTCTGTTTGGAGATAGCCTTTATCCAAAACACAGACTTGTCATAATTTCAGTTGCAATCCTCCATTATATATTTCTTTCCCATACTGCAATGCTGCTAAAACAAGTATCAATATTATAACATATTTTACTTCATCCGTTGGTACCTGATAAGTAAAACAGACAAACTTAATATTATATCAAATAATAACAATAAATGAGATGTCCGTCATTCATTGTTAATAATGTTAGTTGCAAATATAGTTATACGATTGTAGGATACCAAATAAACTTTAGTAGATACGTAATTATCGGAATTCGGACTTAAAAAATACTCATTATTAATAATACAAGTAACCTCTAATGTACGACGTTTTATGTTGTTAAACGTAGCTTGTAAATATGGGCACGTTGAATTCATTTTCCATATATTTTTATGTTTTCTTTAGCACTTTTCCCACGTTGCTTTCAGGTTACATCTCTGAAGTGGTCACATTCCGGAAAATCGGTCTAAAATTAAATAATATACAAATAATACGATTGAACGTTACCATATTAACTTTACTATGTATGTAATTGACTGAATACGAATAAAAACAACACTCATTCTCAATCATTTACGTTTTATATCGTAGAAAAATATTCCAACCGCAACGAAATAAAATAGCGGTAAAATCCTGACGGCCGTGGTCGGCGTGCGCATGCGCATCCATAGAAATTTTATAAGTGTTGCCATCATAAAAATATCTCGGTCTTCGAAATAAATAATTCTGCGGAATAAATGCAGGATTCGGCGGGGAACACTCAGTGAAATTTTCAACGTGGATTGGAGTGTGATCGGAGTTGAAACAACCCATTTGGTATTTGAAATGATGGAAGACGTGATTGCCAATCTAGTTTGAAGTGAATTAAAAGAATATTTTCATTATTTGAAACAACTGCTCCTAAGGAATCATGTAACAGCAGCTCTTATTAGGTGCAGGGCCATTATTTAATAAAACAATAAAAATTGATTTTAAAATTATTTAATTTTTTTAAATTTATTACCACATAAAACTCTCATATTATTTCCTACCGAGAGGGGAAGGAGATGGGGAAGATGGAGGGTGGGTCTGTTTAATTTGGCCACTGAACACGGCTAAAGCCATTTTAAGTAATTTTTGGATTATGAATACTCGTCTTTCACCAGGGCAATTCGGAGAGTATCTAAACCAGTGTTTCCCAAAGTGGTCCCGGTGGACGCCCAGGGGTCCACGGGAGACTCGATGGGGGTCTACGTTGGCGCGATACAAAAATGGGGGTCCACAAGTTGTATGTAGGGGTTAACGAAAAATTATCTGGTAATAGAACCATAATAAAGAACCAAAATGTTGTCTTGGCTTTACCTATCATGTAGGCCAGTGGTTCCCAAAGTAAAGTGGTCTGTATGGACCCCTAGGGGTCCCGGGGATAATTCAGGTAGCCCCTGAACAATGTCAGGGGGTAGACATATTTTTATTAATATGGAAGTTATTATAAATATTAATGCAATTACAAACTACCAATCGGATTCCGTTGCATCTCTTGAGCATGTAGTTGGTTTGTTAGGAAAAAATTAAACATTTTTATCGAATGTTACTTTTCTCGATATGCTTCCTTGAATCTATATGTTGCATATATTTTTTTTTAAAGTATTCATATAACTGATCAAATTGTTAATAATAAAGTCCGCAACAGCCAATATCTAAAATATTTCTAACTGCCCCAATTTTGTGTTTTAAAAATGATCTTCACAAAGCTAGTCATTCCGTTGCCGTGAAATTGCTGAAAAAAAAAAGCTGAAAACAAATTTTAAAAAAACCAACAAAAGGTAGAAACTAGAAACCAATGCTTCATGCGATCTTTTAACTGTGAGATAGTGCACTTTCTGTTTTCATAAATCATTATTTTTGGTTCCAATGTAATTTTTTAGACCCACACGGCTTGTCTTGATATACCTACTTGGTGGAAGGAATAACATGTGTAAGTTGCTTATTAAATATTTTTATTTTATTGTTAGCTTCGTCGTAAAAACTGAGCATAAATTCATAATTCAGGTACAAATAATTAAAATAAATGCAATGCGACAAAAAGATAAAGTTTATCGTTCATCCTCATTTTTTGTTTATTTACAAATTTGATAAAGACTTACATATTTGTTATTTAAAAAAAATAAATGCATCACATAATTCTGTAACTTGCTTCTAAAAAGGCCAATGTGAGTTTTTCAATATGTAGAATTATACATATATGTATATATATTTTTGGCGAATTTGTCTCACAATTGGGTAAAAAGGGTATTTCGATATTGAGAAAAAAAAAATTCGATTTGCAGAGGCAAATTTTACACCAGAGAGCAGCTATTCTTAAAATTAAAAATTGCCAAAAAGATCAAATTCTAAAAGGCTTTGTGAATTATAAAAAACTGATAATGGCCTTTTTTAAAAAATATTTATTTAAGTTAAAATAGAACTTTATGTGCTATTTAATATAAAACAACATTTTCAATTTGGGAGGCGGTTTTGGGTACCGCCGCCCCGGGAACCATTTATTGGATAACCAACACTACTGCCATGGGTCATGGGGTGCCCGGGTTCATGGGGTGAAATTTATCTAGGTCTTGCCAACAGAATTTTTTACCCACATAATGCGTGGCAGGCAGGATCGGTAGAGAGTGGTTGATGAGGAACTTTTGATTTCTCCACCCTGACTCTCTCGACCAATTACCTGACACAGCAGTGGGAGAGATGGATTCACACGTCTGTCGTTCCTGGAAACATTAAACCCCAGATTCCTACCCATCCCTCATACCTTTTTCCTTCCCAGAACTTCCTCCTCCCTTACCATAAAAAGACCCTCCACAGCAACCCCAAAGATGACATAGGCCCTGGGGTTTTTTTTTCCTCCTGTGTGGAGCTATTGCAAAAAAAATAATATAATAAACAGCAATAAAGTTACAAAATAATTAGGTTAAAATTATAAATTACTAAAATAAAAAATATACTTTATTTAAAAATTACTACACATTTTCCTCTTCTTTTATATTGGTCAGTATTTCTTTAAAGATCTTTATCACTCTATTTTAGTAATTTCTGCTTTAGTTACGACAAAATTATCAGTGAAATCACCATTTTAAAATTTTATTTTTTCAAAATTATTAGATTAATTTTTACTTGCGAATCGGTTCAATAAAAAAATAGACATATCTTTGGCTTCTGCATTTCTCTTAAAAGTAAGCCACAGAGTTATTATTGTGTTAATTATCATGCTTTTGAAAATATTATGCAAGATTATTTAAAAAATAAACAAGTTATCACTTTTGTTCATAATTTACCATCACGCTATATCTCCGCCAGGATAGGCAGAGAGCATTCCAAAGAACTGTATGTCGACACATACTCCTTGTTTCGTTAACATTCATAAATTTTAGAAATACTCTTTAAGTCCAGTCACATATAATTCTACAAGCATAAACTTTCTAATTAAAGTGTGTTTATCGGAAGTGACCTGCCAGTTAAGTATGTTCTCTGTGTCCATTTGTAAATAATAGTTCTAGGTAGAGCCTAAGAAGTCATAATAAGATGTACAGCGCCCTTGAGGTGATTTCTCACAAAAACGGCGCTCTACAAATTATCCAATTATTATTATTATTACATAGGAAAAATACTTTATATTATAGGGTGGTAAGAATTGTACTAAACAAAAGACTAGAACATAATTTCAATCACTTAAAAACCTTATCTTTTTTCCAATACGGAAAATTATATTAATATAAAGTACAGTCAAATGGATATTTCAAAGCTCTGTAGCTCATCATGGAAAAAAAATTGCGAGTTGGAAATTTTAGCATTTACATAAAATTTCCAGATACAATAGAGGCAGCAACTAACCCTTCAAGCCTTGGGCGCTTTGCAATAAAACCCAAATAAATACAATATTTCTGAATGTAACCAAAAACTAAAAACTGTTTTTGAAAAGTAACAAAAAACACTTTTAAATGTTATTATAGAAATAAAAATATAATTTTTTAAATATTAAAATTTTTGATACGACATAAAAAAGTTTTAAAAATGAATCACTTTAGGTTTTTTCTATCAGTAATTACTGATAATGAAAAAATGAAAAACCACACATATTTTAACAGACAAATGTATTATAAACATTACAGTCACCTCACTATTTTGTCATTTCAAAAAAATTTATTCAAATCTTTTTTCTCAAATTGCAATCGAAACATTGGTTTCATCATAATTTTTCTGTGGATAACTTCTAGATTTTAATATAAAGCGCGCTATTTTCTCTTTCCAACATTGTTTAGATCATATTTCTCACCATGACAGTAAGGGAGATACAATGATTTCTACGAGACCTGTGAGCTGTTGTGAGTTGGTTAAAAAAGAGAACCCTTCTACACGATAAGAAGAAGATAGTGGAAGTTGCTGAATAGATTGTAAAAAAAATTGCTAATTTGGCTGGTTAGGCCATCTACACGATATACCTTTCACCTACATCTATGTATCATGAACCGCTGTGCTACGTAGTTAGTATTGTTGCATTTCCTAACATACCCTCTTCCTGTGTAGACCTATCATTTTTATTACACACAATCAGTCACAAATTGATCCTCGCTGCATAAACATCTCCGCATCAATATTCCGATATTCGCTCTCTGCCAGTGTAAATTCGCCACCGCTACAAAGTGCTTCAAACGGCAACTACTATTATACAAATATTCCGCTAAGAAATGCCGTGCAATATAAAAATCAGTTCGCCAGAAGAAAGTTCCACAAGTTCCGCTGTAAGTCATTTGTTTTCTTTCCTTGTGACATATTTTTCTCCTTGTGCAGTGGTTAGATTACGTACATTTCATACAAAGGTCCTTCGATTACATAAAAAATACACCCCAGACTTTTTTTTACTTCAATCAAGTACAATGGGAGAGTTGTCAATTTCTATAATCTGAACATCATCATCTATATTTTTAGCGGGAGTAATGACAATCTCTTCATCATCATCATCCACATCCCAAGTCAAATGCTCCCTGATAGTTACAGGAATAGTCGACAGTTGTTTCTTCTGAGTGCGAACATATATTTCATTTTTCTTGCCTTTGTTCTTTTTGGTGGCACAATTAACCTTCTGATAGATACTCTTCGCTATCGTTTGTAGTCTAGGATCTAGGATTGAGGATTTCTGTAGTAAAGACTGGAAAGATTGCTGGGTAGAACTGCTGGCGTAGTTGACATGGCTGTGGTTTGTTTTGGTGTACTGGCTAATCTGGTCAGTCAAGTCTAATTCAACTACATTTTCAATAGCTCCCGCATTCGTTTCTCCGTGCCAGGATGTAGTTTTTCTTATTCTACTTGGTTGCGATGTTGTTGGTTCGACTGGCGGTGTTCGGCTAAAGTTTTCTTTTGTAGGTATGCCGGTTACTTCTTTACCTAATAGCGAAAATACGCTTTTGACATGATCTCCTTTGATAACTTCGTTACTTAGAATGATGGGTTTCGCTGATGATGTGGATGGATTATTTTGATGGTTTGATTTGCGGACAAAATCGCGTGAATCATCATCGATAAGTATTAAAGGGGAAGATGTCATGGATGAATTACTCGTTGAGAGGCTGTCGCTTTTTCTATTTTTCTTAGATTCTTCCGAATTAGAATCGCTTTTTCTCTTCAACTTAGGCTTGGGAGATTTTTGAGCTGTTGTACTCATTATAGAATTTTGAGAAGTATCGTTCTCAGTTCCATGTTTAAGAATGACGTCATTGCACGAAGCGTTACGAGGGGTATCATTATCATGGTCATTACATATGACCGGAGCCTTGTTCCCAGAAATCTCGTTGTTCTCTCTGAGACGGCTGTGACTTGAATCACCAAGTGAATCGTTAGTAATTGCCTGAAATGAAAACAACCAAATATTATATTTCTTGTCATCTAAGAATCATTTCCAGACTAAAAGGTATGCTGAAAAATTGGTAAGCAGTACATATGCAGTTGAAATTTAAAGCTGAAAAATATAGAAATAATTGATTGGAAAAATAATTGTTGAAAAAAAAAATATTTTCCCGCTTAATCCTGTGACAAATCAAATTTCGTCACAAGTAAATTTGAATAATAGCATATCTAGCGTGAGCATTCGAAAACAAAGAAGGTGTTAATTGACATGGGTTGCAAGTAAGAAAGGGAAAAAGGGAGGAGTGCGGGGTAGAGCAACGGGTCCTCGGAGATCATAGGGCACAAGACAGTCAAGACCGAGAAGGGAGAGAGAAGAGTTGGAGATAGGAGTGGTGGTAAACCACGCGTTCCCCGGCCAGCGGCGTGATGCTGGGCGGTGGATGAAGAAAAAGAGTCAAGACCGAGACGGGGGAGTGAGAAGTTTGAGAGCAGAGTGGAGGTGGAACACCAAGCAGGTTCCCCGCCCAGCGGCGTGATGCTGGGCAGTGGATGAAGAAATCAGGCAGTGGATGAATAAGTCACAGTTTTACGTGTTCGATAAAGTGATTCGCAAGGCGTGTGTTCCTCCGCTTGGCGACTTAAAACTGGGTGTGAGACGACCAAGTGCGGTGACCAGACGCGGCCAGAGGCCAAAGTGTGAAGACAACGGTGCTGGCAGGAGACCAGGCGACTCGGCTAGGAGGGCCTGAGCTGTAGAACTGTGGGAGCTGCCATCAAGGACCTCGGCCCCGAAAAAAGACCCACGCAGTGATAACAGGGCTAATGAAGGTAGTTACAGTGAACAATTAATAATGACAAAATAGAAGCGACCCCAAACCATATGACAACTAGTTAAGATTTAGATATAATATTTAGATATAAGTAAAATTAAGATTATATATTAATTTGGCCAAACCTCATTAAAATCAATAAACCTAAATAGTTCTTTGCAATCAAATTCATCCCCATTGTCCCAACCCAAGCGATCCAAATTGGTGAGATGGCAGAGTGGAGAAAGTACAAAGGTAAAGTATAAAACAGCATTTATTTTAATATAAGATAACTATATCTGAGCTTAAGTAAGATTAAGAAAGGGACGCTTAGATGGTTTGGGCATGTTGAGCGAATGAATGAAGAAAGGAGTGTAAAGAGAATTTATGATGCGAATGTGAACGGTATAAGAAGCCGAGGACGCCCAAGGAAGACGTGGCACGATCAAGTAAATCAGATACTTGAGTCGGGCCATGTCAAGAGTCAGAATAATAGAAGAGTATGTATGAGAAGATGTATGAATGTGAATGAGGCAAGGAGCGTGTGCCAAGACCGAGTTGTTTGGCGGTCCGTCCTATCTGCCTACCCCTGCGGGGAAACGGAGTGATGGTTAGTTAGTTATATCTGAGCTAGTTATGGAGCGAAAATATATTTTCGTTACAATCCCTTCTGACGACCATACAATTCCTTAATTAACTGCCCCCTCTCTAATTCCTTCCCCTCATTCACCAATTCTCCTGCAAATTTGGGTTTGCCCCTTCCCCTCCGCCCTCAAACCCCTCTCATGTGAATCCATATGTATTTAACTTTAGTACACAGCTTTATTTTTTTTACATTAGCTCCACACAGGAGGCCCGAGGAAAATAATTTCCCTCAGGGCCTGTCATCTTTGGGGATACTATGTGGAGGGTCTTTTTAGGGAAAAGAATTTCTGGTAAGGAGAAAGGTATGAGGGGTGGGTAGGAATCTAGGGGTCAATGTGCTCAGGAGTGACGGTGCAAGACGGGAGATGAGAGAGTCCAGCCGGAGAGGTCAAAAGATCTCCTTCAACCAGTCTCTCCATGAAGAGAATATTGTTCTCGAAACATGTAGATTTTGTATCTAATGAAGTGGTGCAAACAAAATAATTGGACTTTAATTCATAAAAGTATTTGCTTCAACATACCTTTTTGTTTCTGGCTTTGTTTTCAAATTCTACCTTGTAGTATCGCTCACTGTCATCCGAGAATACACTGGGAAGCATATTCCTCTCAATGGTTATAGCAGAAGCCTCGTCATTGGCGTGCATATGTATCTGGATGATTCTAATATTTTCCTTATCATTTCCAGAGAGGACAGCATCTTGGTTGTGACACATTATTTTGTGAAATTTCGTAATTGTAACGTCCTCACCCACAGTATCGATGAGATGTTTCGTAATGTATTTGCGTATATTGACAAAGCTGCATCTTTTACGGTTGTGCTTTTCCTTACGCTTTTCCATTTTTTTTTTATGGGAACAATGATGCAGAGCACCTGGATCAAATTGTTGTTGCAGTGTTACGCGTGAATCATCATCGCATTGTACTGTAATATGTGGATCAACACTTGGATCAGGGTTACATTCTAAATTAACGCGTGGCTCACAAACCCGTGGCACCACAACAACTGAATCAGGACCGTGTTGTACTGTAACGTGTGGGTTGTAGCCATATTTCGCAGCAACACTCGGTAATCTTCTGAATGCCTGAGGTATAACAACATTTTCTGAAACATTCTCATGCTCATTTTCAATTGCATCAATTTGCATGCCACTTGGTTCTGCTATCATATCTGTAATAGCTGATATATTCAACGCATTATTGTTTTTATACGATTCATTTATGATACCCTTCAGAGCATTTATGGCGTGATTTCTGAGAACATCATCGATCTTTTCCACACGCGGTACATGTTTCCAAGAAGTATTCATCGTTTCTTCGATGCAATCAACGATTTGGGTCGCCATGTCGGCAATTGGACATTGAGAATCTGACTTCTCTGCTTTGGTATTAGATTGTACAGATTCCTCAACATTCAAAGGGGAATATATTCGTTCAGGTGAAGCGAATGGAGTACAGATGGGGATATTAACCGCCTGATGAAAAGCATTCGATGAAGTTGTATTATTGAAGTGACCAGTTTCGTGCAAACCATTCGGTAAATTCGTATCGGAGTCATCACTTCCCTCCACAAAAATGTTCTGTGAGATGTTTTGGTTGATGATTTTCTTCATGGAAGCGACTTCGTTAAGTAAGGCATCATGTTTCTTCTTCAGTTGGTTAATGTGAAGTAAGAAGTTAGTTCCCTGTAGTTTGAGAGCCACTTTTAATTCGATGCACGTCAGCCGAAGTTGGGAGAGTAACAATTTGAGAGACTTTGGTCCAAGGTCACTGAAAGTAAATAAATTAACTTATGAATAAGTTCTCAATTTCAATCTGAGCATATTTTTTTTTTTTTAAATTCCACAACTAAAGGGTTAAAAGCTTTTGGAACTGGGTCTATGCTTCCCCACACTTTAAAAGACATTAAACAGTGGCCGGTTGTTTCCGAATTTGACTTGAAAAATTCCAACTTTGGGCTGGATTTATTCGAAAATGAAAGCTCAAATAAAAAAAAGTTATATCACAAAATCGGCTCCAAATGTGATGTAGACTCACCATTTTCCTGCTTGTACCACAAGTCTCTCAACACCATGTATTGACCTCTCATTTGTGGTAAGCCCGCCGGTGGGCGGGTGACAGATGACAGATTAAAAAATAAAATGCGATTTTAACCCTTATATAAAGAAACTGCACAAGGGCAAGGTCTGAATCGCTTGCGCCAATATCATTCGAGACTTTTTATTTAAGCACTCTAACCTCTCTTAATGCTCTGATATTAATTTTCTACGGAATTTGGCCATATGTGGGGAAATGCCATCCGACATGCAAGAGGTTAAATATGCATTTTACAAGTTTTAAAATTTAGATGGAGCTTCATATATAAGATTAGAGAAATTATATAAATGAATACATTGATACTATCGTTATCAATTTTTCGGCTGTTATGTCGTGTTCCTCCTTCTTTAGCCGACATTTGCCCTTATGAAGGACACTGTAACTCTGTCGGAATCGTTGGCTAAAGAAGAGGGAAGCGCACATAACCTAATAACCCGCATACACACCACACTTCCGTATTGTCACTGTATTGAATTCACTGAATTCAAGAAGCATTGATTTAAATTGCTCGAGCATCGCTAGTTTGCTGATATCATCATTCCAATTGTTTCAAACATGTCATTCAACAAAGGACAATGGAAATCCATTACTGCTGATGCACCTACATAAGTAGGTCAACAGACAAAAACCTCCACAGCTACAGCAGTGGCGACAACAATTTCACAATATAAAAAGCATCATTTCGTATAAATCAGTTCTTGCAATTCAGCCAATCAGCAGCACACTCAGCAGCAAAACATTAATTTCCGAGACAGAAACTAACGAAATATTACTAATTTTAACAAACCAATCAACTGTAGCTACCTACTGGAAATTACCTACCTACTGGCAACTTATCTACCTACCTTCAGGAAATCAAATTTTATTCAAATATTGGAACATGAAACAAAAGAAGTCTACTCAAGAACCTTTTTTATTTTTCCTTCCCAAAGTGAGTGGTTTTGTTATGTTCCTTCCCTGCTGCTTGTCAAGTTAATAAACAATACCTTTTCACAAGAGTGGTTATCCTGATGTGATTAACCTCTTGAATGTCAGATGACAGTTAAGAGGTTAAGGCCGTAATGGATTAATGATTAATTAATTAATAGCTGAAAACAAACTTTTTCTTCAATGGGTAATGTGTTGTTTTCCACCCGGTTGTTTTGAATACTGGAGGTTCCCATTGTAGTGGGTTCGGATTAGGGAAAATTTACTGTATTTCTATCATGTTTACTTACGATTTTAATCCGCCACCTCTGGATTCCTGATAAGAGAAGTCAAAACAATAGAAAACGATCATCATGCATTATCCAGGATTCATAATATTCAACTTACGCCGTCTTAAAGTCGTCAGAGAGTCCGTCATCATTTTCATTCTCGTTGAATAGGTCTCCTGTAAAGAGATAAGAACCAATCAAAATTGAGCCATATTATTATTTTACGTGTTTACTTAGGCCAGTTATAAGGAGAGGAACAAGAAAATAAATTAATAAGAAAATAATTATTACCACTGAATCCGGCGAAAGAAGAGGACATCATGATGGAACTGCTCTGTCCGCGCGAAAACTTGTGTTCGTATGGTTTTTGTGATTCCAAAATTTCCACAAAAACGCGAGAAATGCGGAGATCTTTTATTTTATACCTGTCGTGACCCGTCGCATGCAAAGCGGATATCGGCGGATCATAAATAAACTGGCGGATACTGTATTGTGTTATTTAAAATTGAAACGTCAAATTCAAACGTCAAGAGCGCAAAATTCTATTGTGTATTTTTTCTATGACATGAAAAAAGTTGCCTCAAAACTAAATTAAATAAGATCAGTCCTAAGGAAATAAGTACTAACCCGCGAATATACTAAAACAAAGGGGTAGGGAGAGGAAAGAGTTTTGGGGTAGAATATAATTAAAAGGTGTTTATTAAAAATTTATTAAGCCCCGAAACCGATTATAAGACGAGCAATTATAGTAATTGAGATGAAAATCATGTACGATTGTGTGTTTTTGTCCTAAAATATAGGTGTACACTCATTGTATCGAATTGGTATTATTTAGAATTGTTATTAGTTAGAAACGGACAACAAGTGAATAATATCGTTGGATTTGAATATTTAGAAAGTTTCACTTTATGTCTTTTTTATTACATAAAAATGACCTTTTCCATTTTTTCTGAAATGGAATAAGGTGTTTGAATAATGATTGCTAGCATTGCTATGCAAGCATTATCTTTGTGAGAGTACTGTGTTCGTATCAACATTCGTTGCGATATCTAATACTCATGCGAATTTTTAAAATTATTTTTGATTAATTGAGTGAGTAAGAACTGAATAAATTAAAACAAACGTAGCCGAAATGAACGTAGCCAAGCAGCTAGTCACGTGATATCACGTGAAATATCATTTGTGATTCGTTTAGGGCCGATCTTCTGCGCTCGTCTAATCGTCTGTGATCAGTCGGATATTATTTTGTTCGGCTAGATTCTTTCAAGATGTCGAAGGTATCTTTCAACGCTACCCTTAACAGCCAACAGGCTCAAAAGGAACATATCCTGGCCGTTTCCAGGGATTTTATCTCCCAACCACGTCTCAGTAAGTGTTTTTTTATGTGTTGAAAATACCATTCGTTTTGACTTTTGGGTGGGCTAACTCAGCTGGTTTCGATCAATGCCGAGTATATACATCAAAATTAAAACTGTAATAACTTATTTTAAGCATAAATTGAAAGAAATAACCCAATTTTCGTCTAAAATACAAGTTAGGACACTAATTTTGAAGTTAACAAATTGTGTCAGCTGTCATGTGATGTGAATTTTTGACGTAATTGTAATGATTTTACTGCGCTTATAAAGTATTTTTATTTTGATAGAATTGAATAATTTGCTCTTTCAGATATAGAAAACAGTTATTAGAGATGCTTTGATAAATTTTATTGTATTTTATTTAAATTTTACACTTGGTCACGCCCCAGAATGTCTTCATTTGCTTTTTAAAAGATAAAATCTCTGCAGTCTCTTACTTTTTCCAAGCTAATCGATTCAAGTCATATGATATGCTTTGCATAAATCACACTTAACTCTGTTATATTTTTACGACATCGAGATATTATGAATTCATTACAATTTTGGACTTACTCAAACTTAATTTGGTACATTAAAAATTATAATAATAGGTATATTATTTAGCCTTTTAAAATAGTCTTAAATATATTTAATGACTATATAAATAAATTATAGCTGTTAAATAATAAAAGACACCAGGAAAACACTTAGTTTTCTCATGTGAAAATCATTCTCATGTCACATGACTCTTTTCATCTGAAAAATTCCGATTAGTAAGTACATACCTACAAATTTTCAACCAATTTTAAATCATATTTTGTTACCTTTGAGCAAATTCGTTTATAATAGTGAGAATTATTTGTAAAAAAAGTGCTGATTCCTTGAAATACCACCAATTTGAATTGTACAGTCCACTGCAGTCTTTGGGTCCAACAGAATCTCATGGTGATCTCATGCAATTTCGGTTGTTTTTACTTTATTGACTGAGCGTAGCGAAGTACGGTTTTAATTTCATCTGTAAATTTTTTTGTATGTTCCATTTCTGTTTCAAGATGGTGGCTATTTTAATGGTCCATTAAAGAGTCTTTTTTCAAATGTGGAATGTTGTGTTTATTTGATCTTTCTTATTCGCACTTTATTCAATATTATGATACCTACCTACTTGAAGAAAATTTGAAAAAAGAATTGTCATTTAGATGGTGATATTTCTTTGAAATAATTGTGTAAGGCGCTCCGCCCACTGAGGCAACTGAAAACCAACTAAAACCGGCTGTTTTCTCTTTCTTGATTGGTCAAAAAGCTTGTTTAACCATAGATGAAGAACAATCAGCTGACAGCTCGCAACTAAAAACGGCCGCCCAGAGCAATCAGCCGTGACAGTCGCAAGATGGTCGCAAGATGGTCGCAAGTCACCGCTTGCGTTACCATTGACAACAGGGTTTTGTGTGATTGTGTAGTGTGCGTGTTATCACATTGTCATACAAAGACAGTTGGCAGTTGAGAGTTTTCAGTTGCCTGAGTGGGCGGAGCGCCTCATTCCTAATTTGAAATAAAGAAAAAAATACATAAAATATATGGCTTATAATGAAGTAGGTTGGAATTGTACCTACTTACAAATCTTTTGATTTCAGAGGAAATTAGCAACATATTTTTTAGGATGCGAGGCCTACTGTTCACAGAACTAATAGTTAAAATGAATTAACAAATTTTAACCTGATTATTATTGTGCAATTTCAGCATACAAGACGGTGTCTGGTGTGAACGGACCCCTGGTCATCTTGGATGAGGTCAAGTTCCCCAAATTCGCCGAGATTGTGCAGCTGAGGTTGAACGATGGAACTATCCGTTCGGGACAGGTAAATAAACACAATATATTATTATGTATTTAAAAAAATTCATGGGTACAGGTAAATCATTTAAATGCAATTGTGCACACTGGATAATTTGGAACACCCGTTACGCTCCTCTTACCCCCCCAGTAGTTGTACGATGAATTACACCACTCACAAGCAAGAATCTATTCTGGTTTATCTGTGCCTACTGTACATACCCAACTCTCATACTCTTTTCCTTCCCAGAACTTCCTCTCCGTCCTTTCCTTAAAAACACCACCCACACAGCATCTCCAAAGATGACATAGGCCCTGAGGGAAATTTTTTCCTCGAGGCCTCCTGTGTGGAGCTTATGTAAAAAAAAAAAAATTAATTTGTCATAAAATAAATTTGCACAATTTTTTTTTTCATTGTAGTGGCAAAATAATATCTCTTTAATTATTGCAATTGATTTTCTAATAGACTCTGAATAATTTGTGTTGTGTGACGATTTTAGAGAAAAAATTATCCACAATAAAAGTGGTTTTTAACACACACGTTTATATCTCTGTTAAGTTATTGAATTGGAATTCTGTAATTTTTCTTTAGATTTTTTATTTCACTGCTATGATATTATTTGTGATAGGAACTTAAAATACCTAAATAAATGAAATTTTAACATGTAAGAAATAGTCCCCGTTCAGACAAAAACAACCCACATGCACAAGTTTTGAGATATTCAAATTTGCAATTTGGAAATATGCAATCTTATTTAAATGCTTTTATTTTTGGTAAACTTTCGGGATGACTGGACACGCCTCTCCCAAGTTATCCGATCCACTTTCTCACCATGACGGGACATTGGCACCTTGTGTGTCTGTCTTCATTCTCTTGGCATTTCCTACTGCTGTTGGTGCTACTGGTGGTAGTATTTTAATTTGCCAGAGTTAATAATGCTTTGTTTTATTGTAGGTTTTGGAAGTCAGCGGAACAAAGGCCGTTGTTCAGGTATTCGAGGGGACATCCGGTATTGATGCCAAGAACACCCTTTGCGAGTTCACAGGAGATATCCTCAGGACACCAGTGTCAGAGGACATGTTGGGTAATAAAACAATATTATTGTTATATTGTGGTGTTTAATTAGTGACGGGAAGAGTTTTTTTAAGCACAGACAATACGGTAGAAATAGGCATAGATAATGTAACAGAGGTATTCAGAGGCCAAAATATAGTGACCATTTGGGTATAAGCCTGTCGTCCCATGAGTCGGTAAGGAATCGACATAAACCGAGTACTCTAATAATCCTGGGCAGAAAGTCACACAGTAGGACTGGTCGTTGGCCGAGTTGGCATCGCGCTTGGGTCCCACCCAGGCGTCCCGTGTTCAATCCGTCGGCTTTCTCAGTCCTCACGACACAAGCAACATTTTCAGCTTACCGTGGTGGTATAAGATTTTCAAATATTGTTAGGTTATTCGTAATCCGGGAATGTTTGTCTTTCTTTTTAAAAGTAAAAAAAAAGAATTAACGGCTCTGCAGACTGTTACCTCACTTAGCAAATTTTTGTTGGGACACCAGCCTAAGAAAGAGTTGAATTGCAAAGTTTGTAAAAATGCCAAAAATGTATTATTGATATTTTCTCCCTTATTTGCTTGGCAAGTTGCCAAATTCAACGACGTATCGAAATTTATACATTGCATTGTTATATGTACTCCAAACTTACGTGCTATTATACCCACAAATTCCTACACACGCTCACATAGAATAAAGAAGACAGCTAGAAATGCCTTCCATATAAATTTGAACGGAAACATATGTTCTATTTAGCCCATTTAGCATGCATTCCGTCTTGCCTGACATTGCGGATGTCCATCCCATTTGAATTACATAATCTTTTTTTTTTATTGAATTTATTTAACGCTCAGAGGGCACATATGTTGGGACAGATTATTTTTGGTACATTTTGTTGGTAGTAAAAAATACACACAAGTCATAAAAATTCAAGAACAAATAATGAAAAATACAGTGATTAGATAGGTTTACAAAAAAACGAGAACAAAAACTGAAAAATACAGTGATTAAATAGATTTATAAAAATACAACTCGTCAAGTTACGCTTATGAATGCTACAGTAGAATAATGTATTTTGTCGTTTTGTTACTGTGGGTATTAGTAAGTTTATGAGTTGCAGGAGTTCACAACAGTCGGATGTAGAGTTTAGTATTTTGAAATATCATGGTGAAACACAGTTTTGTATTGGAAATTGCCCGAATTGGCCAAATATTTGCATCGCGAAACTAAATTTTTCTTATTTTCTTCTTTATTCTGTGCATGCTCATGTTTAAAAAAAATATTCTTCCATTAGTGTTACAGAACAATCTGAGTTTGAAAAATATGATTTTTAATAATTTATTTCTTATTCCAGGCCGTGTGTTCAACGGCTCTGGCAAGCCCATCGACAAGGGTCCCCCGATCCTGGCCGAGGACTTCCTGGACATCCAGGGTCAGCCCATCAACCCGTGGTCGCGTATCTACCCCGAGGAGATGATTCAGACCGGTATCTCCGCCATCGACGTCATGAACTCCATCGCCCGTGGTCAGAAGATTCCCATCTTCTCTGCCGCCGGTCTGCCGCATAATGAAATTGCCGCCCAGATCTGTCGTCAAGCTGGTCTTGTCAAGGTAACGCGTCCACACTAACTAACGGGCTGACCAGAGTTGGACTCCTTAGCTTTTAATCCAGGGTTTGAAACCCGCCATTGATGGCCGGTGTGGTCTTGGGGAAGGCCTTAAACTCCCAATCCTAAGGTCGGATTAAATATTATGAATAAAATAAATATATATAGTATATTTGCGGCACGTTCCAGAGTGGAAGATACCCTCAGTATCGCCCTAGTGTAAGACCACCATTCAGAATTGAAACGTCGCTTGAATTGGCTTTGGCCATGTTTGGTGACCAGATCTGAATAGCCAGGTACTTCCCCATCTCCTCTTTCCCATCCCTACTGCCTTCAGCCTCACAACATACCCCATTTTGGGGATGCCACAGTCTCACTGGCTCCAGATGGGAGCAGTTGGGACTCTTGTGCGGTATTCAATTGATTGGCGATATGACCCAATTATGGGGACATATCGCGACCCAAATATTTTGTCCCAAATAATCGAAGTTTAAGGGAGATAACAAAAAAATTTCTTATTTGCTCGGTGAAATCCCCATCTATAGTTTATGTAGATAGATAACCAACATCTCTGCCAAAGTTAACCCCCAGCCATTGAATGAGCAGGGCGGTCCCTGTTCGTAGGGTGAGGTTTGTCTTGGGCTTGGCGGCCGATACGCCTATCCACCAGCTGCGAGGTGTTCAGGGACTTTGACTTATATGTCTGTCACTCCTGGACACACTGACCCCTAATAATAAATTTGGCTAATTTACATAGCGCCGTTTTCGTAAAAAATCACCTCAAGGGCGCTGTACAAATAAATATACAACAAAATTAATATGAGTGGCTTATAACTAAGATTTATATAACTAGTGACTTACATCTATCCCCTCGGCACCGGTGCTTAGTCGGAAACATGCCAAACATATGTAAACGGTTGACATTTGTCACATGAGAACGGGTCGCTTCTACGACTCATTCTTGTGTTCAACAGCTCGGCTGTGGAACGATTTGCCGGCCTCTGTGTTTCCTTCTTCCTACAACATGGGTCTCTTCAAGACCCACATTCACATCTTCCTCTTCTCAAAAAGACCCTCCACACAGCATCTTCAAAGATGACATGGGCCCTGAGGGAAATTATTTTCTTCAGGGCCTCCTGTGTGGAGTTAATGTAAAAAAAAACAAAAAAACTAGTAACCCTTTACAAGCAGTTTCATTTAAAACGGAAAGACATGATTAATATATTATTTTTCATAATTTATTTTGGGGTGTTATGCCGTGTGTCGTATTGAGCTACCTCCTTCTTTAGCCAACATTTCGGACAGCGTTACAGTGTCCATCATCAGGGCAGATGTGTTGTGCAGTACGTTCAAAGAAGGAGGTAGTGCAACACGGCATAACACTCCAAAAATAAATAAAGAAAATACCTTTGACAGTGAAAACTTAAAATTATATCCGATTAATATCTTATTTTTCTAAATCCAGGTCCCCGGAAAGTCAGTCCTGGACGACCATGAGGACAACTTTGCCATCGTGTTTGCCGCCATGGGAGTCAACATGGAGACGGCCCGCTTCTTCAAGGAAGACTTCGAGGAGAACGGCTCCATGGAGAATGTGTGCCTCTTCCTCAATCTCGCCAACGACCCCACCATTGAGAGGATCATCACCCCTCGCCTGGCGCTCACCGCCGCTGAGTTCCTCGCCTACCAGTGCGAGAAGCACGTGCTGGTCATCCTCACGGACATGTCTTCGTACGCTGAGGCTCTGCGTGAGGTGTCCGCCGCCAGGGAGGAGGTTCCCGGAAGACGTGGTTTCCCCGGTAAATATTACTTTCCCTTCCTTTTTTCTATTTAAAAAAAAAGAAACATTTCTTATGTTACAAATTTGTTATAATTAATTTGTTACAAATAACCTAACAATATGTTTGAATTCCTCCTACTTTTGTTATTATTTGTGGAAAATGTTGCTTTTGCAATGATGGGGGAGCAGAAGGTAAAACCTGCAATGTTTTAGACTTCCCGCTACTATCCAGTTTTAGAGGCAAATAATTTTTAAGAGGATACATTGGAATGTACCGAAATATTTCAAAAGAATCAAAAAAGTTTTTCAAAGTTTGGAATACCCGCCCGCAGTCCGCTCTTACCGCGCAAATGCCCGAAAATACTGAATGCATAGAGAATTTAAATTAAGTTTAGATTTAATTCTAAAATGTTCTTTTTGTTTTTTTTTTCATTCATTTTTTTGATCCATCCAGTACACCAATACACAGGCAAGGGTCTCTTTAAAGTGATTTACCTGTATTTCTCATTTGATTCCATTACACAAATCTTATTTATTTCCATTGTTACTCTGCTCTAATAACGGTCATATACAATATAAAACACCAACAAGTTATGCGTTATGTACGTAAGGGGCACTTCACAAACATAATCCACTTGACTTCCATCAGATAAGAAAAAAAAACACATTGTAAAAAAGGTTTTTTTTACAATTTGTTACCTATTTGTTATATTATCTACAAGTTTTTTCACTTGTTCGTTTTATATGTATATTTAGATTCATCGTGAAAGACACTAAGTTAGCTTTATGAAGATTTATGAAAACCATAAAAATATCTTTAGATTTCTTTATTTAACCTCTGTTTATAAAATGAGGAAAATTTTTTTTTTCTAAATATGAGTGGGTAGCTTTTCTTTGAAAACTGTTTATGATAAATAATGTGTACAGAGAAACCCTTTTAAGAAGTTTTCATGTTTTAAAAGTGTGGTTTTTTCAGTCCCTTGGCCCAAAAATAATCTAATTTATCTCACATAAGATTTTCCTGCTTAAGTAGTTTTTTTTCCGTTCCCTCGGGGACTTCGGTCTTTTAAGAGAGTTTCACTGTATACACACACTGTATATAAATATATAGACACATTATATCTGGTAATATGATACAATTTACAAAAACATGGTTTAGCAAAAAACGGCTTAGTTATTACGAAAATAGGCTCAGTGGAACACTATGGAGGTAATTAGGTCACAGCAGCTAACTAACCATCACGCCACTTTCCACAGGGGTTGGCACATACACACTCCTTGCCTTATTCACATTCATGTATTGTCTTGTACATACTCTTCTATTATTATATATTACTATATCGACATGGCCCGTCTTCCTCGGGCATCCCTGACTTCTTCTACCATTTACATTTTCATCATATATTCTCCTTACACTCCTTTCTTCGTTCTTTCCTTCTACATGCCCAAACCATCTGGCCATCCCTTTCTTACTTATTATGCATCAGCCGTGCAATATTTGTGCATCTCCACATTTCTCACATGATATGCCTCAGTGATGTCATTTCTACAGCATTTATACTGAATGTGTTTGAAAGGTTAATAACAAAATCCATGAATATAATAATTTGTTATTCCAGGTTACATGTACACGGATTTGGCCACCATCTACGAGCGCGCCGGACGTGTGGAGGGCAGGAACGGCTCTATCACTCAGATCCCCATCCTGACTATGCCCAACGATGATATCACCCATCCCATCCCCGATTTGACCGGGTACATCACCGAGGGACAGGTAACAAGTCAGATCTGGCTACTGGAATACCAAGCTAAAATGTGCATAGAGAATTATTGTTCGGTATGAAAGAAGTGTGTTGAAACTATGTCGACTGGTTGCACATAATCTCCCTTATTTATAAATGTGTTTTAGAGTTTACTCAACTGATCAACAACCATTTATGATACACAGTCAGTTGTTTTCGTGTTTCAGTGTTCAGTCAAAATTAAACACGTTTATTTGGAAGGTCCTAAATTTATAATTTTATTTTTAAATAAAAGTTCAGATTGGTGTAAGTTTTACCCGCCATGCTAGGGATATTCCTGTGATATTCCTGAGAGACTGTTCAAACAAAGTTTGCTTATTTGCTGTTTATTATTTTACAATGCTATTTCAAATAAAATATAGGTGACAAGTGATCTTGTATATAACTTACCTCTGGGCAATTTGTTACCAGATCTACGTAGACCGTCAGCTCCACAATCGTCAGATCTACCCACCAGTGAATGTACTGCCATCTCTGTCCCGTCTCATGAAGTCCGCCATCGGAGAGGGCATGACCCGCAAGGATCACTCTGACGTCTCCAACCAGCTGGTAATTACTTACTTATATATAATTTTTAAATGTCCAATAAACCATCTATTATACACCTACCAATCTACAATACTGTGCAGTGAAGGAAACCTATCAACAAGAACTTTCATATGATTTTAGATTTTCATGGCCAAAAGTATTTTTGTTATTAGTTTTTGGTATCAGTTTATGCCGTGTTGAGCTACCTCTTTCTTTAGGAAACGTTTCGGACAACGTTACAGTATCCTAAAGAAAGAGGTAGCTCAACACGTGTTGAGCTACCTCCTTCTCCTTTTGACTTGATGGAACTCTAGATCTTCATTATTGTTGTAATTCCAGTACGCGTGTTACGCCATCGGTAAGGACGTGCAAGCCATGAAGGCCGTAGTGGGAGAGGAGGCCCTGACCCCCGATGATCTGCTCTACCTCGAGTTCCTCACCAAGTTCGAGAAGAACTTCATCACACAGGTAAGACATCATTCCTCTGCCACTATTAATGTGTTGACTGCACCGGAACATAGTTTCAGGAGGTTAATTTCATGCCCTCCTGTGATTAATTTTACACTTGGCAGTTCTTGATATTTGTTTAATTGACAATGCTGTCTTCTCACAGTTTCTCAGTTTTTCTAATACGTATTTTTTAATAACTTCTTCTAAAATATAGAAAATTAACAGCGGCCGTTAAGGTGATTTTTTCATACAAATTTTCTGGTTACTGGATGACTTAACAAACTGACACTCCATTATTTCGACTATCCCGAAAAACAATGTCGGATGTGCGATTTTGTAGTTTTGCAGTAGAGTTGTTTAAAGTTTCGTTTCTGCATTTTTACTATTTTTGAGATCAAGATAGATAATATTGTTTTGATATTTGGCATTTCATTCAGAAAATACAGACTTTTAAATCCACAAAATAAGCCAACAGAACTATTTTAAATTTTTAGCAGATCCGACATTGTTCTTTGGGACCTTAGATTTCTTTGAAATGCCATTTTGTTGAGTTGTCAAGAAATTGTGATTAGTGGCCATATTGGCTTGTCATTGCTTAAAACTGTTTATAGTTGTTTCTTCTAATGTCTGAATGAAAGCTAATAATCTGTTTCAATTCAGGGTAACTACGAGAACCGCACCGTGTTCGAGTCCCTGGACATCGGATGGCAGCTTCTCCGTATCTTCCCCAAGGAGATGCTCAAGAGGATCCCCGCCTCCATCCTCGCAGAGTTCTACCCCAGAGATTCCCGCCATTAAACCAAACATTAGGCCACCCATCCCCAACAATACACAAGTTCTGACTCCATCCCCTAAACCAAACAACCTTACTAATGACACTAATTCAATCATTGCTTAATTACAGTGCAACTCTGATATAATGACCTCTTTTACAGTGCAACTCTGTTATAGTGACCTCTATTACAGTGCAACCCTGTTATATAGTGTCCTTGTTAATAGTAACAACCTCTTTATATTATCCTTACCACCTTATAATACCTTGGTTTTTTAAATGTTGCTGTAGCAGATTTGTACTGTATTGACAAAATCATCGATCAAATACAGTGTAACCCTGATATAGTGATTTTGGTTATAGTGACAACCTCTTTATACCGTCACAAACTTACAAAATATGGTTTTTTCCTTTAATGCGTCATGAAGTAACTAGGGTTTTTTTAAAGTTGCAATAGCAGATTTGTACTGTATCATACAATGATAATTTTAAATTAATATATTCAGTATAATACCCCGTTAAGTTTGTACAGTGTTTTTTTTATTATGAAATAATTTTTTTATTACTGGTGGATTGTGAATTTTTACACATTTTGGCCTTTTTTATAACAGCCTTACTTCTACAAAATAATTTGGTGGAAAGTAACCGATGTTTGTTGTTTTGGGAAGGAGTCAACACTTTGTCCTGTCTATTGTAAGATATTCTATAACTTATCGTTTATTATAATAATGCCAGCGTTATTATCAAGACATTTTCATTTAAATATTATAGTACCATTTAAATTACTCAAAAAATTTCAGCATTTTGAGACAAATCTCTTCTTACGAAGTAGATTCTTGTTTGCACAAAATTATATCTGGCCGAGTGTTGTCGCAAATAAATATAATGAAAATATCATTTTTGAGGTTAAATACGCTGTGTATCTGATTACGATCGGTAGTTATTCGAAATTATTGCTCTACCTTGTATTATATAGCTTCTGTTACATTTTAAAACATGTACTTTTAAAGTAGCAATATATTTTGGGAGCGATCGTAGGACAATACTAATGAGAAATAATTATTCTTCTCAATTAATTTGATGTGCGTTACAATGTGAATCCTCATTTCTAACCTAATCATTTTTCATTGTATATTGTCTGCTTTGAAATAATAAATTCAAGCGATTACTTTAGCTTAGAATTTCCACAATTTTGTAAATATATTTGTGATTTATATGAATTAAATCTGTCCATACAGTATTTTGATCACATTGTTCAGTTTATTTTATTATTATCATATACCTATTACTTAGATATTTAATTGTTACCATTGGTAAAAAAAATATTTAAAAAACATACATTCAACGCTTTATACAATTACAATATTATTATTAAATAGATTTCTTCCTATTTATATTTATTAATTTAACGAAAAAGAAAATCCTTATTTTATTTTGGGTTTTGTAAAGAACTCCCACATTCCAAGGTTTTTTATAAATAAATTTATTTATAATATATTTTCAACCCTTGCTTTTTCTCTTGTTAAAAAATTACACGCTTGTTTAATTTTTTACCTGAGTACTTCGTTCATTACATCGTAGTAATTCTAGATAATTAATCTTTCGGGATGTTTGTAAATCAATTTCATATTATTGTAAAAGTTGTGGCATGTTTGCAATAAATTAAAAGAAAATTTGATATTGTTGTTGAATATTTAAAAAAGAAATAATATGTATGTACTGTTAAGAGAACAATGTAGTGTGAATAAGATACAGTCTTAAAAATAAAATGTGTTATGTTATATTGGTGTTATTTTATTATTACAGTACTTTACAGGGCCCGCAGATACTTTAATAGTACGTACATAACGGTTAAATCGCAAGTGCGCCCCACGGTTGAATTTGGCAGCCACGTCTGGTCTGGAGCCCAAAAATATTTGAAAAACTGAACGAGCGGTCCGTTTGATACATTCTCCCGTCTTAACAAACAGATTGCAATCTTTAGAGCACAAGCGTCGGGTGGGAATGCTATCCTTGTTCTACCGGTATTTCGATGGAAGATGCTCCAAAGAACTAGCGTCATCGATCCCCTCGGCACCAGTGCGTAGTCGGGAAACACGCCAACCGCGCGCCTAACATCTGTACACGGTTGACATTTGTCACATGCGAACGGGTTGCTTCTACGACTCGTTTTTGAGTTCATAGCTCGGCTGTGGATGATTTATGCTGGTCTCTTATGTTTCATCCTTCCTACAACATGGGTCTCTTCAAAGCCCATGTTCCTCCATGACCCTTCACACATCATCTTCAAAGATGACATAGGCCTTGAGGGAAATTATTTTCCTCTGGGTCTCCCGCCATTTTAAAATTAAATTATTTAATAATTATTTAGTAATCTATGATTTCTTAAAATTTGACCAGTGTGAGTCGATTTTGTAGTTCAAAAGTGTGCGATATTCAAAATTCAGTCAAGACTAAGTTATCGATAGCTGACGACGGTGTTTGTTATTCAGCAAGGTTATTTTTACCGAGTGAAGAGATGCGAGGAGCGGGACGTGTCCATTCGCCTCGAAATCTGGGTGCAGCCTAATTGACGCACAAGTTTCTTCTGCAGATGGCATAATGACAAAATTCGCAATTATAAATTAATTGCCTGTTTTATTTCTCAAAAAAACATAGCCAAAATGCACGTTTTATTATATTTTGTGAAGTTCAGGAATAAATATAAAAATGTTTTCCGATCATTATCTAAGAATCTTAATTAGTAAATCTGCCTAAATCGAAAAGTGGTGCATGTTTCTACTGATATCGCGCCGAGCAAGACTGTACCGACGAAGCAGATTTGAAAAGAGCTAAAGGGGAAACATGTCACGGTTGCTTTAAATACTTAACAAATGAATTTCGGTTCTGTATCATGCTTGAAAGCACCTCAGCAAGGACTCAAACCTAGAAATGACTTGAAAAAAGTGCGATGAAATGACTTTAGATGCTTCCCACTGCCTGAGAGTCCATTCACATTTCTGTTTAAAAATGGGATGCTCTATTGGCTATATAGATTACATGGAGCTGTTCACACATGTCCGATATGATTGAAAAAAGGATCCGGCACGTTTTGTCAGAAGGATTACTAGCGCAGAGTGTCCGTTTAAAAATGAACTCGCTCGCTCGTAGGTTTGTATGAAGCTGTTCACACTCGCTGCCATCGTTCCGGTATGAGGCCCACTACATCCCTCCTGCTCCCAGTCGCAAGGAAACATGCACACAGTGTGATCATCAAATATTTTGCCAAGTGTGAACAGGGTCATCCGATATTTTGTCTTTCCGTTTTTTAAACGGAGGCGTGAAGAGGGCTTCCATTGCCCGCTTTTTTAACGAAAATGGGAACGGCTCTGAGGTCTAAATACTGTTGCCAAAGCCAAAAGAGAGTATAACAAGAATTTTTTAAATCCATTGATTTTTGTAATTACGAGGGCTGTCTATAAAATAAAGTCTCCAAGGTGCTGCGGTCACGAGGAACGATGTTACGTGCAAACCGGCAACACTGGAGTGTAGTCTGGTTCCCCCACCAAGCTGCCTCTTTTTTAAATTCTCTGCACCATTTGCGCGTATTCACTTTTCCGTACACTTAGTAGCCGAGAATGAAGCGAGGTTTTGTTCTTTGCACACCAAAAATGAATGGCAGAGCGTAATTCACACCTGATGGGTGGGGCGGTGGAATCTCTATCGCGGAAAGCTGCCATGCCAAGACTAAGCGTCTCAAAGAGGGCAGCGTGGTAGAACCAGGCTTTTTTTATATGAATACTGCACTAGAGTCCCAACTGCTCCCGTCTGGAGCCAGTGAGACTATGGCATCCCCAATTGGGGTATGTTGTGAGGCTAAAGGTAATAGAGAGGGGAAGGAGGTGGGAAAGAGGAAGGTGGGGAAGTACCTGGCTATTCAGATCTGGTCACCATTCACGGCTAATCTCATTTCAAGCAACTTTTAGATTCTGAATGGTGGTCTTACACCAGGGCGATACTGAGAGCATCTTCCACTCTGGAACGTGCCGCAAATATACTACCCTCGACCATGCCGGCCGTCACTACACGCTAGTGTTGCCGGATCGCGCGTAACATCGTTCATCGCAACCGCAGCACCTTGGAGACCTTATTTTATGGACAGCCCTCGTATTTATATTCACATACATATCTGTATCAGCGATACAACCTATGTTAAATATGTCAATCTATAGTTTTGAAGGGATATATCAAAGAAAGAAAAATGAAAAGGTAAGTTTTTTAAATATTTTATTATAATTATTATTTAATAACATGTCTGTGTTAAGAATGCTGAATACATTTGCTACGCAATAACTTTTCATAGACCAAAATTCATGACCAAAAGATGTTGCATGCATCCAGCAAATTTAGTTTTCAAACATACCAAATGTACAAATGCTTTGATAACATAAATTTGTATTAGCAACATTCATTTTTAATACAAGTTATGGGGAAATTAATACTAAAACATAAAACAATAATGGAAAAAACTAAATCCGAAAAAATATTTTTTCAATACACAATCTATCACTGGTAAAAAAGGTGTTTATAAAATGGTGTTAAAATCAATGAAAACTGGTGTGAAAAAAAAAACAAAAAAATTAACGGTGACGTGTTTTTAATATTATGAAATGTCAAAAAAAATATTAATACTTCCAATGAAACTACACATTTAGTTTTACTATCGCGGTTTCATCAATGCATTTTTATTTTAAATAGTATAAAATGTCACTAATGCAATAATAACACAGCTAAAGTACTAACAAAATAATAATTATTCACATATTGTCACTTCCAAGGGCAAAATCACTTTGAAATATTAGCAATTTGTTTTAAAGAATTAAAATTAAAGAATGGACATTCAAATTTTGTGTACACCACTTCAATTAGTTTGGACACAAATTTACAATGTTTCATTTAATAAAGTTCTATTAAAAAGTTACAATGTAAATTTCAAAACGGAAATGTTTTAAAAGTGGTTTTAAGCATGGAAGTGGCAATACACGCAGTTTATTTTTGCACATCAACGATTTAAATGTATGGCAATTAAGAATTGCGCTAAAATGCTGAAATCTTCATTAAAAAATATTTTATACAATGTAAATTTTCAAGTGAATTAAGCGGCCAAAACGGCGATGGCTTCCGAAGCGAAGTACTTGACGTCTACGTCCTGGTCGACATTGAGTTTTTCTAACACCGGTTTAACTTGGGGTTGGATGACGGAAGGTTCCAGCCATGGCACCATCTTTTGCAGGGTTTTGGCGACGTTGAAACGGACATTCGCTACATTGTCTTCTGCCATGGACAGGACCGTTGGAAGCAGGACTCTTGTGGTAATATCTTTGCCGCACGCTTCGGCCAAAACGTTGATGCAGAAGAGATAGGTCATCCTGTGCAGGTAGTTTGTATCGCGAGACATGTCCAATACTTTTGGAATGATGTTTGTTTCAGCCCAGGCGGGCCCGAATTGTTGGACGAGCTTCTTGAGGTTCATGGTAGCGGCTTCTCGGATGGCGTAGACGTGGTCAACGAGCCAGCTCATGCAGAGGGCGCTCAGTTTCTCATCGAAGACCTCCTGGCCCAGCTGCCCCGCCAGGAGGGGCATGTACTCGATGATGGCGAGCCTGACGCGCCACTTAGAGTCTCCGGCGAGCTCCACGATGGCCGGGAGCAGAGATTGGGACAACTGCTGGATGCCTGCAAAAAGGAGAATGATAATTTAAGGACATGTTCACTCCTTCCTCTCCTCAAAAAGACCCTCCACACAGCATCTTCAAAGAAGGCATAGGTCCTGAGGGAAATTATTTTCCAACGAGTGACAACGTATGGTCAAATAATTCTTATTTGAATAACTTCAATGGTTAAATATGAGAAATCTTCAGTTTCGATAAAGACTCACGCGTATGTTGTATAATTAGAAACTGATGACAAAATTACAACCATAAAAAGTGTAAAATTTAATTTTGGGCACGAGACACCGATATCATTATCATGTCTTCAGTGACTTTTTAATGCTTCCTATTTCCTAATAATTGTAACAAGTTAATGTAAAAAGATGACAAGTTTGTCGCTTGTAACTCACCAATAACCTCATTGACACACTCCAGATTGGAGATGATGTTGAGCCTGACCTCGGCGCATTCGTCCTTGAGCTGGCTGAGGAACAGCGGCAGCAGGTGTTCGATGGTGTTGGCGCGGCCCAGGATGGGGCTCAGGCCCATGATGACGCTGGCCAGAGCCGACTTGACGTGCTGGTTGGGGTCCCCCACCAGGTCCTTGATGTGCGGCAGGATGGCAGTCATGATGATCTGCTCCTGGTGCGCCTTGTCCAGGTTCATGCAGAACTCCTTCACCTGGAACCATCACCATTCAAGTATTAATAACAGTCAGGCACCACAGCATAAAGGCTTTGAGGGTAATTACATTTTGATTAGTAGATCTAATGGAAGAAAACATCCGAATGAGACAATTTAAAGTGTTCATTAATCTCTTATTATTATATTAAACTAATTAACTAACCATCACGCCGTTTTTCTGCAGGGGTAGGCAGAAAGAACAGACCTCCAAACAACTCGCTCTTGGCATACACTCTTTGCCACATTCATACATCATACTCATCTATTAGTCTTCTTCTTTACATCTTACATCATAACTCTTCTTATCATTCTATATCAAAACTCATACATACCCTTCTATTATTCTGACTCTTGACATGGCCCGACTAAAGTATCTGATTCATTTGATCGCGGCATGTCTTCCTCGTGCGTCCCCCGATTTCTTCTACCTTGTTTAATTTTAACGTATTTTTGGTGAATTTTGTGGATCATATTAAAAACTAATTCCAACCATATTCTTAAACCTTCGATTGTCTCTTTGTTAACCTATTGGATCACTGTCTTCACACCGTGATCACCAGGAAGACATTGCACAAGTGAATCAAAACTTAGTTGGGCCATGTTTTGTGTTGAAATAACCAGAGTATGTAAGATGATAGACGATTGTGAATGAGGCAAGGAGTATGAGCGAAAACAGAGTTACATGATGTTCGATCCTCTCTGCCCACTCCTGACACAAAGTTGTTAGTTGGTGTTACAACTTACTTTTGCTACAAAGGAAAAAAATAAATGCTTTCAGACAAGTATGTCACAGTAAGCTGATACGCCATTGTTTCAAAACCGGTATTCAGCAACATTAAGTACTTCAACTGTATGAACAGATAATATTATAATTGGGATATGACAAAAGAAAAAAGACTATGAAAAAAAAAACAGAAGCTGTTCATATTAAATTCGTGTGTACCTGTATAGACTGGTAATTTTAAAATCTTTTTTTTTTTAAAGAAAGACAAACATTCCCGGGTTACGAATAAACCAACAACATTTGAAAATCTCCTACTACCACCACACTAAGCGGAAGATGTTGCTTGTGTTGTGATGGAGGACTTAGCCAGCCGAGGAATCGAACATGGAACGCCTGGGTGGGACCCAAACGCGATGCCCACCCAACCACTGATTGCTCAAATCTCGTCGCCTCAGTTCTTAATTGTCCAAATGACCATGAGCAAATTTTACAGGAGGAGGAGGTTTTCTTTAATTATTTCAATTAAACATTATGATAGGTATTAAAGATGGAGATGAAGCTACTTCCGTAAAGGCTGATTAGTTTAAATAATTCTTGGTAAAGTGATTAATTACACACCATAAATTAAATACACTATATATATATATATAAAAATTAATTACACACCAATTAAAAACACCCGTTTTGATACTTTATTTTTAGTTTTAAAATGACAATCAAGAACTAAGGCGACAATCTGCCACCATTGGCGATTTCCTTTTTATAACCCTTCCTTAATTTGCCCCACAAAACCACCCTACCTAGATTAGCGTAGAACTATTAGCTCATATTTTTTGAAGTATTATTGTGTTTTTTGAAGTATTATTTTTGTTTCCTTTTGTGTTATTTTGTTACTTTGTAAATAATTGTTAACCTCAACACAGGCTTGTCCTAGTGAGGTTAAAAATTGTATTGTAAACTGAAAACTAAAATGTGAAGAAGAAACAATAAACAATAAAAAAATATTTATATTATAACAGAGAAAAAAAATTGCCTTAATTTTAAACGCCCGGGGTCTCAAAAGTTGTGTATGATCTGTAGCTATTCGAAAACGTAAAAAGAAATGAAAATGGTGTTCACTATTAGCTCGCTAAAATGGCTAGAAAAAAATTAAACGGAGTCCATATTTTATATTTTGATTACAAAACTCAATTTTTCTTCTATAATTGTAGTGCAAAGAACACGATTTTTTTGTTTGTTTTGAAACATGTGATGTGTTTGTTAAAAATATAAAAAGAAAAAAAAAACTATTTTTCTGGATAAAATCAAGATACTAAACAATAACTACACCAATTTTTTTTTAACAAAATACAATGAATAAAAAATAATAACCACACCAAAATTGAATGATAACATGTTATGACAACAGTAATTATTGTGAAAAGAATATTAATTACCGTAAAAAAACTTGTTTTATGTGTTTTTTAGAGCATTTTAGCAAACTAATAACCATTTAAAAAATAAATAAAAATATATTTATGCAATTCTCATTTTCTTTGTAAGACGCAACTTTTGAAATACCAGGCATTTCTTATTAAAATTATTTCAAAAAGTTGAAATAATTGATACATCCTAACCTAGATCCCCTAGGATTTAACCCGTAAGGGACGGCAATAAATCTCAATAAATAAAAAGATTTTTTTGGTACAGCCAACACGCAATACTTGATAAAGTGACATTTTGATCTTTATCTAACCTCATAGAGGTAATATCCGACGACAACAGAATGTATAAGGTTGACACTGCAATTGCAGTGCTTCGCACCGTGCATAGGCATGATATTTCAATACTGTTATTGCAAAACTTCTGCCCCTACGGGTTAAACAGTATGGAAATTTATTTATCATCAGATTTAACTTTACTGTTTCATCATTTAAGATTATCTTAGATAATGCACTACTACACATGTAATAATGAACATAGATAACTAATTGAACACCCTGAAATATATTATATATGATTCATGGCTAATTTTATTGTCATTGGAAGTAATATAGATTTGTACTGTCAAGAAAAAAATGTCCACATAACAACGACTATTAATTTAATGAGAAATGATTGAAGATTGATTGAAGAGAATTATTTAAATCTACAAATGGTACATTTTATTTGGTACATAATAAAATTTGCGTTTAGAGTTTTAACTGTGGGAGTGATCGACTGAAAAAAAAGCAATATACTTAAAAATTAAGCGATTATGATTATGGCCGTGGATTATCAATACATTAATAGTTATTTATATACTTTTATATTGTTGGTTAATAAGAATTATATTTCAATCTAAAAGTTTTTTTGGTGACATTATAAAAATAAAAACAATGTAACTTTGTTATACAGACGACTATTTTTTGCTGTGTTTATTAAATTATGAAACTAGAGTCAAAGTGAATACCGGTTGTAAATCAAAGCAACTTTACTTTGATCATTTTGGTAGCATTCAATTGAGAATGTGATTTTTTCGTACCTTGCTGGCAGCTGAAGCGCGAACTTCTGCTTCTAAATCCTTCAACAGGATCTGGAAGGCCGGCACCAGGTCGGCTCTGGTCAGCTCCGGGCCCACGGCGGCCTGCAGCTCTCCGAACCTGTCGGCCACCATGTACCTCACTCTCCAGGAGTTGTCGGTGGCGCAAGCTCTGATGGTGGGCATGGCCAGCTGCTCCACATCCTCCGGGGGCAGCAGACCGGCGATACTGACACAAGCATCCACAGCAAGGAGCCTCACGGAGTCCTGCTCGTCCTTGGCCATGGTCATGAACACGGGAATCAAATCGGACTTGAGATATTCCAACTCTACCACTTTGGCGAATTCTCCGAGCTTGGAGGCCGCTGCGCGACGCACCATCGGAGTATCATCCTGGCACAACAGGCGGAAGTGCTGCCTCAGTTCCACCTTGTAGTCCATGGAGACTCGAGGATAGCAAGCGGCGAACAACCCGCAAGCCGATGTCCTTGTGGTGAACCAATCCCCGGCAGCCAAACGCTGGACGAGTGGGAAGAAATACTCTTCCAAGTGTTGGGCGGAGTGGTGTTGGGCTACGGCCTTCAAAGAATCTACCGCCTTCTCGCGGACGACCGTCTCTTCGACGCTCGCCAAAGACTCCAGAGGAGCCAGAAGGCACCAGGCGTGCTCGGGACCGCCGACCAGGTTGATGAAATCTCCCAATTGCTCGGCAAGGGCGAGCAAAACTTCGTCTTCATCGTAAATCGTTTCCTTCAAAAACGGTATCAACTCTGAACGCGTCCTTTCGACTCCCAGCGCCAAGGCGATAGTTGACAGTTTCTTGATTGAATTAAGCCGAAGGTGGACATCTTCATTCTTCAGCTCGTCGATCAAGACGGCAATGGGGTAAAGTGAATCATCCGTCCCGGAATCGCTAGCAGCCATGTTTCCTACCGCAAGACGCCTTTGTTTATACGACAATAATACAATGGTGAAAACGTTATTCACTCAAATTCGGACGCAACAGCTTTGTCCCTCGAAATCGATATCGTCAAGTGTTAATTTAACAGTCTTCACTTAATAAAACACTCAAAATTAACGCATCCTCGCGGTGACAAACTGACATTGGAGTCAAAATGGCCGAATTTACGAATTTGCGATTTTGGTGTTGCCAGTAGTAAATATAATTTTCCCTAGATATCGTTTTGACTATCGAACTAAATAAGAATCTCAAGATGGTATTTTTTTTTACATGCTTCATTCTTCACAACAAAGCAGTCTTCTAGCTAGTACGGTAAAGCTGTGTTCGTAGTTCGTATCACGGATAATCCGGAATATTAATTTTTTAAAGATTATAATCAAACATGACATTAGCCGAGAGTAACAATCTTATAAAATATATTCTTTAAAATCAGGTGTAGGCACAGTACCTACCTATAAGATCATTTAAAGTATCTAACACAACAAAAAACTATTTCGCCTATCAAAATGACTTGGTTGCTGTTTACAATCAACGACCATAAAAAATATTCTTACGCCCCTGTTCCAGAAATCGCCTCAGAAAACACTAAGGCGCTCCGCCCACTGAGGCAACTGAAAACCAACTAAAACCGTCTGTTTCTCTGTCTTGATTGGTCAAAAAGCTTGGTTAACCATAGAAGAAGAACAATCAGCTGACAGTTGGCAACTATCAATGGCCGCCCAGGGCAACCAGTAGAGCAAGTCGCAAGTCACCGCTTGTGTTACCATTGACAACGGGGTTTTGTGTGATAGTGTATGTGCGGGCCATCACATTGTCATACAAAGACAGTTGGCAGTTGAGAGTTTTCAGTTGCCTGAGTGGGCGGAGGCGCTAAGCGCCTCCGCCCACTGAGGCAACTAAAAACTCTCAAATGCCAACTGTCTTTGTATGACAATGTGATGGCCCGCACACTTCACAATCACACAAAACCCCATTGTCAATGGTAACGCAAGCGGTTGCTAGTTGCCAGCTGTCAGCTGATTGTTCTTCGTCTATGGTTAAACAAGCTTTTTGACCAATCAAGACAGAGAAATCAGCCGGTTTTAGTTGGTTTTCAGTTGCCTTTTCAGCGGAGCGCCTTACTATTTACAAATAATCACCGATCCAGATACGTGCTTACTCGTTATTTACAGATCACCATCCAGACACAACATTGCACCCTTTATAATAACTCCTGATACTTATCTACAAATAATCTACCCACTTCAAAAACAGCATCACAGCTGGCGATCTAAAAATAAATATACTTCCACATGGCCACCCCCAAAATATTGAGTACCAACTGATGCTCCTGGAATATAGCATAATAGGTGCCATGTCCATCCGCTAACGACGCAACTGAAAAAAAAAACAGTTGGTAACTCAAGTCGCTATCCTGTGTATTTCAATGGCAGTTCGAAGTTTGAACACACCAGGCAACTTCTCATAATTGTTCAAATACCAGTTGTCAACGGCGACGCAACACGCCCAACACGTCTACTTCTAGACGGGTATAAGAACGAAAGTGTTTTATTTCTGTTTACTGAATTGTTTGGGATACCTACATAACATGTTTTGTTTTTCCGACGCGTGAGCAGGCCACATACAGCTGTTCGTGTGAGAAGTATGAATTTTCCAAATTTACCCCCTGCTTTAGCTTCTTTCTGCGATGGGTCTTTTGAAATCCCTCCCTCTGCCTCTCTTTCACCCCCCACCCTTCCGTCACCCCTCCCCAGCATCTCCTTTCCCATGTATCCCCGTTCCCCTCCTGCTTCTCTTTACCGCGTTCCCTTCCACCTCCTCCAATTCCTCCCTTCACCTCTTTCGCGATCCCCATCCACAATCCCCGCCTTCCCGTACACACATTTTTCAAACAACTCGCACACTACAATTTTGTGTACAAATTTCAAAATCTTCGCAGGCGTGTCGCTTGCTGAGGGTTGGTTTGTACTATGTCCATTTTTGTATTTTTTTAAACTGTGAATGCAGTAATATTAATCATATTTTTATCTACTATATTCACACACAAAAAAATAAGTTTTCAGTGGGAACTTACATTTTGAACATCACTTTTTGTTCTATCTCCATAGTAATTACAAAAAAATGAGGATTGTAGTGTACAATTTTTACAATACAATTTTTTTACTATTATTTATTAAAACCTTATGTAGGTGTATGTAAAAATGACTAATGTTTGATTACTTCATACATTTTATTTATTCATACGACAATAATAAATTTTCTAATTTCTAATGAAGAATTTTTAATATTTTTATTATTAATTAAAATCTTATGTATTGTATGTGAATGTTAAATTATTATTGTTTGATGTGCCAAAGGATGAAATTATTGTTGTTTTGGTCTATCTCCACCCGGAGTATGGATAACAGCTAGGGGGCAGCCGTCGGAGGACTTTAATCTCAAATTACATTCATGCCAAGGAATTTATAAAAAAAATTAAGGCTTATTATGCCTTTGTCCCACTATAGCACACTACAAAAGCATCAACTATCTTGGAATTGAAATTTATGATATTCTTCGATGGAACTCACACATAGGTGTAATTACAAAAAAACTAACCAGGTACATATACTTCTTTAGAAATATCCCTAATATCCTCAATATAAACGGTATTAAAAAATTATACAATGCTTTGTGTCAATCACAAATAGAGTACGGAATAACTGGATGGGGGTCTGCCTTGAGCACTCACACAGAGCGGCTCAATATAGTCCAAAAAGGAGTACTAAAGACAATACTGAAAGTTCCGCTTAGAACTCCGACAGAAGAAATATTCAAAAACTTTCATGTCTACAATGTACAGATACTTTATTCAAAAAATATTTTATTTAAACTGAAAAAAACATATCTGAATACTCCACTGCCCAACATATATACTCAACCAGGGCAATAAGCGAAAATACCCTGATTATTCCCAGTTTGAACACATCTTTTGGAGAGAGAAATAATAAATTCCATGCTACGAAATTGTTCAATGCTCTTCCAAATCAAACCAAAAAAAAAGGAATTGAGTATACATATTTAACATAGTCAAAACATGGCTGAGAGATCAAAGTAATAATCAACTTACAAACATTATGAAGGCGATGTAAAGACAATTCAAAACTAAATAGGTACAAAAGTTTAAAAAAACTACAGGCCGCCTCAGAACAGGAAACCCTAGTGAGGAGGACTGTGAAAAAAAACAAAAAATTTATACTTATATTATACTTTATACCTACATAATGTACAAACTTTGCTATTGAAACTATTTAAAAAAAAAAATATATATATATAATTTAATTTTGAAAAGAAAATTGAACTCATTTTTGTCAGGATGTTCATTTTGTTTCTAATTTGAAATATTCTTGTAGTCGGTAAGCATTGTGGACAATCTGATTCTATAAGATAATGCCCGAGATGGACTCTTTAATAACTCAGGTCCGGGGCATACGTCATTCCCATGTCTACCTACGTTAAATTGTCGTGAAAACAAGCTTATGTGCCCATGCGGTTAAAGTATCCATTTATTTATTTGGAATTTGTAATAATTATTTTATATTTATTGTATTGTAAAATTATTGTATTTAAAATAACTATAATTATTGTATTGTAAAACAGCACTTTAATGAAATTTATTACTTATTAATAAAAAGTACAATATAATTTTGTTTTCCCTGTGTTGTTGTGAACAAAATTTGCCAAAGAGGTTTTCTGCATCACGAAGCCATTCCTCCGCTCCCAGGGCATCTCAATAAAAAAACGCTTTATTTTATTTTATTTATGTTTATTAACCAATCAATACAACCATACCACGGCACAATTCTGTTCATATTACTTACGTCTAGTTAAAGCCCACATTAAAAGGTCAACATTGGTGCTAAAATTAACAGGCAATGTAAATCTGGTAAAGGGTCTCTGATACTTAAAGTAGGTCAAAAACTTAACATCAAAATATTTACTTAACAGATTTGTGATAAGGAATGTAATTACATTTAACATTTATGCGTTACACAGAAAAATTTATGCAAGGATTTTTGCCCATCACGGTAAATGAATCTGGGTTGTTTGGAAATTGAAAACAAGATGCAAAATGGTGTGAATATTTTACACAGAAAAACATCACGTAAAGGTTTTTTGTACATTGCAGCCAAACAAGCTGATATATCGGGAATCAAGTTTGTTTAGCGCTAAACCATCATAAAATCCTTTAAGAAATATGAAAAACGATATATAATTTGATGTAAATATCTTGCACAGAAAAATTCAGGCAATTTTTGCACATCACAGAAAAAGAATCTGAAATGTCAGAATTTAAGATTGGTTTGTGTTTAACCATCAAAGATGTTATTAATTGAAAAATACAACTATTATATTTGTAGGTCTGGCGCAGAAAGCTAAATTGTAACCTCTCCCTATTCTCACAAACGACGCGCAAAACAGAAATAGAGTTTACAGCACAGTCCGCATTAGCAGTACGGTATAATTATATATTATATCTGGTTCATTTTTAACATGATAACATCACAGTCTAATCCAATGTTAATTTACTCACAAAATTACTGCGATCAAAAGACATAATAGGTAAGTAGCGTATAGGATAATGAAAAAATTAAATGTTTGATTTTGTTTTAGAGTTGTCATCAAAACCAATACCACAGAAAACGAAAAATAATGTTGAAAAATATACATTTTTTAGCCAAAGGTATTTACTTTGTTTCGGTTAGTACAAAAAATATATTTTACTCACATCGATTTACTTTGTATTATATATAAAAAAAACTAATAATTATTATTTGAAGGATCCTATAAACCAGCAAATACCCACACGATTTGAGTCAATTAAAGTAAAAAATCTATTAACTAAAATAAAATTAACCTACACCTAACTTAACTATGGAAAAATCAATAATATTTTGAGCAAATCGTGTAAAAATGGAACGAAAAAATACAATGGCAACATCAATTATGCAATATTTGTTTAATTTGCTGATGAAATCATATTATGCCTTTCACATTGTAAAGGAATCGTGGTAACAACAAACATGTCATATTGGTGAAGCCAGCGGAGTGCTACAAAACAATATTTTCTTAACTGCACTCCACTGAAGTTTATAGAAAGTGGTGGACATAGACAAAAGTACCACTAGTCGCAGTTTTGTTATATTTTATATAATACATATTATTATTGGATACAACCTGTCAAATTGGCATGAAAGTAATATACAGTCCGTAACACAATCAATATATAATTACCAGTCACTTTTACAACGATGAAACATCCATATATACATTTAAAATTATTTTTTTATTTACAGGCACAATATTCTTAACTAAGTGTCATGAAAAAAAAATTAAATTAATACGATACAAAAAAAGTTTGCATTTAAAAACAACGAATATTACACAATTCAATGTGGGTTTTCCAAAAAATATGTATTTCAAAGCAAGAAATTAAAATTTTATGAAAATATTTCCAATAATATTAAATTAACAAAAATATACGCTTAATTTCTTGCAAATGATTGAAGAAATTTATATATCATTTGAGAGAGCTCTTAATCGTGTCACATTTGACGTGTCGTCATCAAATTAGCAATTAGTGCGTTTTCACATTTATTAAAGTTAACCGCCGATTGGTAATTTGTTAAAAAGTCGGTAAACAAATTAAAAGATGAAAAAACAGATAATAATAAATAAACAAAACAAAATTATTTTTAAAAGACTTAATACTCATCACCGCGAAACACCTAGTGACATTAAATTTACACAAATTATTTATAATATACACCTAATTTTTATGGTAAGTGATCATCCTTTCTTGACCCTGAGGATGATCAGTGTTATTACCAAGAAGAGAGCAATCCAACTGATTGTGGCGATGAAACCGTAGTATACGTCCGGTTCTGTGATCGCCCAACCTCTGGTCAGCATAGACCGGAGGGATGTGGTCGCCAGGGTGAGCGGGAGGAAGAGGGCAATGTAACGGAGGACTATAGGCATTCCTTCGATGGGCCAGATCACTCCGCTGAGGAGGAGGGTCGGGTAGAAGGAGCCGAGGGCCAGTTGGATGGCATTCCTTTCGAGCTCGCAGATGGCAGATATGACGAAGCCGAAGCACATGCCGCAAAGACCTGAAATAACAATAAAAATTAATGATAATGCAGAGTTTGTCTTTTTTATATTAACTCCACACTGGAGGCTTCCCTCGGGGCTTTTGTCATCTTTAGGGATGCTGCATAGTGGGTCTTTTTGAGGAGAGGAAGGAGTAGTCTTGAAGAGACCCATCTTGTAGGAAGGGAGGAAACTCAGAGTCCGGCAAATAATTCCATAGCCGAGTTCTTGAACTCAAGAACGAGTTGTGGAACCAACTATGCTCCGATGCCGAAAGGATCAGTGACGCTAGTTCCTCAGAGCGTTTCCCATTGAAAAGACCATCCTGATTGTATAGGAAAGAAGAAACCAGTTTAAAATAGCGAACCTTGAAGAATCGTCAGCACAATGACCCAGAAGATGTCTCCTTGACACTCCACTCCGAAGACAAGGATCATGAAGATCAGCACCAGCGCTGTCTGCCCGCACATGACGATGAACTGCGTGATGACGTGGGACGACAGGATCTCTCCAGCGGATACTCCCGCCACCCAGGACCTGTCCAGCAAACCCTCGGTCCTCTCGTTGATGAGGGCTGATGATGTAAGAGCCACGGCGAGGAAGAAGACGATTCTGAAAGGTTAAATATTGATTTGCGTGTTATTTGTGTGGAGATGTTAAATTATCATAAATACAGGCTTAGAAGAAAGCAAATCAAAGTTTTAACTCTTTTAACTCGAGAGCGAAGATCGATAATTAAAGAAAGTAAGTACTTGAATTAAACATAATCTGTTGTTAAAGAAATCAACAAACCTTTTATTTCAGGAAGTTAATAAGGAGGTTATAAATAAAAATACTAACAGTAACAATAGTAAATAATAACAAAATTTTCCTGGTGAATTAGTTAATGATAAGTATACTTACGTCAATATAACACCGGGAGCGACAAAGTCCGTGAACGAAGGATTGCTCTTTCCGTAAATGGGATCCTTGAACTGGATTGGAATGTCTCCCAACTTGGGATTTTCTTTGCAGTCAGTAAACAGTTCCTAAAACAACCATTTAATATGTAAATACAAGAGAAAAGACAATATAATTTGTATTAAATGTGTAGAATATAATGTGCATATATAAAATCCTCAAACTGCTTCAACTCGCAACAATAACTTATTTCTATGTTACCTGTTTGTACATATATACCAACAGAGTTATGTTTGTTGTTTGGTTATTTAATTTTATCACTAATATCAACATATATTAGTTATAAATCTCTAACTTTAAGTCTCAGTTGTCATAAAGTCACTAGTTGGAAGTCACTAGTTGTAAGCCAGTAGTTATATCTTAGGGGGTTTCTCACCATCCTCCCAATAGCTTATTTACACTAATAACGAATATTTTCGATATACGATTTATGGTTTATTTATTTATTAAGTTGGAGTTTATAATTCGGTACTCTAACCTATGAATGGTTGCTATATATTGGATAAGTTGGCCGAGTTTTCTAACCACTGCTAGAATTTTATTTTTATTTTTATTAATATTCGTTATTAGTGTAGATACGCTGTTGGGAGGATGGTGAGAAACCCCCTTAACCGTAAGATACATATTATGTCTTAGATGTAAGTCACCAGTTATAAATATAAATCTTAGTTTTAAGGTAGTTATTTAAATTTTATTACAAACTTATTCGTACAGAGCCCTAGAGGCGATTTTTCACAAAAACGGCGATGGGCAAATCAGCCAAATTATAATTTAATTATCATCATAATTTTTAATTTTGATTATTTTTATTATTAAGAGAATTCGATCTGTCACCAAATTAAAAATAAGTGATCGAAGTTAAGTACACAGTTTTTTTATCATCATAATATAAAGTTCAGTAAGACAACAAAGTAAAATTTTGTGATCTAGGGTTTACAATGATTACAAACCAAGGAGTTGAGAATGTGAGTTTGAAATGGTGATAAATTTAAAGGTTGATTTAATGATAAGTTTTATAGGATTTACCTTTGCGAAGTCTCTGTAGCTGAACTGCAAGTCACGGTTGAGCATAAGACCAATCTGTTGGTTGGACATGTCAAGCCAGACTCTGATTTCTGATTGGTCAAGGGTTTCTTCATCAGCCTCACGTCCTGCGATCATTAACAAAACATTAGTCATTGTTGATGCAATAATAACTAATGGAAATCGAAAAGAGATGCTCTTTGTTACAGTAGAAGTTAAAATGAAACGGTTGGAAATAAATGAAATTGATTTTAAATTATTTCACGATATCAGCGCCTAGTTCTAAATACATTTCTCTTCCACAAGATTGCATAATGCAGTGTTTATGGGAGTAATAATAGATACTAATAGTAGTAAGTCCATTGATAAATATCTCACCCAATCCAATCCTTGCAATCATAGCATCAGTAAAGTTATCAGTGAAGTACAGAGTGCCCCACGCGTTCCCATCTCTAACAGCTTGCAGCGCCAAGTCCACCGTTGCATACGGCTGTTGTATCATGGTTTTGTTGCTTAGATGTTGCAGATATCGACACGAGAGGTTCTTGAAGGTACAGCCGTGCAATTCTTCACACACTCCACCGTTGCTCCAGTTGGGGATCTCTCCATTGACTATAGCCTGAAATGACAACAAGAACGTTAAATAAACGCAGAGGGTAACCAACAAGGTAACGAGTGACTTAGCAGGGGTGCCCAGGTTTGTATAGGTCTTGGAGGCGAATACGTTTGCCCTCTATGGTTGAGAGAGAACTAACTTAGATCTCTCCAGCCAGACTCTCTCAACCCATCGCCTTGCACCGCAATGGGAGAGATGGATTCATACGTCCGTTACTACTGGACACAGCTGCAGCTTCCTACCTTAACCTCATACCCTTTTCCCAGAACTTTCAATCCTTAATTTCCCTAAATAGCCCCCCACACAGCTTCCCCAAAGATCACATAGGACCTGAGGATTTTTTTTTCAGAGCCTCCTGTGTGGAGCTAATATAAAAAAAAATATATCACCACACGCAGAGGAAGCTTGAAGAATAATTTGCTTCACTGCAAAACTCCGGCATAGTCCGGACCGCTGGAGGGTTCTCTTGCGTCACTTTCCTGACTACAAGTCGAGGGCATCCATCACTTTCCCAAACCGTTTTTAAGAACCAGATGGGTCCCTCTATCGGTTCTCATATCAAGACTCTACTTTGTCTTTAAAATGACACTACTTTTAAAAGATTCCCTGACTACTACTATTTATCACTATCTGAAGAGTGGCAAAAAACTGTACAGCAACATCACTTACGATTCTCAGTCCAGTTGGGTCTCGTCCCACAGCCAAACAGAAGAGGATGACTTGCATGACGGGCAGAGCGAAGATGAAAAGCATCACACCCACATTCCTCCACATCTTCAGGAAGTTCTTCATCAGCAGCGCTTTCATCTTACCCCTGGTGGTTAGCTGGAATGAAAAAAAAACAGTGAATACAATTAGAGAAGAAGTATGAGCGATTTAGGGCAATCTTGACCATTTAAATACATATACCTACACATTTTTAAAAACATTACCACAGTTATATGGGAGAAACAAACTTATTAATAACAAGTACGGGAAATCAGAGTAGATAAACATACAGATTCTAGAAGAGTGGCTAAATTAACAGTACAGAGCTGGTAATAGTAATCACATAATTGTAGGGTGTAGGTATCTAAAAATGGGAACCTGTGCACTGTATAGTACATGCCAAACTTTAAGACTAGCCTGACCATTTTACGATCCATTCTCGCACAGTTACCGACTTTATAATTAACGTAAGCGAAAGAGAAAGATGCGTAAAAACATATGTGCAACAGAGAAAGGCGTGGGCGGGGAGGCATGCCACTTTTTTAACCTTAAGACTCGCCCTGATAGTTATACTTACAGTGGTGACAGCGGAATAGCAGTCGGTGCAATCATTGCAGTCCATGCCAAGATCGGGAGTTGCTATTTTGCTGGCGAGTTGTTTCTGTTAAGAAGAAAATAATGTGTAAATAAAGATTCAGATTAGCAAAATCATCTAAAACAATTTATTATGTATATCAAATACATAATACCACATTACTTTCAGTTCTGTATCACAAAATAATCAGTAATATAAATGTGGCATCACATCTGCTGAAAATATAACGTTCTACGAGCAGTCATCAGAAATTATTTAGCCGTACATAATTTTAAAAATTACTATTTTCGGATGTGGCTCTGTCGCTAATTCCTTTTCAGTGAACTATGACTTCATCTGTCCTAGTATTTTTCATTTATTTATTATATATTAGTAACTTAACGTGGAAAGAAACAACCGGAAGATTTTTGTTTGAAGCCTGTTGTTTCATTGTCGTATCTCTCATTCGAGTATAAATAATACAAATTTACGACCACAAAAGATACAAATCTCTGAATCCAGTCGGTTTTAGTTTTTTTTTTATTGAATGCTGTTGATGTAGGTATGTCTGATTTTTTATGGAAGTCTCATTTATGAATTTCTTATTTTTGTAGTGAAAAAGGACTCACGTCAAAAGGTGCGGCAACCCCATTGGATCCATCCTGAATGAGAATCTCCTTGCTTTGGTGGAAGTTGAGTCCCACGACACCTGAATCCTCAATAACGTAGATGGGCTCCTCCTTCTTGCCCCAGTTGAGCGAGGCTAGGGAGATGTTGTTACTGATGTTCAGCTCGGAGGACTGGTTGGCGGTGCCGGCTACGGCTGGAGAGAAAAGTATAGATTAGTGTAAGTAAAATTAAAGTACGCAACATGATGCATACTCTTGCCCACCGTATCGATACTTATGACAACTATTTCAGATATCTTTAAGATGCGTGGGTGCCAGGTGGCATCTTGGACTCTTTCTCTTTCATTTTTAAAGAACTTTCAATAACAAAGGAATCATTATCATTTCTTATAAATTACAGTATTTTGTTGATTTATTTATGGAGAGGAAAGAAGTGGCTATTAAAAGTGATGGCTATAAAATCATGAGAGGTATGCAAAATGATAAATAAGTACTGTTTATCTAACACATTTTCGATAGAAACAAATGATGTTTGATAAAAAAAAATCTAGATCTACATCTCCATCTCTACAGTGCGTGAGAGCTATAGTAAAGTATAAAAAATGGTATAGGTATTAACTAATGAGTTGTTGTCAAGTACTTACTGACTTTATTTCAATTTTTTTGTTTTAAACCTTTAAATTTGAATACATTACAAAATAAAAGTTTGTCTTACCTTTAAGTTTATCCGTATCTTAGGTTTGCATTAAACAACAAAATGATATTAGCTAGTTATATTTTGTAACTATAATGGTAGGGACAGACACGAAGCTCACATCAAAAGATACTGTGTTGTAAAGTATCTTTTCTACCAACACACTACGTTATAAAAGATTTCTTCCTACGGCAGGAGAGGGGGTCAGTTGAATTCGGAAGCGGTCGAGGGAATATCATTTCTTTGTACTGGATATGTCAACTTGCCGGCGCTCCGTGACACTCCGTGTGTTAAAAATGACCCCTCTCGTGTTTACGGCGGAAGGGGGGTCGCATAACTTTTCTGATATCGTGCCGGTAGCGGTTACAGAAAATAGCGCCGATTAGCGAAGATTCAAACCGCGCTTATAACACACAATCTTTATACGTCTGGCGGGTCTGTAAGGGATTGTATGACGAGCGCTATTGTGTTAAGTATCTTTTTGATGTGAGCTGCGTGTCGCTACTATAATGCAATACTTTGCAAAGCAATAGGTATTTACATACAGCCGGATCTCCAGTGATAATATTACCATAAACATTGAACCAAATATATCATTGAAGAAGAATATGACAATAATAATCTAAATTTTAACATGAAAATGAACAAGATACAGAAAAATAATAAAACATAATGGTCGCAACTGGGATTTGAACCCAGATCTCACGTCTTACCAGGACGGCGCTCTACCGATTCAGCCTTTGCGTCCAATTATAAAACCGCCATGATTGTCAAAGTCATATTTCAAATTTCAGAATTAACAATATTATCTTCGACTAATGTTTTTATTTTTCCATATTATGGGCAGCATTTTTTTCATTGGAAACAAGTGTTCAAAGAACGTATTTGTTACCTAGAAAGTGTCTCGGATAAATTATGGCAGTTTTATAATCGGACGCAATGGCTGAATCGGTAGAGCGCCCGTCCCGGTAAGACGTGAGATCTGGGTTCGAGACCCAGTTGCGACCATTATGTTTTATTATTTTTCTGTGGCTTGTTCATTTTCATATATAAATTTAGATTATTATTGTTATCTTCTTCAATGATATATTACGTTGATGGGAATAACCTTCAAAAGTTAAAAAAGAGAGTTTATCTTATTAAAAAAATGAAATGACCAAATGTTTGTGCAAACATAGAACATTGGGGCAGGGCCACAATGTTTTTGTTTTCCGTTGCCAAAGGAAAACAATAACTCAATGTTTTTGTTTTATAATAAATAAATAATATAATAATAACAATTTTATGTCATATCATGCACACGTTTACGATGATTGTCAAAAGAATTCATATTCTACGCTTTCGTAGATGGCGCGCCTATAGTATTTTTTACGTATAAACGCTTTTTACAAGTTATGTTTTGAAATATTAACATATAACAAATATATATTAAGAAAAATTTATTGTTCGCGGAAGTACTAAGCAATATGAATATTAACAAATAGTTTTGTCAATTAAAAAGCTCCAATCTTTCAAGAAAGGCTAACAAATACAATATTTCATCAGTAATTCAATCCAATATTGTATTTGTTTGCCTTTTTTGAAAGATTAAAGTTTTTTAATTGACAAAACTATTTGTTAATATTCATATTGCTTGTTTACTTCCGCGAACAATGAATTTTTCTTAATGTTTCAAAGCATAACTTGTAAAAAGCTATAAAATACTATACACACGCCATCTGCGAAAGCGTAGAGTATGAATTCTTTTGACATTCACCTTAAACATGAAAATGGATCTTTCCAATGCGTATATTTTAAATAATTCTAATGAACATGTTACCAAAATTCTCAGTGGTTTTAGTCTCAACACCCCGGGAAGTTGCTAATTCATCACCTAGAAAAATAAATTCTGGTGCTTACTGCCAATGTTATGGTTGAAAAATGTTTTACAAAATTTTCAAACCGTTTTATGTAAAATATTTGAATGGTAAGGTACTGGTTTTATTAAAACCAGATAATCACAGGAGACCAAATTTGTCCCAGCTCATATGAATCGTTGTATCTCTCACTGTCACAGTGAGAAATATGATCTAAGCAGTTAGAAAGAGAAATCTCCATGCTTTATAATTTAACCATGGAAAAATTTTACTGTGCACCTCTGCAAAACCAAAGTTTTCGATAGCTTTTTTTTTCAAATGACAAAAACGTTTAGGTGATAATAACGTTCATAATACATTTGCCTAATTAAATATGTTTGTGTTTTTCTTTTTTTTCGTTATCAGTAATTTTAGATACAAAAAAGTTAGGTGAGCTATTTTTAAAAACTGTTTTATGTTTGAATTAAAAATTTAAATATTACAAAATTATATTTTTCGTTGTTTGTTTTTGGGGTGTTATGCCGTGTTGTGCTACCCCCTTCTTTAGCCGACATTTCGGACAGCGTTGCAGTGTCCATCATCAGGGCAGATCCGACAGATCCGACGACTAAACGTCGGCTAAAGAAGGAGGTAGCACAACACGGCATAACACCCCAAAAACAAACAACGAAAATGCTTTCGGCCGTGAAAATCTAAAAACGTACCAGAAATTATATGTTTATTTCTAATAATAATATTTCTATCACCTTTCAAAATAGTTTGTATTTAATTTATTTTGATTTTATTGCAAATCGGAAATTTTCTGACCTTCTGACAAAATATGCCTAATATGAAAGGTTAAACATAAACAATAAGGCTATTATGGATACAAATTCATTGGAATTAATTAAAACGTGAGCCTCATAGAAACTCTGATGAAGATGGTGATGTCTCTTATTAATATAAAAGTACCGTGGTAACTACCTTGTCTTCTGGAGAGTTTGAGGAACACCTCCTCCAGAGATAGGCAGCCATACATGGTCAGTAGAACCTGAGGAGATTCTTCTGCCAGTAATCTTCCACTTCGCATCAAACCAATCTAAAAATAAATAAATAAAACATAAATAATGAAATAAAATATACTTAGAACTTCTCATGCAGAAGATCTGAGGCGTATTGAAACAAAGACGGCAATCTCCAATTATTTTCCTTTTTTAGTAATATGTTAAAATGCCCTTTTAGTTCTTTTGCCATACTAAGAACCATTAAGCATAATTTTTGTTTTTAATTGTTTCCCTAAGTTACGTACACTCTGTGTATAATTTATAGCGACAAAATAGATGGAGATTGCCGATTTTCACTTTGTTTGGACCTACTGGAGTTTTTTTCCACACCCTGCATTACCCTAAAGGAGATTGCCGTTATTGTTGCAGAACTGAATATATTTATTCTTTACAAAGGTATGTGTCCAGGAGTGACGGACATATGAATCCATCCCTCCTACTGTGTTGCAAGGCGATGGTTCGAGAGAGTCCGGCTTGAGAAGTTTAGGTTAGGTCTATCTCAACCAGTCTCTCCCGTTCATGACACAGACTCTGAGGGATTTTTTTTCTCTATGTGGGAGCTAACTTAAAAAAAGCAAAAATATTTTGACCTTCTGACAGAAATGCACGAGGCTTGAGTGGTTAATTAAGTAAAAGTATTGTATTTCTTACCGCATGCGCCTGCCTGGCCTCCTCGATGTAATGAGTGGTGAGAATGACCGTCTTGTTACCGTCGCGGGTGATCTGCACCAGATGGTTCCAGATGGACTGCCTCAGCAGAGGGTCCACCCCCACGGTGGGTTCGTCCAAGATCAGCAACTCAGGGTCGTGCATGAGAGCTACTGCGAAGGAGACACGACGCTGTTGGCCACCGCTGTAACCAAGACAGATACAAGGCTTTAGGGAGATGTTGTAACAAACAGTTGGCTACACCTACTTATATGGGTGACTTATTTATTTTAAAGTTCATGCTCAGCTGGGCTTTTATTACATGTTATTTTACAAAGAACATCTAAATATAGCGTAAGAAAATCCAAATCAAAAACAAAATAGTCCACCATGCTGGATGGAATAACAGTAGAGTTTGAAAAGTACACACAGGGTGTTAAGCATTGTACTTGACTTACTTTAAGAGGGTATTACCAGACAATACCGGAAATTAGTCCGTTTTAAATCAAATTCTAGACGTTTTTTTCAAAGATTGTTATTTTATCTGGTACACGCAGTTTTAAATTTTTGAAAAACTAAGTTAAGATACTAAGGTTATACCGTTAGTCTAATAGTTAGTTAGTTAGTTAATAATTTTCAAACGACAGATTCTATTAAACACAAATTTAAAATCATATAATCATACGACAAAATAAATCAAAACATAATCTAGTCAACACAGTTTTAAGAATTTGAATTTTATTTAAATTTAAATCACAAAAATACCCCAGTTTTTCTATTTATTTAAGGTCTTACAAACTAAAATATTTCATATTTTAGTTTTATTCTTACAAACTAAAATATTTCATATTTTAGTTTGTAAGACCTAATTTTTTTACACAGTTATTTTGTTTAGACATTATTGAAAAATCATAAATACTTAGGTATGATCAAAAAATATTTACAAGGTGTACACGATATTTAATAATTTATCATCGTGCGTTTTGAGCTTTTCTATTGCTTACTTGAATGTAGGTATATATTAAAGCAAGTTTTGAATGAAATAAATCGATATTAAATTTTTAATTTAAAAAATTTGATACGGGGAATAATCGGTCTTTCTCATTGGAACTTCCCTGTACAGTTGCAAACATTTTAAAACTTTTTTCTTTGCCGCTGGTCAATCGCTGTTAACCAGTGATTCCTGGTATTATTTGAAGTAAAAAATGTAAATGAAATTTTGGTCTCCGGTGACTTTTTAGATGTCTTTTTTTCAAAAACTTTTTCTTCAAAATCAAAGAAAAAAAGTTCTTTCACATGTCGTCACTGGTCTCTAAGCCAAGTAACCAACCAACCCCTCACCCCGCTCCTAACTTCCCAATACCTACTAATTTTTATGTTGGTGCAGAAAAAAAAAAAAAAAAAACTTCAAAAATGTCATCGGAGACCAACATTTTATTTACATTTTTTACCTAAAATAATGTCGGGAATCACTGGTTAAAGTTAGTCAAGTACGATGCTTAACACCCTGTATGTATACACATAGATTATATGTATAAGGGGGTTTCTCACTATCTTCCCAATAGCTTATCTAGGGGGTTTCTCACCATCCTTCCAATAGCTTATCTACCCTAATAACGGATATTATTAAAAACAAAAAAAAAATACTCGCAGTGATTAGAAAACTCGACCAACTTATCCAATATATAGACACTATTCATAGGTTCGAGTACCGAATTATAAACTCCAACATAATAGATAAATAAACCGTAAATCGTAAATCTAAAATATTCGTTATTAGTATAGATAAGCTATTTGGAGGATGGTGAGAAACCCCCCTACACTAATAACGAATATTTTCGATTTACGATTTACGGTTTATTTATTTATTAAGTTGGAGTTTATAATTCGCTACTCGAACCTATGAATAGTGGCTATATATTGGATAAGTTGGCCGAGTTTTCTAACCACTGCGAGTATTTTATTTTTATTTTTTATAATATTCGTTATTAGGGTAGATAAGCTATTGGGAGGATGGTGAGAAAGCCGCTAAGTATAATAAGGGGGTTTCTCACCATCCTCCCAATAGCTTATCTACACTAATAAAGAATATTTTCGATTTACGATTTACGGTTTATTTATTTATTAAGTTGGAGTTTATAATTCAGTACTCGAACCTATGAATAGTGGCTATATATTGGATAAGTTTGCCGAGTTTTCTAACCATTGCGAGTATTTTATTTTTAATAATATTCGTTATAAGCTATTGGGAGGATGGTGAGAAACCCCCTAAGTAGAGCTATGTAGTGTGTTTAAATTAAATGTTGTTGTTCTTATTTCCGATATAAATTCTACTATAACTTGTTTATATTTAGTGAATGATGTGTTAAATATATCAACAACATCTTTATAGTCATTAGTACACAATAGGGAAGTTGAGTCCTTTTTTTATCAATGTTCACATGCAAACTTAAATAAAAGTTTTTTTTTTAAGTTCGTTTACATAATTAAATTAATTCTACAAGTTCGAATTTTATTAAGTCAGCGAAAACGCCCGCTAAGAGACGAGAGAGTGTGTGACGTCATCTGGTCCCTGTTTGTGTGAAATAAAAGGGTAAATATTTACAAAACCAGGACACGCTTAATACGGACTAAAAAAATAAATTTAAAAAGTTGTAGTAGTTAGATATTAACTAGTACTAATCAATTCAGTTACCGGAAAATCAAAAAAGTGCATTTTAATGGTTTTTTTAATTTTTTAAAAATAATTTGTTTAAAATACATTTGTCTAATGAAATATGTACCTACGTGTTTTTTTTATCAGTTAATTTAGTTAGACAAAAAGTAATTTGAGCCATTTAAAAAAAAAGTAATGTTAGCATGCAAATTTTTTATATTAAAAAAAAAAAAAATGTTTATTTTGAATTATAAAAATTGAAAGCGTATTTCATAACCTTTTTTAAAACAGTTTTTAGTTTTCGGATACATTCAGAAATATTCAATTTATTTAGATTTTATTCCAAAACGGAAATATTTTGACCCTATGAAAAAATGCGGTCAAGGCTTGAGGGGTTAAAATCCTTCGAGTACACATGCTATTACAGTCTGTATAATAATATTCTGTCGATTAATTTCATGCCAATATCGATTTAACCGACATGTCGATTTGGCAAGGTCGATCTCTCGTCGTTTGTGTATCGCCTTATAAGAAAGATCGACCTCTCTATGTGCAAAGGTCGAACATTATTTCAAAAAAGAAAATCGTCTTCTCTTTTGTGTTGCTTCCGTATCGACGGATTTAAAAAATATTTTATATTGTGAATTGTATGTATTGTATTATATGCTACTTGGAACCAAACCAAATTTTGAGACCTGCCTGAATGTGAGACGAGTTTAAGTTAAAAATAAGTGGAATGCATCCCCGTCCACGCCTTACTCTGACGCACGTATGTTTTTAGGCATATTTTCTTTCGCTTACGTTCATTGTAAAGTCAGTAACTGCGCGAGAATGGAATGTACCATGTTCAGACCAGTCTTAAAGTTTGGCGTGTACTATGGCGCTGTTACGCGCGTGAGAGTGAATTAACGAATGCGTAATATCCCCGTATTATTGTAAAATTCTTGTCGGTTGAACGAGAAAATAACCTGTTATGACGAAAACGAGATTAACTCCGACGATGGAAAGCGACTTGCAAATAACAAATAACTCTTGGCAACCATTCACGAAGGTTAAGTAACATTCGTTGCTTAGATGCGTATTACATATTATTATAAATAAATAAATTATTTATTTGTGGTCTGTCACTCCTGGACCTACTGACCAACAGTTTTCTACTCACACAGAATCCCAACAACGGCATAGCCTCGGAAGGAAATTATTTTCCTTAGGTTTTTCTGAGTTGAGTTAAAAACTGTGTTACAAAAAGAAAACAGCACACTTTATATTATATTAGAATCTAAAAAATAACCACAGAAAATTTAAAATATACACCTTTACGAAACCAAAGTTTCCTACCGAAATTATGAATCTTTTAAATTATTATTTTTTTTCATGAAACGACCTAAAAATCACGTTTGTAAAAGCAAAAGTATGTTTGCATTAAAACAAATTATATTAAATAAATGTTGTGAATATTTCTGTCAGTGACCGGTAAGTGGTTGTGTGGGCATCGCGTTTGGCTCCCACCCAGGCGTTCCGTGTTCGATCCCTCGGCTGGCTAAGTCCTCCATCACAACACAAGCAATATCTTCCGCTTAGTGTGGTGGTAGTAGGAGATTTTCAAATGTTGTTGGGTTATTCGTAACCCGGGAATGTTTGTCTTTGATTTATGATAATGATTTTATTACAAAGCGGAAAAATTTGACCATCTGTCAAAATATGCTAGAGGCCTGAGGGTTAATTATAATATCATCTTTTCACTGTGCGCAATATAGGAGGTGGTATAGGTATTATTTATTAGATAACAAACACCACTGGTATAGGACATATCAAGTGCTTCTCTACATTTTATGACTTAGAAGTGGTGCCTGGGTTCATCGGGTGAGGTGTGTTCAGGTCTTGGCGGCATATGCGAATACTCATCAGCTGCGTGGTGGACTGGATCTAGAGACGCCGGTTTGGGAAGACCCTTTGGCCTCTCTAGCTGCACGGAGAAAAATATTATTCCAAAATACGATCATTTTATTCGTAAAAACGGTTAAAAACGGGACTGAAGTTCTTACGAACAAATTAACAGGGTTTCAATGTTTATTGGCGGGAAAATGTAAGAATAAACATTGAAACCCTGTTAATTTGTTCGTAAGAACTTCAGTCCCGTTTTTACGAATAAAATGATCGTATTTTAGAATAATAACTTTTTTCTCCGTGTGGTCTCTCCCGACCCATCGCCTTGCACCACAGCGGGAGGGATGGATTCCCACGTTCGTCACTCCTGGACACACTGTACTTTTCATACTTTTTTCCTTCCCAGAAATTCCTCTCCCTCCCTTAAAAAGACCCTAAGCACAGCATCCCTAAATATGACATAGCCCCGAGTGAAATCTTTTCTTCAGGGCCTCCTGTGCGGAGTTATGTAAAATGTTAATGTAAAATAAAAATAATAAAATGCGCATGGTAAGGGAAAATACATTAATTACGTGAGCAGTTTTTTTTTAAATACAGACCCCCCTCCCCCCCTTGGTGACATTAAGTGAGATTTAGTGGGACTCTCCCCACATCACGTGAGATTTTTTTCTTACTCTCGAAATAAATGTTTTTCATAATAGCCATTTTTCAGCGGTCAAAATGGGACACTTCAAAAGAAGGGAAACAATTTATTAATGTTATTAGATTTTCACGGCCAAAAGCATTTTCGTTGTTTGTTTTTAGGGTGTTATGCCGTATTGTGATGTGATCGACGGATCTGCCGGATCTGCCTTGATGATGGACACTGCAACGCTGTCCGAAACGTCGGCTAAAGAAGGAGGTAGCACAACACGGCATAACACCGCAAAAACAAACAACGAAAATTTATTAATGTTTTATTATCTTTTTAATAATATCATATACTCTTTTAATTATATTGGACCCCCCCCTATTTTTTGCTCACGTAATTAATGTATGCTTCCTAATTCACAAAAACCGTTGCCTATCGTCGAATCTATAGCTAAAACCATTTTCATATTTTATTCCGATTCTACAGCTATTTAAAAGCGACTCCATTTTATAATATAAATATAGTTTTTGATATATTTTATTTCTACTGTAGGCATTTCTCGCAACCTAAATGTGCACACCATAACGCGACAGAGTCCGTCCGGGTGCGCCTTCAAGAGTAGCACCTTTTACTCTGTAGGTGCCGTCAGCCGTCAGCCGTCATATGACGCTGTTTGCAATTTCCGCACATTTAAATATTGCATCACTTCACTCATATTCACTTTCTTCTTGGTCCGGCAGTTCACAAACACCAACACCAGGTGTGGCGTAACCAGAGACACGTTATAACATCGTATAGGAGTCTCGCTGTTGGATGGCGTGCTTTGTGCTATTTTATCCAATGCTGATTAGCCGGAACTAATTAAAACTATCATTGAAGAAGAAGATAACACTAATAATCGAAACGAAAATATGAAAAAAGAACGAGACACAGAAAAAAAAGATATCAGTCGCGACTGGGACGCGAACCCAGAACCTCTCGTCTTACCGGGACGGGCGCATTTAGCAATCAGGCTACTGCCACGTCTTATTTAAACGTCATATTAGTTTATCTCATATTTCCAATTTCAGAATTGACAATATTATATTCGAATATTTTTATCTATATTATTGGCAGCTACCTTTTTCATTGGAAACAAGTGTTCTATGAACTGGTTCCAACAAACAGAAAAGATATACATATAAAGGTACTTATTACAAATTGTTTGTACGACTCGTTTTTGATTTCAACAGCCCGACTGTGGAACGAATTTTGACGATTTCCTCCCAATCTGAAGGTCGCGGGTTCAAACCCGGCGTGCGCAAATATTTTTTTGATTAATTTGTGTTATTCACATTTTAATTAGTTGAATACGAGTGGAAGATACTCTCAGTATCGCCCTGGTGTAAGACCACTAATAAGAATTGAAACGTTGCTTGAAATGGCTTTAGCCGTGTTTGGTGACTAGATCTGAATAGCAAGCTAGTTTCCCACCTTCCTCTCCCCTACCTTCTTCCCCTCCCTGCTACCTTAAGCCTCACAACAAACTCCTATTGAGGATGCTAATCTCACTGGTTCCAGACGATAGCAGTTGGGACTTTAGTGCGGTATTCATATAAAAAAAAACCCATCTGCCGGCCACTGTGTTTCCTCCCGCTTACAAAATGCGTCTCTCAAGACCCATACTCACTCCTTCCGCTCCTCAAAAAGACCTTTGACGCAACATCCCCAAAGATGATATGGGCCCCAGAGGGAAATTATTCCTCCAGTGTGGAGTTAATGTATATTTAATTTTTTTATTTACTAACCTCAAATTCTTGACCAGCCGATTCTGGCTCGGCAGATCCAAGAAGTTAAGTAGGAACTGCAGCCTATCGCCAATCTCCCTGGTCTCCATGCCGAAGATCCATCCGAAGTACATCATTGTCTCCTTGATGCTAAACTCTCCGTATAGAGCAATCTCCTGGGGCATGTAACCCACTCGCTTTCCTGGCACTCCGGACCCTAGGAAAAAGAAAAATGTTAACATAAATATGGTTTTTAATATGTTCAGTCTTCAGTGTAGTATCTTAGTAGATTTACAGTTACAGTCGTGACATATCGAAACTGATAAAAAAGATTTTCAAAACAATATAATTACTTCAATGAAATATGTATATATTAAAGTAATTATATTGTTACATGGTTGCATGAACCAGCAAGGTTTCCGCATAAAATTCACATCATAAACAGAAAAACATAGATTATTACAGAAAACATAAAATGGTGAAAAAAAAATAAATTTTTAAATAAAAACACAGATTAAAGCATATAGGATATACAGGGTGTATCGGCCGACATACTTTAACCAGCGATTCGTGTTCATATTTAGAGTAAAAAATGTTATGGCGACTTTGCTCTCCGGTAACGTTTATTTTCAATAAAAATAAAAAAAATTGCACACTCCGTCACTGTCCACAAAACCGTGCTACACCCATCTCGCTCCCCGCACCAATAACGCGTTAGAGCATCGCGGCGGGTGGCGAGGTGGGGGTAGCGCAGTGTTGTGGACAGTGAAGGCGTGTGGATTTTTTAAAATTGTAAATAAACGTTACCGGAAAGCAAAGTCGCCATAACATTTTTTACTCTACATATGATCAGGAATCGCTGGTTAAAGTTTGTCGGGTACGTGCCGATACACCCTGTGTAAAGTGAAATTCAACTATGCACCCACATAAAAATAATACATTTTCTCATAATAATCATCATAAGATAATGTTCCGGATAAACATGATTAAAAAAAAGGAAAAACAATATAATGAGAATGAGAAATTAACACAGGGATAGAGGATTTGTAATTAACAATTTGTTTTAATTTTTTCTAATATACATTTAGTAAATTGGCCTGAGGCCAAAGGAAAATATCAGCGTCTGAAAATATATTATTGTATTTTGTGCACGTCCTTCTGAGAAATTAATGTTGTGTGTAGTTTGTTTAATGTGGGATTTTGAATGTTGGTTTGATCTGGTATTTCGAATTAGACAGTGAAAATTAATGTTTTCTAGAAGATAGTAGTTGTCAAAAACGAGAAGATTTTTTTATTGAAGGAAGTAAAGATGAAAGTAAACAAATCCTTTATGATAAGAAATCAACTATTTTATTTTAAACCAAAGAAATACATTACAATTATCATTAGATAACCAACACCTCTGTCATATGAATTTGAATGACTGTACCTCTTGCACTTTAAAATTTTTTAGACTTAGTATTCTATTATTTTTTATACTTATTTATGTTTTTATTATGTATTTTATTAAATTGCAATTTTTTTCTTATTGTATTATACTTGAGACATTTAAATTGTACAATGTTTTGTTCACACTGTTTACCTGCAGACAAGCTACTTGCAGTAGCTTTGCAGGTATATTGTTAACATGAAAAAAAAAAAAAAAAAAAAAAATAGGTTAACCCAAATAACACCCTGTCATAGGTTCCTAGGTTTGGTGACTGAGCTAGGTCTTGGGGGCTAATGCGTTTGCATCGCAGTGGGAGGGATGGATTCATGGAACCGTCACTCATCTGGACGCACTGACCCCCAGATTCGTAGCCACCCCTCATACCTTTTTCCTTCCCAGAACTCCCCCTCTTTCCTTTCCGATGACATAGACCCTGAGAGAATTTTGTTTCCTCTTTGCCTCTTGTGTGTTTTGACTTCGATAATATGGTCATCAAATGTTATAGAATTTTAAATAACCCAACCTTAGACATCTTTTACACATTTCTTCAAGAGTGAATTGTTATTTGTTGAAATTTATATATAAATTTTACTAAAAAAACTGTGGGCTTCTAACATAATAATATTTTGCACAAAAATATCTTTGTAATATTAATTTTTATAAGTAGAAGGTTACGAGGAAAGAAAACGACGCTTTCAAGGCGACCTGAGACTTCGGGAAATACCAAGAATCTTCGGATAACTTCGTAAATGAATATTTTCAACACGCAATGTCATTACAAGGCTAGGGAAGATTGCTCCTCAGAAAAAGATAATAACATTATTGTATCAATATTATGTATATTAAGTTTTTATTGTTAGAACAACATTGAGATAAAAGGCCGTTGAAATGTCTATTCTCGCACGTACGTTATACTACTAGTATTCTCGTCATAATATAATATGGTTGCCGAGGTCTCTTTCTCCATATAATAATAAATACTAAATCTTCTACTAGACAGTGCATCCATCACACTACATCATTCAAAAATGAAATAAAAAATATTCCAAGCTATAAAACCACGTTTGGACAAAGAAACCACGCGTACTTTGCAACAAAACTCCACAACATTCTTCCCCAAGACATAAAACTGATTCAAAATTTTAATGAGTACAAATCAAAAATAAAAATATGGCTGAAAGAGGTCAATGAAAAAATCCTGATGAAAACACTACAAACTACATAGAAGAAAACACTACAAACTACATAGAAGAAAACACTACAAACTACATAGAAAACAAATACATTTTAATTAAATAAGTTTAGTCCGCCTCCGCACAGGACTTCCTAGTGAGGAGGATTAAGAAATACAATATATTATATACTTAAATTCACCTTTATATTTTGAATGTATAATTATTTTATACAGTCGCTTAAATAAAAAAAATAAAACATTTAATATTTTGCACAAAACATTATAACTAACTAACCAACTAACTAAGGGGTAGGCAGAGAGGACGGACCGCCAAACAGCTCGGTCTTGGCACACACTCCTTGCCTCATTCACGTTCATACATTCTCTTCTATTATTCTGACTCTTGACATGGCCCGACTCAAGTATCTGATTAGCTTGATCGTGCCACGCCTTCCTTGGGCGTCCTCGGCTTCTACTACTATTCACATTCGCGTCATAAATTCTCTTTACACTCCTTTCTTCATTCATTCGCTCAACATGCCCAAACCATCTAAGCGTCCCTTTCTTAATCTTACTTATTACGCTCACATCAGAATTGCATTCTTTTCGGATCTCCACATTTCTCACACGATCATACATGGTTTTACACACATACGCCTCAGGGATCTCATTTCTACAGCATTCAGTCTACTTTCATCCTTTCTCTGCCAGCTCCATGCTTAGGGTAGGTTTACCCCCCCTTACTCACGCATTCCGCTTCCACCTTCTTCGCCGTCCCCTCTCCCTCATCCCCCCTCTTTAATTTCCCAACCGACCCTCCCGCACACCCCTGAAGGGGATGGAACGGGAACGAATGGGAAATGACACGAATGGAGAAACCATTTATTTATTTAATTGGCAACGCATGCCGGGTGTCAGCTCGTATATAATATAATCATAAACACAAGAAGGTACATATTTCTAATTGTAAATTCTATTAATTAAGCTGTTGTGCTGTTGACTGTGCAGTCAGCAATCATTCGCCACAGAGCTTCTTGAAGCACTTAGATTAGTTTTAATATTCTCCTGACATAGGAAGGGTTCTTCCAAAACCGTTAGAATTTGAATAAAATTTATATGGTCTATAATAAATCTATGTGTTTTTTTAATTAAAAATGTATTTATTGTAATGTGAGCGTGTCAGAGTTATTTTGTGTGTCGCTATTTTCTCTCTGAGAAAACTGCTGTAGGTGCACCTTAATAATTTGAATGCAACAGATAGAAATCTAAGCTTCCCACCTGTTGGTTTGGTCCAACGTCTCGTATCACCAAAGGAGGTCTGCCTTGGCCCAGTACTGAAGCCTTGTATGCCACAGAAACTTTCCAAATTAGCTACATTTTTAATTTATTTATGCGAACGTGTGAATTATGTTTGTTTTTAAACTTGTGGGCGTTCATATAATATATTATGTTGTAAAACCTTCCAAAAATATTGACGCTAAATGAACTCGATCAATATCGAACTAATAAGAAGAAAATCCAATGTAAATTAATATTAGAGTCTAAAGTAAGAAAACAAGATACATGTAATATTGTTTCATGTCGAAATTGCTTCAAAAAGAATTAAGTAAAATGATTTTTTATTAAGAAATAGCGAGTCCACGTGCTCAAAGAAAAAAAGTGCTTGTATATTAACAATTATTATAAGCAACAATTATTAGCCTGAAACACTTATCTATATTGAAAGAATCTTCCGAGAAAAGATACATATCGCCTACGGGACTCGAACCCGCACCCTTTTGATTGCCGGTCAAGTGCTCTACCATTCAGCTACGGCGGAATACCTCCTACCCGCCAAATGATTCAATATATACCTAGTGTTTCATTCAACAATTACTGCTTGTATTTTAATTTTGTTTATTGACGAGTTTTTGGATACACATTTTTTTGTTTGTTTTTTTTCCATCTGGGCGTACATGAATAAACCAGAGGTATTTCCGACGGGCCAAATACATGGAAGCATGAATTATCAAAATGTATCCCCTGCTTTCCCCTACCGCTACTATATGTCCTAAGCAATCCCTCACCCTGCCCATCCACCCCTCCCTCTCTCTATGGTCATTTATCAATATTTGCGAGCACGGTCAATAATTGATAAGACATATTCCGAGCAACCATTGACAAATTTTATCGCGGCCTCCATAGTATCAGATAAGCTGTCAATATACAAAATAACTGGCATATAATGAACGTAGGTGAACTAACGAATCTCTTAGATTTGACAAAATACGCGATCCATATCATTAAATAATTTATTTAAGACACTATTTAACAGTTGACGGCTGGCGAAGTTCAGCGGTAGGGCGTTGGACTGCCAATCCGAAGGTCACGGGTTCGAACCCGGCGTGCGCAAATAAATTTTATTGAATTGATTTGTGTTATTTCTTATACTCTTGATACTCTTAGTATCGCCCTGGTGTAAGACCACCATCCAAAATTGAAATGTTGCTTGAAATGGCTTTAGCCGTGTTTAGTGACTAGATCTGAATAGCCAGGTACTTCCCCACCTTCCTTTTCCTCGTCTCCTTCCCTTTCCCACTTACCTTCAGCCTCATAACATACCCCAATCGGAGATGCCAAAGTCTCACTTGCAACCGTGCGCTATAGACAAAATCGTCAGAAGTTTCGCCTATCGACCCGGTACTGTTAAGTTATCGTTTTCACTGTGACCCCTTTAAATAAATTTAAAAAATATATATTTATCAGATTTTTTTTAAACAAACTTTTCCGGATCTGCTACGTACATGTGTATATGAACCTTTGACTTCTACACAATATAATAATAGTTAATAAAAAATCAAGGTAGCAATTGTAATTATTGAAATTACTATTGCAAAACATTTAATACGAAATGTACTGACTGAGCCTTGGTATTATGCGCAAGAGAATAGATTATATTCAAAGTGATACCATATAATCCTTGCGTCGGTCGCAAGATCGTCATTTTACTGAGGTGAGATCGGTTAATTGAGGTTTTGACCCGACTGATTGCAATGCTGTATGAATGCTCAGTACCGGTAATTAGAAGCCAATCAATGCGGATAATGTGGAAGACAAACAATCGATTAAAACTAATGAAATCGTAGTTCAATTGTAATTGATTTAAACACTGTTGACTTCGGCGGAACAGGTCTCCCATTAGATAAAGCAATAAAGGTCTGGAATGGGTTGAAATCTTCGACAAAGTATACCAACACAAGCCGTGTGGGTCTTAAAAGTGACACCGGAACCAAAAATGTTGGTTTACGAAAACATTTCTCAAAAAGAAAGTGCATTATCTCACAGCCAAAAGATCGCACGAAGCATTGGTTTGTAGCTTTTGTTAGTTTGCGTGGAGCAAATTTCTGTACCCGAGAAGCATAAGGATGCAAGTCCAAAATTTGAAGAAATGAGTTTTAGGATGTGTAGTAAATGATCATGTTCGTCAGTGGAAGAAGGATGGAAGTCATATTTTGAAGAAATATAGGGTTTTTCAAAAATGCATAAGGATGCAACTACCATTATTCTTAGAAGCAGAAAGACTCAAGTCTATCATTCTGCTTCTAATCTCTTTGTTTTCTATGGAACTAAACACAATAACCTCATATATCAACAAACGACACCTGTGATATTTGTAATCATTATACAGGGAGGATAAAAATAAAATAAAACTCCTTCCCAGAATCACCTTCCTTTCCTTACCCTAGAAGCCACTCCACAAGGCATCCCCAAAGATGACATAGTCCCTGAGGGATTTTTTTTTCTCGGGGTCTACTGTATGGAGCTAATGTTAAAAAAGATCCACTGCACATTTGTAACCAAATTTTAAGTCATAAATGCCAGATTATCCTCTTTCAGATGACGAAGCTAATGAAAACACCAATAATTAGTAACAATTATATAAAGAAATAAACAGTAAAAATGTATGTTTTTTTTACCTGTTATGTATTGTTATTATTTTAGTTCCAAATAAAATTTTCAAACATCGATCTTTTAATAATTCATCACTCGTCATAACATAACAAAATAGTCTATTTCATTTTGAAGCAGAAGGACTCAAGTCCATAGTGATTTATTTTAAACATTGATTTAACTAATTAAAAAAAATTCATCAATCAGCATGAATATCTGCAGAAGTTATGAGACCATAATTACAGAAATAAAACGGTTTTGGCTCTCCTGAACATTTAGCTTTTAGGGCTTGCATCCGTATGCTTCTCGGGTACAATTTGTTTGAACAACGGAAAGACTAACGTTGTGAAAATCATTTTTAAAACACAAATTTGAGGCAGATAGAAATATTTTAGGTATGGACTGTCGCGTACTTTATTATTAACAATTTAATCAGTTATATTAATAAAATATATTCGTAACATATAGATTCGAAGCAGCGTATCGAGAAAAGCCACATTCGATAAAAAGGTTTAATTTGTTCCTAGCAAAACAACTACGTCACGCAAGAGATGCGACGGAATTCGATGGGTAGTTTGTATGTATTATGAATTTACTAATAGGTGGTGTTACTTTTGGATTGAAATAAGGTATGGGAGGGCTAATCTATAGATATTATATCGACGGTTGAAATGCGTTTGTTTTAATGCAAAACAAATTTAAAAACCGTCCAGGTCAAAAATAAGCAATGGCGTATAATCTGAAATGCTCTAAACGGCCGTTGGCGCTGATGTAGTTGGATATCACGTCAACCACTTTCCTACGCAACGGCAAAAGTATTTTTTACGAAAGTTTAATAATAAGAGTAATTAAAATGTTTCAATGCTGAATTGTATCTTGATGCTCCTCGAGAAGGTTTGATATAGGTTTCACAGTGATGAACAGTTGAGAAAAAAGGGGTTTGTGCCTTAAAACTATATAAATATAAACCAACAGGAAATTTATAGTATTTGCAATCAAACTTTTGTTGTATCTGACTATGTGAAGCCTCTGGAATCTGTTATAATCGTAAGTATAGTCTAATTTGAATAATAAAGTATTTTAATAGCGATATATACATAAAAATAATAATTCCAAAACTTTAATTAACCTCACTTTTCAACATTTTAGTTAAAAAAATCGTCTGAAAATTGTTATTTCTGTTGCAAGCCGCCAATATGAAAAAAAAACAGCAAAACCTATTTCTCATCTTATCCTGTTAAAAGTATGCGTGGATTCGTTCACAGGAAAACATTTTGAGACAGATTGTGGTTATAAATATGCCAGGCCCATCCCTTTCCTCAATTACTTTTGCATTATTTATATTTTTCAATTAATTTTCAATAATTCCCTGACACTACAAACCACCATAATTATCAACCTAATTAAACAAAATCTTTTAACCGTGTCGCATAGCTATCATATCGTGCAAATGATATCCAACCACATCAGCGTCGTCTGCCCAGAACTTTCCAGATTATCCGCCATTGCAAAAAATGTTAGAATAGTTTTTAGTTATAATTATTGTTAGCAACTTGGAACTATGTATCTTTTTCTATGAGAATAGATTATTACAGGGTTGCAAAAAACAAATTCCGTTACAGGTATGAAAGGAAGTAGCCAATTATAAATACACATATAGGATAAATAGAAACATTATCGAAACAGGAAGAGATCAGTTAGTCATCAGAAGTAAGATGGGTGTAGAAATAAGTAAGAAACAGTATGGAGGAAGGAGATAAAACAAAGAGCAAGAGGATATAGAGGACGACAGGACGATAGAGACTGGTGAAAGAAAGGAAACAAAGAAACAAATAGAAAGATAGTGGTACTTAGTGAAAAACATAAGCCAAGGTAAATGCGATAATGATCACTTATGCTTCCCAAATCTTGGCTCCTATGAAAAATGCAATAACATTAGATTGCTGGAATCAAATCTAACCCACCTCAGAGAAAATGTGATGGTATTAGGAGACTTTAAAATATGATCAGGTTATTGTAACCTTGGAGTATTTGTCCTTCTTTTTAAAAACATATTTAAATTATTAACTTGTCATTTTGATAAAGTATATAAAATGTTTATTGACAAATTAAATCAGACCATAAAACCAAGTTTGTTAATCCAACAAACACAAGCTAATTGAAAACTCTAGTAATATATTTCTTTATGTGTAGCAATGAAATTTAATTAGGTGAACTATTTATAATGTATGCAACTAAGTGGATAGCCTCTTTTATGCACTTAACGTTGTGATGGATAAATAAAATTATTCTGTTATAATTATGCAAAAATAATTACACAATCAGTAGTTTCATTGGGCATGAGGAAGCAATTGGATTGCTTGCAAAAGCTATTAAAATATTTTGTAAAGAGTTGCAGGAAAATATTTACAAATATTGCAAGTAATAGAAGATGCATCTTTTCCGTATCGGTTCTAAAGAAGTGATGTTGACAATTATCTCTTCAGAATTGACTAGTCTTCAGTAAGAATCGTCAATTTCGCAACCCACGTTCTCTCTACCACGGTCGATCGATAAGGATTGATAGGATCGGTAACTTCTCATGGTTCCCTAGGATAACTCGCGTGTGCCATATTGCAATTTTTTTTTGCAAATTTCATAACTCCAGAACTCACAAATATTGAAATATTTCTGCTATATAGAACAACTCACCAATTTTGTATCGCAATCGCATGAATAGAATAGGAAATTTCTCTAAATATATCAAATGTGCTAAATGTCAAACGTACAAAGTTAAAATAATAGTAAATTTTTCTGAAATTATCCAATTTTCTGCGCAATTTTCATTCCGTAAGAACCTTCTACAAGGTATTAGAAAACTTAAAAAAAAAGGTGAATGAAATAGGTAAAGTCGTTCTGAAGTTATGGCGTGGCCAAGGGAAGCAGGGATTCATTTAGATATATATAGATAGATTTTAATTTAACATAGCCCACGTAATTTGTCAACTACCTCAGATCAGGTTACATCTAGTGATGGTGGTAATGTACAGCAAGCAATCAAATTTCGTAAAAAACTAATTACGGTACCTATTACAGTGTTTTCGTTGTTTGTTTTTGGGGTGTTATGCCGTGTTGTGCTACCTCCTTCTTTAGCCGACGTTTCGGACAGCGTTGCAGTGTCCATCATCAGGGCAGATCTGCCGGATCTGCCCTGATGATGGACACTGCAACGCTGTCCGAAACGTCGGCTAAAGAAGGAGGTAGCACAACACGGCATAACACCCCAAAAACAAACAACGAAAATGCTTTTGGCCGTGAAAATCTAAAAACGTATCTATTACAGTGTTGTTTTTATTTTTCTGAAAGTGTAAAACTAAATAAATGCAATAACTCACCCTTAGTCCCTGGTTTCCCCCCGAGCACCCATATCTCCCCCGAGCCCAACCTTCGCCGCCCAACAATGCAGGACAGGAGGGTGGTTTTACCACACCCTGAAGCTCCTAGCAGGCCATATCTGGAAACAAATAAGGGATGATGATTAGAAACACTGATGTAAAATATCAAACAAATCAAAAGACTCTCGACTCCCAAGCCGAAGGACGCGGGTTCGAACCCAGCTTACGCAAATAATTTTTTTTTCATTGAAGTCGAAGATAAATATAATAATCTAATTTTTAAAATATGAAAATGAACAAGACACAGAAAAATAATAAAAGATATTCTCGTTTATCCCATATTAATAATTCATTTACTTGGACTTTAAAGACACGATATTAACAACTGACCTACGAAGGTCTATACGTTTCCAGTAGGTGAATCCCCACAATAAGCCAACAAAACAATACAATATTAATATAAATTATTTCATTGTAATGCACACGAGCCTTTGGTCATATTACACAACAATACCATCAATAATTAAACAAAGTTCGTGACGTACAAACCGTCAAAACAATTTATTTAACTTTCAAATCGAAAGGCAGTCGTGATACTGTGGTTGAAATAAAATACATAGTGACATTGATTATTTCATCAAAATACCATTAGCCATGAAAATAAATAATATTTAACGTGGAGTTCCTATGTCACTTTGAACTTTCTCGGTGACAACGATTCAATTACGGTTATTTGGTTTTTAAAGATGCCTTTCTAGAAATTGGCAGCAAGCGAAATTTATAGTGAAAGTGTAATATTATTAGTTCTAGAAGGATTTATAATAACTACATTCGTGACAAATTGAAATGTTGTATTACCTTACCTATAGAAGTGGTGTTAAAATCATTATATTTTATTCAATATATGTAATATCATCTTCAATGTGTTTATTATTTATTTAATTACTATCTGGGGTACTCGGCTCAGATAAAGGAGTTGATATAAGATTGTGTAGTAGCCCAATATCCCCCATTCATACAAAAAAAGGCTTCGAATGGTCCACAATTTTCCAGAACATTCCACAACATTAGAGAGAGTGTTCTGTAATGTCCCACAATGATCTGGGATGTTCCGGGATGATTCTGAACGTTCCAGACTATTCCCGAACATTCCAGAAGGTTCCGGGTTGTTCTGAAATGTTCTGGACTGTTCGAGAAATTTCTAGAGGGCAAAACTTCCAGCCCTTATATCTTCAAAAGCACGCCCTTCAGGTAAAAACGGGAACATTCTTCTTGGATGGGGGATAGAGGGCTACCATGCTACCACACCATATAACTCTCTTGATCGTACCGGGACTCGTTTCTGAGTTTTAGCGGCACGCGCATCGTACACTTACTTTTATAATATATAGTTAATGATAGTTAATAATTTCTATACTGAAATAAATCCCGACTTCTAGTATCTACGTAGTGAAATCCGAAAGCTAATAGATGCAAGCAATTCTGGACTATCAACTACATCATTTAATGTTTTATATAAAAATACCAAACCAGTGAAAATTGTAGTGATTCAATTCAATATTGTATTTGTATGCCTTTCTTGAAAGAATTGAGTTCGTTTATGGACAATACTTTTTATTTATATTCATATTGTTTATGTACGGGCGCAAACAATTAATCTATAGGCTATAATTTATAAAGCTAGCTATTTTCCATATATTGCACTTAATAATTATTGTTTAGATAGAGAATGTCAAAATTTGAGAATGACATTTTGAAAAAAAAAATGTTAAATCAAAATTCTATTTTAGAAAATATTTAAAATAGTGAATTTGAAGTGCTCGCCTAATACTTTGAATCGAATCAAGAATTATTATAGATATTAATATATTATTAATATATTATATATTATTATAAGATGGGACCTAGGAAAAGAAAATAGGTTACTTGAAGTACTAATTCTGCGCAGACGAAGTCACGGGCAGAAGCTAGTTCATAGTATTTTGAAGAATAACTTACAAAAAGTGTTTTTTTCTAACATAATTCAAATCGCGCCTTCTATGAAAGAACTGATTATGAATCCTTTTAAGTATCACCTTAAATGTCTGTTATTTGTGGTTATTGAGGTCATTTTTAAACAGCGTTATTTGGTAATTGTTTCAAGGGTAATGGAATATTGTTACCTACGATTTTTTTATCGCTGTGTTTTTAGGCGTTTTTTATATTTCATTGAATATTTTATTCATGTGTTCAATGCTAGTTACAGATCTTAGATTGAATAACAAAGTTCACTTAAAGACATTGAAAATTAAGTGTTTTTCACGTTTTTAATTTGATTAATTTCTTTGAATATTCACATAAAAATGTTGATTGTTTCACAAAAACTCAAATGTAATATTGTCATCAAATGGAATGGCTGTTTTTTTAAAAGTAAAACTTCTTTACGCACGCTTGACTTGGGGGGTAATCTGCGAATGCGTTACGAAAAGTGTAATGCATTACGGGCGAGGCGAATGGGCTGTATCACACTGTAGAAGCCAGAGAGAGCAGCGCGCGCGTACATTTTCTTTCTCTCTTCCTCTCATAGCCAGTCCATGAAGATTCTTCGTAATTTCATTTCGTTCTTGAACAATTTTATAAATACTGTAGAAGCAAGAGAGAGCAGTGCGCGCGCACATTTTCTTTCTCTCTAGAAGTACTTCAGTCGTGTGGTCTAAAGCACACTCGTTTTTTTACATTTGAAAGGACCCCGTTAAACGCAGATTTGTTGATCACAATTTGTTTAAAAGCGGAAATTGGAAAAAGTTGGAAACTTAGAATCAGCAGTTAACGAGGTCAACTGTCAAAATAATAAAAAAAACGACTTCGATTTAGACCACACGACTGAAGTAAATACTTCTTTAGCTCCATCTATATGTATGTCCATATATATGTTTATATGTATAAAATGTATACATGTATACATATATATTATTTTTCCACAAATATTTATTTAAATTTATTATCATTCGCCTCGCCAGATCAAGCCATGCACATCGACTTCCGCTCCCCTCCTCGTTTGGCGCATCACTGGTATTTCAAAATACTGACTGAAATATTTCATGCACTGGCTATGGGAGGAAGAGAGAAAGAAAATGTGCACGCGCACTGCTCTCTCTTGCTTCTACAGTGAGACCGTTCGCCTCGCAACTCAATTTCAATTTCCGTTACACATTCGCCAGCTTACCCCCCAAGTCAAGCGTGCGTAAAAAAATACTTACTTCAATAAAATGACGCTGAATGGCCAATTGAAGACAATGTTACATTTGAATTTCTATGGAAAACAACCCAACCTAAGGTTCATCAAATTTCAAAGATAATTTTCAAGATTTGTTATCATTTCAGTTCTGTGAAGCCCATATTGATATAATAACAGTTGTTCAAATTCTGTAAAAGAACCCGTACTTATTCAACCTTTGGTTCTTCTTCTCAAGTCGGTTCCTCATTGCTGATGATCGTGACGCCTTCTCCAATTTCCACGGCGGACAAGGCTCCGCAACTCCTCACATTTCTGCGCTGTGTGAAGAGCTGCGAACACCATAGCGTACCGAACGCCAGTGATACTTGGTCACTTCAGCGCGTTGGTGATCTTCCTTCTGCCAAATATTTTGCCAGTGTCTATGAGTTTCTCTAAGTTGGAGTCCTCAGTTTGGCGAGCAAAGTGTCCAAAGTATCTTGAGATACGTTGTAGGTAGATAGTTGAATGCCTATTGTGGATGCCTAGCTCTTCCAGGATAGACAAATTTGTGCTTCTGGCATTCCATGGAATCCTGAGCATTTTTCTCCAGCACCACATTTGTAGGCGTCAATCCGTTTTCTTTTGCTGACTCTAAGTGTAAAGAAATATGGGAAAATCAATGCCCAGACGAATTTCATCTTGGTGATCTTCGTTATACTGTCACTCCAAATCTAATAATCAAATATTTTCTCTTCCTCACATTTCAATGCTTTTCCAATCAATCAGGAGAAATAGATACTTTCACAAACATAAAAGTAATAACATTTAGCAACATCTTTCAAGGATAAATTCCCCCTAGAATATTATCCGCCGCGTAAGGCTTTACGTTTGCAAAATGAAGCGTAGTCTGTTCACGAGCCGAGGAATGTCAAGCAATAGCCCATTACATGACAAAGAAGGCCTGATCGGAATATTAACCGTCGTGTCACATACAAGTGCTCTGCTAGATGGACGCTAATAATACTTATTAGTACATTGTACATATATTATTATACATTGCAAAGTACCATTGGCGCCCAACCCGGTGTACAAATATTTATTTATTTATCATTAAAGATCAGTTCGTTACAAATTAGCTTATCATTGCAAAAATACAGGATCAAACGGTGAATTAAATTCCACAATGAATTGCCTGCATATACTTGGTAATACGGCCGGCATAGTCCAGCGGTAGGGCATTAGACTCCCATTCCGAAGGTCGCGGGTTCGAACCCGGCGTGCGCAAAATAAATTTTATTTAATTGATTTGTGTTATTTCACAATTAATTATTTAAAGTAATAAATAGTATATTTGCGGCACGTTCCAGAGTGGAAGATACTCTTAGTATCGCCCTGGTGTACGACCACCATTCAGAATTGAAACGTTGCTTGAAATGGCTTTAGCCGTGTTTAGTGACTAGATCTGAATAGCCAGGTACTTCCCCACCTTCCTTTTCCTCGTCTCCTTCCCTTCCCTACTTACCTTCAGCCTCATAACATACCCTAATTGGGGATGCCATAGTCTCACTGGCTCCAGACGGGAGCAGTTGGGACTCTTGTGAGGTATTCAATATATAAAAAAAAAAATAGATGTTGTTGATGACGCAATAAATAATGAAAGAATATCCACACATTATTAATATACACTTCAATTAAATAATATACACAAATATTAATTAATTGAAGCTGTTCGTCAGCGCTTCTCAGTTCAAATATAATCAAACATAGTCTGAATGCTTATATTCTTCAAAACACGGTTTACTTTCGGGATTTGTTTTTTCGGTTTTTTTACATTATTTTTAAACGCTTGAAAAATGGATCCAAGATTATTTTGCTTTCAAAATGAACCAAAACCAATTTCTTTAATTACCTATACGTCATCATTTAAAAGCTAAAAAAGCAGCTCCTGTCCGAGCTAGATATTTGACATACATTTTTATTACAAAAATAATTTGTCAGTTTGGTTGGATATTTCGGCCTCAAATCCAAAACTACGTTTTGGTAACAAACAGTGGAATACAAATTTGATTTTCTACCGCCAAAATACAGAATGTTATGTGTTTTGTCGATATGCAGGCGTTTCCAACAAAAAATCACTACAATACTTTTTGTATGCATTATCGTTACCCAATTTGGATAGGGTTCTAAATTCATTTTACCTTGCTCTGAGAGTTTGCAGTTTTGCGATATCTCATAATCTATTGACCAATTTTTGATTTTCAGTTTAAAAGTGTGTAAAGTATTTTAATTAAACACATTTTAGAGGAAAATATTTAAATAGGATGAATACTTACCTTTTTAGAACATATATGCGAATAAAACCATATGAAACCAGTTAAGCATAATAATTCGTTGCATAAGAATGTAATTATATTTCCCTAGAACAATTCCAAGATAGTTTTTTTTGTTTTTGTTTTGTTTATTTAGATGTATGCATATTTTTTTCATACATCTAGTAAGAAAATACAATAATACAATTTAATTAATACAGTTTAAAAAATACAAATTAAAAAATACAAATAAAAAAAATGCAAATTAAAAAATACAAATTAAAAAATACAATTTAAGAGATTAATTTAAGATTATTAATTTAATTATTATTATTTTTTTTTTGTAATCTAATCAATGATTGTTTTTAATATATGTAGCACATGTCCTACGAAAAGTGCTAAGGTTTGAGGCTTCCTTAACGGCATTCGGCAGGTTATTATACAGTTTTTGTCCTTTATAAAACACGCTATTTTGGGTGCACGAAAGCTTAGTTTTGGGAAGCCTAAAATCTCTGCATCTTCTCGTAGGATAATTATGAACATTTTCGTGATACATAATATTACTATTCAGATAACTTGGCAGCATATTATTTTTGAGTTTGTACAACATTGTTAAGGTATTATATATTATATGTTGTTTGGTTGTCATCATATTTAAATTTTGTAACATAGGGCCACATCTTATTTAAATATTTTCCATTCAAAAATGATAAACTAAAATACTTTACATAAGATTGAACCTCAAAATCAAATGTTGTTAAATAGATTACGAAAATTCAAACTTTGAATCCTCAGCACATTTTAAGGCGAATTTAGAACCATATCCAACTAATGTGATGAACACAATGCTCTTCGTAACAATGATCAACTGTCAGATATAAACAAAATACAGAGTGTAAGTTGTTATGTTAATATCTCTATGACAATAACTTGTCTATGTGAGATCCGGAAACGGAACATCACTGTGTGTAATATAGTCAGTCAGCCAGTCACATTCCCAATAAACGTTATCTCAAATAATAAATTGTTTCAATGTTGATAACAAACATTATATGGTGTCAGAAGTGGGATATATTAAAATAATTATAATTAAATAGTTTTAATATGTTAAAACCGTGTGAAAAATTGATTATTTAAATATAATAATGACAACAAAATCACTTTGTTTTAATTTCACTTTATTATATTCTTTTACCAACCAGATTCGGTTCGACCTGAACCTTCATCTGGGGTGAAAACAATATATTGAACAAAATACAGAGATACAGAGAATTTAAATGAAAAGTAGAAGAGGGAGAGAGAACATAAACTTAGGTGGGGGAAGGAGAGGTGCCTAAGAGGGAGGGGATATTAAAGGTAATGGAAATATGTTGAAAATGGGACTATTTGACAAATCTAACTGTTTATTTAGTAAATTGATTTTATTTGTTTTTAATAATTTTTTTTTTAAATTTCAAGAGCTTCTAGATTATAAAGGCGTAAACCTATCCCATTTCTATGTAGTAAATCTATCCCGGAAAATGTATTAAACGAGTGATCTTTATCTGTTATCTGCCTTGCGAATATTGAAAAACCTACTCTGTTTAGACACCTCAAGTATTCAACCACCCTTGTTCGAACGTTTCTAGATTATTTAAATGCTTGTCATACATATATCTACGAAAATACAACACATATAGGACGTACCCGAAAGATTTAAACCAGCGATTCCTGAGCTTATTTAGAGTTAAAAATGTAAATAAAATTTTGGTCCCCGGCGAAATTTTTGATTTTTTTTTCTAACAAAAACATAAATAATAGTAGATGTTGGACAGTGTTGGGAACTGGTTAAGAGGCTGGGCGGTTACTCGTCTAAGTGACCAGTGACAAGATGCGGAAGAATTTTTTAAAATTTAATTTGAGAAAAAAAAAAATATCGCAGTGTTTAAAACGGTATACCGCCCGACGCTCACTTACGGCCACCAGATATGGATGCTAAACGAACAAACACACTCTCTAGAGTCGAAGCTGCCGAAATGAGGTACTTGAGAGGAGTGGCAGGGGTTACGAAATGGGAACATATAAGAAACTCTACGATCCGAGATGATCTAAGCATTGAACCACTGCTACTCTTCATAGAAAAATCGCAACTGAGGTGGCTTGGGCATGTACTAAGAATGTCTGATGACCGAATTCCGAGGAAAATACTGAGTGCCATTCCAGAGGGTAGACGTCCAGTGGGCCGCCCCAGACACAGTTGGGCGAGGCAACTCCAAAAAATGTGCGAGGAGACGATGAGTCTGCCATAGACGGAGGCCGAACAATCGGCGCAAGACAGGGACGTATGGAGGAGCTTTGTCGATGCAGTGGGTCCCCGACCCGAATAGGACAAGGGGAAGAAGAAGAAGAAGAAAAAAAATTCACCGAAAAGTCACCGGAGACCAAAATTTTTATTTACATTTCTTACTCCAAATAAGCTCAGGAATCGCTTGTTAAAATCTCTCGGGTACGTCCTGTTGTACCCTGTATATTGTATATATGATTCTGAAAATTATTTTGGTTATGGAAATGAGCAAAATAAATGATTTTGAATTCTAATATAATTTTTAAAAAGATTTAAGTTATGCAAATGAGGTGACGATATGCAAATGAGGTGACGATATGCAAAGAGAGGAAATACATATTTAAAATATGATTTAAAATTAAATATAATTGCATTTTAATTACGAGTGAACAACAAAGCGAAAAAAATACATACAGGCAATAGCATGCTTCATTACAATTCATATTATTATTGTTATTACTCTATGCATAAATAGAGTTATGTAGTTAGTTTAAACAATTGTTGTAATAAACACGATATGTTTGCGAAGGCTATGTTATACTGGGTATTGTGGAAAGCGATGAATTATTCCAGGTAGCTAATTAATATGATGTTAATTGAAATTTTTCCCCAGTGAATTTAAATGTTGTACGTGGATAGCCCAGTTGTTTATTCAGACATCTCCAAAAATACAATATTTTGAGAAAATGCGAAATTCAAATGCTCACCATAAATCAAATATTATTTACACGTAACATATCAAAGGTATAAAAAAAAATCACAGTGTTTCTTTAAATACTACTTAAGGTATTGCCGAGAAATTTTCGCTATATTTTAAATGAGTCGTGTTTTATTAAACATGTTCACAATTTCGCATGAATATTATCGGTTTTGATATTAGTGCGTTCCCTCTAATATTCGTATTATTGCATCTCTCCTTCTTCTTTTTGAGCGAATACTACTACCTAAGAGAAAGCAAAGGGCAGATTATTTGAAGCCCCTGACAAAACCTCTTAACAGCATAAAAAAAAATAAAAAACTTATTCAGAACTGATTTTTTTAGAATGAATTTATTATTCGAGACCATTGTATGACGTGAGATCGTGACGATATCTTAGAGTATTTGCATTTGCCAAAAGTGGCAAATAATAGAATAAAGATTAAATACCTACTTTGCAAAAATAACATTTTCATATTATTAGTTTTAATATTGGCTAAAAGTAGGTTAAGACAGTCTTGACTGCAACACTTAGTGTCATAGAAAATAGAAAGTGTCCAGTTTTGTTAATTTTTAATACCTACCAACAATCTTTACAAAATCTGGAATTAACCGATTCTTAAGTGGAACGAATTAATATGATGGGAAAATATTTATATTAATACTAGCTGATACCCGGCATGCGTTGCAATGCCACTTAAATAAATAAATTGTTTCTCCCTGCGTGTCCTTTCCCATTCCTCCCGTTCCCCTTCCGCCAACTCTTCCCCTTCCGTGAATCCTTCCCATCCCGCGTTCCACTTTTACCCTCCCCCTCCGCTATCCCGCTGTCCCCCTTCTCACGACCCCACTCACATATTCCCCTTCCAACTTTTCCGCGAACCCCCCCCCCCTCCTTAATTCCTCTCCGCTCCTCCCGGATTCCCCTCCCCCTCATGACTTTTTTCCCTGCCACGACCTTCGGATTAAGAGTAGAGAGCTTTACCCCTGGACCACGCAGGCTTATAATATTCTTGAAATTATGTTTACACGTGGACCAACCTTGGTCAATATGTATATACTCGTGTTTACCATTTCCAATGTATTTTTTAAGAGCACTGACACCGTAAAGGTAGATACCTACTGCAATTTTAACCTCTCGTAGACCTAGTTTCCATATAATTCAGCTATGAAGCAGACGAAAATAAGAGCTAAATATATTATTTACAAAAAGAGGCTTAGATAAACTTGAGCTCTGGTTGTTGCGTGTAACCTATGAAACATGAATACAACCTCAAACTTTTAATATATTCAAATGGTGCTTGAAAACGTCAAGTTAGTTGGAACGACTCCAAATTGTACTGAAGCGCCATTGACTTTTATCACGTTTTTCTAGACGAATGACTTCTTCAGTGTCTGGTCAAGGGCGACCAAAACTAGAAGTAGTTTGCGCTAGATGCTTATTTTACATTTAAAAATAGAAAAATGAAGTTTTTGAAGGTGATAGAAGATGGTTTGGTAACGGTAATTTCGTGATATTACTCGTGGTATGTCGTTACAGCATGAATCAACCATAAGCGCTATCGGCTAGTACGAAACCATGCATTATGCGTGACACACAGCTTGTGATATCTGTTTTCAGACAGTACTCTTAAATAATTAATGAAAAATATTCCATACACACGGAAATCTCACAAAAATATTAATTTCAGTTAAGTCAGGTAAAACTTTGTGATGTACTTATCTAACGACGTAGAAAAATGTTAGAGCGGATAGAAAAACGAAATTAAAAAACTTCTTCAGCGAATTAATAGTTCACCTCACTGTTTTGATAATTTGTTAATAAAAACAATAATAAAATTATCAACAGGTTTCAAAACCAACGGTTTCTTTGTCAAGATAAAACTAAAATTAACAAAAGATAAAAAAGTTGACGACCGTCCGTCGTCGAGTGGTAAGACACTTGACTCCCATTCGGAAGGTCACGGGTTCGAACCCGGCGTGCGCAAATAAATTTTATTTGATTAATTTGTGTTATTTCATACTTAATTAATAAAAATAATATATGTTATATTTGCGGCATGTTCCAGAGTAGAAGATACTCTCAGTATCGCCCTGGTGTAAGACCACCATTCAGAATTGAAACGTTGCTTAATAATGGCTTTAGCCGTGTTTAGTGACTAGATCTGAATAGCCAGGTACTTTTCCACCTTCCTCTTCCCCATATCTTTCCTTTCCCACTTAGCTTCAGCCTCACAACGTACTCCACAATTGGGGATGCCATAGTCTCACTGGCTCCAGAAGGGAGCAGTTGGGACTCTTGGGAGGTTTCTCTATAAAAAAAGTACCTAAATAAAAAAAAAAACAATATAAATAGTGGTGTTTAATTACTTAAAGTTGTAAAAAAACAATTATATAAAATGTATAAAGTTAACTAACTAACTAACAATCACATCGTTTCTCCGCAGGGGTAGGCAGAGGGGACGGACCGACAAACAACTCAGTCTTGGCACACACTCCTTGCCACATTTATATTCATACATCGTATCATACATACTCTCATTCATACGTTTCAAACGTACTCTTCTATTATTCTGACTCTTGACATGACCAGACTCTAGTATTTGATTCACTTGATCGTGCCATGTCTTCCTCGGGCGTCCTCGACTTCTTCCACTATTCACTATTCTCCTTTTCAACTAATTCTTATAATTTCAATTAAATAACACAGCCCTGATAGAAATATTAGCGATGTTTCAGCACGTAAGCATTATTATTTTTGTCTGCCATTTGTCAAAAACTTTAAACTTCAAAATTCCAAAGCCCGTTTGTACTTACCTCATGGTTGAATGCTTGAATTCGACATTGTAGTTTGGACATTGATGTATTTTCTGTCTTTTGTATATTTAGGAGTATTTTTAACTTGAGTTTGCTGCCTGTACCACCTTTCTAAATGATTAATTGAACGACCTAATAGTCATAAAACATGTATTTATGGTTATATTTTAGATCTTAAAACTACTGGAGTGATTTTTGGAGAAATTTAATACTGGAGAAATTTATTTATTTCGCGTGGTCGCTCAAATCAACAATCATCTGATGTCACGGAGAATAGTTATATAATTGCTTAATTATGATTTTTTTTCTTTATTTCTTATCTTTATCTGTAGGTAATGTACACTTTCTATGTTTTATATTTCATTTTGATTATTATTATTTCTGTTTTTTCACTACTAGAATCTCCGCCTAGTAACAACTAAAACTTGATTACGCATGCTGTGAACATTTTTAATTGGAGTGTTTTTTTTATCTATCTGTGCACATTACAACGGCAATATCATTAATGTAATAATTATTTCTTCAAACTTCGCAAAATCACTTTGTGGCGTCATTTTGAATCAAATCAAACAAATAACTTTGTATTAAACCAATATTATAATAGTGGTTTAATACAAAGTTATTTGTTTAATTTTAATGTAATAATTGTTAAAACTCTGTGAATATTTCAAATAACAAATTAATAAAAAAAATTCTAAAGAGACCGAATACTCAGTTTTAAGCATTGTTTTTAGCGATACAAATCAAAGTGTTTAGGAACTAATGGCTGTAATATAATGGCTCCTTCATCAGGATATAATACAATCTTTGAGATCCTTTTGGAGACGATCCATTTTTTCTGGCCTAGCTGAATCTGTCTCTAGAGGATACTTGACTTTTGCATGCATCAGAAGGTATTTAGATTTTGTTCCGAATACAGTCATGATGATTTCTTTTAAAAGTTTTTATTTTTTTAATTTTCGCAAAACCCATCAAGCGCACCTAATTTAAAAAAAAACAATAGAGGCAGTCCGGGACGGGGCTAAGCTAGTACTTGGTATCCGGTATTAGACGGCTACACCATAACTAAACGCAGTAAATCACATAAATTATGATTAACGCCAGCAACAAAAATATTTCAGTTTCCGTTGCATGCAATAAGTTCTGTTGCATCTGAAAGGCTATTCTCAATGGCAGGTCTCGTCCAAACAGACTTACGAAATTGGCTTTCACCCAATAATTTAAGGTTGTTGTGTTTGCTCAATAAAAATCTCATTAATGGGAATTATAATAATTAATTTCTAATCTGATCGTAATATTCTGTTATATTACAATTTTTTAAATTTCGTTAAAAGTAAACAAACATTCTAAGTAAATATTATAAGTAATTTCATCTGTTTTTTTTTTAAATTTTAAAATTTTCTTTTTTTTATATACAGGAGGATTTCGGACATCGTACTTGAGTTACTTTAACTAGTGCTTCGTGACATTATTTGGAGTAAAAAATGTAAATGTAATTTTGGTCTCCGGTGACTTTTTAGATGTCTTTTAGAATTTTTTCTTCAAAATCAATGAAAAAAAAAATTCTTCCACATGTCGTCACTGGTCTCTAAGTCAAGTAACCAACGAACCCCTCACCACGCCCCTAACTTCCCAATACCTAATGACTTCTACGTTTTTGTAGAAAAAAAAAAAACTTCAAAAATGTCACCGGAGACCAAAATTTTACTTCAAATAATGTCAGGAATCACTGGTTAAAGTAACTCAAGTACGATGCTTAGCACCCTGTATATATATATATATATATATATATATATTTGAAATCTTCACTGTCCGCATTGGTATCGGTATCGTCGATACTTTTTTTTATAAATATCAGTATCGACAGAAGTGCGTATCGATGTAACGATGTCCGAAACATTGCCCAAGGAAGGAAGAAAAATTAATCGCGAAAATAATAATTGTTTTTTTATTTTATTTTACCTCCATTTGAATTGTTACTTATAACAACAATTAAATGAGATAATTGACCTGAAATAATTAGCGACCTTTACTGCAAAAAGGTACTTAAGGCTCTGTGTACAGAGGTCAAGAGTTTAAAACTAACGAAGTTTAACGATGATATTCTAAAATTAGTTACAGTAACCGCTACGTCAGGATTGCAGTAGCTTTATATTTTTTGTAATAATTTGATCTGAAAGCTAGGAATCAATTTTCTAAAGTCTCTCTTCTTTCTTACCCGACCAACTCCTTACCACTATAACTATACCTCACAATTATTGGGGTTTCCATAATCCCATTGGCTCCAAGAAGCAGAACTCTAACGGAGTTTACATAAAAAACAAGTTACCACGGGACAGAATTTCAAAAATTTTTCTAAAACTGACGAATAATCAAGGGTTTATTTATAATATTTCTATTTTTGAAACTGACCATTCGTGGGTGGAATTCCTTTCTAATCTTAATATATAAAACAAAGTCGGGTTAGTTACACCATTTATAACTCAAGAACTGCTGGACCGGTTGTTATGATCTTTGATTTGTTGGCTTTGTCTCCGTCCCGATTAACAGAAAAACTATTAAAACATCGGAAAAAATCACGGGAAAAATAATTATGAAGAAAATAATTTTTTTCATATATTTTGTATGGAACGTCTTTTCAAATAATGTGCGTTGGTCGACATAATTTGAATTAATTCGAACAGCTAATAAATTAAACACAACATTTATTTATCCAGAGGCGGTACGAAGTTTGCCGGGTCAGCTAGTAACATAATAAAACAAATATAAAACTTATTTCCATGCACTTTAATTTATTTGACCGTAACCGGTTTCAGCTTCTTAAAGCCATCTTCAGACTGGTAAAAATTATTCTGGGTTTATTTTTGTAACTGGGAAAATAAATTACACATTTGCCTTTGACACTTGTAAATTTATGAAAAAATATTTATATTTTTTTTTGCGTGTAAATCGATTTGAAGGCTTCATATTTAAAGTATGTATTAGTTTTTTTTTTACTTTTAGTACCTATATTATATGCTTTTCCTCATGTAAGTTAATTGACTGAACGCAAAAAGTCCTGTTTTAACTCGACCATTTGGAATTTCATCTATCTTGAATTTTAATGCTAACTTATTTACCACCACAGTTCTCATGATCGTGGTTCTTACTACGGGTTCGTCACTCCTAAACACACTGACCCTCAAATTCCTACCCACCCTTAATACTTATTTCCTTCTCAAAACTTCGTCTCCTTCCTTTAACTAAAGAGACCCACCACAGCATCCCTGAATATGACACAGGCCTTGACGGATTTTTTCCCCTTAGGGCCTCTTATGTGGAGATAATTCAAAAACAACCTTTGGACAAATTGTATAATTCCTTATTTAAATTTTAAAAATGAAATTTAAAATATAAGGTTTATAATTAAGTAGGTAGGTATTTAACTACATACAAATATTATAAAACACAGGAAATTTTGGTTTTGGCTTATTACTTTATGTGTACTATTGTTCACAGAACCATTAGTAAATATAATTATTGTAAAAAATATATTGGTATTTACATATTGTATTACGTTGTAAAATAAATTCCAGTCAAACACCTTGAACCATGGATCTTTGTATTAAGATGAATGTTAAAACAATTCATATTCTACGCTTTCGTAGATGGCGCGCGTATAGTATTTTTTTACTTATAAACGCTTTTTACAAGTTATGCTTAGGAATATTAAGAAAAAATATGGTTCGCGAAAGTACACAAGCAATATGAATATTAACAAATAGTTTTGTTAATTAAAATACTTTGATCTTTCAATAAAGGCTAACAAATACAATATTAAATTGAATTACCGATGAAATATATGTATACATAAGTGATTGCATGTAAATAAATATGCCACTAACTTAATACCTTTTGGTTCTAGACCATTTCTAATTGGACACATCTGCCCTATGGCTATGGCGATGGATACTGTATCATTGTCATAACACCCCAAAAATAAATAACAAAATGGAGAAATACAATTATGTATGGAAATATGAGCTGAAATAGGATACATTATAATTTTTTTTCTCCCAATTTTTACATTTGACATATAACATACAGTGAAATAATAAGAGTAAAGGGAACGCACAAAGGCGCAGCCTGTGCGTGTGTAATATAAGCATTACTAAATGCACGTTTTTGTGTTATTCAAAATCAGCAACATAATCAAAAACAAAATCAAATACGAGTTAGATAAAAGCAGGATACCCTACCATGCAAGGTAGAGAAACAACGAATGGGATAAGTAAAATTCGTAGATTGAGTCACGGAGAACTATGTGGTATATTCAATTAAATATTCTAAGGGTAAAGGAGTAATTTTGAAAGTTCCGATTAAAATTCCGACCAATTTGAGACCTTTTTTTAACTATGTTAAGTCATAAAAAAGTAAAAATCACATAAAAACCTCAACGTAAAATTGAAATTGTTCACTTTTTTAGCAGTCGATTTATAAAAACCAAAGAAATGCAGAAAATATGCCACGTTAAATGTGAACAATGACTATTTCAATAGAACAATTAAAATATTTACCGATTTGCCTGATTAGGTTCAGCTATTCAGTTTGTTGTGGCTATTATGGGACATTTCACGACCAGAAAATTGATTGCTATGGTTGTAAAAAGACTTCAGCTTTGGAATCAGAGATCGAAGTTTGATGATTTGTTCATGTTGTGACTGAAAAACGGTTTGTTATATTTTTTGTAGCTGTACTTAAAGAGGAAACCGGGCGGTATTTGGTCCAAACATACGAACTCCCCAATTTCCTCTCTGGCTTTTGACATTAGTGCAAATATTTATTTAATATAATATAGATATCAAATACTAGTCTTTTTGTTTTGCTTTTTTTGATAACTTACTTCTTATAGGAGTTAAGAACCTCCAAAAATCGTTAAAATTACCTGGTTTGAACGCCATGAATAGGACGTTCAGTATGTAAACTAGACAATGTAATTTTTAAAGAAGCGAAACGTACGTACATAGAGTATTTTCTTCTAATACAATTAGTTACTTTGGAGAAGAAAAATAAGGAATACAAAACATCGATTTTGATGATTTTATTTCGGTATTATCTAAGCAACAGAGAAAGTAACAGTTTGGTAAAATATCTAATGCTCAAATTTCGCAGCGACCGGATTTCCTCTTCATTAATCGAATTCAACGGTTTAGCATAAACAAAATATGTCGAGAGAAAAAAACCATCTATTGCATCCACAACTGATAAAGCATTTTTGTAATAATGTAGGTGTAATCTTTACAGGGGTAGGGGTAACATCAAGGCTGTTCTAAGCCATCATTTCAAATAATGGAGAGAGGAAAGGTGAATTTATACAATAATTTTATTCAAATGGACAAATTTCTAAATTATATAGAAGATTGGTTCAGACCTAAGTCTATCTAACAGATAAGATGTTGAAAAGAGGAAAGGCAATTTTAGATAAGGCTTGATACAAGAGAGGATATTTGCTTAGAGATGGACAGCCAAAAAATAAGTGATCTAAAGTTCCCATTTCTAGAGAATACAGAATGAACAATCTGGGGAATCAAGCATTTGAATTTTAAAAAGGTGAGAAGGAACGGAACAATGTCCAACTCTCATTCGAATGAGTTAGGTGATGAATGGAGGGTAAATTGTTTAGTGTTAGAATGTTGTATCTATGTAAAATGCCGTAGAATAAATTCAAGGTATGAAGTCTTAATGAGAAATTCAGACACGCTATAAAGAACCTATAATTTTCCGCCAACATATTCAAATTTTTAAATCGATTAAATATATCAACCTTAAGAAGCCATATCAATGTAAATATGCAATCATCTTGTACAGCCAACCAGTTTCTGCACAACTGTGACCATTACCGAGACGTTTAATTGAGAAATTAATACCCAATTATAACTGTTTGCCACCTATTAGACGTCCACGTAAGAAGTCACGAGGATGTGGTTTCATTCCCCCGTTGAAATTTTTTCCTTTTACTTTCTGTCTTTAGGTCTCTCCCACTTTCATTGCGAGTTATAATGAATATATATTACAAAGAGGTTTATAACCTTCAATAAATCAATCCCGGTAAATTGAATACTATTTGGGCAGACATTATAATATGTTTTTGTTTGATCTCGATAATAATTTAAAATATTTGTATCATCAAAATGGTTGTTTGGCGGTCTCTCTGGACTTTCAGATGCATTAAATTGAACACAACTGGGCCAAATATGTCGCTAAAGTGTCCTTTTGGATACAAAATTCATATTATTGAAAAGATATTGTGACACGAAAAAATGCAAACTGTCATATCATTGTAATTTGAATCATTGTGAATTTTACTGTGGTCGAATAAACTTGACAACTTAACTTGTGTCTATCACAAAACAACATTAAATTGTGCTTGGTGTTTCTAACTAGATACTAAGAAATTACAAATCCATAGGATAAGGGTGGGAAGGAAATGTAACAATGCTAACTACAAGTACAGCGGTTCATGATATATAGGTAAGTAAGTATGTAGGTATGTAAGTGAGTATGTAAGTATGTAGGTAAGTGTAGCTGTGTATTGTTTAAAGGTCCAACCACTATTAATTAGTTTTATGTTTAGACTTACATTGTTCCCTTGGCTACTGTCATGTTCAGGTTGCAGAGGACAGGATTGGCGTTCTTCTTTGATCCGTAGGCCTTGAAGGCATGCCTCACGCACACCGCCTGCTGTCGCCGAGTCCATACCTGAGAATATCAAATACAAAATTAGCAAACAATTAATGAAATAGAACATTGTAAGTATTCCCAACAACTTTGACGAATTTGTAAGGTTGAAGAATATTGGTGAACTAACTAACTAACTAACCATCACGCTGTTTCACCACAAGGGTGGGCAGAGAGGACGAAACGCCAAAAAACTCGGTATTGGCACACACTCTTTGCCTTATTCACATTCATACATCGTACCATATCTACTCCTATATTATTCTAACTCTTGACATGGTCCGACTCAAGAATCAAATTCACTTGATCGTGCCATATCTTCCTCGGACGTCCCTGACTTCTTCTACCATTCACATTTACGTCATATATTATCCTTACACTCCTTTGTTCTAGCTCTACATGCTCAAGTGAGGGTCCCTTTCTTACATTGGTGAAAGAAAATAGAAAACGAAAAGGCCTGGTTATTCAAAAGTTGCCTCTAACCGCAGCTAAAACGATGACCGGTCGGTGGCTGAGTGGCATCGCGTTTGGGTCATATCCAGGCGTGAGTTCTCCTCGGTTGGCTTAGTCTTCCATCACGACAAAATAAATATTTACCGCTTAAATTGGTGGTAGTAGGAGTTTTAAAATATTGTCAGGTTATTCGTAACCCGCAAATGTTTGTCTTTCTTTAAAAAATATATATAATCTTACATTCCGGGTTTAATTTCAGTATTTTATTTTATTTATAAGGTACACAACAAACAGGGGTAATAGTAAGTATTACAAAGAAACAATAAATATTTTGTTTTCAAACAAGCTAGGTTCACTGGGTACGAGAAATCTAATCCGTACAATAACAGATGATTCACTGACTTGTCGTTTATATTAAAATTAGTATACCCAGGTATAAAAAAGGTAGTGGAAAAGTTCCAGAAACAGATCAATTTTATGCTGGAAATTACCACCAGGATATTATCGTCATATTCTTGATGGTGTGGAACAAGATCTGGGAAATGAATCCTCCACTTTAGTCATAGGTTAGAAGAAACATAAATAGTATAATTTTATTTATTATTTAATAACGCCCTAGTAATTATTATCAGAAGATAGAATCGAAGATAGTTGCCTTTTGAAACATGCAGAATTGTTAATACCAAAAATATCTATAAGTTCCCAATGTTTATTCTCAAGACCATGAATTCTAGGAATTGGTGAATAAATAGAGTAATTAGAATTGTAGTTAATGTTACATTTAAAAGTATCGAGTTTCCTGGCAGGTATATTAATGCAAATTAATTTCAACAATTCAGGGCTGTAAATTAAAGATGTAATGATTTTAAATAAAAAATAATTCATCAGTTAACACTCTTCTAGCTGACAGTTTTTGTTTTGTACCTTTTCTAATGATTTATAATGGTCTTTGTAGTGTGGTGACCATATAGTTGAATTGTATTCTAATCCGCTTCGTACTAATGAGAAATAATTAAAAAAAATTTAGATATTTTTCAATTTCGCCACCATTTTCAAAGTAAATCCTAGTATATCATTCCATCGATTGTAATTTCATCGATGTTTAGGTTAAAATGTATTATTATTATTAATATACATGCTGACAGAAATTATCAACGATAATAGAAAAATCTCGGAAATATATTTTCCAGTATAAACCAGATTCCTTGCGGGTATGCCAGTAATATTAAGTGCTTTATATTAACATGTATAAATATTTTTTTCTAAATACGTCCATCATATTATGATATATTAAGTAATCCTCGCACGACGACAAGGTTCGAATAAATTATTGATGTTATTCTCATTCTGATAATATGTTATAAATATATTTTATTAAACGTTGAACTCGAAAGGTATAAATTAGCAAAATTTATCACAAATAAAAAAATGTGGTTTTATAAGTTATCGGTCATTACGGATTACGTAATAAAAATAAGGATTTATTGTTAAAAGACCAACTCAAACATATAAAAATCGACGTTTTGACACTTGTAGAACACTTTTAGAACAATTAAAAAAACGAGTTATATGGTGTTTTGTCTAATTTTACATCAGTTAATTAATATTTTAACGACTTATACCTTCGTGATGGAAATGACTCTGCGAACTGAAAATATTGGTTCTGCAATAATGAATTCTATATGAATAATTAATCCATCGTCTTGCTAATAAACATGGCAAACTTATAAATATATTTGGTGTTGACAATTTTGCAAGTTTCAAAAGTCAAATAACTCGTTTTATTTTTTTTTTAAACATAAATATGGTGCATCTCTAGTACATTAAGTACTAAATATGCGCGTTCTCTTATAGAAATCAAAATCACAGAACAGTCTAATGTATAGAGGACTAAAGATGGATGATGAAATACCTGAACGTCTGAAGAATGAATATATTTAAAAAGAAATGTTATGCTTACTGTAAAAGTATTTAAATTTATAAAAATGATTATTTAATTATTAATAAATTTATAATAATTTAATATATTTAATTATAATTTGTTTGACGAAAGTTTGTCAACATACGTTTGGTTGAGATAATTGAAGTGATTTGCGCGAATAATTTTATTTGACCAGGAATCTAATAATTCCTGGTTGGTATTTATAAAAATGTTGGCATTCTCGTCGTATAAATTTGAAGGTGTAATGTTTCTATCTGCCTTGCAAATTATTTTATGTATTTCTGAGCTATTAGCTTTCCTATGGAAAAAATTCTAAACATTTCTACCTTATTTTGCTTCAAAGAACTTATTTTGACTATACCTCTACCTCCTAAATTTCTAGGTAAATTAATTCGTTCTATAGCTGAATTTGGATGATGACAATTAGACTTTGTTAACGTAGTTTTAATTAATCGTTTTAAGCTATCTAAATCTGTATTGGACCATTTAATTATACCATTTAATTTTTTTTTATAAATTAAATAATAGTATTATTTAATTTATAAAAACAGTTTATTTTTAAACAAGTTCTGCTACGCAATTATTATTACGCTTGACAGATATTTCGCCTTCTGAAGGCATTATCAAACTGTGGGTAGCCCACTTACAGACGATACATTTATACTATCTCTAAACAGGTATTTTTATTTCAATTACTAATAAATAACCTTATCAATTTCTGAGTAAAATGTTAGAAACCAAAATGTTAGAAAACTGTTTTCATAAAATAAATAATAATATTATTCAAAAAATAAAAATTGTTTTAACTTTAAAAAAAAAATAAAATCAACAAAGCATTGGATTACAGAAAACCAAAATAATTTTCAGAAATTGGAAAATAGTTTTTCAATTATTGCATGAAAGTTTTACCGAGCTCTGTTGTGTCTGAAGCTGTTTGTTGTTTGTATGGTTGAGTTTCGAGTCCAGGTTGTTCTCCATCTTCGGGTCGTCCACCACCATGACCGCCCCCGCCGCCGTGCCGTTCATCGAACCGCCCTCCCTGCAAACAAAAAGATGGACAATGTTAAAATAGGCAATCAATTGAAAGAAATAATAAAAATCTATCAGATTGAAGCGATTAAACACTGCAAAACTACATTTTCGAACAAAAAAAAAAAATTTCAACAAACACAAATTATCAGACAAGCATACACAGAAAACATTTAAACTCCGATAGTCAATACAAGCTTTGGACAGAGACACCATAAAAACGAGGCAACAAAAACATTCAACAATCTTTCACTTGACACAAAAAATGAGGAAAACGAAAATAAATTCAGATACAAAATTAAAAGATGGATTAAAGAACAAAAAACAAATAGTACAACATTTTTATCAGATAAAATAATAAAACATCTATACTTAACACACAATACCATTACTACACACATCAATTTTATATATATTTTATTTCAATTAATTACTTTAGGTACTTTAATTTATTACTTAATGATTTTTTGTATCATAAAATGGCCTCAGGAATAGAGGAGCCTCTCAGTGAGGCCATAATTAAGTAAAATCTAAATTATTGTACCGAAATAAAAAAAATTATAAGAAAAACAAAAAAACTTGATGACCTCAACTTTAACTAATAGAAAAAAAGAATTTATTAAATTAAGTTGTTTTGTATAAAACAAACGCGTCGCATAACTAACCTTTAAAAAAAGTTACAGGGATATCATTTACCCAGTACAATGTAGTGTGATATCTTTTGCCCAGTACGATGTACTGGGATATTTTTTACCCAGTACAAAATGGAGGGATATCTTTTACCCAGTACAATGTACTGGGATATCTTTAACCCAGCACAATGTAATGGGAGACCTTTTATCGAGTACAATGTACTGGGATATCTTTTACCCAGTTCAATGTACTAGGATATCTTTTACACACAAAGTTTCTTTGTATTTATAACAAAGACTTTATTGTGTTTTTATTTTCTCCTCACAGTCATAAAAAATATAATAGTTTTGGGTGTAGCTATAACTTTGTGGTTATCCAGTATAAATAAATAAAACAATATTACTTTATTTAAAAAAAAAAAAAAACAATCTTTTAGTATTTAACCACGAATATTTATTACTTATCTACCGAGCGGGTTTTGCTTCAACGAAGCTTCTTCAAGACATAATGATAAATAAATACTAAGTCAGATTCATCAGTTATATATTATAAAGACCTAGGAAAAAATCTACTACATATTCTAATAGACCGGTCAGTGGTTCAGTGGGCATCGCGTTTGGGTCCCACCCAGGCGTTCCGTGTTCGATTCCTCGGCTGGCTAAGTCCTCCACCACAACACAAGCAACATCTTCCGCTTAGTGTGGTGGTAGTAGGAGATTTTCAAATGTTGTTGGGTTATTCGTAACCCGGGAATGTTTGTCTTTCTTTTTAAAAGAAAAAAAAAAAAATTCCAAAAGAACATATAGATACTAGGATGAGACAACATATTTGAAAAAGATAACTATTGATTATTATTAATAAGTGGGAGGGACACAACAATATATACCTAATCGCATGCAAATGCCAAAAACATGGCATTTAGCACATAAAAAATAAATAAAAAAAAACAGATAGAACCATGTTAGAACTATGATAGACTTTAACTGTTTTCCAAGGCAACAAGGTTCTTAGTGTTCTTTTTTTACTTCGTTTTTTTTTTACAGAATATGTTCTGAAACTTTAAGAAAAATCAATGGCAATACTTTTTTCTTATTCATTTTTTCATAAGTAAATGTATTTTTTTTGGGACTCAAACTTTGAACTCCATTATATACAAATGGAAGATGGAACCTTCTTATTCCAAAGGAAGGAACTGCCAAAACAATGCGTTTGGTATTTAAAATGCAAACAACTTAAAATAAAACCAAAGGAATATAATATTATTTGAATGAAATTGTTACCATGCATTACAAGGTAAAGAATAGTGCTTTATTATGTGTCATTGCTCTTTCAACACAAGTTTCAAGGAACTGTATTTGATTTGGTTTTGGATGATTAATTCTGATTCATTGGCTTTGTCATTTTACAAAGATTGGTTATGATTCGGATGAAATCTTTAGGACAATCTGTGTTTTTGACATTAGTAAACTTTATACCAAAAACATAAAAGCATACCTCTTCAAACACAGATCTGCTTTCGAAAATGTCCAAACGGCTCTAGATACTGGAACAAAAGAGTGTAACTCTTACTTATCCCTTTCGCTAAAACAACTTTAGACAAAATAAATTTTAGATAATTTGCACAATGCACTTCCACTGACCATTAGACAGAACAAAGTGTATTTTAAATATAAATCAGACATCCAGTCTTGGATCATCAGCCAAGACAGATCTAACACCAAAGATATTATCAAAAACAATTTATAAGTATGCATTTCCAATGATACTATGCCGATTGTCTTTTATTTTGAACGTTACATTGTGTTTCTATTTGTATTTTTGTTATAAACTGCTTATATTACAAACTGTGCCTGCTATCAACACAGAAACTCCTAGTGAGAAGATTAATGAAAAATAATGAATTTAATTTAAATTAAATTTTTGGATAGGGTAAAGTAGATAAAGGAATTATAAGAATCTCTGAGGCGACATGTTAAATAAGTTTGATATGGTATGAAATGAAATGAAGAATTACAATTAAGTCCAAATAAACTGAGACAAAAGTGCAATGACAATATTGTTCAAGATTTCATACCCATTTTGTAATACACACCACAAAGAAATGCTTCGAGAATTGACATTTAGGAGACACCTGCAGTTGTTAGGAGTGGAAAGCACCAATACTGGCAGATATAGGAAATGTAAAGAGGTTGACGAAACACCGATTCATCCATGGTGCCAATGTTCTACGGTGTTTGAAATGCCATCACCTTTGCTGAAAAATAAACAGCTAAGATAACGGGACACCTTAAAAAGGTTTATAACAGATTTTATCAAGTTTTACATTTAGCAAGGGTGGAAGATCCAAAGAGATATCACAATAATGAGACTGCAGAACGAAAGAGTATTAAGAACTTAGATGACTGGACGACACGAAACCAAACGCAGCATCCTTGGATATAAGGAACTGGAGGAAAACAACAATAGACTGACAGAAATGGAGACGTTTTCTAGAGACACCCAGGACATGATATAATGATGCCTTAACATTGTAAGCTTTTATACCAGAAAAAAACCTTTATGAGGATTATAGATGATATGAGCACGATGATAAAGCAATTTTCAGGTTCCTAACCATTATTCTAGGTTAGGAAGATGACCTTGTAACATAAATTGATAATATTTCCTACCGTAGGCATCAATCAGTCCATCAATATTGGCATAGTTTGCATTTGTATTGTCTCTGTACCTCTATGTATACCGAGTTGTTATAAAATGTATTACATATTGTTCCATATGACCAGAACAATGAGAAATAAACGGACAATTGACTTTGTTCTGTCTTAATGCAGGTAAATTGTAGCACGCTAGTACCAATTTGATTGCATTTACTTTATAGCACGGAAACATGACATAAATGACAATAATAATAATTTTACCTGTATTGGCTCATACAATTTTTCATGGCTGATTTTGAAACAAAAAGTAATAGGATGACACATAAGAATTGCGGTTTATGTTGAAAATTTGCATTGTAAAGTATACTTAAAGGTTGTTGTGCTGGTCTTCACGTAATACTAATACCCGATACAATTGTTACATAAGCCATTACCAAGGTTCTATGCTAAGTCTATTTTGTACGTCAACGTTTTCAACCTTCCCAATCCAACCCAACCTAACCTTACTACCATTGAGATTACACTAAACTAAAACGTAAGCTGTATAAGAAAACTTAACCTTCTCTTAACAAAACAAAACTTATCCCAACCCAACCCAACCTAACCTAACTACCCCTGAGGATATTATAAACTGAAACATATACCGAACAAGGAATCGAACCCGCCGCCTTCGGATTGTTAGTCAAGAGCCGTAACCAACGTAGACCACGGTGGTCGTTGAATGCCTTAAAAGTGTCATGTGTAACATTTTTACCAGAAAGTTTTTTAAGAAGATTGTCGATTATCATCCGACATTCGGCAATAGCGTTTGAAAGTTGATTGTCGACTAAAAGCTTAAAGAGACCATCTGAACTAATGAATTCAAAATTATGATATCGTAAGGCAATTTTTTTTCCAGAAAATGATAAAAACATATAAAAATTAAGCAACATCGATGTGAATAAACTGTTGTCGACAGCTTAGTTTGTGGCATCGGGTCTGCTTCTGGAGGTTTAGCATAGTCGATCGGTAAACCATTATATCAACACGATATTGACCAATCCTTCATTAATATTTGCGAGCACGGTCTACGATTGTCAACAGATATTCCGACCAAAGATTGATAAATTTTCTCGATACTGTCAGATAAGTTTCGATTAACTATCAATATACATACATTTTTTTTTATAATATCATTCATTATGCAAAATTAATGGCTCATATAACCCAGATATCCTAAAAAAATTTTTGAAACATCATTGAACGGATTGAACTAACGAAGCCCTTAGAAATTGAAGAAGTCCTATACGCGATCCATAGAATTAAATAATGCATCTAAGGCGCAATCAATTTATTTCGTTCAATAAGAAAAGAAAATTGTTGAAATATGACTAAATACCTCATTAACTAATTAACTCCCTTTTAGTGTCAAAAAGTAAATGCAGTCTAACAATGCATATTTAGGTTATTATTTCAATTAAAAATTACTAATTTATTAATATTTTTACATATTAATTGCTTGTCGTCTGAAATCTCGTAGTGATGTCAATTCTTAGAAAATACCTTCAGTGCTGCCAGCCTGTATACATTGATTATTTATTCCCAGTCAATATCGGTTCGGCTGTCAATGCGTCAAGAGACAGTTGTGACCTAGAGGCAGTTGGTTGCTGACACCGCATCATGGACAGATGTAATCGACGTGTTTCCCGCAGTGGATCGGTATACTTGCTTAGAATATTTCTGATTAATTATGAGTATTAAAAATTATTATGACAAGCGTAAGTAATTTAACCGCAAATTCATTATTACAGGTTTACGCTGAGGCATAACTCTTTAAATTGTTTTTAATGCAATTATTAAGTACTGGAAAATGGAAATGGGAAATACCCTTACGACTTAAACTTTTATCTAACACCGATTTTACGAAAATTAAATATTAAATATGTTATAAAATTACACCGGGGAGCATAACGGTCCGGTACATTAGTATGACATTTTGAAATAATCCCACTAGTGATCCAGAAAAGATTAACATTTTGTTTAATTCACTAAAAGTTTTTCTGCGTTATAATTGATTAAATGGTGTTTATCAGTAATCTGAATTTTGTTTCAGATACATATAAATTTAGATATTTCGGAGATGTCTGGCTAATCAATTGGATGACTGTTTAGTCAGACATCACCGAAAAATTTGAGTTGAATATGCAGTTATATGTAAAAGTTTATCGTCTATCTGGTACAATACTTGTTGTGAAAACTCCAACACGGAATCACAATTGTTTACTCCAATTCGCCGAATTCAAAATTTGGAAAATGAATATAAGGACATTGCGGATATGTTTGACACATCATTTATTAAGTATAAACACATCATAGTAAGATGTATATCGGAAAAAAAGATCAATAATATTTAATTGAATATACCACATAGTTCTCCTTGACTCAATCCACGAATTGTACTTATCCCATTCTGTTGTTTCTCTACCTTGCATGGTAGGGTATCATGCTTTTATCTAACTCATATTTGATTTTGACATTGATTTTATTTTGGATTTTGTTTTAGATTCAGTTTTATAATTTTATTTTTTGCTTTTATTTGAATTGTTTCTAATGCTTATTCAGATGTACTTTGCTTTTTAATTTTATTTTTTGCTTTTGTGTGAAAAAGAGCCAACTAATTTTGTGTGAATTGAATGTAATATTAATTTAGATGTACTTTGATAAAAGAAAAAACATGTAAAAGCCCAGCAGGGCGTAAAATACAAATAAATAAATACTCAGAATATTCATAAATATCTCAAATCAATGCACACGCAGAAAACCTTATAGTGAATTAAACACAATGTTCATGATTTATGGGTCACTAGCAGGATATTTCAATATGTCATTCTAATTTACCGGACCGTTGTGTCTCCCGGTGTTGTTTTATAGCATATTTAGTCTGTAAAACACAGACGCGTGAAAATAATATTTAATTTATGGAGAGCATCCAAAAATTGTTTTGTAATTATCTTAAAACTTAGTATTAGGAGATGTCTGAGACATTCCTACTGTTCCCTTGGTGAAAAAGTTGGTTATCCAATAAATGGTTCCCGGGGCGGCGGTACACATACTTGCCTCACAAATAAAATAAAGAAATAATTCAATAATTTACTCAATAGTAAATTAAGCCATCAGTGAAAGTTTCTATATAAACGATATAAGTGTACTAACATTATTGTGTTCGTAGATATTGATTATTCAATTTAATATATTGAAATTATTATGTATACATCATGTATTACGTTTTCCCGTGAATGCGGAAATATTGCTAATGATATTACTGGTAGGCATTTTGTTGAATTGCTTCGTAATAGAAAATTATTTACACATACAATAAGTGCTTGATTTTGCAATAGTCGCTGACAAAACAGAAACTTTTGAAGGTCGTAACTAAATGAATATATGATGCTTCGTGTCTATTGATTTTTTAAAAATCGGATGAAACTAGAATTCTGATGTATGTATTTGAAAATCACGATTTTTCGAGTAGCAACATTTATAGTATATTCAGTTTCCCGGTTTACGAATAAACTCCTACTGTAAAAGGTATATGTAGCTTGTGCAATGATGGAGAGAGGGTTGAACTAGTGAGTAGACGTATCTATCTACTTAACATTATAATTATTCCGGCACATTTATTGTTTTTGTTTAATTTGTGAAACTCCTTTTTAATTTTTATTTCTTTTATATATTCAATAATATTATTATCTTAATTAATGAAGACTTAGGGAAACTCAATTGATAATCAGCGGCAGAAAAATCATAAAAATATACGGTCACATCTGGCACTCGAACCCAGGACCTACGGCTTTCCGGGCCGCGACGCTACCAAATGAGCTAATGTGTCCCTATCTATATTTAATTGTATCATCCTTCGACTGAAAACTACCAACATTACCTTCATTTTCTTAACGCATATTTTTATTGGCTGCTATCTTTATGTATGTGACCGTATCTTTTTCTGATTTTACGGTTTCTGATTTTCGATTGAGTTTCGTTAAAATTGTCTTCATTAATTAAAATATTACAATTTAAGGTTTAACTAATTAAGTTAAAATTTAAAAAAATATCATTTAATTAATAAAAACAGTTAATTTATAAACGAGTTCTCCTTAATGTAATTATTATTATTACACTTGACAGCTGTTTCGCCTTTTGAAGGTATTATCAAACTGTGGTTAGGCCACTATAGACTTATATAAATATATCGTCTGTATAGATTTATATACCTACATATATCGTCTGTAATTGGCCTAACCTCAGTTTGATAATGCCTTCAATGATAAGCAAAACAGCAGTCTCGCTTAATAATAATCACATAGCAGAACATGTTTATGAATAATCTGTTTATATAAATTTCATAAAAATATTTTGTAATATAAACAAGAAATAAAAATTATAACCGGAGTTTGTGTTGTTCAAAGACCTTTCAATTTCAATGCATCAACTTGCCTTATACCCACAGGAGTAGGCAGAGAGAATATCTCATATTTATAAATGAATCACAAATACTTTTCGCAGTATGTACTGTTGATAGCGTAGAATATTTTAAAATCGAATTTATAAAATATCTTACCTTCCAATTCAACATAACTTCGAAAGCACTTAAAACTTTGCAAAAAAGACAAGCAGAAGCTGATTTATCATTTACAAATAATAAAGTCGACTGTACCGAACTTCCATACCTAATAAAATTAAAAAAACCATAAGACGTAAACGCCATATAGCATTATTCCACACACTTAATTACAAAAAAGCATCCAATTCGCCAAATAAACGTGCTCTTTAAAAATTCAATAATATTTGCCTAAACTCTAACATTGACATTTTCTCGGATTTACTTACTTAAAAGGATGATCATGTCAATAATATAAACTGTTTAATGAGCATACATATCCCTTAACAGATCACCACTTCTCACACTTACAAACATACTCGCACATACACCCACACCTATACACTACGCAGACCACCCTGTAATTAATTACTAATTATACATTCCACAAATAAGACATTACAAAAAAACATATCATAGGTCGCAATATGAAATATTATTTAATATATGTAAATTGTTTGTACCCAATCACTTAACCAATGTACTATTTGTTTCTATAAAAATAACAATAAAAAAATAAAATAAAGTAAATGAAAAAAATAAATAAAACGGATCTCTGCAAACTGCGTTCTGAAACGTAATGTACCCAATTGATTTTTTTAATGCGAGTTCTAACCCTATTCTAATTCTTTTTGTAGACATATACGACCTTCTTTTGCAACACTATTACACGTGTTAGTAATACGATTTACGCTTCACACTATAGACAACAAACAACCGAGGTCATTTCGTCACAAATAATACAAATTATTAAATGATTTAAAAAAATTATCATTGTTTATTTATTGACCAATTTTTTGTCAAACAACTTATCTACTAGTTCTTACCACTTATAGGCACAATTCATTTTAGAACAACATATTTTTTATAACAATTTTTAGACCATCAGTACAAAAATAAAGCAGGTACAAAACTAATATTTTCTGACAGCCAGAATAATAAATAACAAATAAATATTTCTCACAAACAATAACTTCTCGTATATTAGGGACACCCCCAAGCGTACATACATGTATGTACATATCAGATTTTTACATTTAAAAAATACGCCAATCATTTTTTTCTGCCCTACTTTTATAATATCACATTAACATATTTATAAATATTTTAAATTGTTATTATTATAAGCATAATAAAATAAATAAGATTTTTTCTTCACCTTTTTATCGTCCTGTTTAAAAAAATCGCAATCAAATAAAAAAACTTAAACACTTCACTATAAACTTTTCACTAAATCACTGAAAACTATGATTTAAAAAAGCAACTGTATTATAAATTAAACTTCACTTAAGTAACCGAAAAACTCATTTTATATCAACTTTAAAATCACAAACTATCAAATATTGTTCTTTTAATTTAAGTTGCTTAAAATTTTGTTATATTTTTCGATTATCACTTTCAAGTTTTCCTGGGTGGGTTACACAGGTCTTTCCTGAATTGATTATTCAGTTATTATTATTGCGAATGGAATATTACACTCCCCGAGTGGAATATTGAGTTTCTCAAGTCGATTATTGGTTTTTAACGAGTGGATTATAGAGTTCCCCGAGCGAGTAGAACAGGTTCTGAGCGACTCCAAGTGCGTAGAGAGAACCTTCTCCGAGTGGGGTTGGATTGGCACTGCCACCAGTGCTAACTCCTTCTGGTATTCTGCGCTTCAGACGTCGCAACGCCCAAGTCGGTCAAGGCTTTTGCGATTTCGCAAAGCACACAAGCCAAGACGGTAAAACCCGACGCGAACTAACTGAGAAACGATAAGACTACCAAACTCGACGACCTAAGATTGACATAATATTCTATGACCAACGGACAGCCACAGTCGTCAAATGAGACACAATTGAATAGTACCAATCTAGACATGTTAAAATAACACAACACTTCGCCCCTTCATGGCTATGGCACTTCTGTGCATTCGCTGACTGGCTGAATAAATTCAGCATTACAATTTGATCTAACTCTCTTCCACAATACTTCATCTCAAGTCATTTCCTCATTGCTGACGATCGTGTATCCCACTCCAATTTTCATGGTGGATAAGGCTCCCACACTCCTCGCGATCCTGCGCGGCATGGAGAGCCAAGGATCACACGCCAGTGATATTGGGTGACATTCTTCTGCTTCTTCTATCTTCCACTTTGCCAGTGATTATGAGTTTCTCCAAGTTGGAGTCCTCAGTTTAGCGAACAACGTGTCCAAAGTAAGTTAAGATACTTTGTAGGCAGATAGTTGAAAGTATATTGTGGATGCCCAGCTCTTCCAGATGGTGCATCTGGCTGCCCATAGAACCCTGAGCATTTTTCACCAGCACCAAATTTCCATGTTTCCACATAATACAAAGAAGCAAACATGACAATTTTGAGTGAGCCGTTTAGTAAATAATATCACCTCAATGGCGCTGATTTTTGACGCATTTGTTAGGTAAAATTAATAAAACCTTTTTTAATTTTTTTTTTATAAGTTTCAATAGCAAAGTTTGTACATTGTGTAGGCATAAAGTATAATATAAGTCCTCCTCACTAGGGTTTCCTGTTCTGAGGCGGCCTGTATTTTTTTTAAACCTTTGTATTTAGTTTTGAGTTGTCTTTACATCGTCTTCATAATGTTTGTAAGTTGATTATTACTTTGATCTCTCAGCCATGTTTTGACTTTTGTTTTAAATATACTCATTTCCTTTATTTTTTTGGTTTGATTTGGTAGAGCATTGAACAATTTCATAGCATAATTTCATGATTAATTTGTCATAAACACTGAATCACATCAACAAAATACAACACTATTGCAATATTGTTGAATTCACCGAACCAAATACTAGATAATAATATGACACAAAAATTTCAACGATGTTGATACAATTCACCACGGTAAATTCCATTAGTACAATTGTATTTCACTTTTTCCAAAACCATGTTACAAATTCCTTTCTATGAAGCATACAAAAACTTGTGTTGCAGTTACAAAGCGCATAGAAAAATACATATGTATTCAAAATAATCTTGTATATTCAAAAGTTGATGAGATTTGACACAAAGTGATGTTGTGATTGAGTCTGTTGGTGCAAGTCATCGGCAGTTAAATGTTGTATAAAAATTTCGTAAATAACAACTTGATATGTTTGCACTCGCAAAGAATTATGATTTATTATCGAATATGTGGAAAGTTACGCGGGTTGCAGATGTAATACGAAAAGATACGTGGATAATTGTGAAGTGAGTGAATTTTTCGTCTTTGTGTGTTTTAGTGTCTGAAATGGTGTAAAGTGGTTTGTTTACTTACAAAGTGGCGTCATATAAAAATGGAAAAGTGGTTTTTTACACACTTATTAGTGTTATTACCCGTGGTAAAGTGACTCAACGAATTTTCCTTTATATGTAACTATTGATAGAATGATGGAAACCGAACAATATATCATTGTTACAGAAGGTGCTTAGTAGAAAAAAACCCATCAATTTTTTTTATTGAAAATCAATTGCTATGTTTTTTTTGTTTTTTTGACTTTTTTTTTGATACATACATTTACAGGTAGATACAATTATTGGGGACAACATAGTTCTACTGTATTATGAGACTGGAGGTGGTACAAAGTGGAAGGAGATAGAGTAGTGGAAATTTGAAAGTACCTAAAATTCGATGTCGAAAATTGTTAATATTGTGAAACAATTTGCTTACCCAAAGAGATTATTTAAACATGATGTTATCGTTTTTAGATCAACGTACGAGTTTTTTTAGATCACCATAAAATTCAGAAGACTAGAGTCACTAACTAACTAACTCTCCATCACGTCGTTTCTCCACAGGAGTAGGCAGAGAGGGCGAACCGCCAAACAACTCGGTCTTGGCACACACTCTTTTCCTCATTAACATTCATACATCGTCTCATACATACTCTTCTACTATTCTGTATCTTGACATGGCCCGACTCAAGTATCTGATTCTATTGACCGTGCTAAGTCTTCCTCAGGCGTCCCCGACTTCTTCTACCGTTCACATTTTTGTCATATATTCTCCTTACACACATTTCAGCGTTCATTCGCTCTACATGTCCAAACCATCTGAGGGTCCCTTTCTTAATCTCCAGACTATAATATATTTTTTAAAATAATTAAATCAGCGTAATATTAATATGAGATTTTAGATAAGTTTTTATGTTAACTGTTTAAAATGACATAAATTATCGAGGTCTACATGTTTCTGGTATTAAATTTTAACCGTCAATTGCTTCTCCGTTATCGGGATCAGAATTGAGGACGGACATTCGCGGTAGAAACATTTTGAATCTTAATATATATAAAACAAAGTGTATTAGTTACACCATTTATAACTCAAGAACGGCTCGACCGATTTTTATGATCTTTGATTTGTTAGATTTGTCTCCGTCCCGATTAACAGAATAACTATTAAAACATCCGAAAAAATCAAGGGAAAAATAATTATGAAGAAAATTGATTTTTTCATATATTTTGTATGGAACGGCTTTTCAAATAATGTGCATTGGTCGACATAATTTGAAACAATTCGAACTGTCAATGGTGTATAGTTCCGAACATTTCGTGCTTAGTCAACAGCTCAATTTCATTTTTTGAACTTAGAGTATTTATTTTAACTTAATAAAAACTTAATTTATTTCAGCTAATAAATTAAACGCAACATTCATTGATTCTGAGGCGGTACGAAGTTTGCCGGGTCAGCAATCATTTGTCAAATCCATTGTACGTAAAATGTTTACAAAGCAATGCAATACTATCGATCGTCCAGTTGAACAGTCAGACATTTTCAAATACTAAGTTTTTAGATAATCAGGAAAGTAATATTCGAATGCTCACCATAAATCAAATATTATTTACATATATCTATGTTTTACATATTAAATATGCTCTAATATAACATCTGGAGGCTTATTGGTCCGGTACATTAGTATGACATTTTGAAATATCCTACTAGTGACCAAGAAAGTGTTTAATAAGCTACAAAAAAAACAGATAACAATTTTGTCAGCAAAAAAGCCAGTAATAATTTTGTGAGCTACGTAGAACATCCTCACATTGATTGTAATAACACCGCTTCAATTTCCATCGTTATGCATTACAAGTAAAGACTAGATAAAGACACATACAAACTTAAGCAATTTAAAACACAAAATATCATCTAGCAGTGACCTAGGCGTCATCATCTGTAAACAGATTACCATAATTCGGCCATGAAAAGGCATGTCAGCAAAACGTAGGTACTCGGCTACATACAATAAAAAATAGGTCCAATATCAACGTTCAAACAATTTTTAATGTGCTTCTCGGTAGAAATTACTGCAGATAAAACTAAAATAATATAATTTACATATTAACCCTTTTATAAGAAGCTATTAACATTTTTTCAAGTTAAAACAATTACTTCCTGCTTATTCAAATGACAAACAAAGGAAAAGAAGAAAAAAAATATCGTTGTGCAAAATGATTTATCTGCTGACGCGATTATTTTGTCTTTTTGTACTTCCTATGGGTCAAGGCTAAATTTATTTTTGTCTTTTTTTAAGTTCAGTGTATTTTACATTGATAAAAATTCAGGATTGTTTGTTTAAATGTAAAAATCTGATCCATTAAAAAAAATGTTTCAGTATCTCAATGTATATATATTTGCTGGCATATGACGCATAAACTCATTTTTTTCAGACAGTCGTATCCATAAAGCAAAAAACCTTTACCTCCACCTTCACAACCCGCTACATTGTAAATAACTAATTGTGTAAAAATGTAAGCAAATTCTCATTTGTACCTTCGCTTCTGTAAATGTAATTTCATACAAATTCTCCGGTCCTAAAGAGTCCTTAATTCTTAAGTCTTTTAAAATATTTTTTTTACTCTGTTTTAGGTACTAATGAGTTTGGAGATCGTGCATTCGATGTATCTGGGCCTAAGGCTTGGAACAAAATCCCCCCGGAACTAAAATGCAAAACAAGCCCAACAGAATTTAGGTCAAAACTAAAAACCTACTTATTTAGGCTCTCATACCCTTAAATTAATTAAATCTATGTGTATCGTGTATTGCCTATAATTTATCTTAATCTATTTTCTTTTAAGGTTAACATCATTCGAAGCCTTCACAGCAATCCGTCAAACGAGGGACTTTATTTTAGAAAATATATATTCTAATCAAATTCTTGTACTACTGAACCGCCCATCAATTAACTTTGCTTTTCCCAAACACGTTCATTAAATAACATATGATATATTAGTATTAAAATATATACCAGGATTAAATAATGACCTTTCCAAGAACATGTGTTCGCTATTATGTCATCTGTATCTAAATAAACATCTTTTAACTTTAATCTCAAGTGATCTACCAGGTAAGTATGGTCCTGTACATTTCCATAATAAAAAACATTAAAAAATCATTTTGTTTTTATGAGTTTTACTTTCCGTGTAGAAGAATACAAAAAATGTTAAATCATGCAATGTTCAGTCTTTTTATATAGTGTCCTTCGCGTGCAAAGTCGTATCTCCTCCAAGCACAAACTTTCTAATTAAAGTATATAGCCTAAGAAGAATTTATGATAAATTGTACAGGCACTACAGATCCCTTGAAGTACACAAACGGTGATTTACAAGTTATCCAATTATTATTATAATGCGCTCTATTTTAGATTTCTTTCAACATTTCCAAAGTGACCATTGAAGGAGCACCTTCAAACAAAGACGGCATTTTTTCCACATGTCTTTCATATCCCAAAGATTGCAATCCCTCAATTCGGAATGTATGAACCAACGTAACAATATTAAGTAATAAACGTGACATAGCCCGCACGAAATACACGCAGCCAAATTAAGCCACAAGTGGTAATGAAATCAGATGTTACAGAATGAATGTTTAGTATGACTTCAATGGTCGCATGTCAGTAGCACAAGGACTGTGTGACGATGGCAATCATTATTCTTATTATTATTATTGCTGGGTCCAGAGCAAAAGTCAAGATCAAAGATTCAACAGAGATAATATAAAAATGCTGTATCTAATGCTACAAAGATTCCCGTGATTCGTCTTTATGTCTCAGGTTTTGCAGCAAGTAGTTTAGTGCGTGTTAGTTTGGTTTCGTCATCAAAATCATCGCAATGTTTTCAGGGGAACTTTGTTTAATTTGAGAAGTCCAAACATTTTGTTCGTCATACCTGCGTCATTCTTAGTTTTGTGACGATTTGATGACCTTAGTGATATTGAATAGATCGTTGATTTGAAAAGAGGTCGCGTTTTAAACCCGTTGTAAAGCAACAAAATCTACTTCATTTTTAGGCAGGTTTTGTGCATAATATAGTAAATTTGATTTTTGTTTAAGAGCAGAAAAGGTCTCCGTGGACGAGGGATCAATTTTCGGCGTGGGCAAATAATTTTTATATGATCAATTTGTGTTATTTCACAATTAATTAAATAATATATAGTATATTTGCGTCACGTTCCAGAGTGGAAGATACTCTCGGTATCGCCCTGGTGTAAGACCACACGGAGAAAAATGTTATTCTAAAATACGAACATAATTCGTAAAACGGTTAAAAACGGGACTGAAGTTCTTACGAACAAATTAACAGGTTTCAATGTTTATTGTCGTGAAAATGTAAGAATAAATCATTATTATTAATTATTAGAACAAATTTCGTACGTATACATTGTTGGTACAACGAATTTTGTCATTGTGTCTTCATGTTGTATTATCAGGGCAACTAGATAAAACATCTCTGAACGAATGTTCTATAAATATGGCCTGATAAATTATCGTGAGGGTCAAAATCGATTTTTCTCCGTGCACCATTAAGAATTGAAACTTTGCTTGAAATGGCTTTAACCATGTTTGACGACCAGAAATTAATATCCGGATACTTCTCCACCTTCCTCTCCCCCATCTTTTTCCCCTCCCCGCTACCCGCAGTCCACAGCATAACCCAATTGGGGATGCCATAGTCTCACTGGCTCCAAACGCGAGCGGTTGATACTCTTGTACGGTATTCACATAAAAAAGAAACGATCTAAAAAGATCCCACCATTTAGATTCAATACCTTTTTTTCTAGATACGTCTTGAAAGTAGATTTGGATAGCCAGGAAGGTTTTAACCCATTGGCGTCGAACCCTGAACTGCCGGGAATTATATATCCACATGTGAAGTTTAAAACTATCGTGAAGTAATACTGAAAATAAAGCGAATAAAAGGAGCAGTGTAGAATTATGGACATGATTCGAATCAATCAGATTTTTTCCAATTTAAATCCTTTCCATGGTGACAGATACAATTACCATTAAATTATAATTTTTTCGTGCCAAGGTTTTCTAGTTTTATATCCTTTAGTTCAATGGCAGCGACCGGCTGGTCGATCGTACGCCAATTATCCAAAAGGTTAGCCAGTTCAGCGAATAGATCTGAATTCCATGTTTCCTTCCCACTCTTCCTAACTCCTCTCGTTTCACTTGAAATATGGCAAATTCATTCAATGGCACTAGAGTCACAATGTAAACAGCAACTATTGTTTTCTTGTGTAAAGACAAAGAATAAAATAAGTTACAAATTCTCTAAAATATAAAGAGAAATGAGAATAATACTTAACTGCGAAATAGGTTTTAAAATTAAATAAAATGTTAAAGAAGTTGAACTGGTTAACAGTGAAACAGATTCTGAGCTTGAATGCAATTACATTCAATGGGAGATGTAATGAAATCAATAATATGTACGCAAAACAATTTATTTTACGATGAACCTACTAAAACTACCCCAAATGATAAGTTCAAAATCGATGGTAAGAACCACTTCAACCAAGATGAAATTTAGTTAGTAATTTGTTATTTTAAATGTACTAGTAAACTAAAATAAAAAAATACACAACTATTTTCCTTCGCGATGTTTATAGGAAGAACGCTTTAAGAATTTTTGCATGTATTTTCAAGCAGGAAATGAACAAGACTACAAACTAGAAGAGGAAATGATAGAAGATAAATTCATAAAAAGGCAAATAACGTAATAATGCTGATGTGTATCGAAAAAAATACCTTAAATAACTTAATACTCCATTCTTTATGATATCAATCAGATCTATCAGGTAGTCCAATATTAGGTCTATTTCCAATAAACCATTAAAAATTTCTCAGTCTCTTTCCATATATTATTATAACCTGTTAGTCTGCATAATTGTTTATCGGTTTTTTTCCCATTTCCTTTGCACATGTATCCTATAATGTAAATGTATCCTCACTGTTTGTTATATTTTTATCTTATTGTCTCTCTCTGTATTTATATACAGGTGTCCGGGCATAAATTGCATTAACTTCGGGACGTGATTCTACATGATGGTAGAAGTAAAAAAGATTAACAACTTTTACCGAAATTCCAACTTTTTTTTCCCATACAAAAAGACGTTTCTATTAAAAATTGTTAGGGTAAGATACAAACTTACCGATAAATTTGCTGTGCGCCCGCCCGCGACGTTGGATTGTTGTGAGTCACCCGTATCATAACAGCGTAAAATAGTACCTAGTGCTGGCCGCATACGACGGACTGATTTTATCGTTTTACCTAAAAAGTACCCCTAAAAGTTGGAATTTCGAAAAAAGTTATTTATCATTTTTACTCTTATTATCTTGTGGAATCACCCCCCGAAGTTAATGCACTTTACTCCCGGACACCCTGTATAAGTACACAATGTATTTCTTTTTTAGTATTAAATTATACCCTGATGATACTCGAGCAAAGCTAAACCGGTCGATAAACAAATTAATTAAAACTCGTGGTTTTACAATTAATCAGTTTATTATTTTTATTAAATAATATGTCAAACCACAAAGTGATTTCTTTCCACAATAAAAAAACCTTAATGTTTATAACGTGTAAAGAGGCAAAATAAAAAGTCACCAAACACGTTTAAAGCCGTTTCAAGCAATATTCCAATTATGAATGGTGGTCATTCACCAGGGCGGTACTGAGAGTATCTTCCACTCTTGTCACACCCCATTTTTAATTTCTGTACGTATTTCTAATTCATAATATTCAAATACCACTCCCGTCAACATTATATTTACTTCTTCTATGTGTGATACAATTTTCGACTGATTAAATTCTTCAAAGTTCAAAGATCAACCTCCTACACGTATCAGTAAGCATATAATTAATCGAAATAATATAATAACATAAGTCCGTCTTCAACAAAAAATCAAGCCGGAAATTAACAATTCATTTGATAATATAAAAACAGGCCTCTTTTCGGATTCATAAAAAGTGGTCCTTCGAGCCGGATCAAAAACTTATTATTGAACTATCGGTCCAAAATGTTGATCCCATGATGAATTCTATCTATAAGGGTCAGTCAAAAAGTTATGCCTCGTTTTAATTGTCAATAAATTAAAATCCAATTACACAGATAGAAAACCCACACTATCGACGATTAATTTGTTATTTTTCAATATAATCTCCATCCATTTGGTCTATCTTTTAACAAAGGAATATATTCCAGTGTGGAATATAGCACAGTCCTACTTCCTATATAAGCCATTGAAGGACGGACTTTTTACGGCCTTAGCATTTTCAAAGTGAATCTCACGATGAGCTTCACATCACACTGCCTTTATTGAGGGAGATAATGCGTCACAATTCATCTGTAGTTATCCGGCGGTCACCCCAAATGATGTCATCGACTCGCTGAATGTTGCGTGGAGTCACTGCGGTCAACTGTCTAACTTTTCTCAGCTTTTCGTCAGCCAATGGCGTTTTTCCTTCAGATTCATTACAGCGACGAACCCACTATCTAACAGACCTGACATCCACTGTTGCATCAACGTACACATTTTTTAGTTTTTCATGATTGCGAATGGGCGTTTCATCCTCTGTATTCAAGAATTCAATCACAAAACGCTATCTAATAAGAACATTTTGCAAGCGACTGCCACCCGTTGATCCAGAAAGTTACTACAGTAGTAGATTGTAGAAGAAGGATGAAGGAATATTGCCAAATTAAAAAATTTCACATAACTAACTCAATTTAAATAGAAAAAAATAGATGCATTAGTTTTTGATTCACCCTTGTAATATTACTTTCGAAAATGAACTTATACACGTTTTTGTATTTGATTTTATTTTGCGTCGTGATAATGGTTTCGTGTGTTAACAATTTCATGATAGGTTAACTAAAGTTGACTTATATCTACTGACTATCTTTGATTTGTGTTATACATGTTTATTATTTATGCAGAGTGTTTTATGCTTATACCGCGAAGCTTCAGGGTCTTATTTACAAGTGTCTAACAAAAAAGATCTGGTGGAGTTGTATGAAGAGAATCATTTTTTTCTGTCGACGTTTAGAAATATTTTAACCTGAGATTTTAACATTAATGGAATTTAAGAAGCCATATCACAATCATATTAATCAAATACTGCTGTACTCAAATTGTTAATACCGTGTTTTGTCAAAACTAGTTTCACTAAAAAGTTTAATCTGAGATTTAAACAAAATCATTTAGTTGAATGTAAATAACATATTTATAACATGGTGCCTTGTCACTTTGTGCATGTGGTTTAGAGCTGAACTTAACTCAAACAACCTAGACAAAAAAAATCGGTGCAAATTTCAGGATACTAAAGCTCACTGTTCGTGAGTTTTTTAAAAGTGAAAGTTTACTTTTTTAAGTGAAAGTTTACTTTTTAAAGTGAAAGTTAACTTTTTTAAGTGAAAGTTAACTTTTTAAAAGTTTTTACAAAAACCTTAAATTTTAATATTTAATTAATGAAGTCAAAATAAGAGACTCTCAATCGAAAATTTGAAAAATCAGAAAAAATAGGTCACATCGTAGAATCGAACCCAGGACCTTAGAATTGCTGGGCGGTGCTCTACAACTGAGCTATTGGGACCCTAATTTAACTTATTATATTTACAATAAGTTAACTATGACCGAAGGGGATAGGGTCCCATTAGCTCAGTGGTAGAGCACCACCCTGGCACGGATAAGGTGCTGAGTTCGATTCCTAGATGTGACCCGTGTTTTTTCTGATTTTTCAGTTTGAAATTTTCTATTGAGTCTCTAATATTGTCTTCATTAAGTGAAAAGTTTACGTTTAGCTAGTTTTTTTAGACAATGCAAGTGGTTAAAACTGTGTTAAAATCAGTGTTTATTCATTTTTAACTTTTCCTCAAGCTTTGACTTCCTTTATTTTATTTCTAACAATTCTTCACGACAAATGAACAGATTAAGTGTCTAAGTAGTGAATGGAAAAGGTGCGAGGGGGGGGGGGGTGGCAGGAGGGGGGTTTCTCACTATAATAATAATATGAATAATGGTCTTCGCTCTGCGTGGTTGAACGATCTCAAAGTGCAAGGTGACGAATATAATTAGCATTGGTTTGTCGAGTCATAGATTAATGTTAATAAGTATTACTTGATCTCTTGTGCACTCGCATTTAAATTACATTTTATTGCAACACCTGTGATTACCCGATATATCTTTTTAAAAAACCATTCGTTTGAATTTAAAAAATATTATTTCCTTCTAGGGATAGTCATAGAGGCGCTAATATCTCGACTAAACGTTTTCCATTCAGACCGGATTCTGTAGTTTCCGATTGTTCGGTATTACGAGGTCAAATTGGACTAGCTAGAGTAAGTAGAGCCTTCAATAAAGCTAAAAGTAAAATTGAATAATACACAATCCTTACTATTTTCAGTACATAAAATGAATTTATGCCGTCGTTCTTGCGATAGTTAGTGTAATGTTCAGCATAGTTGCTCTCCGAGCAGTTGATCGTGGTTTATTTCTTTGCAATGAAATAATAAAAAAATCGAATATGTACAATTTTAAAGATACTTTTAGTTTTAAGATGCTTTTTTTTCAAATTTTATTCATCGCAATTTTTTACGGGTGTAAGTACATAGATAAAAATACATCATTGTGATATTTTTACAAATTAAAAAGAACACTTATTATATAAGACAACACTTATCAAAATATCACCTCAAAATAATACACAGAATGCTCTTAAAATTTCTTCTACGATATTGTCCCACTAATGATGAGAATTTTTAATTAGTTTATCCAGTTTGCATAAAATTAGGAACATGTGGTTATAACCTTTTTCCAATAACCTCTATCAAATTCCAGTCATGCAAATTCGCACGTAGGTTCATTTGGTTTATTTAGTATTTAAATCGATTTGAAATCAGGTTTCTAACTTAACTTGAATATCAGAGGTCCAGTTAAAGATTGTTGACCCAAAGGTCCTCCAATACGATCGAAATTTGGACATCATACATACCTCGGTTTCGTCGATTATCTAAATAAATTAATAATTTAACCTTTTTAATACCAGAGTTCTTCCTGAGAAACATGAAGAAAAAATCCATATCTCTTGATTTTGTGAAATAAATAGCTCCGTATTTTGCCTATCGTTGTGAAAGATATTCCTAGATATTCGTCCTAAGATATTCATCCTAAGATATTCGTCCTAAGATAATCATCCTGGGATATTCATCCTAAGATATTCGTCTATTTTTTTCTGCCAGGATGCAATCTTTCTTCCAACCAAAAATACTGTAAATATAACGAAAGATACCATTTTGGCAGTTTTGCTAGGACTGGAGAGACCGTTATTATTCTTACGTATTTTATGCTATTTTTTTACTTATGCATGGTACACTAAAATAATTTTTATTTTTAATAAAACAATTGTTTGTGTGAAAGATTTTTTTTTTTACTACTTAGAAAAAATCTAAATTAGTAAGCAAAAAAAAAATGAATTAAACACCAAACTAGACATAGATAACTTATTTTCGTTATTTATTTTTGGGGTGTTATTTTTAAGATACCGAGATATACACAGATTTACAATGGACACTGTAACACTGTCCAAAATATTGGATAAAGAAGGAGGTAGCGCACCACGGCATAACACCCCAAAAATAAATAACGAAAATACTTTTGGCCGTGGAAATTTAAAATCATATCTATGCTGAATTTAAATTGTTATCGAAGGTGTTATCAAGCATAAAATATAATCTATATGTGGAAATAAAAGTGCGTTGATGAAGGAGTTAAAGTTCGACGAACTTAAAAGGATTCTTTGCTAACATAATCATTAGCAATGGTAAGAAAAATCTGTATTAAAAAATAAATAAAAAATTAAACAAAAAATTTCTGAAAGTTTAATTTGATGACTGACATTCATAGTATCCATCTTATTATATTATTGAGCATTGGTAAATGTTTAATATGATTTTATTTAAAAAAAAAACTCTTTAGAATTTGATGAGTCATTAAGCCTTCAAATTGAGTTCGTTGAAGTAGTGATTCAGAGATTATTTTGTGAAATAACGATTCAGAAGTGTCAGAAATTGTTATATTCACAATGCCACAAATATTGGTAGCAAATACTAGAGCTTGAAGAATGCTTTTGGAAAGGATATAATGTTTAGTGACTGCTTAAATTTTAGAGTTTTACCACAAATTTTAAGTGAATAGTTAAAAGATCTAAATAATGAAGTTTTACTACAATTTTAAAATCAGTCATCCCGTGTGAAGGCTTTTTTTTTTTTTAGCTTTTTTGGGAATTTATTTTTTTTGAACTAAATAAACCGCAAAGTACCAGCACTCCGTTGTGGCTAGCTTTGCTTCTTTGGACAGTGTTTTGTTGGCGCCAACGGCATTCAGTCCTCCATTTGATGGATGGACATTCAGGGATGGTCCGATGCTCTGTAGGCAACCCGCTTGCACAGCGCGGGTATAAACTGTACGACCTGAAGTTTAAGTTTAGACTCACGGAATTCAATACTTCGTTTGTGTGAAAGCACTATGAAACCAATACATGATTTTACTTCAATGGTAAGCCAGAGATTTATTATCCTTCATTTATCTTCTTTCAAAACCTCTATCAGCCTTCCCATCTCGCGTAATCATACTTCGCAAATAGACAAACTCATCCGCCTGCTCCAAGTATTCATCATTCACAACTATATTACACACTGTTTTCGAGAGTAATATTATATTATTAGGTCATTACATAGGTCATAGTGATGAAAAGTGGATCTTGTACGGTAATCGGAAGCGCTCATCGCAATAGCTGAACCCTGCCGAACCAGCAAAACCATGCCCCAAGCGAAAATTGACTCCAAAAAAGTTACTTGTGAGCGTTTGGTGACGCAAAGAAAAAAACAATTAAGGAAAAAAAAAAGGAATTATAATTTTCAAAACACAAATACATGAGTAAATAGCTGTATAAATTTTGAATTTGGAATTCCTAACCAAAGAGAAGATATTTGAGATCAAATTCGGCAAAACACCAATTTCATATGTAATGACCTAATATTTATGGGTCTAATCTTATTTACAATTAAAACAAACTTTCACCTATTAGTTAAAATATAATAAATGAATAATGAAACTAAAAACCTAAATAGGTTTATCAAGTTGATTGGGCTAATAATTAAGCTGTTTAAATAAATTGGTGTTAATCCTTATATTTTTGAGGTTATGTTAAAGTACAGTGTACTAGAAATACAATTTTAATTACGGAACTAGATGGGAACTACCGTTTTGGTCCATTTAATGGTTTATTCTAAGAACTAACGTAGTTATCTACTTTCTCTGTCAATCACTGACCTCAATAGTAATAGAATTAAACATTTATAATTTTCGTTTTATTTTTTTCTTATCTTTTATTTTAACATTAACTACACCGGGCTGCGTGGTCGAAGATTAAGGCTCTCTACTCCCAATCCGAAGGACGCGGGTTTGAAAATAAATTTTATTTGATTAATTTATGTTATTTCACAATTAATTAAATAAAAATAATATTTAGTATATTTGCGGCACGTTCAGAGTAGAGAAGATACTCTAGGTCAATATTTTTTTTTATATAAACCGCACAAGAGTCCTAACTGCTCCCGTCTGGAGCTAGTGAGACTATTGCATCCCCAATATTGGTATGTTATGAGGCTGAAGGTAGTGAGGAGGGGAAGGTGACAGAGAAGAGGAAGGTGGGGAAGTACCTGGCTATTCAGATCTGGTCACTAAACATGACTAAAGCCATTTCAAGCAACGTTTCAATTCTGAATCACCAGGCAGTTACTAAGAGTACGTTCCACTCTGGAACGTGCCGTAAATATGCCTACTAATTACTATAAATTATTTGTGAAATAATACAAATTAATAAAATAAAATTTTACTTTCATTTTAAATTTTATTTTGCTTGCCGGGTTTGAACCCGCGACCTTCAGATCGGCAGTCGAGAGCCTTGTCCCTCGACAACGCAGGTTGTCAAAATGTATGCAGTATTATATGAATAACATAAATTATAAAAGAATGAGGCACGAAATTGTTGAAGAAATGACTGCGTTATGAGTCATAAGCCAAAAAAACCATAAAATTGAGCACCGAAGCGTGTAAAATCCGTCTTGGTAAAGATATTTAGGCAAAAATCATTCTTATTTATTTAGCCTAGATTGGAGGTCAAAGGAAATATTAATATTATGTTTAGAGTTATGGGTAAACTGAAGGTGACTGTTGGTGAGTGTTGAATAGTCCTATTCGCAATATTTAACTTTATTTTCTACCTGTATTTCATGCGTAAATTCATCTACATTCATTCAGTCTATGGACTCTTTTACTTTTAATTCGTCTGTGTTTCAATTTATCTTCATTTTTATACAATAAATTTTCTTTATATCATTTTGTCAATGCTTTTACAAGAAGCTAAGGTGTCAAGTCATGAATACTTTTGTGAAAATTCAATAATTCAATTTCTAAAAGCCTTACAGCCAGCATGTAAAATAATCTCACTTTTATTGCAAGTTTATCTCACCCCCTAGAACACTCTAGTAACTTCTCATCGTTCCCTAGAACTTTAGAATTTTGATCGCAGTGTAGATTTTCAAAAAAACCAGGACAATGGCAGATCGCTAACGTACAAACAACAATTGTTATCGAATATAATAAGGACACTTAATCATCGTGAACTGTCAATTATTCGTTAGCGATCTGCAGTAATGCTGGAGAAAGATGAGAAGTTAACGAAAGTTATTCCATCAGTCCTTATCGATCGAGTGTGCTAGGCTGAACATATATCCCTTCACCTCCCTTCTCAATCGCATTTCCCTTCCCAACGCTGACTTATTCCCCTCCCTCTTAGGTAGGTACCTCCAACTAGCCACCACCATAGTTGATGTTCTCTCTCCCTCTTCTACTTTTTATTTAAATACTCTGTATCGTCAAATAAGTCTGGCTGGAGAGGTCTAAATCGAGTCTCCTTCAACCAATCTCTCTTGATCCGGCTCGCATAGCAGTAGGTGGGCAAACGCATTCACCGTCAAGATCCAGAGAAACCTCACCCCGTGAACCCGGGAACCCCTGCTAAGTCACCAAACGTAGCGAACCACTTGGGGTGACCTATGGCAGGGGTGTTAATTATCCAATATGTGCTTCCCGGGGCGGCGGTACCCATGCCCGCCTCCCAAATTGGAGATTGCTGTATTTTTCAATTAAAACGATAGTAAAGTTATTTTATGTCATTATTATGATTAGTATACCCACAAAGTGTTTGTTTCATGTGAAAAATGAAAAAAAATTTACGCTTTTAGATCTGGGTGTCGCGATGAATACGTTTTAATATTATGGACTATAAAAAAGACTGAACTGTATTAAGAAACATAGATAAATAAATTATTATTGTTCTTCGACGCAATCACCGAGTCGCTTACGATTATTTAAAACCGAATTAAAATTCAGACCGCGAACTAGTTCAAGGTTTTGAAGCATCTCTCCTAGACGCACAACACAATAAGCGACCATCGCAAACCGACCCATAAAGATTGAAATTTAATATCATTGTAAATGTTGTCGCATTGTTTTATTTTGTAATGATGATCATTGTACGCAATCAACCAATCATCGTCATCAGAGCTAAAGGAACTGGAGTATTCTGCTATTTCACACATTTCTACTAGGGTCAGTCAAAAAGTAATGCCTCCTATTTTTTCTCCTTTTAATTGTCAGGAAAATAAAAAGCAATGGAAACCTTTCTGACCCGTCCGCGTACTTGCATTTTTCCACGGAGCTGCTGCCGTAATATTCACACTTATCACTCGCTCGCATGCGTTTTGCAAACGGAAGTGGCGCCATCAGGTAAAATACTTTTAAAGCTTTCGTAGCTATTAATACGGTAATGTCCGTACGGTTCAAATTAAGGAACCCGACTCCGAGTAAATCTCGGACGCGACACTTTTATTGATTATTATTCACGGTCTTAATGTAAGAATATCTAGGTACTATTATATATCTACCTATTAAATATAAGTATTCTGTAGTTCAATGTTAATAGAAGTTAGTTTTGCAAAAGGGTGATGCCTTATAAATAGTCACCAACACTTAAACTGGGCGAAGCAGAACGAAAAACTGCCAGCAGGGCCTAGCAGCTTTTTTATTGCTAGTTTACGATTAATTTGTCACTTTTCAATATAATCTCCGTCCATTTTTACAGTTTTTTTTTACATCTTTTAACAATTACATGTTTTGCAGTGTGGTAAAAAGAACAGCCATGCTTCCTGTATGAGAAATTGCCGCACGGACGTTTTCACGACCTCCGCATTTTCAAAGTGAATCTCACAAGGAGCTTCACATCACACTACCTTTTCTGAGGGAATGCGTCATAATTCATATGTAGTTATTCGGCGGTCTGTTGCACGGAGTCACTGCAGTCAACTGCCTTAAGCTTCGTTACCGCGACGAACCTATTATCTAACAGTGCTGACATCCACGAATGCATTACCATATACATTTTTCAGTCTTTCATGGATGCAAATGTGCGTTTCACCTTCTGAATTAAATAATTCATTCACAGAATGCTGTCTAATATGAACATGCATGTCTGCCATTTGCTAGCGACTGCTGTGCTGCCACCTGTTGATGCAGAAAGTTACTAATGCAGTAGATTGTAGAAGAAGGTTGGAGGAATGGCGCCAAATTCAAAAATTTCACTTAACTAACTTAATTTAAGAAAAAAAATAAGAGGCATTCGTTTTTGACTGACCATCGTAGATAAAATAAAATATTAATTTATGTAAAAAAATATATATTTATTTAGTCATCAAAAAATTTAAAAATTGACTTTGAACTTACGACAAATACAGAAACATAATATTTGAAGCATTAGATTTCAATAAAAACCCTATCCCCTTTCGGCTTCGAGTCTGTTTGTTGGAAGGAAAATATTTCCTATGTTATTGTTGTTATTATGCTTTATAATATAACTTAAATAAATGACATATTTCTGAAAGTAATAGAAAACTAAAAAAATGCTTTTGAAAGGTGATAAAATACGTAAACAAATTTTATAATTTGAAACAAACATAATTTTTGAAAAATAAAAATTATGTATTTAAACATTAACGTTATTGTCGACTCACATTTTGTCATTTCATGTAAAAATAATTAATTAAAAATTTACAAAGTTTTTAAGCTAATAATATTTATTAAATTTTTTTATATATATATTTACTTAATTCTCCAGTTTATATATTGATGGTATAAAGTAAATACATGACATAATTAAATCATTATAAACAGAGTGCTATCGTAAATTAGATCGAAAAAACGATTCATATTGAGAAATCTGGGTCCCTAATTAAGAATTCTACGAACGTGTATTTTGCGGTTCGGTCTCTTACGAAACTAACCACAAGCAGCGAGAATATTATGTTTTATGGGCGCTCTGTATATTGGGCCATCAAGTAACATAAATTATTATCGAACTCATCTCTTCAGGAAATTTAATCCATACATTCTGATTTCAAAATTACCCGCTGTACTAATTTCACGACGACAGAGTTCATTGATTTTAAAGTTTAATGTACACTTTAATACTTGACAAATATGACTTAGAAGAAAATACACTTGAAAGCCGAAAAAAATATCTTTGCCTAAAAACTCTATACAGAAAGGTTGTATAAAATTCATGACGACAGACCTCGAGAGCTTCAGGATTTTTTTCTTTTAAGATAACGAAGATATTTTAAAATCTTGCTATTCAGATCTAATCACCAAACACGGATAAACCCATTTCAAACAGCGTTTCAATTCTGAATGGTGGTCTACGCCAGGGCGATACAGAGAGTATCTTCCACTCTAGAACGTGCCGCATATATGCTATAATTTTTAAAAATGAAATAATATAGATTAATCAAAAAAAATTGCGTGCTCCAAGATTTGAACCCTCATTCTCCGGATTGCTAGTCGAGAGCCTTGCCCCTCGACCACGGAGGCCGTCTTTGTAATGAATTTAAAGTGACATTGTGAAAGTGAAGGTTAGAAAATTGCCTTCGGTCCAGTTTTTTAAAATGTTTTATTGGCATAAAAGCTTCATCGAAATTCCTCTGAGACCAAGAAATATTTAGAAAAAATGTGCAAATTTCATGAGGCCAGAGCATAACGTTAGTTATTTTATAACGCTGCAGGATATACATTTCTGTTTTATAATGTTAAGATTGTTTTTATTTTGTTTATATTATTTTAATTATGGGTACCGCCGCCCCGGGAACCATTTATTGGAAAACCAACACTCCTGTCATAGATAAGCCCACGTGGTTCTCTACGCCTGGTGATTTAGCCCGGGTGCCCGGGACATTAGGTTTGTCTCGGTCTTGGCCTAGACCTATTCAGCCGGACTCGACTTGCACTGCAGTGGGAGGGATGGACCATTTATATCCGTCACTCCTGGATGCATTGACCCGTCTCTTCCATACCTATTTACACTCTTTCCTCTCCTCAAAAATACTCTCCACACAGCATCTCTATAGCTGACATTGGCCCTGAAGGATTATTTCCCTATGCGGAGCTAAAGTAAAAATAAATTAAAGTTGTATTTTTATACAACTGAGGTAATATAAAAATTCTGAAAGATGTCGATATAAAAGTGGTCAATCATTTTAATTATTTATTACCGTTCTTGAACTTTGTACATTGATATTTGAGTAAAAACAAAGATAATCAATAATTATTGGCTCAACGATTTTCCTGTGAAGAATTCATATTAAATCTATAACTTCGCTTGTCTCTCAGATATTCCTTTGTCGTTGAGTTCCGAGCATCACAAAGAAATACGAAATACACAGCTTCAGGGTCGTTGCACTTTCACATGAAGTTTGTTCTGAAATTGTTGAGTCAGAGACGAATGGATGCGGTTTAATATGTTACTACCTTATAATATGCAAATTTGCAGATGCTTTGACTACATTAACTAACTAACTAACTAACCATCACGCCGTTTCCTTGCAGGGGTAAGCAGAGAGGACGGATCACCAAACAACTCGGTCTTGGCACACACTCCTTGCCTCATATTCATACATCGTCTCATATATACTCTTCTATTATTCTGACTCTTGACATGGCCTGACTCAAGTATCTGATTCACTTGGCCATGTCATGTCTTCCTCTTCCTTTTGGCTACATAATTTATGTAGTATAAGCTAAATCCGCTTTACCCGAGTTTCTACACATTGTTATTACTATCTAAATTAATGTAGGGTCACCTCATAGCTGACCCCCGAAATTATAATCATTATAAAATTATTATTTTTGTGGATTATTTAACAATTTCAAACCAAAAATCGACTTAATAAATACCTTTCATAATAAGTATGGATATCAAAAGAATTTATTTAGTATTGATTGTTTGTTCTTACACTCTGGTATATTGATCGTACAGTTGGTTAGTCAGACATCTCCGAAAAATCGTAAATTTGAATATGCAGTTATATGTAAAAGTTTACCTTCTATCTGGTACAATATTCAGATTACTCCTAAACACTACCAAACCTTTTATAATGCACAAAAATTTACAGTTAATAACCACTCGAACGCTTTTTGCCACAATATGGCACTATTTCTAAAACCACGGATTGCTTTGTTGCCAAAATATGGTAAATATTCTCTAAGTTTTTTAAATGTTATAAAGTAAAAAAAAAATATTTTTATTTTTTATAAATCCTACGTATATGTGATAATAGAAAAAAGATGGGTGAATTCATTGGCTATATAGAACTATAATCAGTTTGTATGTCTCCATATTGAAATTTGGAGGCATGATTTTTTTTAATGTGGGCGGAAAAAATTTCTTTTAGAATCCAAGAAAAAAGTTTTAAGTTGATCTGACGCGCTTCAGTGGTTAAATAAAATGTTGATGTTTTCTGTTGATGTCACTGGTAGGAAATTTAAAAATGTCATACTAATGTACCGGACCGGCAGGCCTACCTGCCTTATTTTATAGCATATTTACACATACATACATACACGTGTATACAGGTGTGCTACATGCGTTTTCGGTCTTCCCAGTACATATTTCAGGAACAAATCCAAAGTAATGGCCATTGTCAATTAAGTTCTTGGTAATTGGCTGATTTTGTCTCCTTATTTCTATATTAACCTTGACGTTAAAAAATATTCTTACTTAATATAACAATCTAATTTTATGCAATCAAAACTATCAATGATGCTACATTTTCGTATGGCATAAGATTAGCCCATTCTACATGAGCGATCTTACGATACGACCGCTTGACTGCGCGTCAGACATGCGCGTAGAACAAGTTGTGCAACTTGTTGCGCAATTCACCCGGTCAGCGCACGGTGCGAACAAGGTAACATTGCAATATGGTTCTACCACTGAGAGCACCGTTGTGGCATCTCTTTTTTATATACGCGTCGTTTACGGGAAAGAGGGAGAGGTTAAGAACACGCTATCAGCGGTAGGTCTTTACGACATTATATTTCAAAAAGTGGGGAGACCAAACCACTTTAAAAATAAGTTGGTAAGGTGTAAGTAGATGTTTATTGATGGATATTGGTTAACTTTATTGATATATATTTTTTTATTTATTTCATTATTTTAATATTACAATTAATTAGAGTAATGACGTATTGCCCATCACACTAAGTGTGAAACGCCTGTGTTGAGATGGCAATTTACAGAATGGTTTAACAACCAAATTCACAATGTTTCTTTAAATGCTACTTGAAACATCCCCACGAGATTTTTTGCTCTTTTTTAAACGAGTCGTCCTTTATTAAACATTTTCACAATTTTCGCGAGAATTTTATGGTTTTTAATGTTAGCGCGCTCGCTCTCACGTTCGTATTGTCGTATCTCTCCATCTTCTTCTTTTATACAGAGACATCTATTGACTTTTCTGAATGGGGAAAAAAGTCAATAGATTGATGTCGCGTATTAAGTCCTTTCCTGGTAAGTCTAGGGAGTCAAGCGCGTTAATTTTAAAAAGGTAAGAAAAATGTCTAAATCTCATTCGAATGAGTGAAGAAAATGAATTTTTTAGGATTTTTTAAACAGTTTAATGGGACAGTATTGTGTATTGAGGCATAGCAGGCTCCCTTGGATTGACTAAGCAGTGTGCCAATACTCTGCCCAAACATTGCGGAATCTATCTTTGAGGATGGAAAAATACTCAGAAAAGGGAATGTGGTTTATAAGGGTAACAAAGGGGTTGAATGCTAACTGTTTTGCAAAGGAATACGCTATACCATTACCAACGATGCCGGAATCCAAGTCAGAGTTATGGTTTTTTAGAGCTTTGAATTGATGCTATCAATACGTCATACAAAAAATGATCAGGAAAAAAATAAAGTTTTTTAAAAACAAATAAAAATAAAATAATACTTGAACCAAGCATTGGTAAAACCAAATGACTTGCCGCTTGCTAATTGAAATGTTTTTATAAAGTGATTTGTATGAACTGTTCAACTAATTTTGGTAGCCTCCTGTAGAGAGGATACCGAATTATGTCTTTATAATTAGAAATATTTTGTTTGTTTAAAATGGTGGAGGTCGTTTGTTAGTTTGGTTCATCATAAAGCGTAGTGATAATTAGTAGCTGGGTGATAATTGAGGAAGCGTTGATGGGAAGGAGATGGGGCATAGGAAGGTTGAACGATCGCTGGCTATGGTAAAGTTATGGACATTTTCAATACGGATTCAAATCTGAAAGGTGGACTGTAACCAGGAAATCTTTACTTTAGATCTTTGGAAGATGGTAAGATAATAATAAATGTTGGCTAAAAAGTGTGCAATAGAGTTGTAAATGATGAATACCGTCCGTGGTCGAGTGGTAAGACACTTGACTCTCATTCGGAAGGTCGCGGGTTTGAACCCGGCGTGCGCAAATAAATTTTATTTGATTAATTTGTGTTATTTCACAATTAATTAATAAAAATAAAATATGTTATATTTGCGGCACGTTCCAGAGTGGAAGATACTCTCAGTATCGCCCTGGTGAAAGACCACCATTCAGAATTGAAACGATGCTTAATAATGGCTTTAGCCGTGTTTAATGACTAGATCTGAATAGCCAGGTACTTTCCCACCTTCCTCTCCCCATCTCCTTCCCTTCCCCACTTATTTTCAGCTTCACAACATACTCCAATTGGGGATGCTATAGTCTCACTGGCTCCAGAAGGGAGCAGTTGGGACTCTTGTGAGGTTTCTCTATAAAAAAAAGAAGATAAGTTTTGTATCTAGGTAGTATGGTGAATGTTTGCTGACTTAGTAGGGGTGCCCGGGTTCACGGGGTGAGGTTTGTCTAGATCTTGGCGGCGGACGATTTGAACACACTGACCCCAGATTCCTACCTACCTTTCCTTCTCACAATTTCCTCTCTGTTCTTTCCTTTAAATAACACACACACAGCATCCCCAAAGATGACATAGGCCCTGAGAGAAACTAATTTCGTGCGGAGAGAGAGCGAATGTAAAAAAGCTGCGCTGCAAAGGTGAATGCTTTCCTATAATTAAGATGGAAACAATAAATTTTGTCTTTTTAAGAAAATTTTTACCAATGTCATAAAATACTTAATATTTTGAGCGACTGATTCAAAACTTTGGAGAAAGACTTACGTTTTCAGTTTTAAGACAACATTGCATTGGATGATTTTGATTCTGTAATAGTTTGTTGAACCCTGTACCTACACAATAAACAATTCACAATAATACCAATCCACATTAAAAATAATACGTTGCTATGAATTACATAACATGGATATCATTTCAGTATCTTAATCAAAATACATAATGTTGCAATTGGCTATTAACACTTCGTAGAAACATATCGAACGTTCGAATATTTCGTCGTAAAAAGATATGTATTATTTCTTATATATGTTGTACTGTGCTGGACTGTAGTGACGTAACAGTGACCGTAGATCGTTGGAACTGGTATTTTATCACGTGATATTGTGTACCTGTTCCGCCCGGAGCAGTTACTCTGTGACTCATCTGAAATAAGAACGAAAGTGAGCTGGAACCGTTACGGTCGTTGATTTGATCTAGAACAGATTGGTATGTGCTGTACCTTGATGGATGATGATAGAAAATGCTGGAAAGTTCATCGAACTAGAAACGGAACACTTTTGGTATAGATGATAAGAAGAGTTTTAGTAAGCAAAATTTAATCTTGGATGGTTCACTTTTTAATTGTACATAGTTACCTTACATGCAAAATTTCCAATCGCTCAGAATTTGTAAGGCTATGGAATCTGAGGAATGTTGGGAAATTGAAGAACAAAGAAAGTTAAGTTAATGTTTAGTGAGAAGGGTTATGGGAAGTAGATGGCTAAAAAACTTAGCTAAAGCTATTTTAATCAATTCTGAATGTTATTATTTGAAAAGGGTGATACTGAGATCATTTAAACGAGATGTAACGAAAAATGAGAACTTTTGCGTATAACGTGAATACACCTTCTTACCGCTCATCGACTAATTTGTTAAAGCTAATTTATTGAAGTTAAGCGTTTGAAGAAGCTGGTGTTTAACGAGTGGCACTCAAGATGTGTAAATATTTGAGATTGGAGAATAACAAAATCTTTAGCCTACCAGATGTTGATAATTAGGGGGTACCACAGGATCGTTTACCTAGACCTGGTTTATTTTATACCTAATATTACTGAACATTTTTATATTCATGTATATACTGCAAGTCTTTCATACCTACCCTGATGTATTTCAGTGAAGTATGGAACTGGAAGAAAAAGGATGAGAGTAGACTGAATGCTGTAGAAATGAGATCCCTGAGGTGTATGTGTGGTACAACCATGTATAATCGTGTGAGAAATGTGGAGATCGGAAAATAATGCAAGGCTGATGTGAGCGTAATAAGTAAGATTAAGAAAGGGACGCTTAGATGGTTTGGGCATGTAGAGTGAATAAATGAAGAAAGGAGTGTAAAGAGAATTTATGACGCGGATGTGATTGGTAGAAGAAATCGAGGACGCCTGAGGAAGACGTGGCACGATCAAGTGAATCAGATACTTGAGTCGGGCCATGTTAAGAGTTCAAGTGTCAGAATAATAGAAGAATATGTATGAGCCGATTTATGTACGTTAATGATTAATTAGTTAGACAAGCAATCGATATTTTTTTCATCTTTTTAAAAAGTTCTCTCTAGAAATTCTTGAAAATATCTTTGTTTCAAGTCTGTTGCCGATACTCGAGGGCCCACTTCGTTAGATTTGCCCCACTGTATCTTTACAAGTGTTTTTACCAAGCTTTTTTACGTTCATGTCCGAGGGACGATGACCTCAAATAGTTTCCGGTGCAGTCGTAGCTTTCAATTTAAAAAAGTCATTCACAGCTGGAATTTGAGAGAGATGAATCTGTAGTGACTAATTGATATCAACGAATTTGATAATATAATATATACAAATGAAGAAATCTATCCGACACAAAATATCGGTATTGTAAATGTCTAATTATGTGCGCTTGTCTGGCATGGGTATAGATGCACTGTGCGGAAACGTCATCACCTCGGTCATAAATACATACTTTATCTTAAATTCGAAATCGCATCTGGGCAGTCTTTTTGTAATGTAAGAAGTAAAAATTACAAAATCGCAGTACGCACAGAAATTTATTTTGAAAACTGAAGCAAGATAAGTTAAGATATGTTAAGAGTTACTTGTACTTGTAAAGTAAAAATAAATTTTTAACTTGCTCCACTCAAATCTCATAATTTTCTTTGCAATGGTATCAAATATAAAAACAAATAGATTTTATTAGGTTTGTCGAATAAACCTTGGAAAAAGTGAACATTTGACTAGCATCTATGATTTATAAAAACCGAAAAATAAAACTTTACACGTTTAAGAAAAATAACACTTTACATGTTCAAACGACAAATTCAATCGTGAAATTTTCCAAAACAACTGGCCCTAAGTGGACATCATCAATTTGTCACTAAACAAACACAAAATGTTGTTACTGAAGCAGTTCAGTTATGTACATTAAATACTGTATAATTTTATATATCCATATGTAAAATTCCCTAAAGAGAACGTTAAATAAAAAAAAGTTAAAACGTCTCCTTTTAGAATAAATGGTAAAAGGGTTCGTCGTAAAAAAATTATAAAAACAAAATTCAAATGAGTCTGTTCAAGTTTCTCTCAAGAATGTTTGCAAAATGAAAAACAAATATGCTTATCTGAAATTCTTTAAAAAAAAAACTAGATAAACATACCTTCGGCTTTGGCTTCGTATTTAATAAGAAACGATAATGTAAAAAGCTTTGGCAAAAACAGGATAAAAAAAAACTACGAATTCAACAACTTCCTACGTCATTTTATGCGACAAACAGGTAAATAAGAGATAAATAATCGAATTTGTATCCGGTACGGTCACACGATGCAAATGGAACCATATTTTGTGCTGTTTTTGTGTATTTTTACGGAAATTAAAAATAATTGGCGCTTTGACATAAACAATAAAATAATTTCCAATATTTTATTGACTGAATACATATTTTTGTGTGTATCGTGTCCGGTTCATATTATCAAGATGGTAGCCGTGTTGAAAAGTGCATTTTTATTCCGACAGAGTTCGCATAAGCGTTACGAGCTGTCAGATTAGAATATAAAATATAACAAACAGTAAGTTAGGTTTATTTTTATCTTGTTGTCTCCCACTCTATATATGTAAGGGCGCACATTATATGTATTTCTTGTTTAGTATATTTTTTTACCCGGATGATGCTTGAGGACACCGGTCGGTAAATAAATTAAATAAAACTCGTAGTTTTACGCAAAATCAAAGTGATTGATTGTGTTATTTCGCCCATTAAACAATAAAAATAATATGTAGTTTAATTTGACACGTTGCAGAGGCGTAGATACTTTCAGTGCCACTCTGGTGAAATACCATAATTTAGAATCAAAACTTTGCTCGAGATGGCTTTAGCCATGTTTCGGTGACCAGATATGAATATCCAAGTACTTCCCTACTACCTTTAGCCTCATAACATACCCCAAATGGAGATGCCACGGTCTCACTGGCTCCAGACGGTTGGGAGCAGTTGGGACTCTCGTATAGCTTAGCAGGGGTGACTTAGCAGGGGTGCCCGGGTTCATGGGGGTAAGGTTTATCTAGGTCTTGGCGGCGGATGATCTAGACACACTGAACCCCAGATTCCTACCCCACCCTCATTCCTTTTTCCTTCCCAGAACTTCCTCTTCTTCCTTTCCTTAAAAATACCTTCCACACAGCATCCCCAAAGATGACATAGGCCCTGACGGAAATTATTTTCCTCAGGGCCTCCTGCGTGAACCTAATGTAAAAAAAAAAATTGCTACACATAAAAAATTAATCATATGTAATATATTTTAATTTGTCGTCGGTTATGAACACATTGTTAGGGTCCAGACACACGAACCGCTCTGAAATAAAATTCGTCGAATTTTCATGATATTTTCTTACGTTCATTGTCAAAAAGTTATTTTGTTTAAATAAATTACTGGTTTTTAAAACAATTCACTTTGCAGAACGCTACTCGGTTAATCAAAATTATTAACATGTTTTAAAACCGCCAGGATAAATTTAAATTATAGAAAAAATTACTATTAACTAAATAAAAAATAAATTTAATCAAATTCTGGTTTACCTAATTAACTAATCCAGAGAATAAATATTTATTAACGAAATTAAATAAAAATTTATAATCAAACATTTATCTGTGGAAATAATGAAGTGTAAAATATACTTAGGAATACGAAAATCTCTTTATTTTATGACTTATAACTTTATTTGCATATTAAATACCTTTCATATTAGAAAGCTGTCGTTTTATTTATATATTAGCAATATGAATTATTAATTGACTCGTCTTTGAAACTGGTAGAAAATGTTTTAAAATATAAATAGTGTGCTAAAATTGCAAAAAAATATTATAATATTATATTAAGCGGTCTGTCACTTTCATAAACTGTCGTCAGAGGTCACCTAGTTAACTTTAATCCAATACTCGAACCATTATCATTTTGGATATAGTTGTTAAAAATCCGACATCATTATCACAATTCTGGAATGTGTATTGTTGTTTAAGGGCGATTGACCAGCAGCTGAGAATAAAAGTTTAAAAATGCTTGCAACTGTACAGGAAGGTTCCAAAGAGAAAGATCGATTATTCCCCGTATCAAATTTTTTAAATTAAAAATTTAATATCGATTTATTTCATTCAATACTTCCTTTTATATATCTACATTCAAGTAAGCAATAAAAATGCTCAAAACGCACGATGCTAAATTATTAAATATCGTGTACTTTTTGTAAGTATTTTTGGATGGTACCTAAGTATTTATGATTTTTAAATAATGTCTAAAGAAAATAAATGTGTAAAAAAATTGTAAGACGTTAATTGTAATTGTAGTTTGTAAGACCTCAAATAAATAGAAAAACTGAGGTATTTTTTGTCACAAAACACGTTCTCGGATTTATTTTTTAATGATTTTAATTGAACTAAAATTGAAATAACTACAAAATAAAATATTTAAAAAAAATTTTACCCACTTATTTTTTTTAGACATTATTGAAAAATCTTAAATACTTATGATCAAAAAATACTAACAAGAAGTACACGATATTTAATAATTTATCATCGTGCGTTTTGAGCATTTTTATTTCTTACTTGAATGTAGGTATATATTAAAGCAAGTTTTTAACGAATAATCGATTTTTCTCACCGGAACCGTTGTACCCTGTACTTTAATTCTCAGCCGCTGGTCAATGCGTCTTAACAATAAAGCGAAAAATCTTTGTGTTTGATTTCTAAAGGTGCAATTACTCCCGAACGATGAACTCTGGTGTCGTGACCTTAACTTTTTTTATTGTTTTAAAGCTATTGTTCATATCAATATGAACCTCCGTGGTCAAACAGTCAGCTACCAGTAGTTGGAACTCTGTGCCTAGATGAATCTAAACGATTTGACAGCATAATCTTATAGGTAGGTATATAAAAAATAATGTTTGTTTGTTTGTTAGTATTTTATGCGCTGCCATACTGTTGATCCGATTGCGATGAAACTTTGGGGATTTGATGTGCGTATGCCCGAAATGGTTATAGGATAGTAAACTCTGGCGTTATGAAAATATTTCCTATACTATTCATTCGATTGCGATAAAAATTTCATCCGGTTGCTATAATTTTTTTTTGAATTATTGTGAACATGCCCGTGAATACTTATATATACTGGTGAGCTCTGGCATTATGAAACTTGCATAAAAAAATAAATAGATCACGCGAGTTGTTGAAAAATGAGTGTATTTTATGGAGTTAGGCGGCAGTTGTTGTGAACATGCCCGCGAAGGTTTCTTTATAGCGGAATTTCAATATTGGTGAGCTCCGGCATTATGAAATTTTCAAAAAAAACACTGCACTGCGAGTGGTTTGAAATAAAGGGGAATCCGGAAGGGGCGGAGGGGAATTATGGAAGGGGTTTCGCGGAAAGGAAGACGCGGGAGGGGGAAGGCGGAGAAGGTAGAAGGGGAATATGTGAGGGGGGTTTTGCGAGAAGGTTGACAGCGGGAGAGAGGCGGGGGGGAAGTGAAAGGGTTATGCGGGAGGGAAAGGGGGCGAATGGGAAAGTACAAGCAGAGAGAAACAATTCCTTTATTTAAGTAGCATTGCAATGACGAGTATCAGCTAGTAACTTTTATATTTAGTGTGGTATTATTTCACACATTGTAAACGCCGTGTTTTAGTTTTAAACCATAATAAATCAAACGGTTGTTCATGAAATATGACGAAAGACGATAATAGTGCGAGGCGATGAAAATTGCACATCAAACACATTCTAGCGTATTATGTTTACTACAAAGGACAAACGTTTCTCCATACTTAAATTATCACACATTGTTTACAATTTTTGCAATAAAATAATGTCTGGCGTTGTTGTTTCTATAAAAGTTGTTATAATAATTTTTAACACAGTTTTGCATTGAAATATAGGCCCAAATTTGGCCGATATTTAGATCACAAAACATTCCAACAAGGCACACCTTGTGTTATTCTTTATTTTATGGAAAATACAATAATGTGATATAGGCTTGTTTCGTGATTCGTGATCCAAAATTATGGCTAATCGGGCCTTCAATTCAATTCCCAATACAAAATACTGTATTTCGTCATTTTTACCAAATTCCAATGTGATGGCGATATAAAATTTGTCCGGGTTACAAATAAAATAAATCCAGTCTACTTTCATCCTTCCTTTGCCAGTTCCACCCTTTACTGACATACATCAGGTTAGGTACCAGTACTCTTCGTTTCTTTGGACAATTTTTTTGTTAGAGGCAATGATAGCGACAATTGTCAATCGAAAATTTTTGGCAAGTGCAAGAGAAACTAACTGGTCTAGAACCAAAAGGTTCAAGTCAGTAGCGCATTTGTTTCCATTCAAATTCGTATGCAAGGCACTTCTAGTACTATATTGTCGATTCTAAGTATTTTTTTTCATTATGTAACTGAAAATAAGCATCTAAAAAGGTAACAAGTAGATAACAATTATAAAAATAATTAAAATCGTAGTTTTTTTAATAGGTACTACCCAAAAAACCAAGTTCGGCGTCCAACCGTTCGTTGTAGTCTCTTGCCTACTAAACTTGTAGATAATAAAAAATATCGTCGTTGCATATTTAATGTGAACAATGTAACGATTTTTACGAAAATGAGTTAAATATACAGGTATTTTTATTTTTTTCTACATCTTTTAAAATATAAGCCTTGTAAAAATATCAAATATTTAAAGCGAAAGAAAATAAATTATGTGAGGACAATCAAAATACTACATTATAAAAAATAAAAAAAGGCATATACTCTGCATACCACCACACAATTCAATTGCCTTGGTATGTACATAATATTACCATCATTTTGTGAGAGAACTGCTATCAAATAATAATAAATTTAAATTAAATATTTTGACTAAGGTATTTAAATTATGACGAAAACTGTGTATAGAATATGAACCATGTGAGAAAAACTGTGCATAGAATATGAAGCATGTGAGAAAAACTGTGTATAGAATATGAACCATGTGAGAAAAACTGTGCATAGAATATGAAGCATGTGAGAAAAACGCGTTAAAATTCAATTTTCTGGAGTAAAATAATTAATGTTTGCCTCGACTCTGTGCAGAAACGGGCGGTCCGCTTGATAGATTCTCCTGTCTTAACAAACGGATTGCAATCTTTGGAGCACAGGCGTCGGGTGGGAATGCTATCCTTGTTCTACCGGTATTTCAATGGAAGATGCTCCGAGGAGCTAGCGTCATTGATTTCCTCGGCACCGGTGCATAGTCGGGAAACACGCCAAACGCGCGCCCAACATATGTACACAGTTGACATTTGTCACATGAGAACGGGACGCTCTACGACTCGTTTTTGTGTTCCAGCTCGGCTGTGGAACGATTTGCCGGCCTCTGTGTTTCCTCCTTCCTATAACATGGGTCTCTTCAAGACCCACGTTCACTCCTTCCTCTCCTCAAAAAGACCCTCCTCACAGCATCTTCAAAGATGACATAGGCCCTGAGGGAAATTATTTTCCTCAGGGCCTCCTGTGTGGAGTTAATATAAAAAAATAAAAAAAAATAAAAAAATATATTCTTATAATAAACGAAATATATTTTCCTACTTTGTCCATAATAGAATTGTTATTTTCCGTTTCTTTATTTTTTTAACAGTTTTTTTTTATCGATTTTCTCCGAATTTACTCAGTATTACATGTTTATAATCTACATGCAACGACGATATATTAAAAGTAGCATCTTTATTTAACAATTAATTAACACTAATTTGTGACAACGGATTTACATAAATATAACTTCATATCTGTACAATAGGAACAAGTCGTCTAGACTAACATATGGTACACATTAACATTGCATTATGTATTTGTAACAATACATAACGCTGCAATCATTAAGTAATGCAGTGCGGGAATATGTCAACTCATCACCGACATAATATTCAATATTAAGTAATAATAATTATCATCATCGTAAGAATATTACCCAATGTAATGTGATAATTGTTCCACATTCTGAGCAAAAAGAGGGCGTGGTAAATTTCCGAGTTAAATTTTTCCTCCTTTCACAAATTGCACGATGTGATAATACGTAAAGGTTGCGATAATGTCATTTTATGGAATCGTCCAATCACGATTTTGAGTGAAATTTAAATGTTTATCGTAATTTGAAATGTTTTTTATAGAAGTAGGTAAATAAATTTTTTAACACATCATTTCTAGTATTTCAATCAAATGCTAGACGTATTGACTCTTTTTAAAAAAAAAAACATAAATTGATCTTGAAAGATTGTTATTTTATCTGGTAAACGCACTTTTAAAATTTTGAAAAACTAAGTTAATTTTTAATATACTAAGGTTATACCGTTAGTCGTTGGCAGATTTGTTCAATTTTCAAACGAAATATTGTATTATACAACACAAATTTCGAATCATATAATCAATCATACAGCAAAATAAATCAATACATAATCCATATCTTTACTTGATTTCACCATTATCTTTTTTATGTACAATATTTGTATAATCGCTTTAATAAAATAAAAAATCACTAAATTCAATAATTTACATCTCAAATTTCGACTAAAGATCAGCCACCTTCCACTTTCAACTCTAGTCCGAGAGATACTACGTTCTTATACCAGTCGGTAATGACACCATGACGCAATGGGACATGCCACCGGCGCGTTGCGGCGTAATGAGAAAGTAGCTCTTACGTCATGTTATGTCTTAGTCTGAGCATGCGCACTAAAGTTCCGCCGACCGAAGCGAACCAATATAATATGCTCTTGCAGCTAGCGCGCATTGCTGCCGGTCCGTAGTTAAATCGTAGATTGCTAGGTATATGGATATCCCACGGTTGTTGCTTGGGATTGAAATGTTTACATTTTGTTTTATAATTCGAAAGATATACAAAATACTGGTTAGTAGAAAGGTGAACATTTTGATGGAGGCATTCGGTTTCGATTTCTGATATCAAGTTCCGTTAACGTTTTTTGGTTACGAGTTTAGTAAAATTGACAGAATGGTGACTGCGAGGAACTCTATTAACGGGGGACTGAATTCGGTAATCCATATTAAATAGGTTTATCTATATAAATATCGCATATTTTAATAAAGAATATCGTATGTGAAAGGCGGCGTTGATTTAAGTTTTATACAAATCTACAGATTTATTCATATATTGATGAAATTTAGCACACTTGATCTTCAAAATAAGAAAAAGGTTACTGTGCACTCTCGTCTTCTTTTCCTATTCTCGAGGATAATTTTGATACTTATTGAAAAAAATTTGCACAATTGACGTTTAAAATAAGAAAAAATATCACGTTCTGTCTCACCTGATTTAGAAAAATCCGCGTAAAGCCAGGGAAACGCCGGGGACTTCAACTAGGTTTTTAAAAATATTAACTCTACATAGGAGGTCCTGAGGAAAAAAAATCTTCAGTGTTTATGTCATCTTTGGGGATGCTGTGTGGGGGAGTGTGAGTAGTGTGCTTCTTCCTTTTTAGGAAAAGAAAGAAGAGTCTGGGTTGGAAAAATGTATGAGGAGCGGGTAGGAATCTGGGGACAGTGCGACAGTAGGGATTTGTCCAGGAGTGATGGACGAATGAATCCATCCCTCCCAATCCATCCAGTCTGTCCCCACAGTCCGGCTGGAGAAGTCTAGGTTAGATCTCTCTCAACCAGTCTCTCCCGTTTCTGCAAGCAACGCTGTAGTGGGAAAACGAATTCTAGCCAAGACTTAGATAAATATCGCTAACAATAATACATTTGCCTCATATAAAATTGTGAGTTTTTCTTTTATTTTTCATTATAAGTAATTTTAGATAGAAAAAACGTAATGTGAGCCATTTTTAAAACTGTTTTATATTTATGTGTATTAAGAAAAATATATATTTCAGAAAGTACATATATGTTTAATTCTAACAATAATTTTTGAATTCTTAAAATGCTCGATATCTAATGGTTAACATCGCGGATTTTAATAAGCTCCAAAACATGTGTCGAAAAGATTTTAGCACAGACTTTGAGAGTAAGGTTCACTAGAAAAAAAGCTAAAATATTCACAGACGTTTGACTTGAACAACGTTGCAATACAAACACTGGAATATGAGTACATTCTACAATTTTTTTATGGCATTTGCTTAGACATAGATATTATAAATAATAGTTGAGGTCACAGCGCAGAGTTACAGGTGTAAAATACGTCACAGAGGTACAATGCCAATAGATTCTCGTCAGATTTCCTGCAAATAATTAGCGATGCTGTACTATGGACTAGGAATCCGAGTTGTAGAAGATGAAGAAGTAGTTTGAAGATATTTATTAATTAAATGAAAAGTGTATTATTTTTCCAATTGGAAAATATTTATCAACGAGGATATCAGCAGCATGGAATGACTAAGCAAAACTGTTAGTATTTTTTTAAAGCTATTAACTGAACTGGCGTGAGCAGCCACGGGATATTATAATTGTAGGATTTGTGAGGCTGAATATATAAATATGTTATGGTTAAGGTTTTCACGGGTGTAAGATGTAGAATAATTTTCTCGATTTACCCGCGTAACGTAGTCCTTAGAAGGACTTTTTAATTTCTGACGATTCGGACGGATCTCACTGTCCATCTTCAGAGACCTTATATCTTGAGTTTTGTATCAAACTGATCGCTTACGCGTGTCTGTTCAGTCCAGAAGTCAAGATCTTAGTAAGTACATATCAAATCTTATGTCGAGAACGGAGACCTCCACTCCACTCCCTATATCCAATGACATTAGAAAAATACAAGGCAGGTAATTTTTATACTAATTGACGGTCTCCGTGGTCAAGGGGTAGATAAGGTTCTCGACTGCCAATAAGGTCGCGGGTTCGAACCCGGCGTGCATAAATAAATTTGATTGGATTATTTTGTGTTATTTCGCAATTAAGTCATTAAAAATAATATATATTATATTTGTGGCATGTCCCAGAGTGGAAGATACTCTCAGTATATACCTACATTCAGTATTGAAACGCTGCTTAAAATGGCCGTGTTTGATGACCAGATCTGAATAGCCAGGTACTTCTTCACCTTCCTCTTTCCCATCTCCTTCCCATACCCACTACCTTTAGAATCACAACATACCCCAATTGGGGATGCCATAGTCTCACTGGCTCCATACGGGAGCAGTTGGGACTCTTGTGCTTATATAAAAAAATGATTTAAAATATAGCACCGCTTATGAAAAGGATAGCCATTCAATTAGCCATTCAAAGAATATGAACATGAATGGGCCGCCAAAGTATTTATGTTCATTTTCCAGGGACCTTTTTAAAAACGGCCTTCTTCGCGGTGTCAGTCTGCCAAAATGCGAAGTTTCCATCCCTTTCGCAGCCAATTAAAGACATTTTTTATTAGTAAGAATTCGAATTTAAATTGTACAGTATTTATTCATTGTGTAAAAAAAAACACCGTTTAACGATTGGTAAGTGTTTTTATTTTATTAGTAAGGCTGTAATTTTTTTCTGTACATATTTTGACTTTAACTTTTGACCTAATGATGTATTTGTTTAACTCAAAGTTGGTATTTTTAAATGCTACATCTATATATTTACAAAATAGGTAAATATTGAACAAACAGACGGAAACATTCGCTCTAAGTAGGTACTGAATGATTTAAGGTTAAGATTATATGACGGTGTAAAATTTCCATTTATATCCTTCACACTGTGAAGGATTGAACAAAAGATTGTCATTTGATTTTGAAATTATCAACACCATTGAAAGCCTTGACTTTTGATGTACGATAGTTCATGCTGATTGTTTTAAGAGCATGATATCATATTATATTCCCGATAATACGCAATGACAAGCGCAAGGTTGGTATTACAATAAACCATCAAACAAATAAACATTGCAATTGATCTTTTTTATTGAACGCGTGCTTTGAGAACATTAACATCCTTTTAGTAAATGTAACATGATATTTTATGTCAGGAAGTTCATTGAAAATCTTGACAAAAGTCACACTTTGTGGGAGAACGCGGAAATTCTCTTCAAGTTGACATGTTATATATTGATAGTTTTGTGTTATTATGCATATAACCCGATGTTTCTCTCACCTCTGTCAATAGATTAATGTTCATTCTCCGTAACGCCAGAGACTATCAAAATATTTAAATATTTGAAATCTTAAATTCTGCTCTTGTTTGATGTTAATTTAAATATTTCTCTCCTATTTGGTCCCCCCACTTTAAAATCCAATGCGATTCCATCCAAAAAAATCAGCATAAATTCCTAAAATATATTAATTACTAGCTGATACCCGGCATGCGTTGAATGCTAATTAATAAAATAAATTGTTTCTCCCTTCCGTGTCATTTCCCATTTGTCCCCGTGACCCTTACAACTCCTCTTCCTCTTCCCTTTATCGCGAACCCACCCCTCACGCATTCCGCTTCCACCTTCTTAGCCTTCCCCTCTACCTCGTCCCCCACCCGCGAAGCCTCCCTCCTTAATTCCCCAACTGACCCTCCCGCATACCTCTCCCCCCAGCCTTTTTTCCCTGCCGCTTAATTCCATAAAATACACACATTTTTCCAACAACTCGCATGACCTATTTATTTTTTTAATGCAAAATTTCATAATGCCAGAGCTCACCAGTATAGAGATAGAAGTATTCACGGGCATATACACAACAATTCAAAAAAAAAAAATAGCAATCGGATGAAATTTTAATCACAATCGTATAAATGGTATAGGAAATACGTTCATAACGCCAGAGCTCACTATCCCATAACCATCCCGGGTATGCGCATATCATATTCCCAAAGTTTCATCGCAATCGGATGAACGGTATGGCCGCGCATAAGGTACGAACAAACAAACAAACATGAATTTTTATATTATAGATAAACTCGGTCTGCCTATGCCTATAGAAACAAAAAAAGTACAATCACTTAATGAAATAGTTAAAATTATTAAAACTCTCAGATACAAAACTTATTTTAAAAATTGTTAATGGTATTATTGACAGCCTTGATTTAGTAAGCATAATTCCCTTTCACATACAATAACCACTTGATCTAAAATTATTTTTAATAACAACAACAATATCAGGACTGAGTTTAGATACTCGCTTGTGCCTAGATTGCATGCAGTTATAAATGCTGTCATAGAAGTGGCAGATATATTCGATTGCGCGGAATATAGTTACAAACAGGCTATAATAACATACCTCAATAAATCATTGTCGGTATATTACACACTATTCTTCTGCGTGGGTTCTTTTTAATATAATTAGCATAATTATTTATCTCATGACTACTGTTCGGCAATTATGTACGATACATGTTTTGTAAATGCCCTTATGGGCGTATATTATTAATATAAATAAAGAGATACTCGTATATGTCATAATTGGGAAGATTAATGTTTATTCTAGAAATTTTCACAACGTTTATTGATCCTAATGATGTAAGTATGTATTATAAGCAATGTGAATTGAAGAATTTCCTATGTTTGAGTTCTTAGAATGATTTGAATGACGCATTACCTAAGGTTTTTTTGACCACCGTGCTTGGCTTTGGACATTTGAACACCACATCCGTATAAAATGACGTATAATGAATAAAATTCAAATTCACATATTTACTACTTTAGTGGTCGAAGGGTAAAGCTCTTGACTAGCGATCGGAATATATAACCATAGATCAAAGAAAAACACAAGAAGTGATCCAAATATTTGCCTGATCGAGGCTTAAATTTCCAATATGACACTCTGTTAATAATATTGAAATGGGAATGAGATCAGGCGAGTGTGTTTGAGATGGAACGCTGGGCTATTGGGCTAAATGAAATATTGTGTTCATTAAAATATGTATTTTTTTTACAAAAGCTCCACACAAGAGGCCTCGAGGAAACTAATTTCACTCGAGGCATATGTCTTCTATGGGGATGCTGCGTGGAGGCTCTTTTAAAGTAAAGGAAACAGGTATGAAGTGTGGGTAGGAATCTAGGGGTCAGTAGACAAACCTAATCCCACGAACCCGGCATTTCATTTTGCTAAGTCACCAAACGTCACCCTTGGGGTGACCTATGGCAGAGGTGTTGGATATCCAATAAATGGCTCTCAGGGCAGCAGTACCCATACCCGCCTCCCAAATGAATGCATGAAATCCAATTGTTGTTTTCTTTTTTAGTCTACGCATATAACAGATCTTTTTCAAATTATGCTATTTCGAACACTGAATAGCTGCTTTTATAGTTTCCGCGGGAACGGTACGGTGACGGTAACGGCTCTCGGAATATCATTTTTTTAATAAGAGTGAGAGAGATGCAAAAAAGTAATCATTTTCTTGTCTCTTCCTCACTCGTATCAAAGAAATTAGGCATTCGTCACAATTCCATTCCCGCGAGAATACAAAAAGCGACTAATAGTACGTACACACTAGAAATTCCTTCCATGTAGAATTGAACTGAAACCGATGTCACTAACTGGAACTCCACTTCCAGTTTTGAGGACCTCATTTTATTATTTTGACTAGTTTTTTAACACCACAAAACAGAAGGCACAATTTATTTTCTCTTTTTTTTGGCAAATTAAATTTCTTTTCGAACACAAATTATTAACATACCCACCGGCATATCCGGTTTGATATGCAAGTTACCTTGCTTAAACATATCCCACAGACGAACTCGATTATAGCATTATCACATAACCAGTCATCTTACTTTATATCTTTAACCTACTTATCTGTGTTGCATCACGATTTGGAGAAATGTGGCTGAGGTGGATCAGGTAGAAAGGATTTTTAATTGAACGCAATACAAGAGAAAAGAGAAATCGAAAAATATCGTGTTGATGAATTTGCCCTTTGCACTCTGGTGCGTTAACATTATGATATTGGTATGCCGGGAAGAGGTAATAAAATATCGGAAAACGATGGCAATTTTTTGTGTTGTTGAATAAGTTTCTGTTGAATTGTGGTATCAGGTTGATATAAATGTCGATCGTCCATTAATCAGACATTTCCGAACAATTGGAATTTGGTTGAGTATGAAGTTAAATGTAAAAGTGTTCCATCTATCTGGTACAATACTCAGATTACTCATATAGTCACTAACAAATCAATTGTGTATTATAATGCACAAAACGTTGCAAATGTATTGAATAAAATAAAAGTTTTCTACGTTACTAGTAGGAAATATTAAAATTACAAACTGATGTTCCTTGTTTATTACGAAAAACACAGACACATTTAATAATAATACTGATTTTTTTTACATGAACTTTGAACAAGAGTCCCAACCGCTCCCGCCTGGAGCCAGTGAGACTATTGTATCCCCAATTGGGGTATGTTGTGAGGTTGAAGGTATTGGGGAGGAGAAGGAGATGGGGAAGGGGAAGGTGTAAAAGTACCAGGCTATTCACATCTGATCACCAAACACGGCTAAAACCATTTCAAGCAACGTTTCAATTCGGAATGGTGGTCTTACACCTGGGCGATACTGAGAGTATCTTCCACTCTGGAACGTGCCGCAAATATACTATATATAATTTTTAATTAATTAATTGTCAAATAACACAAATTAATCAAGAACTTTGGAATCTAATTGATCACGAATCTATCTAGTAATAATACTATTTATTGTAGGGTTCAAAGCTGCCGATAGCAAGGAATGAATCTCTCTCTTCGATGCGATGGCGCTACTTCCTGTCCTCAGCGGCCGATTTCCAGTTTGTTACCTGGAGAAGCTGTGCTGCATCCCGTCTTACCTCGTCTTCCCACTTCAGTCTGGGTATTTCCACTTGGATGTCCAGTCATAATTCTTTTTGGGACGCGTGTGTCCGGCATTCTCTGTACATGCCCAGCCCATCTCAACCTGATGAGTCTCATATGGGCTGAGATGTTGGGGGCCTGATAGATATCATACAGCACTTTTATGTGCCGGATGTACTACTGTTCCTTTCTTCTCAACACTTTTCTTTCAAAAGTATCCAGCATTTCAGCCATCTTTGCATTCAGTACAGTTCTAACAATGGTCTTATATATGGTTACAAGGAATGAATACCAGATGACAAATATTGGGTTTAGATGTGAAAATACTGTCAGTACCTGTCGTAATATAATACTATCGTAATTTTTATTATCCAGTTCCCATCCTTTCCGAACCATCACTATTTGTGTGGAAAATTATTGAGAACATAGTGGAAGAAGATTACGCAAATTTTTTGCTTTGAATTCTAGAAGGAATTGTCTATCGTTGCAACATGTTGTTGTTTTTTGTTTTTGAAGGAAAATTTAGTTCAAAGGCAATTACTTCTGTTGTGAACGGTTGATGCTTTGGTTAAAACCAAATAATACAAGAAGTGTTTTTTAAGCTTGAACTAAGATCTTATTCCAACTGACCTTACTTCGGAAAGATGCCATAGTGATTGACACCATACTGGTAACTGATGGAAAATCCTTTTTCCTTCCATACCTTGTGCAAAACTAAATTAACGTAGAACACAAAGCCCTACACAACGACTAAGGGCCAGTTGTTTAGGAAAATTTCACATATGAATTTCCTTCAAATCGTCATTCACCGAAAAATTGAGTTGTTTCAACTTCCATCAGAAAAAACTTTAACGAAAATTTGAAGGAAATTTGATGTGAAATTTATAGCGCTGATGTGATAGGAGGCGCATGCGCAGACGTCAAAATTGTAATTCGGCGGGGAACACTGAGTGAAATTTTGAAATTTAAGTAAAGTTGTTTTGGAGTTGAAACAACCCATTTCGTATTTTAAAAGATGGATGTCAAATTTAAAAGAAAAATTGATTTTTTTCACAACTTTTTTTTAAACAACTGGTCTTAAGTGCTCTTAGCTTCTTTGACGTTAACTGTTTTTTGAATGTCAACAATTTGCAGTCGTGCTCGGGATCGATGACAAGTTATTGACATTTTAAAGAAATCTTTTATCGATCGACCGTGCTAGATTCACAGATTGGATCGCTCGAATATCACAGCATAACGAGAAGGATGAATCCTTCGTGGTGAAGATAAAAATCCTTGGCATTTGAGTTTAAATTGCAACTAAGTATAAACACATTTACTGCAGAAATTTCCACGAATTGGATCTACACTTGCGCATCGTTCCAAAGTATAAGTTTCATTCAATATAGTTCTTGTGAGAGTACACCATGTTTTTAATCTCTATCTAATCGTTAGCCGTATTTATTAACGAGATATAATAAACTAAATAAGAGAGTTTCCCATTTGTAGTGTTTGCCTTATCCACAGGAAGACAATAGTAATTGTGTTGGGCTCTTCAAGATATTTTATTTTAATTTTTTTTATAGATATTTTTATACAATACCTCACAAGAGTAGTAACTGCTCCCGTCTGGAGCCAGTGAGACTATGGCATTCCCAATTGGGGTATGTTGTGAGGCTGAAGGTAAGTGGGGAAGGGAAGAAGATGGAGAGGAGGAAGGTGGGGAAGTACCTGGCTATTCAGATCTAGTCACTAAACACGGCTAAAGCCATTATTAAGCAACGATTCAATTCTGAATGGTTGTCTTACACCAGGGCGATACTGAGCGTATCTTCCACTGTGGAACGTGCCGCAAATATAGTATATATTATTTTTTATAAATTAATTGTGAAATAACAGAAATTAATCAAATAATAATAGATTCTTGTTACAAACCAGTTTATTACCAATATTTACGTGTTTACAATATATTATTTTATTTTATTTATTTATTTATATAATACATGTTACATAATTGTGACATTTACATAAAGTTGATATATTAAATCACCATACTAGGCGGCTGCCTGTATCATGGTGACCAATAAGGTATAGTTACATTGTATGAAATATGAAGTCTAGTGTAAACATGGAATTAGTATAAATCATGTTAAATATTGGAAAAATTATAATAAAAAGTAGAAAATAGAAAGGAGAAAAAAAGGACATTAGCATTAGATTATATAAACAGGCTTCTAATTCTATCACATTCACTCATCAAAAAGTTTCCAAGCGTCTTCCTGAAAGTGTGATATTTGGTTATTGTCTTTATTTCAATTGTTAAGTTATTGAAGATTTTTGGAGCAAGAAAGTTAAACCGTGACTGGGCCATTATAATTCTGGATCTTACGACCGACTGTAACTGTCTAGAAATTGAAGCTGACTTCTCGAGCTCTCGTTGACCGGGTGTACTCACCAGATGACTACACTAATTACTTATTAATAATATTACTTAATAACTACACTAATTGGCCGACATCTGTCGGAACTTGACATAAAGTCTAAGCCTACCGACATCTATCAAAAACAACTAAAACTACGTGTCATTCAAGGATACTACGCTAGTTCATTTAATAGATCTTTTCACTGGAAATCGGGATAAACCAAATTCCATAAGAACGGTTAAGCGTACCTAAATAAAATAACGCAGAATCCACATAACAGATAATACCAAAGTTCTTTTAGAGAATTATTTCATACTGCGTTACAAGTGCAATGTTTTTTGTCATAGTTTTTACAAATTCCGTGATTTATTCTCGCCCACGAATCGTGAGTTAGTTTTGTTAAAAGAAGTGGCATTTAAAAATGAAGTACGAAAAACTAAGTGAAAGAGAGAGTTCTGAAATTTATTACTAACAGACGAAGTATTAAATGCCAGGTATTAGGCGCTTAAAGAGAAGAAGAAGGGGAGATAATTGTAAAAAATGTTTAATAAAACACGAATGGAGCAAAAAATCTCTCGACAAACGCTTAAGTTACAATTAAAGATACACTGAAATTTTTTCATAGCTATAACATGTTAAATAACAGAACAAAAAATATTTTTAATAATTTTGGTTTTTTTTCTATGGAGTTAATTTCATATAATTACCGTTTCGAAACTATTCAAGAGAAATATTTTATAAATCGGTAAAAATGCGGAATGCCGAGGCTTAAAAAATAAATTTCTTTTCATAAACGATTTAAAAAAAAAGACTTTAGGAAAAGAACAAACATTTTAGGTTAAATAACAATAGGTACCTGTATGAAAAAATGGTGTTGTCAATATTGAAAAGAGGAAATGCATCGGTTGGGTAGGAAACTGGCGTTCAGCGAGTCCAGATCATCCGCCGCCAAGACCTAGGCAAACCTCACCCCATGAGCCCGGGCACCCCTGCTAAGTCACCAAGCGTAACGAATTACTTAAGTCGACCTATGGCAGAAGTGTTGGTTATCCAATAATTGGTACCCGGGGCGGAGGTACCCACACCCTCCTGCCAAATTATTATACATTCGTAAAATTAAAACAAGTAACTAACCAACATTAGGCCCTTTTCCCTGTAGGGGTAGGCAGAGAGGTCGACTACCAAACAACTCTGTCTTTCCACACATTCCTTGCCTTATTCACATTCATACATACATCTATTGTTCTGACTCTTGACATGGCCTGACTCCAGTATCTGATTTACTTCGTCGTGCCGTGACTTCTAACATTCATATTTGCGTCATGTATCCACCTTACACTCCTTTATTTGCTCATTAGCTCTACATGCCCAAACTATTTAAGCGTCCCTCTCTTAAACTTATTTATTACGCTTACATCTGCCTTACATTAATAGATACATATTAATTAATCAAAAATTATTATTTTATAAAATTACTATATATTGGCATAGTGTCTTTCTACCTAGTTTTTAAATGTATTTCTTGCAAATCTGTGAAGATATCTATGCAAATTGTATTGATTTCCTTAATAAAATTGGTTCCATTTTTTAATTAATCGACAAAATAATTGATTTCATATTTCCTTGGCATGATGGACTTAAGACGATCCACTAGTCCTTGACTCATTCGGAATCGGGCGGAGCGAACGATTTTTGGGCCTTTACCAATAAAAACCGTAATCTCTAGCCAGCAACAGTGTTTTGTTATTCCGAAAGTATATTTTTAAAGATCGAAGCGCCGCGTAGATTAAGGCATGTCCGTTCGCCGCCAATTCTGGGCGGCGACTAAACGACGCGTTAAAAACCTTCTATACATGGCATAAGGTTGAAATTCGCAGTTAAAAAATTCGTTGGGTACCGCCTGTTTTTATTCACTGAAAAGAAACATCGCCGAAATGCACGTTTTATTTTATTTTGTGAAGTTCAGATACAAATATTAAAATATTTTCGGACTACTCTCTAAGAATCTTAATTAGCTACATTATTTAATAAAACCATACCAGAAAAATGATATGTAAGAAGGAGATTTTTCACTTTAAACCATTTTTTATAAGTCACTTTAAACCATTTTTTTTAAGCTTATTAAAAGGCTTATCAAAAAAATTGCTCGATTATTTCAAAGGCCAAAATGTGTTCTACTTAAAGTATTTAATTGAAGTATCCATAGTAATTCTAAGCGATCAAATTTTCAAAACAAAAACACAAGATTTTGTATGATTTTGCATTTTTTCGCGTGGCTTCACCACATATGACATTAAGCCTACACAACAAAATTAATAGAAATTCGCATAATTCTATAGATTCTATTTGCCAAAGAAGAATATTGCGATACAATATCTCATTACGTATAATTTTAATAATATTAGCATATTACATTATGAATTATTTTGTTGGAATTCATATAATCAATAAATAGATAGGATTATAAAACCAAATCCAGGCAAAACGCACTGCGTAAATTGATTACACGAGCGAACCTATTCCTCTAGCGTAATAAAAACATTACATAAAAGATATGTAATAAGTAATAAAAGTATGTACATAATCACAATATGGAGATTATTCAATATGCTAACACAACAAAACCTAAGTAATGCTTGGATGATTTGTAGGGCGTCGTTTTTGTGAGAAATCACCTCAATGGCACTCTACAAATTTATAATATGTTTCTACAATCTTACTTCAAACTACAGATTAGACAAAACATTATATCAACTTATGGCTGAAAAATTGCATCCACCTGTTCGTCGATCACTAATACAAAACTATATGTACCATACATTTGACCAATTAACGCGATGTTGCGTATTGTGTTATTTATACTCTGTACAGACAAAAAATATAAAGGACCATACATACCTGGCCCCCTAGCACACTCGATCGATAACGATTGATAGGATAATTTTCGGTAACTTCTCATCGTTCCCTAGGACAACTGCAGATCGCTAAAGTGAAAACAACAGTTGATGTCGAATGTATTACAGACATTTAGTCGTTGTGAAATGTCACTTATTCGTTGGCGATTTGCAGTTATGCTAGGGAACTATGAGAAGTTACCGAAAGTTATCGATTCAATCCTTTCCGATCGAGTGTTCTACGCCCCCTGCGAGGTCATTTGAGATTATCACAGTTATTTTATTTACAGAAATTTAGACACAGTTTTCACGCAGAGAACATATTTGGAACACATGTCATTTGAAATGCCATTATTTAATCCTGGTATATATTTTAATAATAAAATATAATATGTTTTTTTAGAACGTGTTTTTGCAAAAGAAAAGCAAGTTTTTATGATGGGGGTTTTTGATAAGAATGATTTCAAATTGTCAGATTTCCAATTTGAGGGAGGGGGGGGGGGGGGGGGGGCACATGTCATTTGAAATGCCATTATTTAATCCTGGTATATATTTTAATAATAAAATATAATATGTTTTTTTAGAACGTGTTTTTGCAAAAGAAAAGCAAGTTTTTATGATGGGGGTTTTTGATAAGAATGATTTCAAATTGTCAGATTTCCAATTTGAGGGAGGGGGGGGGGGGGGGGGGGGGCACCGCCCTCAAATTGGAAATCTGACAATTTGAAATCATTCTTATCAAAACCCCCCATCATAAAAACTTACTTTTCTTTTGCAAAAACACGTTAAAAAAATAGCAAAATGCATAGGTCATCCTCAG